>RQOL01000876.1:1058362-2258362 GCA_013076295.1 Sanderia malayensis | reverse complement strand
CGAATCTATATTGTATTCACAGAAATATTAATCAACAACCTCGCAAAGGATCTGGACCCAAATGACCCCCTGTTTAGATGAAATTGAGGCCAATTTCAAGTTTATATCCCACCTCATGTTTTTCTGCATATTTAATTACCCCAAGAAGCCATTTTCATTCTAAAACTTCCGTTGCTCTGGTGGTTAAATGTATAAAACAAACATTTGGAAAACCGTCATGGCAGCCATTTTGATGACGTCACATATGTTTCAGACAGATTTTACAGCGTTGTCAGAAGTCAAATCATATTGGTGTAATATACTTTTTTGCTCAGGATGACAAGCTCTTTCAGATAAAGTAATTGGTTTATATAAATAAGAAATTTTTTTATAAACTTACCACGTGATATTACGTCATCGATCATGTGATAACCCCAAATTTTTCAGAATGTTACCCCGGCTTAAATTAACAGTTACACATCATAGAAATGGAATCCCCTTTAAAAATTTCAGTTACCCAGTTTGCTAGATGGTTACAAGAAATTCCCTGTCTATATACATCTACAAAGAAACCGCCGTAACTATCAGCAAGAATCTTTTATCCTGACAGCAAGGAATAGCTTATATCATTCAGACAGCATTCAGTTTATTATGTTGTCAGTAAAATAAAGCTATATAAAATATAGCGAACTTATAGGTTCGTATGAAGAGAGTATCGTATGAAGTGGGGGTAAAGCGGGTTTTAATAACAACACGAGGTTGACTCTACCCTTACAATGTTTACAGTTCACTCAGTTCATTGCGGTATTTTCCGTATTGATACTAATGTCTTCAATCTGGCGTGCGATTACATCTAATGCGTTCGGTTCGGAAAGCAGAACTTCTGTGCTCTTAGCGAAGAACGCTTTCAACTGATTATCAGCCAACTGATGAGTGACACATACGTGCACCAAGTTGTCATTCAACATGGCCTCTCCCCCCCACTTCTGTCCGAAAGAAAAGTAAAGCTCTGCCCGCGGAGGAGGACCGTGACCATGCAGTGCTGCGGTGAGCAGTGGGGTGAAAGTGTTGTGGTAATCGAACACTTTGGTTGTATGCTCACGCCGTAGTTCGAACGGTGCTGGATCCCCCTTGGCCGATATACTGTAGTAGATCTTCGCCTGACACAACCTGGTCGCGTATATATCCTTGTTGTGTGTTTGAAGGACGAGCCCGCGTCGCATGTAACCGAGTAAAGCAACTGTGTCCGGATCATCAGTCTCCGGGAAGTAGATCTGCTCCGCTTGGAACGGACCAAATATGTGACTCACCACTTGTGCATTTTCTTCACTTGCTACATCATCAGGCAGGGGTGGGGGTGCTCTGAATGCAATACGACAACCTGTGGGGTTGCTAACTATCTTCGGATCACCCAATTCTTTGGCCTTGTTATAGAGTTGAACCTTCAAAACCACGGCTAGAAATTAAGGAGAAATACGGTTGATAATCTAAATTACAACACAAGGACCAAACGAGGGAATAAACTGTAACTGGAGTTAGTCAAATAAACAACTTGATAAAAAGTCTGCAAAACTATAAAAAAAGAATTGCCCTTTCTTTTATCAAAAACTTTAGAGGCAAGCATTATCGAGCTCTACCAAGTTTTATCAAGCTCCGACAAGACTCAACAACATTTCTCGAACAGCAACGCAGAAAATCCAATACCGTAAATCCTCGAATAAGCCCCCTTGGGCTTATTAGCAAAAACGAAATTTTGCCTTGTTATTGTTCAATGTTAAGCAAAGTAAAAGCTATACGAGGCAGCCAATCAATAAAATTATTGGTTTAAGCTTGCTGTTATTTGCAATACATTCGCTAAACAACTTCAATGTCTGGAAACTTGGGCTCAATATCCTTGCAATTGATTATCAGGATGGGGGCTTATTCGAGGGGAGGGCTTATTCGAAGGTGGGGGCTTATTCGAGGATTTACCTGACACCAACGAAAGATCGAATACATTATCAAGAAAGAAATTGTTGAAATTGACTCACGTGCAGATAGGGGTATTCTTGATGAGCTGGTTATATTACCAGTGGTCGTAGGAGGGTAATCACTTGGTACTTGTCTTGAGAGGTCCTGCAAAGATGAATACGAATAACAGCAATAGGTACATACAGTAACTAAATTGAATGCACCCATTTTTTTATAAGAAACTATGCAAAATTTTCGTACCAGGGTTTCTTAGTTTCTCAAGTTTTGGTACCTAATTATGGTAAGAAAAGTTTCTTAGCAAGTTTCTTAACAAAATGTCCTTGAGTTGAGATTTGTTACAAATCTGTGGGAATGAAGTACGCAAGTTGTTTTTAACATTTTTTCTCGTTAAAACAACATAGAAAGTTTCTTAACTTTATTCAGTCACACAAAATCTCCTACCAAAGTTTCTTAAGTTTTGAAAATAGGGGCCTATGGTTTCTTATAAAGGGTTTCTTGTACAAGATGGGTGTATATATCAAAATGAAATATTTATAGGAAGCAATGACAATTACAGTGAAGAAGTCATCAGGATCACCGATTCCAATTTCTGTTCCTGTAAAATACGACGATTATAATGAATACATTTAAAACCGCAGTTAATGAAAGGATAGATGGGCGATAGGCCACGCATCTACTGACGTTTAACGGGCGATAAAAGCGATCGATATTAAATAATCAAGTGAGAAATTATTCTGATTACCAATGCTACTTGTCCAGTCGGGCATATCCTCCTTAAAAATAAAAAACTAAAAATTAAAATGGCCGTTAGGACGAGCATCAAACATATCTTGATCATAAAATAAATGTCTCTGTCAAGCGAGCTGAGATTCGCTCCATGGATTGCTTCTCTACCCCCCCCCCCACCCCGCCATGGCCCCCGGCTTAATAAAATCGTGATAATCTTCATCAAAAGCGATTTCGTCACAAGTCAAGTAAAAAAAACGACAGTGCCGCCGGAAAAAATTGATTACGTCCATGAGTAGCAACGCGAAATGTGACAGATATTGGAGGTAACTATATGGGGGTGAACATATCAGTAAACTAGATTATAATTGGTGTTCATCGCGGTTTTGTGAACTAATAGTATTTAGTACTCGCGGTCAAAAAATTTTAATAGTATTTAGCCGGTTAGCAAATAAAGACGGGATCAATGAATTGAAAATTGAAAGCTTACCATGAGGTTTTCTGCCATCGGAAAATTCGAATCATCGTTGGCTATTTCGAAAAATAAAAACAAATAAGAAATCAGCGCAAAACAAGCAATGTAGCATTTACATTCGGAACTTTTGCACATCCCAGTGATAACAAGCAAGAAATTTAAGATATCCAGGGGGTGAAGTACATAGGCTTATATACCAATGTGGTGAATCACAATGTTAAAATGTATTAGAAAAGCACTAAGAAATGAAAAGATGGGAGGGGGCTGAAGTATGCGTACCTTCCGAGTCAATTGAAGTCGGGCTTGCAATTTCGTGGTTGAAAGTCGCCTGACAACAAAATCAATCAAGATAAATATTATCCTTCCAATGTGAGGGGAATTATGGCATTGTGACAAGAAGCAAGTTAAAATGCTGCAAGATGACTTGATAGTTGGTTGAAAAACATTCAAAGTTAGGCCACACAATCAGATCATCTTGCAATCACGTAGTCAACCATTCCAATAAAAAAATGTTGACAAGCTCAATTGTCATTACAAGCTATTTACCCAATTTTAAATTCTTGGAAATAACAATAACAACAACAACGACAAAAGCAAATTACCGCGTTTCTTTGATTCTCCCTTTCGACTTCCTCTGCGAAGAAAATAGCCTCGATTACATCTGAATTCATTCATTCACAGCCTCGTAACAAATATAACCAACAAAAGGAAGGAGACATCTTGGCAGACAGATACTCATCTGAACGACTCTAATTTTCAACATTCAGTTCAGATTTACAAAACGCAACCACATACTACACAACTGCACTATACTACTATATAATACTGTAAGGTACTATACTATAGTACACTATGCCATACAATACTATATTATATACTAAAGTATAGTATACTACGTTACATTACACGACACTACACTACACTATACTAGACTACACTATATGTTTCAAAATGTCTGTGCGCTTTGAAATAAGACCAAGCATCATATAAACTACTTGATAAACGGCAATTAAAAACATTGAAATAAATAACCGTGTTTATAAAAACTCAGATTGCTACCAATCTTGCAGTTGCAACAGTACTTGTTACATTGGTTCTCTTTGGCCAATATAATTATCTCCCTCCCACGCCATGCATTCAGCGTTGCTGTCGCATCTATTGAATTCGCAGTAACGATAAGGGAACCCGAAACTCGGCGATTAAGAATGGCCCTAGCATGCAGATTTCTACAGATATTTAAAGTCGTGTTAATCGTTGTTACACTGGTATTATCCACTCAGCTTCATCTAGTTGATGTTTTGCTGTTATTATAAAGAGGGGAGTGACAAGATGGCGGTGATAGCAGATCCCCTTTTCAAACAACTGAATCTTTTTATACCTGCTACAAAGCAAAAGCGACATAGCCAATAGGCCTATTTTTGACAAGAAAGAAAGTTTTATATATGATACGAATGTTGAACACACGAAGAAAAGGATAAATGACTTCTTTTCCAAGCAAACCACACACATTAGATTGCATCCTAAAATTTTATCCACACACAGCTTTTATGAACAAGTTTTGATAAACAATTAGGAACATAGTACGCCTTAACAAGGTCATCCATTCTAAAACTACTTTTCCAGTCAATTCGGAAAGGAAAAGTCTTTATAAATTATTAAGAAAAAGGGCCAAGTCAAACCAATCGTAACAGAAAAATCTAAAGCGGTGGAAACACAAATATGTCTAGCTCAAGATATTTTTGAAAATAACTACAACGCAAACTAGGGCGAATATCGCTTCAATTAATGCAAGTCGAATTTCAATACCGAAAGCCTAAGCCGAACAGATTTCCAAGAAGAAAAAGCAACAGATAAAAACACAATCATACCTCTTGATCTGAATCGATAGACCCTGTATGGTTCATCTCCATCAAGCATGTTCATACTATTAATCTCTTCGATATCTTGAAGTTTGTAGAGCGCACAGCGAAATCTGGTCTTCCAAGTAGACGGATCTGGTGGGTCGCCATCTTTGAATTTTCCAGTGTGTCTGGCCCACTCGCGGAAAATCTTGGCATCACGTTCCTCGTCGACGCCCGGCTTGCCGAAATGCTTCCAGGAGATCTGAAATATCATCTGGTCCTGGTCGATCCATTTTAGGCCGATATAAGTGCCACTATTGATCTGATCAATGAGCCACGGTCTCAGGCGTTGTCGGTTCACGTTGCCCCCTTGGCGTGGAGCTGCGTGGTGAGCCATGTCGGTTGCGTCTTAATGAATTGGTATTATTGAAATAATTGTCGTTGTTCAGAGGTATAAGGACAATCTGAAACGGAGGACAATATAGTCAATGGCACACGCAGACAATAACAATACACATTGCGGCGCATTAAAGGATTGCCGAAAGATTACCATGGCAACTGCCAAGAAACAATTGGCAGGAAAATTGTCGTGGATCGCATAGGAAGAATCATGCAGTTCTCTTGTTGTTGTTGTTGCGGTTTTCATCAGATTTGCACTGCTCAAATGCTCAAATACGTGACAGAGAAGGAAGCAAGCGTGCCGGAAACGAAACCAACACTGGTTCTTAAAAAATTAGTCCGACAATAGATAACCCACTTAGGACACCTCAGAGCTGCTCATTATAATTAAGATAATGTAATAGAAACGCTATATTTGTGTATTGTATATTACATTAGCGTATATTCTCTAACTAGCGCCCAACTCCATTTAACCGCTTTTCTTCAATGAGAGGCCACCTCTATTAACCAACCAGGGTTGTTGATACAGAGGTAGGATATAAAATACACCATATATATTATATGTAATGATAGAGATATATAAATTATATCCTATCTGTATGATTTTTGATAAAATTTTGCATGTTGACTCGCGATGCGCAAGCGCAATGAAGTATATCTTGACGAGAGGTCAAGGGTTAGTTTTGACATCGTGTCTTATTTTGCGATCGTCATGGATATTCCCAAATCCCCTCGAATGAGAGCGACCTCCCAACCAAAATAAAATAAATAATTTAACAAGAATAGTTTGCAAAATAACTTATCAGAAAAAATACTGCATCTTGGTCACCCTCGGATAAATCAAAATTATTAAAATTTGCCATGGTGACTTTTGAGTCTTTCCAAAGATTGCCACACTTGGAGTTCGTTCCATTATTCAGGTGCTCAGAGGTGTAAAAATGCGGTGGTGTAAAAATATGTAAAGCGAGTGATTACCACAGGGTGTCCATTTAAACGACGTTGGATTCATTTCCACCCAAGCATACATCAATGAAAATCAGCCGCGAAAATCACGTGACTGTTGACCTAGCACCGCATTGACTGATTGAGTTTTGCGATATCAAGAACAACCGTTTTGATAAAGAATTCCGCGCGGATATAAAGACATCCGCGCGGCAGAGTAAAGGGATGAAAACTCTCCTGCGGGAAGACTTTCACTACCCCAAATTCACAAACAAAATAAGAATGGTTTTGTTATGGAATCACAACACTTTTACAATTCTTTTCTGCCAAGTCATTTATTCATGATTTATTCCTGACAAAAATTTGTAAAACCAGTATACAAGATATCCAATTCTGTGTGGCTTAAGCAACATTGAACCCTGAAAAATGTATGCTTGCCATTGATAAGCAAGATAAAATATAAAATACCAGGGGGGTGCCGTGTTCTTCAAAAGTCATTTCATGTTGTGAATAATACCCTTGTAGAAAAACTGGTAGAATCAATGCTGGTTAATGCCCATAAAATTCTCTACATATATTTCCGTAAACTGAAGTTTCGAAAGGGCACAAAAAACGTTTGAATAATGGACTTGTGAGATTAAGAAGCTTAATTGACCATAAAAGAATTTCATTTAAAGTGAATAAATTCAATGAAGCATATTTGTGCGAAGCAAAAAGGGTTTTTGGCTGTTGCAAAGGATTCAATTGTTTTCATAAAAGCGTGACAATGAACATTGCCAGAAAACAAGGCTCTTGGAATAAATACATATTAGCTTCCTAAAACTCTACGTTAAGTTAACTATTGAAATAACTGCAAACATAATATGTAAATTAATTATTTAGAGTTGCAAATTGGGATAGGTCTGACAGGGTCAGATTATAAACAGCTGCCATGTCTGGCCTGGCCATCATAGGAGCCATCTTCATCAGAAAAACTTCCAAAGCCAAGTGCAATGAAGCATTAAATAAAACCAATTTGAATGCTTATACCTTTTAAACAACACAGCCATTTTCAATATATATGCATGTATAATACTTGATAACACCCCAAACAACAAAAGTACTTCATTTACTTGATATGGTATAGTATTTTCAAACAAGAAGTGATTAGACAAGGTATTGCACAATTAACAAACAGACCTTGATAAAAATCATCGAATTAGTCCCAATAAAAGGGTTATAACGTTTGAGCGCGGGGGTCTTCCGCAAAGGTGATTGCAGATTCGTACTCAGGAGGTCATCAGCCATGGTTTGATATATAATTTACCCTAGTTGGGGGCGTGGTCCGCAAAATGTCAATCCGCCCAAAAACAGACTCTGCTAAAACCATGGAATTAGGCCTGTGTAGGTAGGAAACTTCCCGTCCACTCATATTTCATATCTAAGGTAGTTTCCATACGGATAATTAGTCACGTCCATTTAAATAGATCCTAGTCATTGCTAACAAATGTCATCATTAGGAGAATACACACTTACCCGTTCAAATTCCGGAAAAACTTGAAGAGTGTAGTTGTGAAATGTGTCCGCGAATTCAGGCCGGGTCTCTTATAAACTTTGTTGCTTCGCCATGGGCTCATTGTGTGACGTAATTAGCATGCAATGATGTCATCTTCCAGTTTCAGATTCCAGACCTCTTTCAGTTTCTTCAAGTGTTTTGTGAATTTACGTGATGCAAATATAGTAATTTGTAATATATATAAATAAATAGTGACGACAAACCACTACGAGCATGAATGGGTTGAAAATAATACACATCGTAGATTATCTGAATCGTCAAACACCATCCACCACACCAAGCATGGATTGTCCAATAAAACGATAGATGGTTCTCAATTTATAACAGGAAAAAGCTTTTCTAATACTCTATCTGCAGACAATCTATAAAAGTGATTAGACTCTATGAATAGCGAGAAATTATCTCCAGCTATAACAAACACATACGTATAACATACGTAGGGAAAGATCTGCATTCAGAAGATGCTCAAACCAATATCAAGTTTAGAGAAGGCATCTTGTTTTGTTTACGTCAAGAAACGTCACTACTTTCGATTTCCAGGTTGAATGAAAATTGTCAACAAACTTGAATGGGGAAAACCTGTTTACGGTTCATTCATCGAAATTCCACCAAAACGCCACAAAATTATCCGCAGAGAAACTTGTACAAACAGCACATTTTTGTATGGACCTTCGATCAGTACAAGTACTCAGCCCTAAAAGTTGATGAAAATTTTTGCGGTTTAGATCTTAAAGTTTTTTAATTGGTTTCTTATTTCCGGGGTTTAAATTACCTTCGTCACAAAAATAAAAAATTACCATCTTTTTCAAAGAATCACTAACAAAAATGGAAAACTTCAACGTTGCCAAGAAAGATACAGAATTCCCTACACCATGAATTTAATATCAACTGCGTTATTTATTAGTAGATTTTGCTCTATTTATCATTAGTAAGTAACATGAAATACAATTAGAATTTAATTCAAACTGATCTTCGAAACAAATAAAAGAGGAGACACCAAACATTGGAGTTAATTAAAATATCAACTTAAGTTTGTTTTCTTTCTAACTCTGTGGATGTAGATCCAAGTCCGGGTGCTAATTATCGAGTACAAAGTAACAGTCTTCAGTTAATTAATAACCCAATATCGTAAATTTTGGTAGTTGTCATTGATAACGATATTATTTTCATTGGCAATTTGTTCAGGTTGAGGTTGGGGCTGTCGTGGCGGTATCATGTTGCCATCTTGTGCCAGGCGTGGCAGAGGCAACTGTTCCTTGACAAACTATATGAATTAAAAATGAGCAAATTAGCAACACAAACTCAATGGAAACAGATATGCAGACGGAGTATAGGTGGATAAATTGCAAAAAGGTAGCTGAATACATTAATCCCAATAAATTTCGGACGGTTTAATTTCGGATATTTATTACTATAACCAAACAGTGCAAATGTAAGAATTAGTTCATATTTTTTTATTTTAGGATGGGCGCTTATTGGGGGCGGTTAAAAGAGGGTGGGCGCTAATTAGAGGAAACAGGGTAGTTGGATATATCCCAGAGAAACAGTTTGGTGCATTGCAAATAAATAAATCGATATATATTGGATATATATAGGCATGACAAAGTAAACAAAAAAAAAAACAGATACCTCATGTAAGCGTTTGAGATAAGCATCGTCTGTTTCTTTCTTGTCTTTCTCTGGAACTTCTAGCAAATGTCTCTTGATGAGAATTTCCACGCTGTTTTGATCCATAATGTCCAATGGATCAATACCATTTTTGTTGATGACCTTTATGAGGTATTCGTTATAATGTTTACTGAAGAAAATAACCGAGACACGGTTAATAAGGTTATTTGAAACGGTCATCAATACGGTCATTAATATACGGTATCAACACGGTTTCGTCAACTAAACAGTGTTACCCCGTTACAACAATAGACCTTATATGGGAACCAGAATATGCATCGTCATATTGGGAGGATTGCCGAGCTTCAAATGCCCTGAAAGGTTCCCAGTTAATAGCACGTCATACAATATCGTACAATCTTGCAACAAAGCTCTGGGGGGGGGGATGAATGAAAAACACTGAAACATACTTGCACAAGCCTGCACATCCCTGCGTAGTTTCTTTTCCGCATTTCTCATCGAATTTGCCCCCATTACCTTCTTTTTGCTCCATGATGTAACATATGTGTTCATCTGGAAAATCAAAGAAGAAATCCGATACTGACTCAGGCTGGGTGTGTGTGAAGAAGCATTTCAGCTATAGAAAGGAACTTTGTTTACATCCAGGGGTGGGAGGAAAAGTGATTGAGAAGATGATATTAACTGAAACTCTGGGATACAATGGTGTTATTTAACATCAGCTCAACAAAGCACAAGTCCGGGGGGAAACGTGACATTGCACACCCCTCAAATTATAACGAATTTCCTTGCACACTGTCCCTTGAAGTACAGTAAAAACCCGCATATAAGAAATATCATTCTTAATGGATTAAGGGTGATCAAAGCAATATAAGAAACAATAGCCTATTGTCTTGGAACAATAGGCTGCATGGAAATTTACAGGTTCTTATATGCGGGTTTTTGCTGCACTTCGTGGTCACTGCACTACTATGTAGTAGACTAGTGCGTCGTAATTTACTCTTAATCGAATAAACTTTTAATGCAACAAATTAGGTGTTTGCTGGCTGCAAAAGTTACTATGTCGGGATTTGGTAAGAAGATAAATATCCATACCTTGACCTGCTGGTGCTTCCTTGTTGAATTCGATTGTATTTAAAATCAGTAGTTTTTGCAGCATGTCAATAGACATGTCTCTTTGATAATAGAAACAGTTACGAGGATGGTGGGCGTGGAGTCCTTTACCAGGGTGATCCTTGCAGGCCTGTTCAGACAAGAAAATAAAGTTCTGAATGTAATTAATTTTGCTGTGGAATACATGACGGTGTTTTGCATATAGAGGAAAGAACAAGATGTCAGAGATGTGTACTTACGCCAGAGAGAAATTCTTGAAAGCATTCTCCACAGAATTGGTATTTACAATTGCTGCAGGTGAAGTGAATGCAGCCCCCGTGTGCTAAATCGAATCTCGTGTTGCACTTTGGACAGGCTGTTGATAAAGCAGAAAAGAGGCTAGATAGGAAAACAGTGGTGCAAATAAAAACAAATAAATAAATGTCCAAAAATAAAAATAAAGATTATAGTATGAAGTAAAGGTGATGGTAGAAAACCAAAGAAAGCTGAACAGAAACAATAAGCTATATAAACACACAATGTTGATCTAGAAATAAATACCGTAAATCCTCGAATAAGCCCCCACGTAAATCCTCGAATAAGCCCCCAGGAAAATAGCGGCGCAAATAAAAAAACAAATACAGTCAACTCTGTCTAATTCGAACAGCCTGGGGAAGCGTGAAAATGTTCGAATTACAAGAAGTTCGAATTATAGAGGTTTGTTTTATAAGAGTTGGTTCATTAGTGATCCTTGAAGGGACAGAAAATTTCGTTCGAATAAGATAGAGTTCGAATTACACGAGTTCGAACTATGCAGATTTGACTGTAAATAAATGTCCAAAAATAAAAATAAAGATTATAGTATAAAGTAAAGGTGATGATAGTATATCAAAGAAAGCTGAACAGAAACAATAAGCCATATAAACACACAATGTTGATCTAGAAATAGATAAGATTATATTATCAAATCTTACTGATTCCATTTTTGGTCAGATGGGCTTCAAGTCCATGAAGTTGATTCTCTGGGTCATTATCAATTTTGCATTGCTTAAATTCTTCACAGGTTAGGCCTTCGTGTTGGACTTCCCACTGCAAGCAAATATACATACAAATATATAAATATGTATCTCTATTACATGATAATACATACATACAGGTATACATAGGCAGGAAAATTCAAATATGCGATGATAACGACTGTGTGTAATTATTATAGAATAATTTTGTGCAGTGATCAACAGTGAATGCAAGAAATGAAAAAAACCAATCAATCAAATAATATATGTGAACATGGACACGCGATTCCACCAGGTATTTCACTCCGATCCAATCCATTCCCTCTGGTACCTTCTTAGCAAAATGGCGTTGTCAACACTGATAGCCAATATAAATGGCTGTGGTCTGCAAAAAATGTCCTCGCCAAAACGTTCAATGATAGAATTTCCCTTCAAACTAGGTATGTAGCACAGCAAACCGCGTATTACCTTCTGCTTGCAGGAGAAGCATGTGTTCTTTTGGCATTTCGTACAAAACATCTTGTTCTGACCAGGTTCTTCCCAAACAAATCCGAATTCTGGGCACTGAAAAATCCAAAATATTGATCAATTAGAACGCAGCGCATCTGGTAAAGTTAGAGCTCGGATTAGCAAGGCGTACCCTAGTCGAAAAAATCATGCCGAAAAACTGAGTTCGAGCCAATGCCTGAGGATCAATTCCGACTCTACATGTTTACAAATTATCAATAAACCTCGAATATAAATGGCGTAGAAAGAGGCATAGACTAACGACGCATGTACTAATTGATGATTAGTGGCAAAACAGAACGCGAAATAACAACATAACTAATACAGATAAGATGATAGTTGTGGTGAGCACGCATTTGTGTACACTCATATACTTACATGCGCACACCATCGGAAGTTAGGGTCATTTTTCAAATTGAAATCACGTAACTTCTCTTCAAACATTTCCTTGATATTAACATCCAACAACCCCTTATCCTTTAACACTTCTATCTGAAAAGAAATAAAATAGTCGTAAGAATTATAAAACAGAATTAATAGTGGTAATAAATAATGAAGATAAAGATGATAAATAATGAGAACGGTTTTTATGAAAATGAAGATACATAAAATAAGAAGAAAATGAAATTTGTGATTACTTCGTGCCCGATTAATTGGAAATGCTGCATTGGGTCGACTCCCTCATCGCTGAAATCTGGCTTGCTGCATCCAGGACAAACCAGCTCTCGAATACTCTTCTCTTTCACGACAACTGCTATGTTTAAAGCCACGCATTCATAACATATCTCACATTGACAATACATGTGTGTAAACAACTAAAAAAATAAATGTGGGAGGTATAAGCTCCAAAGTCATTGCAATCGAACACTGGTGCACGCAGAAATTTACTCAACTTGACAAAGTCTTCTTCTTACATCAAACCCAAATCGTACGCCAAGCAAATCAAAATCTGCGATAACCGCCAGCAATAACAAAGAGTTGAAGATAAACTCTTATCAATTTATCAAAAATCAACTACATTGTGGTATATGTAATTTTTCTCAGCCCGCCACGATAAGATCAATGATAACAATTTCTCAAAGGAATCGATTTTCCGAAATGAATACACACAGCACAACAGCCATTTTGCAGTCATTGAATTTTTGCTGGCGCTCTATTTCGCATTGTCAACTCAAGGGGGTAACAATGAATGCTTCTCACCTTGGATGTTGAGAATCTAGCATAGCACACGGTGCATTCGTGGTTCATAAATCTCTTGGCCCGCTCTAAGCCTTCGTTGTTGGTTGCAGCCTCAACACAATCTTCAACTAGACCATCGTTGTCTTTGAGCTCCATGAGGCTGACTGCTGTGGAGGCGCGACCCCATGACTTCATGCCAAAATGGGCAAGAGTGAGGCGAATTCGCTCCTACAATACAAATTTGACAGTTCGATGAGTAAGACAGGTTCATCAGAAGTTAAGGCGCCTATAATTAAAAGGCGCAGGAATAACAAGGAATAACAAGAAAAGACAAGGAAAGACAGGAGAGACAAGGAAAGACAGGAGAGACAAGGAAAAACAGGAGAGACAAGGAAGGACAGGAGAGACAAGGAAAGACAGGAGAGACAAGGGAGAACAGCAGAATCAAGGAAAGACAAGGAAGGACAAGGAAAGACAAGGAAAGATAAGGAGAGACAAGGAAAGACAGGAGCGACAAGGAACGACAAGAAAGACGAGGAATAACAAGGAAAGACCAGGAGAGACAGGAGCGACAAGGAAAGACAAAGAAAGATAGGAAAGACGGTTAAGCAAAACCATCAAGCATCGAACTTCAAAAATCAGCATCAAGATATGCTGATTGTGATTCTTGTAAATGGGTATACACAAAGACAACAGGGTAAGTAAGTACATCTTTGTCGAATTCCTTGTTCTGTAATTTAGAGTAGAACATTTGTAAACTCTTGGGTTTTTCGTTCAAGATGTCATAACTGATCTGTTTCAAGGCTTTTCTTTCCAACTCCAACAATGCTTTCTTAACATCACCTGTTACAAAGAAACAAACTTAGCTTTAAGCGTTGATAAAGCTGAAATTCTATAAGCAGACTTGCAAGTTTGATAATTGGAGTGAAGATTCAGATATTGGTAGTTAATAACTCATAATGATTAATATACATTATTACATACATTATTATAAATATCAAAGACAAAGATGATAAAAAAAACCTTTGGAATTTGATAAAGCATCTATGATGTCATCCTTTTCAAAATTATTTTCATTCTCAGCAAGTTGATCAACCTAAAAAATATTTGCCGATGATATTGCTTGAAACGATCAATACAGGACTCATGTTCGAGTTATGTAATAGAGGCAACTAAGTCCCTTAAAAACCCCGTGTTCGATTCAAGCTTTTTGCTCCCGTTCAAAAATAAGCGACAAGTTATCAAGTCGGAGTCCCAGTCAAATAACACGCCTTTCTTGTATAAAAAGTCATTATTGAACAGACTCGTTCTCACCTTGGCCTGCCTCTCTTGGGCGCAGAGCCCTACAGCTCTCTGGATATCACAATCACATGCTGTGAGCGCTTCACAAGCCTCTTCAAGGGACAACACACCGAGATTTCTTTCGCTGAAACATTTCACGACAATGTGTTTCAACTGGGGCGACGTTTCACGCAACCAGCTCAGGATATTGGAGGTGGGCATCTGCTCGAAGTTTGAAGCAAGTTGAACGTGGTCAACGGAGTAGCCCAAATCTTCCGCTTCCTAAAAACAAACATAACAAAATAGATTCGATCAATCTAAGCCTATAATTGAGTGAGTCCCAAGTGAGATATACCGTTCAATTCAATACACCTTGAGTAATGTAACTCGAGTTCAAATACAGAAAAATGTCCAGATTGTGATTTTGACAAAAAATAGACAACACATGTGATTTATAACGATTGAAAATGTTATGCTATATCTAAATATGTGAGTATATATATTGAAAATTATATCAAACACAAAATTACTAAAAATGTTTCACGGTGGCCACCGTGGATAGCGTGAACAAAGCTTCGACCACAACATATGGTTGACGTATTATGCAATGAGCATCGCAAAGCAATTTGCACAGCAAGGAACCTCTTTGCATTCATCCACCTGAAGTTGATGACGTAATGCAAAATGTTTCCACCTCACATCCATCATTTCGGTTTCCCGCTCATCAATTGTCCCATTTTTTAAATATATCAGGGGTGCTTTGCTTGTGCAGAAAACTGGGGTATCTTTGATTAAGCAGATATCTTGCGAGTAGTGCGTTTTTGGAGCAGGAAAATGAACTAACTGTCCTTCCAGTAGCAGGAGCATATCTGCCCAAGATATTATATTTCTTTCCCAGCGGAAGTCGTTCAAGAATATGACTTCTTTTTGCTCCACCCCGACCCATGCAAATGTTCTTGCAGCTGGGTTACAAAATGCGTCAAACACCTCTACGAGAGGGTTTAGCAAAAATGTCTTCCCGCAATTTGCTGGACCAGTAAGCAAGATATTCCGCCCTTTGCCCCTACCTTTCTGCAGAAGATCCTTTACTGCCTTAGAAAAATCTGCGACATCAATGCCATTCCGCTCCAACACTTCGGTAGCACACTTTAGCCATTGCCTATCACAAATGCAGGGCTTATCGAGGGCATTGGTTAGAATCTCCATTCTCAGCATGTTCTGCCTCTGCAAGGTCTGTTCTGCTGTTTCAGCATCCCACACAGTTGCAATAAATTCTACAATGGTCTTTGTAGACCTTTCAATGCAAAATTTGTACAAGGCGGGTTGTCCTTCTTTTCTCAGTGCATTAGCATGCTGCAGAAGGTGAATTCTATCGCGAATGCTGTTTTTCACAATCAGTTCAGCAACCTCTAGCTTCCCCATGCGTTTTCCTTTTTTTTCCATTTTTTTGGTCACCTTCACATTTGTTGCTGCATAGGTCTTTGGCTTCACAACTACATCTGGGTGAGAATCACTGTAAAGCACATGCCTGTCTTCCTTCTTCACGTAGTTGTACGCACTATAGTACCCGCCATGCCCAGAGAAGTTTACAGTAATACCATGGGTTTGCTGAATATGCTGTCTTACACGGCTCCAACGTGTTGGCCTGTCTAATAAAACAGCCATATGATAATGTGGAGTGCCATCTTGATGCTCTTCTACACAGCAACACCAATGCTTAATTAAAGATGACGTCACTTCTGCAAATGCAGATGTCACTGCCTCTGCAAATCTTTTCTTATCGTACTCAGTTGTATTTGCTCTGCTCCAAGTTACTAAGTACGCCTGTCTTTTCATTTTGACAGCTAACTGTTCTGGCTCGAAATCTTCCTCGTTACTCATAATTTCATCATTATTATTGCAAGCCATCTTATCTATACGTCCACTCGTGTTACAGAGGCATCGAAACTAAAGAAATTATTATCCCTGCCAGTAAAGTCAACTCAGTTAGCAACGTGTGGATATTTACAGTGCATTGAGTGCTGGAACGGCATCAACTATCTCTTGCCGCATACTGTCGTCATTACTTTGTGTCTATTCTCCCGCACATGCAACTTCCTGCTTAAGCCCATTTGTTAGACAGTTGGAATATATTTCATGAAAATGATAATACTAAACTTATAAACTCCATTATCCATCATATTACTGCAGAATTTCATGCAAGCAAAACATGCAGTGTTGGGCTTTGCCATGCACAGGGAAATGACCGTCAAAAGCAGGGTGTGGTAAAAAATGACGTCACTTTTTAAATATGATCATTCATAATACATCTATTATCAACAAATGTAATCCACGCTTGTTATTTGGTGATATAACTTATGTAGCTGCAAGTAAAAACAAAAATTTTCAATTCAGTAGTAAGAGACAATCCTTGCCAAAAAGACTTGGAACGGTTGAAAATATTGCTAACTGAAACACAATACGCGGCCTCTTAGAGCACAAACAACAAATGCTTGTCAGGTAACTCTCCCTCCCCTCCCCCCAAAAAACAATGTTGGTTGTTGGTTGTAAGGCATTTAGCATACTCGTGAATAGTGATTACCCGCTGAAAAATAGACACAGTGAACAAAGATCAACATTGTATCGGGGGGAGGGGAGAAAATTTTGCAGAACGGAATGAAAATATTAGCAGCGTTCCAGCATTTTTGGCCAGGATTGTAGCACCACATTGACTGATTGGGTTTTGCGATATCAAGAACCGTAATGATAAAGAATTCCGCGCGGATATGAAGACATCCGCGCGGCAGAGTAAAGCGATAAAAACTCTCCGCGCGAAGACTTTTGCACAAACCACAAATGCACAAACAAAATAAGTTTATAATATATAAGTTGCACAAGCAAAATTTACAATTCTTTTCTGCAAAGTCATCTATTCATCTATCTATTTATTCCTGACAAAATTTATAAACCAGTATATACAAGATATCAAATTCTGTGTGGTTTGAGCAACAGTGAGCCCTGAAAAATGTATGCTTGCCATTGATAAGCAAGATAAAATATAAAATACCAGGGGGTGCCGTGTTCTTCAAAAGTCATTTCATGTTGTGAATAACAACCTGGTAGAAAAACTGGTAGAATCAATGCTGGTTAATGCCCATAAAATTCTCTACATATATTTCCGTAAACTGAAGTTTCGAAAGGGCACAAAAAACCTTTGAATAATGGACTTGTGAGATTAAGAAGCTTAATTGACCATAAAAGAATTTCATTTAAAGTGAATAAATTCAATGAAGCATATTTGTGCGAAGCAAAAAGGGTTTTTGGCTGTTGCAAAGGATTCCATTTTATTGTTTTTTATAAAAGGGTGACAATAAATATTGCCAGGAAATATGTTTCTTGGAACACTAGTTTCATAAAATTCTACATTAAGTTAACTATTGAAAAAACTGCAAACATAATATGTAAATTAATTATTTAGAGTTGCAAATTGAGATAGGTCTGATAGGGTCAGATTATAAACAGCTGCCTTGTCTGGCCTGGCCATGATAAGAACCATGTTCATCAGAAAAACTTCCAAAGCCAAGTGCAATGAAGTATTAAATAAAACCAATTTGAATGTTTATACCTTTTAAACAACACAACCATTTCAATATATATGCATGTATAATACTTGATAACACCCCAAACAACAAAAGTATTTCATTTATTGTATTTTCAAACAAGAAGTGGTTAGACAAGGTATTGCACAATTAACAAACAGACCTTGATAAAAATCATCGAATTAGCCCCAATAAAAGGGTTATAACGTTTGAGCGCGGGGGTCTTCCGCAAAGGTGATTGCAGATTCGTACTCAGGAGGTCATCAGCCATGGTTTGATATATAATTTACCCTAGTTGGGGGCGTGGTCCGCAAAAAGTCAATCCGCCCAAAAACAGACCCTGCCAAAACCATGGAATTAGGCCTGTGTAGGTAGGAAACTTCCCGTCCACTCATATTTCATATCTAAGGCAGTTTCCATACGGATAATTAGTCACGTCCATTTAAATAGATCCTAGTCATTGCTAACAAATGTCATCATTAGGAGAATACACACTTACCCGTTCAAATTCCGGAAAAACTTGAAGAGTGTAGTTGTGAAATGTGTCCGCGAATTCAGGCCGGGCCTCTTATAAACTTTGTTGCTTCGCCATGGGCTCATTGTGTGACGTAATTAGCAAGCAATGATGTCATCTTCCAGTTTCAGATTCCAAACCTCTTTCAGTTTCTTAATAATAATAATAATAATAATATTCGAATATTTTTACAGGATAACCTATCAGTACATTATGTACTGTTATCATTAGGGTCTTCAAGTATTTGTGAATGACTGAATGAATTTACGAGATGCAAATATAGTAATTTGTAATATATATAAATAAATAGTGACGATAAACCACAGCGAGCATGAATGGGCTGAAAATAATACATATCGTAGATTATCTGAATCGTCAAACACCATCCACCAAGCATGGATTGTCCAATAAAACGATAGATGGTTCTCAATTTATAACAGGAAAAAGCTTTTCTAATACTCTATCTACAGACAATCTATAAAAGTGATTAGACTCCATGAATGGCGAGAAATTATCTCCAGCTATAACAAATACATACGTATAACATACGTAGGGAAAGATCTGCATTCAGAGATGCTTAAACCGATATCAAGTTTAGAGAAGGCATCTTGTTTACGTCAAGAAACGTCACTACTTTCGATTTCCAGGTTGAATGAAAATTGTCAACAAACTTGAATGGGGAAAACCTGTTTACGGTTAATTCATGGAAATTCCACCAAAACGCCACAAAATTATCCGCAGAGAAACCTGTACTAACAGCACATTTTTGTATGGACCTTCGATCAGTACAAGTACTCAGCCCTAAAAGTTGATGAAAATTTTTGCGGTTTAGATCTTAAAGTTTTTTAATTGGTTTCTTATTTCCGGGATTTAAAACTACCTTCGTCACAAAAATAAAAGATAACAAACTTTTTCAAAGAATCACTAACAAAAATGGAAAACTTCAACGTTGCCAAGAAAGATACAGAGTTCCCTACACCATGAATTTAATATCAACTGCGTTATTTATTAGTAGATTTTGCTCTATTTATCATTAGTAAGTGCCACGAAATACAATTAGAATTTAATTCAAACTGATCTTCGAAACAAATAAAAGAAGAAACATCAAACATTGGAGTTAATTAAAATATCAACTTAAGTTTGTTTTCTTTCTAACTCTGTGGATGTAGATCCAAGTCCGGGTGCTAATTATCGAGTACAAAGATAACATGTCGAATTGATAACCGGACTGACTGAATACAAACCGCATGGATTATATGAAACCCGGATAGGGAAGATAAGTTTGGAAAAATCGCAGATATCATCAAAGACTATACAGGCAAAATAATTAAAATGAAAAATAAAAATCTTAAATAGCTAAAAATATTCATGCTTTATCGTAAATTTTCATAATTATCATTGATAACAATTCTATTTTCATTGGCAATTTGTTCAGGTTGAGGTTGGGGCTGTCGTGGCGGTATCATGTTTCCATCTTGAGCCAGGCGTGGCAGAGGCAACTGTTCCTTGACAAACTATATGAATTAAAAATGAGCAAATTAGCAACACAAACTCAATGAAAACAAAAGTGCAGACGCAGTATAGCTGGATAAATTGCAGAAAGGCCGAAGCGAGAAGGGCCCTGGGTTCGAGGTTATAGCTGAATACATTAATCCCCAAAATTTGCCCCAAAAGCGCCGTAGGCGCTTATTTCATATTGTTTGAGTTTATGATGGGTGCTTATTAGAGGGACCGGTTAAAAGAGGGTGGGCGCTAATTAGGGAAAACACGGTAGTTGGATATATCCCAGAGAAACAGTTTGATGCATTGCAAATAAATAAATCGATATATATTGGATATATATAGGCATGACAAAGTAAACAAAACAACAGATACCTCATGTAAGCGTTTGAGATAGGCATCGGCTGTTTCTTTCTTGTCTTTCTCTGGAACTTCTAGTAAATGTCTCTTAATGAGAATTTCCACGCTGTTTTGATCCATAATGTCCAATGGATCGATGCCATTTTTGTTGATGACCTTTATGAGGTATTCTTTATAATGTTTACTGAAGAAAATAACCGAGACACGGTTAACAAGGTTATTTGAAACGGTCATCAATACGGTCATCAGCACGGTCATCAATACGGTCATCAATAAGATCATCAATATACGGTATCAACACGGTTTCGTCAACTAAACAGTGTTACCCCGTTAAAACAATAGACCTTATATGGGAGCCAGGATATGCATCGTCATATTGGGAGGATTGCTGAAGTGAACTGCTTCAAATGCCCTGAAAGGTTCCCAGTTAATGGCACGTCATACAATATAGTACAATCTTGCAACAAAGCTCTGGGGGGGGGGGGATGAAAAACACTGAAACATACTTGCATAAGCCTGCACATCCCTGCGTAGTTTCTTTTCCACATTGCTCATCGAATTTGCCCCCGTTGCCTTCTTTTTGCTCCATGATGTAACATATGTGTTCATCTGGAAAATCAAAGAAGAAATCCGATACTGACTCAGGCTGGGTGTGTGTGAAGAAGCATTTCAGCTAAAGAAAGGAACTTTGTTTACATCCAGGGGTGGGAGGAAAAGTGATTGAGAAGATGATATTTACTGAAACTCTGGGATACAATGGTGTTATTTAATATCAGCTCAACAAAGCACAAGTCCGGGGGAAACGTGACATTGCACAACCCTCAAAATATAACGAATTTCCTTGCACATTGTCTCTTGAAGTATACAGTCAAAACCGGCAAATAAGAGCCAATGGATTAAGAACATTAATCCATTGGTTCTAAAGCAAAAATATCACTTTTAATGGATTAAGGGTGATATTTCTGCTGAACGACAAGGAGAGACGATGAGAAAGACAAGGAAAGAGGAGAAGAGACAAGGAGAGACAAGTGAAGAGAAGAAGAGACAAGGAAAGACAAGAAGAGAAACAATAGCCTATTGTCTTGGAACAATAGACTGGATAGAAACACAGGTTTATTCATTTATTGTACTTCGTGGTCATTGCACTACCATGTAGTCGACTAGTGCGTCGCAATTTACTCTTAGTCGAATAAACTTTTAATGCAACACAGTACGTTTTTGTTCGCTGCAAATGTTGCTATGTCGGGACTTGGTAAGATGATAAATAGCCATACCTTGACCTGCTGGTGCTTCTATGTTGAATTCGATTGTATTTAAAATCAGTAGTTTTTGCAGCATGTCAATAGACATGTCTCTTTGATAATAGAAACAGTTACGAGGATGGTGGGCGTGGAGTCCTTTACCAGGGTGATCCTTGCAGGCCTGTTCAGACAAAAATATAAAGTTCTGAATGTGAATAATTTTGCCGTGTGGAGTATACAACGGTGTCTTGCATGTGGAGGAAGTTTGTACAAAACAAGAAGTCAGAGATGTGTACTTACGCCAGAGAGAAATTCTTGAAAGCACTCTCCACAAAATTGGTATTTACAATTGCTGCAGGTGAAGTGAATGCAGCCCCCGTGTGCTAAATCGAATCTAGTGTTGCACTTTGGACAGGCTGTTGATAAAGAAGAAAAGAGGCTAGATAGGAAAACAGTGGCGCAAATAAAAACAAATAAATAAATGTCCAAAAATAAAAATAAAGATTATAGTATAAAGTAAAGGTGATGATAGCAAATCAAAGAAAGCTGAACAGAAACAATAAGCTATATAAACACACAATGTTGATCTAGAAATAAATAAGATGATATTATCAAATCTTACTGATTCCATTTTTGGTCAGATGGGCTTCAAGTCCATGAAGTTGATTCTCTGGGTCATTATCAATTTTCCATTGCTTGAATTCTTCACAGGTTAGGCCCTCGTGTTGGACCTCCCACTGCAAACAACATATATACATATATATAGGCGTTGTTAACATTGATAGCCAATACAAAGGGCGTGGTCTGCACAAGTCCTCGCCCAAAACGTTCAATGATAGGATTTCCCTTTAAACAAGGTATGTAGCTAGCACAGCAACTCGTGTATTACCTTCTGCTTGCAGGAGAAGCATGTGTTCTTTTGGCATTTCGTACAAAACATCTTGTTCTGACCAGGTTCTTCCCAAACAAAGCCAAATTCAGGGCACTGAAAAATCCAAAATATTGATCAATTAAAACGCCATATACCTGGGAAAGTGAGAGCTCGGATTCGAGGCGTACCCTACTCGAAAAATTCATGCCGGAAAATCGAGTTCGAGCCAATGCCTGAGGATCAATTCCGACTCTACATGTTTACAAATTATCAATAAACCTCGAATATAAATGGCGTAGAAAGAGGCATAGACTAACGACGCATGTACTAATTGATGATTAGTGGCAAAACAGAACGCGAAATAACAACATAACTAATACAGATAAGATGATAGTTGTGGTGAGCACGCATTTGTGTACACTCATATACTTACATGCGCACACCATCGGAAGTTAGGGTCATTCTTCAAATTGAAATCACGTAACTTCTCTTCAAACATTTCGGTGATATGAACATCTAACAACCCCTTTTTAATTAACACTTCTATCTGAAAAGAAATAAAATAGTCGTATGGATTATAAAACAGAATTAATAGTGGTAATAAATAATGAAGATAAAGATGATATATAATGAGAATGGTTTTTATGAAAATGAAGATACATAGAATAAGAAGAAAATGAAATTTGTGATTACTTCGTGCCCGATTAATTGAAAATGTTGCATTGGGTCGACTCCCTCATCGCTGAAATCTGGCTTGCTGCATCCAGGACAAACCAGCTCTCGAATACTCTTCTCTTTCACGACAATTGCTATGTTTGAAGCCACGCATTCGTAACATACCTCACACTGACAATACATGTGTGTAAACAACTAAAAAATAAAAGTGGGAAGTATAAGCGCAGGCTCCAAAGTCATTGTAATCAAATCCTGGTGCAATCCTGGTGATTTACTCAACTTCACAAAGTTTTCTTGTTATTGAGGATCAAACCCAAATCGCACGCCAAGCAAATCAGAATCATTAAACAGTGATAGCCGTCAACAATAACAAGGAGTTGAAGATAAACTCTTATCAATTTATCAAGAATCAACTACCGTGTGGTATATGTAGCTTTTCTCGGCCCATCACGATAAGATCAATGATAAAAATTTCTCGAAGGAATCGATTTTCCAAAATGAATACACACAGAACAACAGCCATTTTCCAGTCATTGGCCTTTTGGTCGCACTCCATTTCGCATTGTCAACTCAAGGGGGTAACAATGAATGCTTCTCACCTTGGATGTTGAGAATCTAGAATAGCATACGGTGCATTCGTGGTTCATAAATCTCTTGGCTCGCTCTAAGCCTTCGTTGTTGGTTGCAGCTTCAACACAATCTTCAACTAGACCATCGTTGTCTTTGAGCTCCATGAGGCTGACTGCTGTGGAGGCGCGACCCCATGACTTCATGCCAAAATGGGCAAGAGTGAGGCGAATTCGCTTCTACAATTCAAATTTGACAGTTCGATGAGTAAGACAGGTTCATCAGAAGTTAAGGCGCCTACAGTTAAAAGGCGCAGGAATAACATAGAAAGACAAGGAAAGATACGGAGAGACAGGAGACACAAGGAAAGACAAGGAAAGACAGGAGAGACAAAGAAAGACAAGGAAAGACAAGGAATAACAAGAAAAGATAGATAAGGAAGACAAGGAAAGACAAGGAAAGACAAGGAGAGACAAGGAGAGACAAGGAGAGACAAGGAAAGATAAGGAGAGACAAGGAAAGATAAGGAGAGACAAGGAAAGATAGATAAGGAACGACAAGGAATAACAAGGAAAGAGAAGAAAGACAAGGAAAGATAGGAGCGACAAGGAGAGACAAGGAAAGACAAGAAAGACAAGGAGAGACAAGAAGAGACGAGGGAAAGGCAAGACAACAAAGACAAGGAGAGACAAAAAAGACAAGGAAAGACAAGGAGAGACAAAAAAGATGGTTAAGCGAAACCATCAAGCATCGAACTTCAAGCATCACAATGAGCACAAAGAAATGCAAAGTAAAAATAGGTATACACAAAGACAACAGGGTAAGTAAGTACATCTTTGTCAAATTCCTTGTTCTGTAATTTAGAGTAGAACATTTGTAAACTCTCGGGTCTTTCGTTCAAGATGTCATAACTGATCTGTTTCAGGGCTTTTCTTTCCAACTCCAACAATGCTTTCTTAACATCACCTGTTAAAAAGAAACAAATTTAGCTTTAAGCGTTGATAAAGCTAAAACTCTACAAGCCGACTTGCGAGTTTGATAATTGGAGTGAAGATTGGGATTGATAGTTAATGACTCATAAATGATTAATATTCATTATTACATTCATTATTATAAATATCGAAGACAAGATGATAAAAAAACCTTTGGAATTTGATAAAGCATCTATGATGTCATCCTTTTCAAAATTATTTTCATTCTCAGCAAGTTGATCAACCTGGAAAATATTTGCCAATGAGATTGCTTGAAACGATCAATACAGGACTCATGTTCGAGTTATGTAATAAAGGCAATTAAGCCCCTTGAAAACCCCGTGTTCGATTCAAGCTTTTCAGCTCACGTTAAAAAATGATCAAGTTGGAGTCCCAGTCAATTAACACGAATTTCTTGTATTAAAAAATCATTATTGAACAGACTCGTTCTCACCTTGGCCTGCCTCTCTTGGGCGCAGAGCCCTACAGCTCTCTGTATATCACAATCACATGCTGTGAGCGCTTCACAGGCCTCTTCGAGGGACAAAACACCGAGATTTCTTTCGCTGAAACATTTCACAACAATGTGCTTCAACTCGGGCCACGTTTCAGACAACCAGCTCAGGATATTGGAGGTGAGCATCTGCTCGAAGTTTGAAGCTAGTTGAACGTGGTCAACGGAGTAGCCTAAATCTTCCGCTTCCTAAAAACAAACATAACAAGATAGATTCGATCAATCTAAGCCTATAATTGAATGAGTCCCAAGTGAGATATACCGTTCAATTCAATACACCTTGAGTAATGTAACTCGAGTTCAAATACAGAAAAATGTCTCACGTTCGAGTCTTACTGTAATATCTTACAAATCATCTCACTAAGTAGCGTTCTTACTTGAATAATGGGGGAAGTTCTAGTTCGAGTCCAGATCATAAGTTCGAGTCCTACACAAGCCTGGTGAGACTTCCAAATTACAAGCAATGGATAATAAAGACAAAGCGAAGTACCTGGTCCCGCACGAGACCAAAAGAATGAGACTAAACCATACAATAAAACCAGAGGAAATAACAATGATATACCTTGATAACTTCAATAAGACGAATTGCATCGTTTTTCATATCTTCTTGGCGTTGTTTTTCTTTCCTGACTTGTGCAGCAAGTTCTCGTTGCTTCCTCAATTCGTGTTCCGACATGCGCCGATCCGGTCCGACCATTCCAATCCCCATTTTCTGCATATGCATTGCGTTGTAGTCATGACGCTGCGATTCGTAGTAACCCGGTTCTTGTCTGTTCGACATGTAGGACGGAACTCCGCTTGTAAAACCGGACGTCTAAAACAAGACCCGCACAAGCATCATTGCTCCATGCTACTGTAGTTAATAGCTAATACCGATTACTCCGAATGCGGACAGAAGTAACTTACCTGCATCGATGTCAAACGGTCTTCAGGGTCAGCGGGTCGCGTCCTCAAATCATAAACAGCAGGAAGCTGGTTGCTCGGATACATTTTACGATGGTCGAATTTGTCAATAGGATCAGCATAGTACTCTGCTTTAATGATCTGAAATGGGGAAAGGTGGGAGTTTAAAGGAAAAAATTAAAACAGATGAAGATGTATATATGTAGATAGTTTAGAATGTAGATAGTTTAGAATAGATTAGAGTTAAAAAGGGTGGTAAGAACCCAGAGCGATAGGACTAGTCTTGTACAAGCAATGGTTAAAAAAATAGAAGTCTACAAACTTGGAAGTCAGCATCTGGTTTCTTATTTGAGACGAAGCTGGTTTTCCAACACATCTTGCATATTTTCGTGTCCATCGGGTTATGAAAAGTACAGTGTTTGCAGCTCCAATATTCGGTCAAGGCTTGGCTCTTTGTCGGCTCTTCGGCATTCGTCGTTGTAGACGTCGGTCGTCGGTCAAACTCGGTTCTCGTGGGAGCCGGCTCCAAACGTGTTTTATCGCTAGAGTCCACCGAGGGGGTGGTAGATGGGACGGCAGAGTCAGGACCGGCGGCCGGAAAAATAGACGGGAATGCGTATTCCATCTTGAAAAGTTCTTCGCCAGTGTCACTGTCAAGGTCGTCTCTTTCCGCGCCACAATGCGGGCAGGCTATCCGTTGGGGATGCATCTCTTCGCCACAACTCCAGCAAAGAACCACGCCTGAAAAGGATCAGTAGAAATCACGAATGAGTCAAGACTTCATTAAGCCCAGGGGGCCACTCAGTACATAGACATACCGGGGGGTCATTAAGTTCTCATCACGTATTTCGGCGGGACTGGAATATAGTAATCATCTCAAAATAACACGAGAATAATCATTAAACTTCATCAAGCACTTTGGAGCTACTAGCTCTCTGCAAAGTTTATACTAATATTGTAATGCATTGAAAGCAACATTTTACCCGAGTTGTGAATTCCGTACTCATTGACACCATTTGTAGAACCAGGGTCGCCTCCTACGTGTGTTTGCTCTTGATAACGAGGCGGCTCTCCGGTTTCCTTTCTCCCTTCATTCTTCTCGTCACTTTTCAGAATATCTAAACGATGCGCAGCACCAGACTGAGGCTGGAAATCAGTTGGAGGCAGAAAAATGGTGGGCTGTTTTGAACCTTGAAATTGTGGCGGAAACTCCTTTCTCTGACTCGAAACGTTAATTGGCGGTGAATTGAGATAATTGTTGCATGCGACGGGTAGCATTCCCACGTTTGTCTGACCAGGGGGGCTGATCATGGAAGATGTAGCTGGGGTGGAAAAAGCTGGACCAGGGCGACCTGCAAAACCTTGTATATTGGAGTTCTTACGGCTCTCGTTGTTCCAATTCCCCAATGTTGTTGCTAGTGGTGTGTTGCAGGACCATGTTGTAACAGAGGACAACTGCATTGAATTATTTGGTGTTGGTAGCTGCGAAGCCACTTTATTAGGATGCGACGAAGGAGGAATTCCGTCCATTAGACCCCAACCCGACATGTCAGAGAATTGAGTGTCAGGTTCAGCTGGGTTCACGCGAGTCGTGACGTAATCATTGTTCGATTTTGGTCTGTGATCTGAAACAGCGTCGAAAAATGACGGCTCAAAACGTGACGAGTCCTGCGCCATTGCAGCGTCCACGGTAGGATGGTCCTCCGCATCAAAAAACTCCCAATCGTCATCACTGCTATCTTCAGGCATTCTGTATGCTTCTGGCAATTCTCCACTGTTAAACAAGTCAGCAAGTCTCGGGTGAACCTCGTTCACAATATCCAAAACTTCGAAACGTGCAATGTACAAATCCGCAGCCCATTCTAGGACTTGGCCTCGATTTGGTTCGACCACGGAATCCGGGAACTTCAAGCCGATGACCTCATTTTCGTCATCCACAAGGTCCTCGCTGTAGCCAAGTTGCTTGAGGATGAAATTGGAGCCGTCTAAGAAGCCCACCTTCTCCTGTAAGACTTTGCTGTGGAGCTTGATGGTTCTCCAGGATTTTGGCCTTTCGTCGATCGGCTTCAGAAGGTTGCTCGCGTACTTACTCAACAGCAGCAATGCATGCGGTAGACTGAGCTGATTCGGTCCCTAGCAAACCAAACAGAAGACGGACGGCTGATAAGTATTAACAAAATTCTCACAACACCGAAAGAATTACCCTGTATATTTTCACAAAAAAGGCAATAGAAGCCTCCCCCATGATTAAGACTCTCCCACCAATACATGTCTTGTATAAACCTTAACGTAATTAACGTCTTGCCACCCCTTTATTCAAGGCATAACAGCTTACAAGTGCAAAGAATTATAAGCGTAACTTAATTCAAATGGGAGTGGGGGTGGTACAAGCAAGTTGTATGCTAGCCCCCCGCGAATTCGTGTGAATTTGCGGTGTTTATCGAGGTACACTAGCAATCCCAGGGGATTCGCTAGAACAATTTAAAAGTGCATTCACGAATTAAACATACCACGTTTTTCTCGAGAAGAAGAGTAAAATTCAGAAATGCATATTTCGCATTCATATTCAGATTATATCTGAACATTTCTTTAACAACGTCGTACTTATCTTCTTGGGAGATGAATCTCAGACAAAGCTTCTTCACAATGTCTCTCAATATAACCATTTCGTTTCCAGTCGAATGAGTTGTACTAGTAGTATTAGAGCATGCTTCTTTTGAAGAGCTTCCGCTACTCGTCGACTCAGAGGCTGCGACGATATCTTCCTTCCCGACTGGTTGCTCGGACACGTCGGATACAAAATCATGTTCACCATGCGCATAAATGTTCTCATTTACTGCTGACCCAGAGTCAAGCATGCGTACTGCGTCGTTCGTGTTACTATGAACTCCCTGTGATTTCGAAGATATCATCGCGTTTTCACACAGGGTATCCATTGAGCTTAATTCGCTCGAAAGCTTTGAAGATGACAGCATCCCTGTATTCCAGTCAGCGGAAACAACTTCAGGAGGGGGTGCTGTCTGAGTTTGACTTGACACAGCAGATTGTGGTTTCTTCTTCCTTGGAGCTGAAAATAATCATTAAAGAAAATGATCATAGAACATTAAAGCACAAAAGCTATTAAATAGATTAAAAACGTTGACATTGTTGAGCTTAAAGCAATAATAAAAGTAAAAAAGAAATTAAACCACCCAAAAAATCAACCACAAGAGAAAAAGGGTCAGCTTACCACCCTTAAATACTCTTAAATAATCTTATGCTCTTAAATAAGGTTGACCAAAATGGTAAGTTCACTAGCTTAAAAAGAGAATACCCCAACGAAACATGTGGTGCTAGAATTTCTATGGCAAGCCACTTTGATCGTCAGTATTGCAGAAAATGCCACCTGAAGTTTACTGTCAGCAAATGGGGCAAGGAAAATAGATAATTTGTAATTCACTTGTTCATTATTAAATGACGTAATAATCATTAACTCAAGAAAAAATCTACCTGGAATTGGAGGATTCACAATTGGCTTTGATTGATTTAATTTTTTCTTTCTTGGTTTCACAGTGGGTTTTTGTTCTTGATCATTCTTAACAAAAATCTTCTCATCTTCAGAAGCCACCGGAATCCGAATTTCAAGTTCTTTCAATGTCTCATGTTTTGGAGTGGAACAGCCCTTTATCTCCATGTTACCAGAAAGCTGGGTGCCCGATTTGGAATTGCTACCATGGCTGAGAACATAACCATCACTATTATCAACTCACTATGATTTACTGTCATAAACATATAAACAATAACATATACTTGATAATTATACACAATAAATTTATATTATAAACTCAATTTGTAATTCAATATATTGCTGAATATAATTCTCTACAGCAACATACCTTTCCACTTTTGGAGTGAGACTTTTCATAACGTCGTTCACAAATGAGAATGCTGTATCATTTCCAGCAGAAGAGCTACTCATTACGGTGTGAACAGGTTTATTTTGATTATTCTCTGCAGTTTTCGGCATCTTTTCATCAGTCGTTGGCTTTTTCCTGCCATCCACGACTGCGCCACTCTGCAGCTTACTTACTTCAAGTGTCTTGCCACTTGGATTATCAACCTTTGTGGCTGATTGTGCCTTTGACACTTCTGAACCAGTTTGAACATCGGACGTATTTCCCTCCTTCTTGCGGGGAATTATGACTTGTCCATTTGAAGCTTGTGACTCTATTGGTACCGCACGCTGCATTTGTACCTCATTCTCTTTGCGAGAGCCACCCAGCACGAATTCCTTTTCCAAGCCATGCATCGACGGCATGGAGGTGAGTCTCTCACATGAAGATACATCCTCTTCAGTATCCTTTAAATATGGTTCCGATATGGCTCTGATTGGAGGGCAGCGAGACAGCTCAGATGACTGGCTTTCCAGTACCATCTCGAGAATTTGCATGTCTGCTAGCATTTCTTGAAACTCTCTTGTGCCATCACTCGCTTTGGGCTGCATGCCACCAGAATTATGATCAATTATAGTCTGCAGGCAAGGAGAAGAAAGGCGAATAAAATAAAGTTCTGTTTAAACATGCTCAAGACCGTTCAATTTTCGATGCAAAGAGTAAAAAATCGCTAACAAGCGTCAGGTCGTCACGAGAAAAAGCGATAAATAACATTGAGTCATGTTGAAAAAGCCATGCCATGTGTAATACCAATATCAAAGTTGTTTTTATTAGCATCAGTGCAAAATAAATCTTTGAATTTAGAAAGTTAATATTGGATATTATAGTAGACGAAGAAAATTTCCTGGTCCTACAGATTCCCTTCATGAAAGGGGAAATACAAAACTATGGGTTATTCAACGAAATTGACTTCGAAAATAATTTCGAAATAAAAAGATACAAAAACCTGAATGTAGTCATGGACTATACCTATAACTCGATTAAAAATTTGTTTAGACACTATAGAATGGCATAAAACACATATGAAACTCGTTGGCTTCGTAAACGAAACAGGCCTAGGCATGTCTTAATGTTATGCAAGACACATTAGTTTCTACTTTCTAGTAGGTAGGCACAGCTGTGACACCAGCAAACTGAATAAGCCTGCAATTACCTTGACTCTATTCATGGCTTCAATTATGCAACGACATAAACAGCAAGCTTTGGCTCTTTATTCGAGCGTGAACAACCATTTTCTACGACTTTTTGTTGACCATTTACAGATCATCTCGATACGCCATAAGATTTTCTGCTACTCCATTTTGTCTACCTTTCTTCACAGTATGCAAAAGCAAAAATTCCACTGCGCGCGCATTGTTACTACAAAAAATGCGGGTTTCTGAGAAATGACGTCATTGTTTATAAATAGTCATTCATTCAACATTTTCATTTCAATACCACATTACTTTCTGCTTACCTTGTAGAAACAACTTTACTTTCACAAGGAGTTGATAACAGAAAGTGTCAGTATTATTAGAATCATCTCAATATCCAATGCAAAACTCAGGAGGATAGCAAACACAAAAAAGCAGAACTCTATTTGCTACAAACTTGCAAAATCAAGTTATTTATCAAAGAGTCAGTGATTGACAATTTAATGTAAAGAGAAAAAAGAATAAAATTTAAAGTTTACAAAATCGCTGCCCGATTGATATGGTACCTCAATACATCAAACATGCAGAAAATTTCGTCGAGCTAACAAGATTTGGAGTTGGGTTTGGAATTATCAAAACCCATCTCTGAAGCATACGTGAAAATTTGAAAGACAGTTAACTGAGATGTTCTACCTCAATAATAGTCAACTTTCTGAGCTTCAACAGCAAATAAAAGTGTTGACAGCGAGATTTATTTATAGGGTAATGGGAGGGGGTTGCTAAATAGGGTTCTGCAACGGTAAACTTGCTAGCAATATCAACTACAAGCAAATAAAATACAATGCTATACTTATAAGTTAAATCTTTTAAACACCACAGTAGCCACGTCATGTTAATTTATCGTTCGATATAATTAAAAAAATCAAATCACTAAAAAGAAAATAAAAATTCAAATATTAAAATATTAAATTATCGCTTTTAATAATCAACCATGTACGCCATTTCAATCATCTAATCAATCTTCTTTAACTTGCTTTAAACGTCTTTGGAGACTGTTGTGTTCAGGCAATCGTTTGGCTGCATTGGCTCCACCATCTTCATCACCATCAACCATTGATAATCGCCTTTTCGAGATTCGAGATTCTGATGATGAACCTCTTTTGCTGATCATCCGGTTGATGTCATGTAGTCGCTGAAAAACAAGAGTCAACTCTCGTTCATAGCAAGCTCTTTACAAACCACCAACATTCTCAGTCTCCTCCTCACTTCTCTCTAATAATACACCTCTAACAAGGCTCCTCTCTAATACTACACCTCTAACAAGGCTCCTCTCTAATAATACACCTCTAACAAGGCTCCTCTCTAATAATACACCTCTAACAAGATTCCTCTCTAACAATACTCTCTCTAATAAGACTCCTCTCTAATAATACCCTCTCTAACAAGACTCTTCTCTAATAATACCTTCTCTAGCAGACTTCTCTCTAATAATACACCTTCTTTAACAAGACCCCTCTCTAGCAATACTCTCTCTGACAAGACTCCTCTCTAACAATACTCTCTTTAATAAGAACCCTCTCCAACAATACTCTCTCTAACAAGATTTCTCTTCAGAACTGAGCAATACTCACCTCAGCTGGACTTTCGTCAATACAATACAGGACGCTGCTTCGGGGCGTAACAGGCACTGAAAGAAAAAGACAAGTAGCTACAATGACAAGAAAAAGCATCCACACACAACTAGGGTCGGTTACAGCAACAACAACAATAAAAATATATGGTACGTCAAGAGAGGAAAGAGTTACACTCTTACCATCCCTGATAGGAGACAAATAGAGCTCATGGTTGCTTGAAACCTGAAAATGGATGGACAATATTAAAATATATGGTTACATAAATGTTTCAAGGTGAGAATGAGGTGTTTATTATAAACGAGGGATACATTTCAACAACAGCTTAGTAATATATTAAGTGCAACACATTTAAATGACATATCAGATCTTGTTTGGTAAAGCGAGGTTTTTGCATCATACCTTTCTAGGAGAAGCTCGTTGTTGCCTTCGCACTGGCAGAGGGGAAAGCGGGGGAGCTTCAAGCTAAAAAGAAACCAAATTAAATATCAGAAAATCAAGTAGCCTTAATTGAAATATAAGGATACTAGATTATGAAGCATAATTTAGAACTGTATTGTCATAGCTATCAAGCTCGTAAGGAATCAGAATGAAAATAAAAAATATTTGTTGGTGAACTTGGAGACACTTACGGATTTCGCATTAGCTGCGAATTTAAGAGCAAAATCTTTGATCTCTTTCACATAAACCTGGAATAAAAAGTCCGAATTTCAATGATACGACCTCCTGAAAGTATGCTGGTGTGTTTTTATGAACTGATTATACTCGTTAACAACAACATACTCACCAGATTATAGAACTCTATCAAATCACCGAATTTCTCTTCGAACTCTGGCTTGCTTTTGAGATCCTTTGCTTCAGACTTTCCAGGTCTGGGTTCAGAGCTCTTTGCTTTTTCTGGCGTCTTTTGCTCCTCCCTAGCGGAAGCTTTGGCAGCTGCGGAGCGCGTCGTTCGGGTCGGTGTCAGTTTTAACTCTTCCATAGACTTCTCAGTTTTAACTGGAGTTGTGGGAGCCTTGCCGTCTTGCTCGGCAGGCTTTGGGGTCTCTTTTCGCGATATAAACACACTTCGATAAACCTAAAGGCAACAGGGAAAATACAATGCTTAATTAGAACTCTCTCGCTAATGTGTGCAAGGCATGGCAGCTAGACACTTGAGTTGAGCAATAGGACAGGACAATGGAACAGTAAAAAAACAATAGAACAATAAAACAATAGAACGATAGAACAAGACATTCGATCTCCGAAAGAAAACAATGGAAATTCAAATCGACAATTACAATACACAAGAAATTGACTCATTTAGAGCTGAAGCCATTTAGAGCTATTATAGGCTTTGATATATCGAGCATTGATGGAAACAAGTTTGCTCAAGTTATAAGAAGGGTCAAGCATAAAGCATACGGAAACCCTTGGAGAACGAAAATGAGGACTTCAAACCGAGACTCGATTTCAAACCGAGACTCGATGGTTATGGCATTTGAAAGCATGGGAACAAACGTAAGAAAAGATTGACTTATACAAACGCACATCGCTCGATGCTTGAGGCTGAAATCGATAGCATCTCATGATCTCATGGAATGTTTTATCCTCTTTGGTCACTTTGCACATCACATACACTGCACACATGATCATCTGATCAAGGTGCCTGTCTTTCATTAGGGCAACACAATTTGTCAACCCAAACTCGATGCACGTCCAGATTCTGAAAATAATAATAATAGATAGATTGGTACTTCCTTGAAATGGGGACCAGTGACCATTAATAAACTTGTCGCACGAATAAAAACTTACTAACCTGCGTTGCAAGTCAAAAGAGATGCCAAGTTTTGCGCAAAGTTCAAGCAATCTTACACTTGCCAAGTGATAAACCTAGGAGTAAAGAAGTAAAGAAGTAAAGGAGCAAAGAAGTAAAGAAGTAAAGAAGTAAAGAAGTAAAGGAGTAAAGAAGCAAAGAAGTAAAGAAGTAAAGAAGTAAAGAAGTAAAGGAGTAAAGAAGCAAAGAAGTAAAGAAGTAAAGAAGTAAAGAAGTAAAAAAGTAAAAAAGTAAAGAAGTAAAGAAGTAAAGAAGTAAAAAAGTAAAGAAGTAAAGAAGTAAAGAAGTAAAGAAGTAAAGAAGTAAAGAAGTAAAGAAGTAAAGAAGTAAAGAAGTAAAAAAGTAAAGAAGTAAAGAAGTAAACAAGCAAACAGGTAAACAAGTAAGCAAATAAGCAAACAAAATAAAACAGATATACCTTTCTGAAGAAGAGACCAAGTGACCCAGTTTTCTTAGCTATTTTCGCAGGGCTGGCATTTGTTGATAAATTGAATTTTTGTGGACTCGTCAGATCTCGTCCTTTGGCAGGGCTTGCATTTGGTGATGGATTTGGGGATGCAACAAAAGACCACTTATACTGGGGACCTCGTTGGCCAGCACCTTGAAGGGGACAAGCTGTTTTAGAAGAGCTTGCATTTATATGTTCACGAAGGTTGAATAACGTGACAAAATATGTAACTGAAGTGGCTAAATCAAAAAATTAAACACTCCACCAAGTACAAAAATTAATTATATTATATTAGTAAAAGAGATGAGGAAACAAATGAACAAAGTAATTAATTCTAAAAAAATGACTATTAGTCAAGAGATGCCACAAAAAAAGAGGAAAAGCAGTTGCAAATACATACCACTAGCTTTAGTCCCTTTTTGTAACATCTGCGAAATTGGAAAAGTGTAAATAATGCCTCTTGCCGGTGACAGCGTTGCGGAGGATGCAACCTGCGCAGTCGCAGACGAAGACGAGGCTTGTGTTGTTGCTGTTGTTGAACCAAAAAGATTTCTCTTTGCATTTTCCGCGCCCGAGGGAGAGCTGTATCTCTCAGCCAGAGACGGTTGGATCGGTGATCGTTGTGCATTTATAGCTAAGTGAAAATTGCAAAGACTGAATATCAAGTCACATTCCAGGGACAACCATACCTCCTGCGAAAACGTCACTTCACAGTGCATAGCATACCAATAGAAAGAAAAAAAACCCGGGGGTCTCAACAACTGCTAAGATACCCATTATGAGTAACTGATCAGTCAATAACATACATCACGTTGCACGTGAAAAATTATGAGTAACTGATCAGTCAATAACATACATCACGTTGCACGTGAAAAAAAGACCATGGACACGTGAGAAAAAGACCCTGAACACGTGAGAATTAGACCCCGGACACGTGAGAAACAGAACATGAACACGTGAGAAATAGACCCGAATACAAGATGACATCAATGAAAAATCAATGGATATAAAAAGAAATAAAGAAGCCAGGTACTCACAAGGAAACCCGACAACTTTGTCACCTGATATCTTGTACACCGGATGTCTTGCACTGCTGATCAGAAGGGCTGGTATTGTAGTTGTTTCAGGGTGGGGTGGACCGGCGCAGACGCTCTCACATGTTGGTATGACGTCATTGTCAGCATGCAATGCTTCATAAAGCGGCGAATTTTCTTCCCAGACCAACTTTTCTAGAATCTTCTCCTCAATCTGAAGAAGAACGCGAAAATTTCATTCAACACTATTCTACCCTAACATCCAGCTATGTGTCCGTATTAACAAACAAGTCATCCATTTGACTGAGAACTTATGTGCGAGAAAGCTCAAAGTTGTCAGGCAAACTATTTAGCGTAATGCTTGGATTAAACCACTTGGGGCGTCTAGTCAAGCGCCCATCAGGTTTAAGCAAGGCGTTTATTCTTTACTCAAAAGAGTATAGTGTCTGCAAATGATAACACTGGAAATTTATTAATTCCTAAACTGACTGACTTAAACATACCCTGTTAAGATGTTTAATAACATCTCTGGACAGCCATTGCTTCATCTCTTCATCGCGTATAACCACTTCAATGACCTGTGAACAAAAGAAGAATCATTTTTCTTCAAGCGGTCGCTAATCAAGGGTGGTCCGGGTAGGGCAAAAATCATATCTTCATACGGTCGCTAATCGAGGCTGGTCTGTACAGAGTTCAGTAATACAGTAATACAGAACGCAGTGACTGTATTAATCAGGCCAAAGATGTGCCTAGACAATATATAAAGCATGGGGCAGGGACTATTCTGATAAAAATTAATTATTTCTCCTACTAACTTGTTTCAGAAGACAACAAAGGTAAGTGAATTACAAATTAATTCCAACAAAAAAATCAAGCTAAATTCCTTCCTGCGTGACCAATTCAAACTTCGTGGAAAATTTACAATTGAACAGACACGAAGTTTCACAGAACTGAATCAACCATCTACTCCACGGAAATATATATTTGATAGGTAAATGTTACAGTGGATCAGTATGTGATTCATGCCTGTCTTATTGGCATACCTTGTAAAAATGAAATGCAGTCAAGTTGAAGGTATGCATGATCCAAGGGAAGGTTCTGAAAAAATCAAATCGCTTGATAAAATATCGATTACAAAGTTATTATAAAGATAAGCAGTAAATAATAAAATAAAAGTTATTGAAAGATTTTCGTCTACCTTTGCGAATTGTACGAGAAGATGATGATCTCAAGACAGCACGTCATCAATGTTGTCACAAACAATTCTTGTTCGACCAAATTCTGTAAGAAAAACCAATAAACATAAGCCCTGTGTGGCAAGCAATCCTCAATAATCGATCCATCATGCCGGAGTATAACAAGGCCGCCAGCAACCTCGAACCTAGGGCTACAGTGTAAACAGTTGTAGCAAAGCTAGAAGGGCCCTGGGTTCGAGGTTGGGCCGCCAGGGAAAGAGCTTGAAAGCAACAGGGATACACTGAAACAACTTACACCGATGTCAATATCAGGGTGAATCTTCTTTTCGCTTTTCAAGACGTTTTCAAGTACCTAAACAGACGAATAATCATGCATGCTAGTGTAGTTACGAGCCTGAGGTCGTTTTAGCCACTATGTGTGCAAGTTAAGATATCACAAAGTTAATCAAAGACTGATTTAACCCTCGGCTAATTTCTGGCTGCACAATGTTTTCAAAAGGGTCGTGTCGCAAAAAAATGGAAGTATCAGTAAAGGGGATGTTCTTACCTTGTAGAACAAAACCAAAGCCATTTTCAAGCGATTTTTTGCAAACTCAGGTGTGGAAGACGGGGGTACTGACTTATCTGTTGAATGCTACAAAATAAATCAAATCATATGAGTAGAAATAGGATGAAATTGCAACTGAGAAGCGTTCAACCCCCCCTGGGATGCTATTAAATCACATTGCTTTTCAATGATCAATTCGAATCAGTCAGGGAATGAACATCAATCAAACTTATCATTTTGCAACTCGGGAACCTTTGCCGTAAAGGTATGGATTCTAAACTGAAAAGTGGCGGAGTCTAGGTTGGTGTAGCTATGAAGAAACATATATACAGTTTAACCTCGATAAGTCGACTACTTAAGTCGAACTCCCCCGATCTCGATCATTTTTGTATTTCCCTTGGTTCTGTATGCTTTATATGTGAACCTCGATAAGTCAAACAAACTATTCTTGCCCTGGGGAGTTCGACTTATCGAGGTTCAAGTGAATATATATATCTACATACCCGAGTGTAGGCAGCCGTAAATGTCTCGGCCAATTGCTGAACGAACTTCTCTAACTTTTCCTTCGGATTTCTCTGACATTGGCTGGAACGAAAACCGATTAAAATCATAAGCAACAGCTCAATCCATCATAACAATGTTTACACAGGGAAACCTCTTCAACGCGAGAAATGATGCTAGCAACAAAGGCCCTGTAAGTGCAGAGACACTATAACATCAATACAATAATACTTTAATTTCTCTGAACGTGTAAATAAGGTGCTTACTCAAACATAGCAATCAGTGCATCGCTTGGTGAAGCCTTCAAACCAACAAGGTGATTTTGCAACTGACTGACCGATTGAGTTGCTGAAGATATTGGTGTTACTCTACGCAAAGAGAGATACAAAACTAAACAAATTGAATTTGCATACAATAAAGCAGTAGCTAGTACGCAGTGGCTAGTACGCAGTAGCTAGTGCGCAGGCATAAGTATGAATGCGTTGGGAATACGACATGGGTAATTTCCTTTACCCGGTTGGTGTTCCATCTTTATCTTTGAGATATCTGCGACCAGTTAGAGGCGTGAGAGGAGCAAGCGAAGGCTACAAAACAAAACAATTAACATTAATGCTTATCATGGCACACCAAGTATATCCCGGCATGATACACCCGTGCAAATAAACAGAGTACAATATAAACTTAACTGGTGAAAATTAGAAACACGGGGGCATTAAGCATTGAATAAAATTTATGGTTACAAATCATTTAATCTATTGCCTTAGGAATTTCAGATGTTAAACATAAATATATTATTAGAAATATCATTGAAATGCCAACCTGATCGAAATTGTCCTGCAAGTTTCTTCGGAGATGTGACCTGACATAATTGAGATAATTAATATAATTATTGCTTAATTGTATTAATTATCAATATAAAGATGATCATCGCGTTAAATGAAAAACATCATTGAAAGATTCAATGACAAGATGGGAGTTAGAAAAGAGCTTCGAGTGCGTTCTGTGAAATGTCACTCTATCCCTGCCACCCTTGCAATATTTCCTCTAACTGCCACCTCTTTAGAACGTTGCTATGGCACTTTAAGCAAACAATATCTGGTAAGAATACCTTCCAATTTGGTCGATGTCAAGAGCACTGGATGAATTCATTTTCAAAGGTGTGGCAACCTCGTGGCTGGCATCTTCTCCCAAAAAAACTCGCTCGTCAAAGTCACCAGTTGAAACTATATGTTCGTCATAATCTTGGTGCAAATGCTTCCTAAAATACAATACATAATCAATTAATCACATTCAAAATCACAATAATCACAATGATCACCTCAATCGTGATCATAATATGGACTACATCACAAGCTACAGTGAAAACAAGGATATAAGTAACCACAACCTTTACAATATGCTATTGTTTCATCCATAGAACAATATGCTATTGTTTCATTCATAGAACAATAGGCTATTGTTTCATTCATTGTTCAAAGACAACAGGCTATTGTTTTGAGCAGAATTATTATCTTAAAGAGTTGCTTTGTTATAATGATAACTTACATGTTGAAATCAAAATTTCCTGTGTCAAGAATTCCGGTGAGATTATCTGAATTTCCTTTTAATATCTGGAGGAGAAAAGATGGGATTAAAATACGATTAGCAAAGCCATTCATTGCTTGAAATTAGTTTTAATATGAAGTTGTGATAAATTATCATAATAAATCACCTTATTTGTGAATAATTTCCTTATGAATGGCTTCCAATAATGTTCATTAATTTCTTTTGATTCAATAACAATACCTGATGGGAAAAATAGAGAAACATTAAAAAACTAATAAATTCTTTCAAAATGATTACAGTAAACAGAGATTGTTACCCTTACCATCATGCTGCTTGCAAATGCTGTTAATAGCTGATGGCAATTCATCTTCTTTGAATTCTTTGGTTGAGTATTCTTCTGGCAAACCTAAAATCAAGAACATTTCAGTTCAACAAACACATCTTCAAAGAAACCATTTGTAAGTCCATCAAGATATTGGCTAAGGCACGATTCCCGGTAAAAAAAGAAAGATTTTACCTTCAAAATTTGGATTCAACAATTCTCGTCTTGCTTTTGTGGTCAATGTATTCGTGAACATTAAATCCAAACAGCAGATTAACAAATGAAATGAATTCACCAAGTCATCGCTGATGGCTGGGAAATTCCCTACAACGCAAAACAAACTTGCTGTCAAAAATCTTTAATATCAATTACATGTACCCACTCTCCAACTATTATATGGCCGTCACAGATAGCTAAATAGGTTGCATGTTATTTTATTAATGTACAATACCTTTTGCTCTGATAAATAGTGTCCAGCAAAAATTGAAAAGTTCATTGACTGTGCATGACTGCTTCCTTAAAAACACAAATTTAAAATTTCCAATATTTCTTATATTGAGATATTTTACTTTAAACTAGATGAAGCAACTCAAAAGTCCTGCATTGATGAGACAGGCCTTTGATCAAAAAAACATACTTTCTTGTTCTAGATTTTGCCGCTCTGATTGGCGTATCTTCGGGGGCTTTGAACATTTCGTAAAAAATCTTCTCAATCTTCTTGAAAATGATATTTGAGACACTATAGTTCCTTTCAAGGAGGTCAATCTTGTCTCTGAACTTCTGCCCAAGATTTGCCATATCTAACCATTTCTTCATCTTTCGGAAAAACTGGGGATGACTGCAAATGACAACAATAAATAATATAAATGTACTCACTAAACCATGCTACTAAACCATACTCAGTTACTCAGTTACTAAGTACTCAGTTCTTTCCATGTGTCCATTAGCCTAGGATTGCTTAGTTACACAATTACAATTAACTACATTGTTAATTAACCAAGAAACTGTATACTGTAATTAATCAATTTTATGTTGAAAAACACTTTTGAGTTTGAGCTTAAGTATACCTTTATTAGCTGGAGCTTCTCGTACAAGTTGATTAACCTGGATATTCTTACCTCAGCTTCGTTTTCTTCAACAATGAAATCAGAGATACGCCATTGCCTTCAATTGTTTTCTCCTTATCTGCCGATGGCACCGAACTTTGTCTACAGGCAATGTACAGGGCACAGGCGACCCAGTGCAATTTATCACCCTGTCAAATAAAGAAAATGTGTTCTCAGATCGACATCGATATAGAAAGAAAGAAAGAGATGGTCGCCATCTTATCTTCGTTTCCATAAAGTTGAAATTCGCTCTATAGCAAACTGAAACAGTCATAGGGGCATCGTCTACAAGATGTCAAGGGGGCGTGGCAGTTTAACTACACACCTTTTCAAGACGTTTCCCATAAAATAGGCCTAGCTAGTGGGGCATTTTGCATCATTATTGCACCTTCGTAGTAACATTGATCTCGATTTCTAAACATATATTATCTAGCCTCGAAATCCACACCACACACTTACTGGCTTTATTGATTTTATAAGATATCCCTGCTGAAAATAGCATATGTTTAGCGATTTCAGCATGGAAAAACCCCCTACCTACCTCTAAAACATTTCTTTCGTCAATTTTCTTGTACGAAGCCCAGGCGGCTTCTTGACTATCGCTGTCCAAATTTAGTCCATGACATAGTTCAATAAATACATCTTTAACCGGCTCATCTTGCTGTTGGTCGTCAGGCCTATTAGAATCTGCCATTTTTATGTTATTTTATGCTTTTAACTTAATGATATACAAGTTATTACCTGGTTTATTCTTTTCTTAGCGTTTCTGCGATTTTGTTGTTGTGAAAGAAGCCTTTATTATTCTTGCCAAATGGAATGGAAGCCATGTTTTGGCGGGAAAAACAATCCGAACAATAGATGACGTAATGCAAGAAATTTAAGGGCGTCAATTGCGGGAACGAAGTTGCCTCATTTTCAAATCGAGATCTCAGACATCAGAATAAAAAATTTTTATAAACATCTTAATAAAAGTAATAATAATCATAATAAATATAAAAAATAACTTTGCTTTTATTTTGTAAAAAATTCAAAATAATTAATAATATACGTAATTGTTTATAATTTCTCTGAATAATAATTCAACAATCCTAATGAGATTGCTATGAATTTTCTTTGCAAAGGGTGGTATCTGATAGCAGACCAAGTTTGCCACCACATTTAGTTCTCAACCATACCCTGCACGGCAAACGAGTATTGCTTTTATCCAAAACAAGTAGTGTGTCTGTTAATTCATACGCAATGATTAATGCTTCATCAGATCCTTCTTGAACAAGAACTTGGTAGACGAAATCCCCAGCAAGAAACTTTGAGTTCACCGGCTCTTGCCAGGAAATTCTCAAACTCCTTGCATTTCCTTCTGCTTTTAAAACGCAGCTCACATTTCGTACAACATCAGGGTTGATCATTGTAAAATGACCATCATCTAATTTCACTGCTGCAGGAATCTCATTCAAATTTGTCATCTCAGTAATTTGTTTTTCTAAAGATGGGATGTCAACGATGGTATCTTGATAAATCTTGTACAACCAGTATGGATTATCGCAGCAGAGGTGCTGTGGTATATCACTAGCATTCATTACATCATCCTGTTTTTCTTTTTTCAAATGTTGGAGACCTCCAAGCCACTGTGGTCTGTGAGGATAGCCTTTAGTGTTCAACAAATTGTTATTTCTCCAAGCTACATAGTTCAATCCAAGCATGTCTGCAAGAATTTTATATGGTGTGTAATTTTCAGGGTTTATTCCGTAAGGAAAGAGCTCAACAAGAGTTGAACCATGGTTGAGAAATAAAGACAAAATCAGTTCAGCCCCATGCATGCCGACTAAAGCAACAGCCTGGTTTATGTGGCAAATTGCATTTAGCAAATCAAATTCCTCCAAATCCAGTAAAAATATTTCTTTTTTGAAAAGATTAGCCAATGATATTGATAATTCAACTTGGTTTCGTATCAATCGTGTTTGTTTCCTGACAATCAAAACAACATATTTTGCTTTAGATTTTGCATCACAATTAAGATAATGCTTTACATGCTTAATAAAATACACCAGCATTTTTTTCTCGACAGTTTTATTTCTGATTGGACCTTGGGGAGATTTGAAGCCATACTGATACCAAGTGGTCTCTTTTGACAACCCAACAATGACATCTTTGAAACAAGTCAAGTCGTCAGACAAAAGATCTTTTTCAAAGATAATTTTTTGTTTTGTGAAGATTTCATATAACTTCTGCCAAGGACCTTGCTCTCTTTTATCCATCAACACAAGCGTGGTGTTAGATTTTAAACTATCTGCATCATCATCAGGAGAAGAAAATAACCTTAATGTGGTATACAAGGGCAGCAGATCGTCATGCAGCACATGCATCAGGTTTTCGGGATTAAATCTATTGAAGATAATCGAAGAACCTTTAATAAATTTGATATTCCGAAAATCCTTTACGGCTTCAACTGGAAAGTCGACATAATTGAAATATTGTGTGTTGTGATCATCAACTGATGACAGATCGAGTAAAGCAGGTTCGTCAAGTTCGCTTCGTTGTTGAGCTCTGTGAAGTATCGTCCATTGTCCGTGAAAAAACAAATATTTCTTCCATTGCGAATGATAGCATAAGTTCTGAAACTTACAAATTCGATCCCTCTGTGATTTACCAAAACAAAAAACCCTGCTGCCTTTTTTCAGTTCACTTAAATACCCCTCTTCATTCGCACCAGGCTGGTCAAGACCTACGATTTTGGGCCTAAGTTCCTTCTCTTTAATGAAACAACTACCGTCGGCATTAGTCTTGAAATTCCGTCGACTTGTCAACTCCTTAATTTCATTTAACAAAACGTGAAGAATAACGCCTAATACAACAAATTGCAACCCAATTATGGCAAATAATGCTTTATATAAGTCCATGATGCTTGATGTTTGTTTGGTTAGGAAAAGGTCACATACGCTCCTGCGCAGTAGAAATATATATGCTACTGCGCATCCTGACCACCTCTTTCCCCCGCAAGGACTAACCCTAACCCTAACCCTAACCCTAACCCTAAACCTAACCCTAACGCTAACCCTATCGCTAACCCCAACGCTAAGGCCAATGCCTTAACCATTGACACTGTTACGTTATATATGCTCCTGCGCAATACCGATATATATGCAACTGCGCATCCTGACTACCTTTCTCCTACGCACAGGCTAACCCTAACCCTAAGTCTAATGCCACAGCCATTAAAGCACCATTACGTCATATACGCTCCTGCGCAGTACCAATATATATGCTTTTGCGCATCCTCACCACCTTTGTCCTCCGCATGGTCTAACCCTAACCATAACCCTAACCCTAAGGCTAACCCTAACGCTAAGGCCAATGCGACACGATTACGTCATAAACGCTCCTGCGCAGTAGAAATATATATGCTACTGCGCATCCTGACCACCTTTTTCCTCCGCAAGGACTAACCCTAACCCTAACCCTAACCCAAACCCTAAACCTAACCCTAACGATAACCCTATCGCTAACCCCAACGCTAAGGCCAATGCCTCAGCCATTGACACTGTTACGTTATATATGCTCCTGCGCAATACCGATATATATGCAACTGCGCATCCTGACTACCTTTCTCCTACGCACAGGCTAACCCTAACCCTAAGTCTAATGCCACAGCCATTAAAGCACCATTACGTCACATACGCTCCTGCGCAGTACCAATATATATGCTCCTGCGCATCCTCACCACCTTTGTCCTCCGCATGGTCTAACCCTAACCATAACCCTAACCCTAAGGCTAACCCTAACGCTAAGGCCAATGCGACACCATTACGTCATAAACGCTCCTGCGCAGTGGAAATATATATGCTACTGCGCATCCTGACCACCTTTTTCCTCCGCAAGGATTAACCCTAACCCTAACCCTAACCCAAACCCTAACCCTAACCCTAAGTCCAATGCCTCGGCCAATAAAGCACCATTACGTCATATACACTTCTGCGCAGTACCAATATGTATGCTACTGCGCATCCTTACCACCTTTGTCCTTCGCATGGTCTAACCCTAACCCTAACCCTAACCCTAACGCTAACCCTAACGCTAAGGCCAATGCCTGAGCAATTAAGACACCGTTACGTCATATAGGCTCCTGCGCAGTACCAATATATATGTTACCGCGCATCCTGACAACTTTTCCCCTCCGCATAGGCTAACCCTTACCCTTACCTTATCCCTAAGTCCAATGCTTCAGCCATTAAGACACCATTACGTCATAAACGCTTCTGCGCAATACCAATAAAAATGCTACTGCGCATCCTGACAACCTTTCTCCACCGCATAGGTTAACCTAACCTTAATCTTAACTTTAACTGATACAACAAAAACTGTCAGTAGCATTACGTCAAACATGCTCCCGTGCAGTGGTATATACTTTGTACTGCGCAAACACGCCCACCTTTAGGGAATTATAAATGAGGAGGCTAGCCTCGTATTGTTTAATTGTGTCATGTGACATTCTTGAAGAATACAAATGGTGTCGTTGTTTTTGTTTTTTTTTAAGAACTTTAAGATGAGGAAATGTTATAAAGTTTCAAGAGAACAATGAGCATTAACTATTGAAAACTTAAGCTTCATATGTGATAAAAGGAATACTTATTTTTGGGACAGAGCTAATAAGCTTTCAGAAGATTTTAGTTTTTAATTCCGTCCCAAGTGTTTGAAAACTGCATTGCGGAGTTGTGTTATAATAGTTGCCTGAGAGCTCGAATGGAATTGAACTAATATAATTCGAAAATAAAATTGGTGAAAGAAGCCAGAAAGCAATGGCAGCTCCGGTGATAGCTGAAGATATTCATGTGTTTGCTGATGGTGAATCTATTAGCTTGTACAAGAATGAAACGACACCATCTAAAAGCTCGGAGGATTTATCAAGATTGCATGCCAACACCTCTTGCTCGTCTTCTCCAAAGCACCAGTTTCACAAACCTCCCCAACTGAGTCGAAGCAGCTCGATTGGAGGAGAGACTGGCAGCGATTCTTCCGTAGCCAATTCTCCTCTCATGGACAGAATCTTGTATAAAAGGGTAAGAGAAATGACTTTTGAATTAAACATTTATTTTTGATATGACATGAATGTTGATGCTCACCCCAGCCCAGATGTAATAAATTTGAGCCTCTTTTTTCATCTCACATTAAAATAATTTGTGCACAATCTTTAATCTATTTTTTATTTTCTTTAGACAAGAGTGGTTTCTGAATCTAAAACACCAACAGAATCTGAATTGGACGAAGATGAAAGTGAAGACCTTGAAGATGGAGTAAAAATAAAAATTGGAGTCTGTGCTATGAATAAAAAGGTATTTAATATTTGTATCGAGGCTCCCCATTTCTTTGAATCGTTTAATCAATCGTATTTAATGAGATAGAAATTTTCTCTGTTGTACAAAGTTTGTTAACTATAAATTTCATCCTTGCAGACTTGCTCTCGTCCGATGAAAGAAATACTGGCAAGACTTCGAAAGAGTAATTTATTACATTTTGAAGTATTTCAAGATGAAATGATACTAAATGAAGATGTTGAAAATTGGCCTGTTGTTGATTGTTTGATATCATTTTACTCGACTGGATTTCCACTTGACAAAGCTTTGAAATATGTTGAATTACGTCAACCGTTCCTTCTTAATGACCTCAAGATGCAATATATTCTCATGGACAGGTAAATAATTCTTTTTCATCTACCTGTGCTAACTTTTTAAAATTCTTTCCTATTCTTCTCATTATTAATGTCCATTGTGTCTGAGAGATCTTTTTCATCTTAAACGTGTATAAAATCTTTTTTATCCTTCTAGAAAGTCTTCTGGTTCTAATCTTTTGAGATCCTTCTAATCTTAATTTTATTTTTATTCTCTTTATAAGACTTTAACCCTAAACTCAATTTCCTCATATGTCAATTCAAAATTTATACAGTCAAATCTGCATAGTTCAAACTCATGTAATTCGAACTTTATCTAATTCGAACAAATTTTTCCGTCCCTTCAAGAATCACTAATGAACCAATTCTTATAAAACAAACCTCTATAATTCAAACTTGTTGTAATATGAACATTTTCACGCTTCCTCAGGGTGTTCGAATTAGACAGAATTGACTGTATCTCTGAAAGGATATAAATTTTGAATCTGATGTTATGTAAATTTTTCTATCCTTTCCATGTGTTTTTTCATTATACTTTTATTACGAACTTTATTATTTGAGAACTTTTTATCTATGCTGATAAAGATTTCATTACACAATCTAATTAATTCTTGTTCACCTGATCCAGGCGAAAAGTCTACGAGATGTTGGTGAAAGAGAACATTGAAGTACCTCGTTATAGTGTTTTCAACCGTGATGCTGATAACAACCCAGTGGATAGTGACACTGACTTAATTGAATACGATGATAACATTGAAATCAACGGACAAATATTCACAAAACCATTCGTAGAGAAACCGGTTAGTGCTGAAGATCATAATATTTACATCTATTACCCAATGTCAGCTGGTGGAGGCTGTCAAATACTATTTCGTAAAATCGGTAGTCGCAGTAGTGTATATTCGTCGGAAAGTCGTGTACGCAGAATTGGTTCATACCTCTACGAAGAGTTCATGGCAACTGCAGGCACGGATGTTAAGGTATGTTGTTGTATTTCACACCTCTTTCGTTACCTGAAACATTGAAACCATGCTAATTAATTGATATAGCATCATGGACATATGAAGACATTTGACCAAGACAAGTTATCTATCACTGCATTTCGATGCTACATAACAGGAAATAGGTTTTGTCAAACTCACTTTCTCCTTCACAGGTTTATACTGTTGGCGAAGAATACGCCCACGCAGAGGCACGAAAATCGCCTGCGCTTGATGGCAAAGTCGAGCGAGATGCGCAGGGCAAAGAGATTAGGTATCCCGTGATTCTTAGCGCGCGAGAAAAGCTGATAGCCAAGCAAGTCTGCTCAATATTCAAAGTAAGTATACCTCAAATTGCATTTTCCAAGATTCCTTCACGATTTATAATTTCGCTATCTCGAACTCGCACGGGAAATAAAAATTCGCTCGACATAGCGGGAGTTCGAGATATCCGAACTAAATTTCACCCAACTAGAGAACAAGGGGAAACGGGAATCTGTTTGAGATAGCGAGTTGTTAACCGAATGCGAGATGGCGAAATTCGATTGTAGCTATCTAGATTTTCCTCTAAGTAGCACATACTCCAACCAATAGGACTCGGGATTCCTTCTATATACCTCATCTGCCTTTAATCCACTCCACCTTAGTAAGAGTTATAAACTTTATAAATTCAACCACCTTCCATGATAATGTTTTACCCAACATTGAATTTCTTAAGGAATTAATCAACTAAAACTATCGAAGCACAAATTAACAAAACAATACAACTTAGCAGTTCAGCTCAATGTCTTTTGTTGAAAACATAAACGTTCTGAAATCAAGCATGCACTTCAACATGCATTCAATCAAGTGAAGCATGCATATTGTTATCATTCACCCCAGCTGTAAGCGTTTAGTAGTGGAATCGATCTGGTACCCAGCGAATTCGCTCTGAGCGGCGTGGCTGAGCCTGAGTCTATGTTTCTATCTTTATTACAGCAAACAGTATGCGGTTTTGATCTGTTACGAACCAATGGTAAATCCTACGTGTGTGATGTAAACGGCTTCAGCTTCGTAAAAACCTCTCAGAAGTATTACGACGATTGTTCTCAGATTCTTGCTGACGTCATATTTCAAAATTTGGCGCCACAATTTTGGATCCCAAACCCCCTGTTGTACCAAGTTCCGCAGTTTGAGGAGGAGCCTGTAATGACGACAGGGGGGACGATGCTAGAACTGCGTTGCATTGTGGGAATTATTCGTCATGGTGACAGGACACCGAAGCAAAAGATGAAGATGATTGTTCATAATAAATTGTAAATATGAAAGGGTATTGTAGTCAACTCTGTCTAATTCGAACACCCTGGGGAAGCGTAAAAATGTTCAAAAAGTTCGAATTATAGAGGTTTGTTTTGTAAGAGTTGGTTCGTTAGTGATCCTTGAAGGGACGGGGAATTTCGTTCGAATTAGATAGAGTTTGAATTACACGAGTTCAAACTATGCAGATTTGACTGTAATTTTGACTCATTGCGCTAACACCCTATGCTTAACTCGAGTTTTTATATTGTTTTATTGTGTGTTGAATCTCCGAGATAAATGCTAACTAATGCATCCCCCTGCAATAATAGTTAAAGTGTTAATTTTCCAATGAGTTGCAGCTTATTTCAGGGGTAATTATCTTGTCATTTCTTTTGCTAGATGGTTTGATTTGTTTGATAAATATGGTGGACCAGACGAAGGCAAACTGAAGTTCAAGACTCCGAAACAATTGCAAGAGGTACTTGATATAACGCGGGAGCTTTTGCGACATGTAAACAAGGACGACAATGATAACATTCGCGAGAATCCGGCCAAGCTATTGCAAATGAAAAGTGTCCTTGAAATGTAAGTAATTGCGTTATTTTTCTCATTTTTGTGTCATTTTGTAGAAGCCAGTATGCCCTACTGTATTGGGCTACGCTTTGACAGCAATAAATTCAGTGAGACACAGATGCAAGTCACCTCACTATCGTAAAATCATACTGGAAGCATATAATTAGACACATTTTGCAAATGAGGAACCTGTTATGAACTAGTTAAGCCATTTGATGTGATGTTATGACTTTTTTTCAATCTAAATAATTCAAAACTGTTGCTTTTAGGTATGGACATTTTTCGGGTATAAACAGAAAATTGCAGCTGAAATCGTTGAACGATAAACGAAACATGGACATGAAGAAAAAGTTCAAAGGCAGAAATAAGAACGCAGAACCCCCGCATAGCGACAGTGGCAACCCTACCCTTTTGTTGATATTAAAATGGGGTGGAGAGCTCACCCCAATGGGTAAGAGACAAGCTGAGGAATTGGGACGTGCTTTCCGATGCATGTACCCCGGAGGACAAGGTATTTATCAGGGGCGGCGCGCAGCTCTATAAAAGTACTATTAGTTTTTGCTCGCTCCGCTCGCAAAAAGCCAACGTGGGTGGAAAATGTTATAGTCCAGGAGAATCAACTGCCTTTCCCTCATACTGTTGGTTAAAGTATTTCAACGACATTCGACAAATTAAACAGCTGCCACAATAAAAATGTTTGAATGATAAAATTGTTTACCTTTTTTAATTATAAAAAATTTCCTGGCCCCGTTCTATCCTCCCGAAACCCAATCAAAATTGACTAAATGTTGTTACAAGAAAGGTTTTTCTCCTGGTGTTTTGCGTCTGATGGGTGCCGGTGCGGCCATTTCCTTTTTTTACAACGGTTTCCAGCCCACTTAATGCCGTAGCCCTACTATTAATTTCTGCAAACTAATAGTAAGGCCGCTTCTTTCAGCTCCGGTGATTCAAAACATAAAAAAATGCCTGTAGTTTTGCAATAAATTTGCCCTGCTCTGACAAAAGGAACAGCACTTTTGAAAGATTCCATTTAACTCCTTCGGAGACCACTTCATTCATTTTGAAGCGACCTTTTCTTTGAACAATTTTTCACTCGAATTGTCACTGTGAGGTCTGACTTGAAATTGCTGCTATTAGATTCTCAAAACGAATAGTGAAGTTGTATTACAATCCTACGACACAATAGTTGTAACGTCACCAACAATGGGGCAGATGACGAAATATTCAATTGTTTTCCTTCATATGCTATTGAGATTGCCAGACTAATAGCATGGCCGGAGACGCGGATGGGTCATATTGAATTGCAAAGGAATGTCAGCGGCTCATTTTATGGGATTAATGAATAATGGCATGTCTTATAACCCAGATCAAGTAAACCTAGGCAATGGGAATGGGACCGTGATTATAATTGGACCTGTCGTTTGACATTTTGTTCGCTGTCGTTTGGTACCTTTTTTCAAATTGTCTTTCCCGAAAATAATTAGAAAGAATTATGGGAAAAACTACTATTAGACTAATAACATTAATAGTGCTCCCCGCCGCCACTGGTATTTATATTGTTTTGCTTACTTTATTTCACATAGTAGCAACGAATTATTATGTATTGATCACGGCAGTCATATAATTCTTGTAACAGCAGTGGTAGACAGCTTTTGTAACTGAAATGTTTTTTAGATCCCATGTAAGTCAAATGAATTTAAAGAAATGTATACTATTACTAAAAAGATAACTCCAATAGTCTAAATTAAAATGATAGATTTTTATGACAAATATACGACCATTGGAGGAGGTTGTGTTCAAATAAATATCGCATCTTTTGCTGAAGAAGAGCATGGATTTCGTGGATGCTTTACACTTGAACCTCTTTTAACGGACACCTTTATGCACCCCCAAACAATGAGCAAATGTTTTTCTTTCAAGAATTGATCATCTCTTTACAATGGACACTTCTCAACAGCGGACCAAGCGGACCAAGTCCTATTAATGTCCGTTTTTCGGAAGTTCCATTGTATATGAGAACATCATAAAGACACACGATCAAATCAAATTTGAAAATCATTTTAAAAACAAGTTGTAAAAACCTTTTCTAAACCTACTTTTACACGGGCGATTTCTATTTTCGAGTAACATTGCATTTTTGCGCTTTGCAACGCAAAATTCTTGCTCTCGCAAAGGTTGCCTGAAGTAGAATTATGCTCCACTTTATGCAACGATTGCAAGCAATTCTATATCCATTGCACTTTGCAACATCGATTTTCGCAACTTGCATTGCAACTTTACACTAAGCGCAAGCGCAGTTAACGTGTTTAACTGTCTCCAGTCCCCGAAGACAGCTGTGCGTTCCCAGTTGTTGCAGGTTGCAAATATCGTTGCTGCGTGTAGCACCCCTGGCAATTCCGTTGTTTACCATTGCGAGACAAGTTGTCATGGAGCATTGCCCTTATAACAGTAGCATAGCCGATCATGAAATGTATTAAAGCCTAAATCTCAAAATAAACAGTTTGCAGTAGTTGGTATTTTGATGCAGAGACGTACTCGTATTAATGCCACAGTTGGTATTAAACATTTCTATTCCGGCCTGGTTCATATAATTTCAAATAAATTCGCAATTAACAACATTTTATAAAAACACCTCTCGCCTCGTTTTCGCTTAGCCGCAGTCTCAGTTTCAGTTTTTTGTACTTTCTATTGGTATTGATATGCACATTAGGCCATTTAAATATGCTATGTGATCATTGTGAATCATTTCTTTACTTAGTTTTCGACCGCTACAGATGTTTTAGCGATAACGGTGAGTTAACGTGTATTCATGTTATACTCAGTTATTCTAAACATACATATACCCTGCATGCACAGTGGAGTATCCATATATCGAAGCCTCGGTATGGCGAACCTTATCGTATATAAAATCCAGCCTCGTTTTAACTCTCCATCAGAATAATGGTGGGAGAGAGAGGTTATCACATTGCAAATACAAAAGTCAATGTCTCTAAGAGTTTTATCAATATTAGTTCTCTGTTGAAGGTTTTCTATATCGAGACTCCACTTTGTCTAATTAGACCCTCGCACCAACGCATCGACAACAACAACAACAACTAAATCACACAGGACGCACAGCAAATTCTAATTCACACAGCACCAACTAATTACTATTTCCATGATATTTGAATGAATGATATAGGCGCGATCAGCTGTATTATTGGAGCTGAATGTATTAACCTATTGGATTGATTGCGTTTGGTCTGTGTGTCTTTATGATATTGTATAGAAAAAAGCGCTTTAACCCCCCGTCACTTAAGCTATCATCTGATTTGTATATTGAGCTTGCCAATTTACCCGGGGGTAAGGTAGTATTCATGACAGTTTTATTTTTAGCTTTCTATGCTGTCTTTATTAGGTGAATATGGCGTCATTCCTGGCTGCGGATTTCTGCGCCTCCACAGTACCTATCGTCACGATCTGAAGATATACGCATCGGACGAAGGAAGAGTTCAAATGACCGCTGCCGCATTCGCAAAGGTTTGTCAATCGATGACGAGGCTATTATGCTTAATAACTGATTGCTAAAATAACCTTATAGGTGCATGTTTTTTTTTAAATACTTAGTATCCAAGCAAAGCATTGACCAGTATAGGACATACAAAAGTCCCTGGACACTTACAACATTGCCAACAATGTTGTTTTTAGAGACAGTCTCATGCATTATCATTGCATTATCAACTTTTATGATCAAAAGTGATCACCAGGGTCTGGTTGAGGGAACAAAATTTTTTAGAGGTTTCGGGGTTGAATAAAGCCCACCAGAAAGAATTTTACGTGTTGATGGTTTTTTTCGTATTTTTATGAGGATCCCAAGGGTTTTTTCCACCATTGTATCTCAAAACAAGGCCTGCATGATCAAGAACATCTTTCACAGTTCATAGATATATTTATGCAGATTCAATGCAGCTGACAACTGATAAATGTATGTGTGTAGAAGCATCATCAACCATGACTAATATCTCCTTTATTTTTGCCAGGGCCTTTTGCAACTGGAAGGAGAACTCCCCCCAATCCTCGCATCTCTGGTAAAAAGTGACAAAAACGTAACAGGAATGCTAGATGCCACAGCTGACGTATCACTGCGCATGCTCAGGTGAATTGAATTTTTACGGCAACTGCTACTGCATCATCTATGCCCAACCTATGCAAAACTCCTCTTCCCAGAGAGCTCACCTATCACCCTGACACTTTTAATCCACAGAGTCAACTGTTCAAATGTTAAGCTCCTGCGTAGCACGGCATTGTATAGAATAGCACAGCCAGCATAGCATAGCATATAAGCTTGGCTGCTTGAGCAAGGATAGCTGTATCATATTGTTAATATTTTCTCTTCTAGAGTTAAGTCAGAAATCCATGACGTCATGCATATTGAAAGAGAGTTCACAGAAGAAGACATAGAAAAGGTACTAAATCGTTAACCACTGGACCCCCTGTTATCTTTAGTGAGCTCATTGTTAAACAGCACCAACCTTCTCATTTCCGGGGGGTAAAGCGTGTATATGAGACCTTTACTCTCCGTTCACTGTTCGGCATTCTTTGTTTGCTATACATTTCAGAATTTTTGAAGGAAACACTCGTAAAATAGCAAGTTTTCTATTGATTTCAACTGCCGTTGAAGCGAAGTCACGGGAGAAGACTTAGCACTCAATCCGCGATCATAACATATCTTTTCAGATCGCTCCAACTCAGGCTTCATCGCTGATAGAGGCAATCAAAACAGTAAGCAATCCTCATCTCATGTGTGAAAAAGTCCATGAAGGCATTCGCTCTCTAACAGCACAGATCAGCGCACTGTCTGAGAAACCTGACGTTGATCCCAATGGTAAGCGTGGTTTACGTACCCCTGGCAAACCCTATTCGCCTCAGATACTAACAATAGGAATAGTATATTTCCAGGGGGTATATTGCAAAATAGGGTAGCATGTAAAATTAGGGTGTAACATGCTTATATGACTATTTCATTTCTCATTAGAGTCATATATATAATGTATATACCAATATTAATTCCCTTACAATAAGAATATAAGTTATCATGTCATGAACAGAAATATTTACGACTGCGATGTCTTGAGAGATACTTCTCTCATCCTATTATGACAATCACTTAACTGACAAGCAAACACAAACTTATTCACAACCAATTCCTTTTTTCAAGCTCCAATTCTATACCACGAAGAGAGTATAAGGCTAATGGAAAACCGATGGCAAAAACTCGAAAAGGTACACACAATATTCACTACCCTCATAGTACACATCATAGAACTATCACTTTATAATCATCTTCAAGATTTATCTTCTATTGTTAATAGCATAACTAAGTCTGTAGCATTGTAGTCTGCTTCTCACTTTGGATCGTATGCTTTTCAGGATTTCAAAATGGGCGATGGAAAGTATGACATAAGTCTTATCCCTGACATCTACGACTGCGTCAAATATGATTACTTACACAACAGGTAAGTTTTCTAACAAGACCCCCGTCGCACTGAATATTACTACGAGATATGCATTACGATCTGATATTTTACAGGAGGTTGTGTATTGACAAATAAGCTGGATGCATGCTCTAATCAGATTTATTCGCGTTGTTTCTCAGATCATTGCATTTGGAGGAAATTCCAGAGCTGTATCGCTTGTCTAAGTCATTAGCTGATATTGTTATACCACAGGTAAATCAAATTATGTACCTATCTATCCATAAATCATTATTTATGTTAATTCCAAGTTCAATGTTCGTGAGATGTTCGTTAAGTAATAAATTTGTCGTGTATTTTTTGTGCAGGAGTATGGAGTGACAGTTGAAGAGAAATTCGACATATCAAAGCAAGTATGCAGTCGGTTGATGAAGAAAATTCATGCTGATTTGATGCATATGGTTGAAAATGAAGACGAAATTGTGCATCGATTAGACCCAAGGTATAACGCGTCTTTTTGTACCCGTTTAGCTTTGCTCTGTTCACCTTCGCTTTGTCCGTCTTTGCACTACCAGGTCTTCTCTGCGGACCTTGTCGAAATTTCTGTGTTACTCTGCCTTTATTTTCCTCTATCCTTTACATCTATTATATATATCTATTATCTTTATCATTGTGTATACCATATTTTTACCTATTTTTAATTGTTGACTTCTTTTCCTGTAAGGCTGTTGCTCCCACCTTGCAGGGTCAGCCGCCTGGATCTTTTGCCTACATGAGGTCACTCTTTCCAGGGCCTCTTCCAGACACACACTGGCCCATATCCTCCTTCCATATTCTTCTTCTCCTTCATTTTCTTTGCCTGGATCTTTTGCCTCTATGACACTCTTTCCAGGGCCACCAAAGTGGCTCATATCGTCCTTCAAATGTTCTCTCCAATTCTTCTTTAATCTTTAATAATCTGATTTGTCAATTCATAGATACTCGAAAGATGTCGTAACTCCTCATCGCCATGTTCGAACCCGTCTTTATTTCACAAGTGAAAGCCATGTTCACTGTATGCTAGCTGCTTTAAGATATGGCGGTTTATTTGACGTAAGCTTCCCTGCAGATTTAGAGTCTTTTCACGTTGATTTCCATCTAAACCCCAGGTTAGATAGGAAAGCTCTTTTGCGAATGCAAGAAGTAGCCGATTTAAAATCATTTTTCCCCACTACAAATGTATCTTAAGCATCAGTTACCACTAACGTTCAGTAATTTTCACCTGAACATCGTTCCACAATGCAATTCAATAGCTCTTAAGATTTCAATCCAATTCAAGCTACAACAATCTATGATGATTTTCATTAGGAGATGCACGATGAACAATGGAAGAGAGCCAGTGAGCACATTAATGAGATATCCGAGCTAAGTTACCTGACACAGATTGTACTGATGCAGTATGAAGACCCTATGGCGGACATACATTCCGACCAGAGATTCCACGTTGAACTTTACTTCAGTCCGGGTTGTAAAACACCGGATCAAATTATCCGGATGGCAAGGAGCAAGAAAGAAAAGTCGGACTCGATGAAAAAACTAGCTAAATTCAAACCGAGAACAAGAGATGATTGTGATACCAACATTGATACGAAGAAACGATCAAGAAGTAAGACCAGAATTAATGCTATACAGTCAAATCTGAATAGTTCGAACTCGTGTAATTCGAACTCTATCTATTTCGAACGAAATTATCTGTCCCTTCAAGGATCACCAATGAACCAATGCTTCTAAAACAAACCTCGATAATTCGAAATTTTTGTAATTCGAACATTTTCACGCTTCCCCAGGGTGTTCGAATTAGACAGAGTTGACTGTACTATTGACGAAAACCTTGGAAACACTGGTTATTTGCATCTCTAATGTGCAATATCAATGCTACTCTCAGCTTACTTTCATGCTCTGTGATACATGTATATTGGGTATTTGTTTGCTCGTAGAACATTCGAGATCCCGAAGGTCATCAATGAGTGACACTGACCAGAAGAACATTCAGCCCTCGTCAGAGCTGCGCATGCCCATAACTGTCTTGCAATATAATAAAGCTCTTGCACAAGGATTACGATCATCTCCGCCCAATTTAAGACAGCATGGTGAGTCTTATAACAGGGGCATCATGTTTAACGTTTTTGCAAAAATGTAGGGGGATACATGTCTCTCTAAGCTCTTCATGCTCCTACGCCATTTCCCCCAAGTGCGTCTCTTTCCAATACATTGAAATACATCTTATTTCTGTTTTGAAGGACTAGGTTCAGCCCCAAGTTATATTCCAAGGTATCCTTTGAGATCAGTTCCCGGTCGAAATGAGGCGTCCAAATCAAAGGACACCATCAGAGCTTTAAGCGCACCAAATGTTCCAACGTCCACATCAACTGTTGCAAATGCACTGCGCAGCAGACAAGGGTCCGATCCAATGGTTTCACTTAACATTGGTAAGTTGCTCTTGTATTTGCATCTCATTTTTCACTACAGTCATATCTGCATAGTTCGAACTCGTGTAATTCGAACTCTATCTAATTCGAACGAAATTCTCTGTCCCTTCAAGGATCACTAATGAACCAATGCTTATAAAACAAACCTCTATATAATTCGAACCTTTTGTAATTGGAACATTTTCACGCTTCCCCAGGGTGTTCGAATTAGACAGAGTTGAGTGTATTACATTAATAATTTGTTGATTTTTAATTCAACGCTATACGTATATCCTTGATTTCTAGCTGGCATAGATGTGGTAGAGACGCTCCCATCGCTTCATCCACTTATCAGTCTGCATAGTTCAATCACGATCAAGAAGATGGAGGAATACATGAGGAGCATAACATCAGCAGCTGACAATGATGCAGACTTAAGTCAATCTAGAGACCAATCGTTTTATCACCAAGACTCTGTCCTCACATAATCATGAAAAACAATCCCTTCTAAAAACAGCTTTGCTACAATAGGAGACAAAAGTCCCTGGGACACCTGGAACATTTGGATAAAAATGCTATGTTTCTGCACACTTTGTACGCCAGATTTTTCTCATCGCCGGGCCAAAAGAATTCCGCTGATATTGAATAGTACGGCCTCTAGAGGCAACTTGTTTTGGGGGGGGGGATGAAGTATGCGTGTAAGACTTGCAAAGATCCTAGCTATCCCAGGACTTTTGTCTCCTTATGTATGTCTTGCTTCTATCAGCTCTAGTACATATAGCATCTTAGCTAGGTTTTTATTCGTGAACCGCGCATTCAAAATTTATACCCTATGAACTGCATTGACGTTATGGAGTAATTATAGCCCAGGTTGTGTTTATGTATTATTAATTTACTTTTAACATTTGAATTACCCCTTTTACGAAATTGATTTGGTTGAGTTCAATTTTAATAGAAGTACATACCATCTCTCTATACGCTACTGTACATGACACTCACTGTACAGTACAGAAAAGAGGAGATCGATTTGTTCTTTGTGAACTTTCGTGCAAGAGCACTTGTCATTCAAACTGCTAGTCGCATCGCATTGCATGTTTGATGAATACATCGAACACTGCATGCTGAAAAGGACAACACCCCTAAAACGTTAAGTTCAATCCTATTTCTCGAAGAATTTTTGTTTCAGAATAAGGAAAAATTCATCACATTGTTTTCTTATCATAGGTTTTTTAGTAGCTATGCAGTTGATAACTTTAACGATTAGATGAGTTCGAGAAATTTTTGAAATGTAAGATGTCAGGTTTATAATGTATTTAAGAGGAGAATTGTATCTTCATTCAGTGCAAATTAATTCAATTGCCAGAAAATCGGGTTCGCATTTCGTCTTATGTTTATTTGTCTTCATTTATTGTTCTTAACCAAATTGTTTATGAAGGCCAGTTGCATCTAGGCAACATATCCAGTAACTAATTGTTATCATGACATGAATTTTTTTTAATTGAAATTTGAGTCCCCAATATAAAATTATGCCCAACATTAACGTACCAGTCATTCATTGGTTCACATTTTTTATTGCTTTATTGTTATTTGATTGACGCTATTATTATGCTAAATAACAATCGAAACTTCCTGTCCAACATGGCATTATGTGGGTTTCGCCACGGCGATAATTCAAAAGGGCGCATTATAGATAGATCACCATTTATTGTGCAGCAAAATGAAGGATCGAAGACTTATATTTTCTATTTTGTTGATTTCTTGTTTTATTATTTTTAATATATTGACACATACGGATGCAAGGCCACCCAATAAAGTAAAACCGAAAGGTGTTGTTCCCAAGAAGCACGAACAAAAGAATGCCCAAGCTGCAAAAAGTAAGTAAAATATTTAGGCCTAGTTTTATTAACTTTTTCTAACTGAAATGCCTACATTTCTTGTTAGTTCAGGTTTTTCAAAAATATACCTGGAAGGATGGTATTTTTACATCTACCTGATTCAAATAAAAAGAGAATTCATGTTTAATTGCCTGATTGACCTTAATTTGTGAAGCGAAAAAGGTTAACCAGGATGTATTTATAGAAGTAAACTTGGTTAACTTCTTAAATCATTATAAGCTTTAATACTTTCGAATTTTCCCATGAAAAATTCGATTAAGTCGATGATATTATATTTGAAAACAAAGCATTTTGAAACATTCGAAAAGGACAATTTCTTATATCTGAAACCAGGGGGAGTTTTTCGTTTTTATTTAAAACCCTTGCATTTTACAGCGAACTTCAATTTTAGAAGAAACTTCACATGCTCCTTCTGCCATTTAAATATTAAAATAATAATGAAGCAACGTTCATGCATCTAGGAATCTATTTTGCGATACTGCAATCAGAATTGATCAGAAGACATATTATTTTCTTCCGTGATAGACTTCATCATCGATTATTTACTTCCACTACTTCCCCATTCTCATGTGTGTCCGGCAAAGCAAACGACACGTCTGTTATTCGATTAAATTTACTCCGAAAATTGACATTAGAAATGGCTCGTTTCTATTTGAGCAGCTGATATTTTTGTTTGCTTTGTTGAAAACTTTCCTTCCAAAACATAATCCAATATTTTCATTTAAGTCCCTATTTCATATTTGTTATTGTGTTTGAAAATCCCTTTGTGATGTGGCAAGCAAACGGATATAAGGATAAAAAGGAAAAATATTTTCTTCCGTTTTATAATACATCATCCTCAAATCTGCTTCTTTCATCTCTGATATACTTCCAAAATGGAAAGAAACACTTGCTGACATTTTACTAACAATACCAAAGCATCAAAGTGGACAGGGTTGTGCTTTCAGCAAGCTGAAAATGAAAGCTTTTCTGTTAATTACTAAATTTTAAAAAATTTCAATTTGAATAGCAGCTGGTTTATTCTGCTAGAAATGTGGGTAGGGATACCAGTTTTCTATTCAATGTTTCAGATAAAAGTGAATTGTATACACAAGTATATGTTAAGACTTGTTTATTGTTGATACATTATATAATGCTTCTTGTTCATACTATGTAGGTGTTAACAAAGAAGAAGCTGAAATTGAGCAGAAGCATAAAGATGCACTTAAGAATGTAGTTGAGGAACACGGTGAAGATAAAGAGGTACCAAATCAAACTGAGGAAGAAGAAGATCATCATGAAAATGTGAATAGACACATTAAAAAACAACAACATGAAGCTAAGGAGGAAAATCAGCAACATGTTGATGAAAATGTGCACAAAGAAGAAGATAAGCAACACTTGGAGCATGAAGAAAAACCTTCCAATGAAGAAGGCAAACATCAAAAATTAGGGATTGGAAAAATTGCCAAGGCACAATTTGGTATCAAAGGATTTAAGTTGGCAAAGCACCCATCATGTGAAGAAGACGTTAAAGAACTCTGCTCTCAAGTTTCAAAAGACAATAACTTTGGTGTTCTTGTTTGCTTACAAGATGCAGCCGCAGTAAGTTCTTAATAAATATTTTGCTTTTTACCTTTGATAATGAGGTGTCATATGCAATAACCATAGGATGTATTTAGCCTACTTTACCTCACACAATAGGCCATTTTTGTATTGTTTCGGCCAGAAATATCAGCTTGGGAGCTTCTTAATCCATTCATTTTTAAATACAATATCTCTGATACCTTCCTTTCACCAATTTTTAAAACTACTAGAGTCACTAGTATGCTGTCACTTTTGTTTTAAAGTGTTGCATATCACTTCTCACTTCTTCTTATAGAAAGATGATGACCAAGTTAGTGATGCCTGTCACCAGGTTTGTGAACTTATTTTAACTTTATATTATTGTAGTTACAAAAGTGAAGAACATTTCTTACGATATGAATAGCAAAAGATAAACCCACTTACCTTCTTACTTTGATTATCTTTAATCTTGTGGAATTTCTGTTGAGAAAAATCGAATAGATGTAGCAAGAATTTATTATGATTTTAATCTAAGTTGCTCTATTATTAATGTATCTTTTAAGTTATTAATAATCTTGATGTTTTTATTATTTAGCTTCTTTGGCACTATAAGCAAAATCTGACTTCAAGTGTTTTGTTTGACAAAGCTGCTTTTTCAGTATGTGAAACATCCTTAGCAGAGGTAGGAGCATTTGAAACAATCTTTAATTTTCTTGTGTGTGATACATGCTCCTGAGAATGGGTTGACTGGCCCTTTATTAACTAATACTCAAGAATACTTCAATAATACTTTCTATTTTCATTCTAAGGGTGTCAACTTAAGTAATAGTCAAAATTCAAATCTAATGTTTTTAATTTAGCTTAAAGATTGCCAAAAAGATTTCCCTCCTGATGGATCACTTGTCAATTGTTATGTGGAGCATCGTGACCTGGTTAAAAATGAAAAATGTCAGAATTTTCTCACTAAAATGGCAGCAATTGTATTCAGTGACTATAGATTAATCAAGGGCTTCTATCAGCATTGTCATAATGATGTGAAGAAATTTCAGTGTGGAAAATTATCAAGTGCAAGTGATAGTGAAAGTGTAAGTTTTATTTCTATCAACTACTGTCTTCCTTCTATAAAGGAATACATGTATAAAATACATGGATACATCTATCTGGATATAGGAATACACCAATAAGGGAATACATGTATATTTTATTTTGCAAATAAACTATACATGTTATATATTGTATTGCTATGTTTATATGAAGATATATATAAATGTGGTGAAATCCAATTATAATGGTCTTTGAAAAGATATAAATACAATTATTTATAAATTGGAATTTGTGATGAGTGACTATAAATGTTTAATTAATTCACATGTCATATATTTTTGTTGATAGGATCCCCACACCCAAGCTGAAGTTATCGAGTGTTTGGAAGATAATATTCAAAATGTAAGTGAACATTGTCAGACAGAAATAAAACGAGTTGCTGAGCTTTCTTCAGATGATTACCATTTGGACAGAGCGGTGTTTTATGCCTGCCAAGAAGATGCTAGAAATAGATTTTGCTCAGATGTTCAAGCTGGTCAAGGAAGAATTTACAAGTGCTTGATGGATCACAAGTTCGATGAAAAAATGTCGGAAGATGTAAGTGAATTTTAGGTTTATTTAGCTTCGCATAGCGAAATTCCGTCCTGAAATTTAGTCAATGCTTGGAAAATTACGGATCTTTTAATCAATTTCTCGCCTATATGTTTTATTTTTCTTCTAGTGTAAGGAAAAATTGACGGTGAGACAAAAACTCGTGCAAGAAGACGTAAAAGTAAGCTTGATATTTTAATTTTTAATTTGAAAACATGCCGAAAATGAATTCTGAATAATAGCATGAAGCCTGAGACTTTCGGTGGTTTCAATTTTTATTTACATCGGATAAAAAGTAAATAATAAATGGTTATAGCTTACCTTTCTCTTCAATTGATCTTCTTTTTATTTTCGCTCTCTTTCATGTGATATTCATCACCATTTATTAGAAATAAATCTATTTTATTTCATTAGATTAGAACTTAAACTTTGGTAAAATTTCCCCACGTGTTTCGAGTGAAAATGAAAAAATGTTTCGTTCTGACGTTTTTCCGCAACACGTTTTGCCGCTGTAACTTGCACATTCGTGCCCAGACTTCTTATTCTTCTTTAGAGATCAGTGGTTCTGCCATATATGGGCACGAATTAAAACCCAGATCCCTCACCAATGCAAATATGTACAATATATATTGGATTTAATTACGTTTAAAATCTTGAAGATAACTAAAATTAAATGTTTACAGGTCAACCACGCTTTATGGGAGTATTGTGAAAAGGACTTCAACAATTACAATTGCAAGAAAGGTGAAACAGAACATGGAAAAGCTTCCCATTTGATTCTGTGTCTTAATCAAGCTATTGCAGATGGTAAGACTATTTTAAATTGTTATTATTATTTCTCTTCCTGAATTGAAAGAACTTTCTGCTATGAATTTAGATGATATTTTCCTGTTTCGTGTTGCGAAAGTTAATAAGCTGGCTTAGGACTCACAAGACTATCGGCAAACTAATATTTAAAATATTTATGATATTAATTATAATAATTATTAATTTATGCATCTTTGTTGAAAAGTCAGACGTGTGCGCTTGCAATCTTTGTACCCCTGTGAATACACCGTTGGTAATAATTGCAACAACTGCAACAAGATTATTTAGAATGGTTTAAAGTTTAAAGCCGAGATCCCCCCCCCCCCCCCCCAATTCCACCATCGGTGTAACCATAGAATTGCTTTCTATGCGTCTGACAGTTCAACTACAAGCGTCCAACAATTCAACTCAATTCAATTCATCACAGAGTCGTGTGACCCCCGGCCTTTTTGAATGCTTTATATTGCTTTCCTACGTAATGCAGTTGGAATACCGGGGGACACAGTTAAAACTCTCTCATACGCACACAGGTAAAGAAGTCGATGCCAGTTGTCAGGCCGAGATGCAAGATGTTGCAAGTCAATTGTTTTCTGACTACAAACTGAATCCAGAAGTGATGGCAAATTGCGAAAAGGAATTACATAAACAGTGTAAAAGTGAATTGAAGGCCGAGGGTGGTGCTCTCGATTGTCTCATGGGTCTGGGTGATGATCTTTCTTCAGGTTGCTACACTGCTGTAAGTTTCGCACTGCACACGCTATGCCATTATTATGCTAGCTTGCTACTATTCTATTGAGTACTTGGTTCGAATTTGAACGTTTGTGGAGTATACATAAAGTAATTCACTTGTTGCAGCCAGCCCTGGGGACCAACTTTTGAACCAATTGTTCTAGAGAGCTGGTCTCAAAATGATCAGAAGGCCCTAATTAGTAATTCGACTATTTTTAGCCAAATTTCGGTCTATTTCAAATCAAGTTGATTCAGAGTTTGTGTGTACACACTAGCTACTACTATGAATCGAGTACTCTATATAGTGGGTACAGTGGAACTTCATGTAACGGAGACATATCGGATCTATGATTTTATCGCTTGTAGAGACGTGTCTGTAGTCTGGAGGTTGTTTTCACAAAATGTTGGGCCAGAAATATTTATTCGTTGTTTAAAGGGCCTAGCTGCGTAGAGCTGTTGTTAATAGAGGCTCCAATGTACAATTATACGTATTAAACGCCTGGAAGAGTGAGAACTTGTACGCCACTGAATTGCTTGTATATGAATAATTATCTGTTTGTTCTTGCCTAGGTTCACAACGTTCTCAAGGAGACAAACGCTGTAAATGATTTTAAAATCGATCGACCATTGCAAGCGAAATGTCATTCGTTCATCGCCTCAGCTTGCAAAGGAAAGGCCGAATCATTGTAAGTTGATAACCCCGTCTTAACTGGTGTGCTTCACTTGAAAACCATACGAATAACTTGCAGTCAGGGGGTCTTTGTGATGTATTTGTTTGCGTTTTTGTAGAATACTCAGCTGCCTTATCGACAACATAAGAGCAGACGGCATGCCTCCCGATTGCCAAAAAGAACTCTTTCATCTGCAATTCTTCCTGGCAAGGGATTTCAGGTAAGAGGTGCCTAGCTTACAGGAGATGCATTTACTCAGCCATACCAATAGGATGCGATACAAGAGGGTGTGATACAGGAATTATCAAGCAAGGGGTACCATTGTATCAAGCGAGGGGTACCATTTTCAAAGAGTTCCCATCTTAAAAAGGACATGTTTGATATCACGAATTCTTTGATATCAAAGATGTCTTTATATCAAGCAAGGGGTACCAATTTTAGAGAGTAGTTCCTATCTCAAAGAGTCCCAGATACTTTGCCAATGGATGAATGCTCAGTGAGATATGCTTTTATGATGTTTTATTTGACGGTGCCCCCTGCAGCACCGCAATTTAAGTTGAATTTCCCTGTGAGGGCAACACGAAGCCGGGGGGAGTGTGTGAATTGTGCAGGAGCCAGTATGTGATCGGTCGATGTTTGTTTTAGCCTCGACAAGGATTTCTATCGAGATTGTAAGGATGATGCGAAGAACCTTTGCAATGCGCCGAATTTCACTGAGGATCTGTTGGAAATACCACCCGGTATTGTTGTTGCGTGCCTGTTTCGGGCATCGTCGAAAGACGTGGCTGCAGAACACAGGGTAAGCCAATGTATTTCAGTTCACCCCCATGCGACTAATCCCTTCCAGACAACAAACTACATCGTCTTGCAACACTCAGTTTAAGATTAAATAGTGTCAGGCTTGTTTGAGACATTGTGTTAGCACGTCGTGACTTCAGACATTGTGTTAGCACGTCGTGACTTCAGACGTCCTGTCAGCACGTCGTGACTTCAGACGTCGTGTTAGCACGTCGTGATTTTAAACGTCGTGTTAGTGCTGTGCTCAAGTAAATATATAGTAGAAGAATATAGTTGAATATCCTAGCACCGCACGCGCTTTCTGAAGCAGACCTGAGACTACTTCCCTCTGCTATTACAATGTCATTTAGTTCAAAGCCCGTGCTTAATTAATACGATGGTTTCTGCGTAATTTAACATCCCTTTCTCTTCACTAATTTGAGTTCATGTGGTCCTGTAGTCGTTTTAAAACAAGTCAACCTATTTTACAACATGGTGTCGAATACTCTGATTACCTCAAGTCTATGCTCTATGCCCCATAGCGATATCCATGCCCCTAATTTACTACCACGAATCAACTTTCCACGAATCAACTTTCTTTCATCGAAGATAAAGGAAAGAATGATTTGTTCTTGCTGGGTGCTAAGCAATTCGATTGTTTCATGAACTTATTTTGTCTGTTTTGCCAAGGTGTCGCCGATGTGCGCAGCTCGTGTGAAAAATGCAATGCACGCCCGATCAAAGAGTGTAAAGTTGATGCCAGAAATCGAAGAACCGTGCAGATCTGCAATAAGTGAATATTGCTTAGAACAGCATCAGGAGAGTCAGGTATCAACGCATTGTCAAATAGAATATTCATTACCATTTTCCTGAAGAATTTTTCAGTATTTCAACCACTTTCGAGCCTGGCGGCCATTTTTAGACGCAAGCCCAAATGGTCGTAAGTAGCAAGCGGTCGCTATTCAGAGGTCCGTCGTTCAGGTTTTAGCATGTGAAAATGTTTGGGACTGAAGGATAGTGGTCTTCAATTGGAGGTGACCGCAAAGTGGAGTTGTCGTTGTTAAAAGCTCGACTGTATATACAATTGGTTTAGATTTTTACAATATAAGGGATGATAAGGGATGATAAGGGATGACACACTTCATCCCTTATATTATAACGTGACTAATTGTGCAACCAGCCAATCAATATGTAGCTGTATGTCGACTCTCTCTCCCTATCAAACCTATTTTTTCCAAGTTAACCAAGTCTTAAGTCATTAATACTCATATCTTATAGGTAGACATGAACTTTCCAATGTATAAATTGATATTCCAATAAATATAGTGTTTTGAATTTTTGTTAATTATTTTTGCTTACATTTATTTACTTTTACAGGAAATTGAATGTTTACAAACGAATTACGAAAAACTGGGCGCCGAGTGCAAAGCTGCAATAGCTAATTTCACGGAAATGGAATCAGAAGTATGCAAAAGAAAATCATTTTTCACTAACTGAACTGTTTTCGTACAAAAGACAACTCGGAATTGCTGGCAACAACCCTTGGATATCGTTAGCTTAGAAATTATAGAGAGGGAGATCTTGTTTTAAAATGCATCATTTCTCTTCAATAGGATGTTGAAATGGATCAAGATCTTATCAACACATGTGCACCTATGGTCATCAAGTTTTGTCAGGTAATACCCCCCGGATTATTGCTACATTCCAGCTTAATTCATAGCAAAAGTATCGAAATTGACGGGGGTGAAAATAGTGACTGGCATATTAAACAGTGAATGGATGACTGAATTCTGTGTACATGATACATCTACTGGTTTTAATGACTTGAGTTCTCTTGTCTCTCCCGATTTTCGCCTTGAAATTGACTGTCGACAACTAGAGCAAGGTCCCAACTCCCTCGGCCCTCAACGTGTTTAAACGTATCATCGTCAAGGTACAGGCTTACACGTTTTCCTCCCTATGCACTGGCATATCCCCCTATACAATGACGCCTCCCTATACATTGGTATGTCTGCTTCTACAATTATGTAAGTATTAAACAATGTTTTCGCTGTTTTCGTTGTTACAGGAGGTCGTAGAGGCTGGTAACTCTGAAGGTGTATTGCCCTGCTTGATCGAAAACAAACACAGTGCTGATATGGATACCAAATGTGCTGCTTCCATTGAACATTGGCAAATTGTAAGTGGCATCTATTAAAATCTGTAGGTTTTTACTGTATTCCAGCAACAGGATGAGATTTGCGTGATACTATTGGAGAGTCAACTTAGCTGCGTGTCATGCCATGCTAAATCGTTCCTTTTTCTTTTAGTTGGAATTAAAGGACGTTCGATTCAACCACGCGTTAAAGGAAGCTTGCACCGATGATATCATGAAGCATTGTGCAAAAGCAAGTGACAAGTAAGTCTACGCTTAGCATATGTCATAATAGAACTTTGCTTGAAACATTATATGCGGGAGTACTGCCACTTGCTGTTAACTAACATGAAAAAATGGACCAATTGACTGTCAAAATCAACAATTGACTGTCTAAACCCTTACTACCAGCAAAATGAAAAAATTGACAATTTTTGCATCACATTTCTCCGCCATACGTTTACTTTAAGGGTAGTTCTAATCGCTGGACCCCACGACTCGGTGACCCGCGGACTCACGACCCAATACACGACCCCTGTTTTAAAAACTGCCCAATTTTCATTATTTTCCACCGTAACTATGCTATCGAAGTTACTTCAATGTACCACACCTACATTAACATCTTACTTCCCGGAACCTCAAGTTTGTCGTGCTGGAATTCTTGGGAATTGTTTGCACTGCGCTGTAACTTGACAAACTTAAGTATACTCAGTGACGATGCTTTACTTCGTTAGAAGCTCGTCAAAACTCTTTCTAGAAACTACAGTTTCAAAGCAAACTAATTCTTTCTTGGTACATCTGTCAGTAGTGTCTAATGTTATTTTAATGCAGGGTTGCTGCAGTGCATTGCCTGAGTGAGAAGATTCATAAGATGGCAATGAAAAATGATGCTCCAAAGATTTCTGATGCTTGTCGAGAACAAGTGAGAAAGGAGCTAATCACAGAGGTAATCATATTAGTTAATCAACCATACATTTGAGACGAGATATATTACCCCCTGTGGAAATGCACGAGCTTCCATTGTGTATCAATGTGCCATACGGTCCATCCAGGGGTGAAAAGGTTGTGATTATACCTGATTTGATAATTTGCTTTGTTTTTCACAGCATGAAGATATCAGATTGAATCCCGAATTGGAAAAGAATTGTAAAGAAGATCTCGAAACATTCTGCTCCAAAGTTTGGTCAGAAAAGACAATGGATGGACAGGCGAAGGTTGTCATTGTGCAATATTAACTCGGTTGTTTATTATAGAATAATAGAAATTGTAATAAATACAGTGTGCTGACAAATTATGTACAGTAAAAACCCGCCTATTGCTCAAACACACCAGGCTATTGTTTCTCCTATTGTTCCAACACAATAGGTTATTGTTTCTTCTATTGTTGAAACACAATAGGTTATTGTTTCTTCTATTGTTATTGCTTATTATGCGGGTTTTTACTGTAATAAATTGCATACTGAACACTGTGGGGATTACGAAATTTCCTCGGGTTATCAAAATTTTGAGTTTGAGTCACATCTAAATGCGAAGAGACAGAACAATGTTCAATAAATCACGATAGTCAGTCGAGTGAAAAGTCGAGTTATAAAGGAGTAATTGAATGTTGTCTGCTTTCTTCACAGGCCGAGACATGTCTGAGAGAAAAGCGAAAGTCACTCAGCCCGACTTGTCGTGATCATTTATTCCAAGCTGAGGTAAGTTTACAACACCAAATACATGTTTATCGCTTTGTACTTTGATATTCCTCAACACAAATTGTGATTTGAGCAAAGTATGCTGAATAGTTTATTGCTAAAAGGTGAAACAAAATATTGAATTTCAGAAGTATTCTCACAATAAGCATGAAAAATTGCCATTTTTGCATTGAATTATCTGAACTGTTTTTTCACTCAGGTGGAAGAAGTAGAGGATCCAAATTTGGATTACGAATTAACACACATCTGCAAACCAATGATTAAAGTAAGCCTTACTCTCTCCCACTCTCTTCTTCTCTCTCCCACTCTCTTCCTCTCTCTCCCACTCTCTTCTACACTCTCCCACTCTTTCTCTCTCTTCCACTCTCTTCCTCTCTCTCCCATTCTTTCTCTCTCTATCACCTCCACCTGCCAAACGAAAGCCGTACCTTGAATTCAATCATTCCTTATATCCGTATTTTGTGTTTTGCTGAGTTGTTTTTGCCCCGCGAAAGCACTAACTAATCTGCCGAACATTTGTTTTCAGAAATATTGTATGGAAGAGGATCCAAAGAACTTTCTGCGATGCTTACGTGAGCACAAAAACGACGTCGACATGACACCAGAGTAAGCTTCATTTGCTTGCCCATGCCAACTATCGTGTTTGTTGTTTTCAGGGCCATTTTTACGCATGATCGTGTTTCATATGATTACCTCTGTGGCTTTTACGTATACGGTTGGACAGTTCACCCAATTTAACATTCATAATTTCGATTTTTAGATGCAGGAAAGTTGTATTCCAAAGACAAAAGGAGGGCGCTGAAGGTATACCGAAGGACATCTTACGACACAATTCGTATCAATAATCTACATTCTACTCGATTCATTAATATATAATATATTCAATAATGATTCAATAATATACATTAATATTCATTAATATATTCATTAATCTCGATTCATAATTTTCATTGTTTTTTTCTCAGACGTTCGCTTGGACCCAGACATTGTAGAGTTTTGCAAAGCAGATGTTAAAAAGTTCTGCGGTCACGTGCAGCCAGATCAACCCGATCAACGTGGTAGCGTCATGTTGTGTCTCAAAAAGCAATTGAAGGTACGTTAAAACGTACCACCCCTCTTGTTTTCCTCGTGGCACGTTGAGAACAATACAAAATGGCTTATATCCAGGAGGTAGAATGTCTCCTAATGAAACCTCATTGTGCCTTGTGTGCAAGGCCTATGCATTTCTCTGATAAGCATTGATAAACTGTATACATTTTCAGGGGGTAAGCGCGAGAAACACCTGAATGACCTATTACTCGTGCTGCCATAGATAAAATGTCATTTCTTCACTTTTCAGACCCCCGTGCAAATCGTTTTTAATTTCTAGTATGAATAGCTTTTGTCAAGAGAATAGGAGTGCAGTTGATATTAACACTTGTCCCTTTTGCATTCCAGAATAATAGACTATCTGGAGAATGTGAAAATTTCGTTCGAATGAGGCAAGAAGAATCGGCCCTTGACTACCGCCTCGATCCAACGCTAGAGGAAGCATGCCAAGATGAGGTTATAAAACAATGACTACCATCGCTACGATTTTGTATACTATAGTCAACTGTATTAATACTATATTGCAACATTGCAATACAACACAGTTGTGTCTGTCTTTTTTTTAGATATTGAGAGTGTGTAACGATATACAACCTGCTCATGGCAACGTTTTAGATTGCTTGAAAGAAAATTTTGATAATATTCAAAGCAAAAAATGCAAGGAGGTGCGTGATGATTTGTTAATCTTTCTTGCGGAAAACAAGGGTGGTATGGCCCGGGTTGCACGGGTAAAAGCCCAATGAATCCCATAAAGCGAGCCCTTTTCACCAACACATTTGAATGAAAACTGGCATCTTTCTTTATCAAGATCCTGGATGGCCCTTTTAACCACCTTCTAACTACAGTACCAGTGTGGCTTTTATGTGATAGCGAGTGTTTTCACAGTTGGCATCCATCGAATCATTTCGTTTTTATTAATTCAGGAGTTGAAACGAGTGGCTGGGGCTGGTGTTGAAGACATCCACGCTGATCCGCATCTGATGCAGGAATGTACATTCGATGTCAACCGATACTGCGACCATGCAATTAATAAGGAAGGCAAAGGTATTATAACTATGGCTGATAATAAAAAGTGGATTGTTTGTTGTGCTTTGAAGAATGGATTTGTAAATCGTGTCCCAAAGGGGGGGCGATGATGGGTCTTCCCTCCCTTAATAATGGAATATTTTCCCTGACTAAGATATCTGTCCCCAAACAACGATATCTCTTCATACACAATTGGTATGCCCCCTATAAAATAGTACCGTCCCTCCCTCTATAATGGAATATTTTTTGTATCCATCTGACTAATATATCTCTCCCTAAACAACGATACCTCTCCATACACAATTGGTATACCTCCCTATAAAATAGTAACGTCCCTCCCTCTAATGGAATATTTTTTACATCTCCCTGACTAAGACATCTCTTCCTGAACAATGACATATTTCCATACATATATGGTATAACTTCCCTATACAATAGCATTTACTCCGTATTCGTTTCATGCTTAACAATGGCCAACAATCGATTGACAATTTTCTGGATTTGGTTTCAGTCGTCGAGTGCTTATTGGACGTTTACAATGCGAAAAATCTTCACTTGAAAGAGCGCTGCGAGAGCTTACTGAAGAAAAGAATGAGATTGTGGAGTGTGGCTGATGTTGTAAGTTACATTCGCATCCTACCCCCCTGTTTGCCCTATATAATCCAATGCATATTGGCATCTTCCAGGGGTGGCTCTTCTCTGAGCCTTTACTCCTAGAAACCATTTCGGGAGCCAAGTTGATATTGAATAATCGAGCAGTTACATTCTGGCTAGATTGCGAATTCAGCACCCCCGTGCTGGTCTCGTGTAACTCAATAGAATTGGTGTCTCTCCCGGGGGTAATGTGGTGCTTAGACTCGCGTAAATAACCACGTCTGCTTTGCTTTTCAGGACGTGAAACTCGACAGCATAAGTGACATAGCCAAGAGCGTGCACTCTTCGCCGAATAGACAGTACATCTACATGGTAACCCTGTGTTTCCTGGCTGTTATTTTCATTGGTGGACTATGCTTTGGCCGCGTGACCAAACGGGTTAAACAGGAATACAAGGATCGATGACGTAATTTACTATCGAATTCTATTGACTCGACTAGAGGGCAGATTATATCTTCATAACATCACTATAGCTTTGTACTCCATTACATACGGCATATCTTACACAAATGCGCAGATTTAACGACTGTTACCCCCTGGTTGTTACATAGTTTGGATTTGATAATGCTGACAAACACCGAGTGTGCTGCTTTTAAAATGCTGAAATAGAATATATAAATTAAATAGGATAAATTGTAAAATTGCTTCAAGCGTAGGTCAAGTTCAGCAGCAAATAATTCCAGGCCCCGTTTTTCGAATATCTTCTTTTTGTTCGTTTTGGTTAGCCAAATTTCAGTATTTTCTCAGATTACATATTCGAAAAAGTAACAATTCCTTTTGTTAAAGTTCTCCAGCTTTTAGTTTATATTTTCGTTTATTTCTTCATATGGTTATAGCAATGTTGTCGATTAAATGTTCTCTAATTTATAATCGAGTGCTTTTTGTCTCAATATGCTTTTCTAAAAACGAACAACTTTGGGAGAAGGGGGAGGACGAGGGATACGTGCGCAGTTTGAAAGTGTCCCAGGGCTAGTAGGTCCACTATTGTAAACCCTATTATTACCAGCAATACAGTGACATTTCCTAATTGTTAATTAAGCATACGATGCAATCTCAATATAACTGTGTCCATATATATCGAGCTTCCCGGTACAACGAAAAAAACATTGGCTCCTTTGAGCTGTTCGTGAGACAATTAACAATCAAGCATATTTCATTCCCGTTGAAGGTTCACTACATTCAGGTTACGTTGCGTTGCTGTCCAAATTCACGTGACATTTTCTTAGCTTCTTCTTTAACTTGCAATTTGTACTTCATCAGTATATTTTGCCGATTAAATCAGAAACATTGTTTTTCCTATTAATAATCAGTTCACTCAGCTCCCAAAGTTGTTTCCCAACATCCGGGTCTTTAGCTTGGTCACATGGTTCGATGGCCAAGCAATTATTGAAGTAATGGCCTCCAACGTCAGTTAATTCTTCTGAGCATGCGCAGTAAACAACGCTCGCAGCAGCCTGTGCCTGTAGATCACAAACAAGGAAGTTTTTACTTCCCGGAACTTCAAGTTTATCGTGCTGGAATTCTTAGAAATTGTCTGTACTGCGCTGTGACTTGACAAACTCAAGTATACTCAGTGACGATGCTTTACTTCGTAGAAGGCCATCAAAACTCATTCTAAAAACTTCAGTTTCAAAGCTAACTCTTATTCTTTCTTGGTACATCTGTCAGTAGTGTCTAATGTTATTTTAATGCAGGGTTGCTGCAGTGCATTGCTTGAGTGACAAGATTCATAAGATGGCAATGGAGCCCATCAAACTCATTCTGGAGACTTCGGCTTCAAAGCTAACAACTGTAAGTGACTACAGAAGCTCTAACTCTCAGGGGCTAGAAACCCCCACGAATTAATCATGCTGGAGAAAATTGAATTCTTTGTGATTCACTTTTGCACAACTCACCATGCTTGGCATAATCGAAGGAGACAGACTCAGACAACGCCCAAAGACAAGCTGGTTAGCAAATATCAAAGAAGCACAATATAACACAAGAGTGATGGTGTACTAGTGGGGCTTTCAAGTACCCAAACAAGTCTGATGTGGGTCTGACCTGACCTGACCTTATCTGATTTGATTTGATCTGATCTGATCTGACCTGACCTGACCTGATCTGACCTGGGGTTAATCCACAAAACTAACCCTGAGAGAACCCCCAAATCTCAACAAAGACTAATTCGAATACTCTAAAATATTCGTTCATTGGCGATTTAACTAAAAAATCTCCAATGAAAAGTTCAAGAAACTTCAACTCCCGCAAAGTAAAGAAAATTATCTAATACACTTACCTTGGACTTTGTGAATGGTCTTGCCAGTAGATAAAGCAACTGAACCCAATACGAATTCCTCGATAGCCTCGTACTCACCAAATTCCCAGGATGCACTGCATTGCACGTCACTTTAAATTCGGACAATCTTCGATTAAGCTCATAAGCGAATATAACATTACAGAGTTTCGACTGGTTGTAAGCAAGAATCGACCAGTAATTCTCTTTCTTAATCGGAAGATCTGTCATCTTCATTGCCGAAGAGGCCAGACAAGGGTATCTGTCAAGAAATCATTGAACATTATATAGCAGAGCAGCGTTAAAGGTAACCTATTGCTCCGATTAAACGCCCCCTCGAATAAAGGCCCCCTATTTTAAATTTTTTCAATAAAGGCCCCTCTCTATTAAACGCCCCTCGAATAGAAGCCCCCTATATTTAATGAGCGCCCCGGGCGTTTAATCGAAGCATTACGGTATACGAAAGATATAGAACCGTGCATATACACAATCTATTAAGCCTGGTTTCCATATAGTCGTTCAGGGTCGCTGAAGGTCGCCGAAAGGATTAAACATCACACAGAGATATTGTCAAAAGTTGATTTTGATCCTTTGAGCCACCCTCAACGACCCTCAACGACTATATGGAAACCAGGCTTAATAGATGGCTGATTTATCCAATCAAATGGGTTTGTACGATGGTCAGGAAACTCCAATAAATCATCAAGCTCTCCTACCTATGAGACTCAGATGAGACGACAACGACTCTTGAAGGAGCAGATTTTCTCAGTGCGCCCGTGAGTAATTTGACTAAGTAGAAATGTCCGATGTGATTAACGGCAAAATGCATCTCAAGGTCATCATCTGATAGTTGGTATGGCAAACCAAATACAGCTGCATTGCATATCAATATATCCAGCGACCTTTAAGGAGATCAATACAATAAGTAACTTGTATATCAATACATCCAGGGACATTTAAGGAGATCACTACAATAAGTCACTTGTATATCAATCAATATATCCAGGGACCTTTAAGGAGATCACTGCAATAAGTCACTTGTATATCAATCAATACATCCAGGGACATTTAAGGAGATCACTACAATAAGTCACTTGTATATCAATCAATATATCCAGGGACCTTTAAGGAGATCACTGCAATAAGTCATTCGAAGCAGAGTTAATAGAAAAGAGGGGGATTGATTAACGTTTTCAATAGAGATACATGATTTTCATCATGTCAGTTGAGGAAGTTTGAAGAAATTTACGAAGCTCTGTAATGAATAAGACAAAAAGCTGGGCTGTTTAGTGTAGGATTAAAAAAAGATACCCAAATTTCAGCAAGTATCTTACCAATCCTTGGCTAGGAATTCCTGTGAGAATTTATGAACGCTGGAAAGTGATGCAAGGTCACACTGCAACACGCTGATTGGTGTGCTGATCACCTAAATCAAAACAACACGCCACATTACGATACAGAATATCTTTCTGGAAATAAACACGAAAACACATCTCTATCTATCTATTATGTTCTGGTGTTCTGTTGCTGCATTCAACTGAAACACTCAGTAGGTTTTTCTGTTCTTTCTTTGACATATCAGAAATATACTTTTCAGTTTTTGCCAGCTATCATTACTATTCACACTCTTTGACGACGTCATCAAAATATGGCGATATAAATTTGATTTTGGATTCTAAATCCCCATGTTCCAGATTATGCAAATGCATTAAACTAACTTGGGTTAAGGAAAAACTCAGACTTTCAAAGCCAATTATTCCTTTTTAGTGATGTCAGCAAAATTTTTTAGTCCCATTTCGGATTCTGAATCTCCATGCTCGAAAGCATATAAAACCAGTGAGATCATTTAGGTTAGGTGAAAAATCATATTGTTACTGCTGTTGCCCTGCCATTGTTCTGCCCGCCTCTGCTCTACGTCCTACCTGTTGCTTTCGTATTTGATCTGCTGCCTTTCGTCCGAGGTTCAAATCTCTGCATGCCATTACTATGTGGCAGCCATGAAGAGCTAAAGACTTTGCTATTTCGAATCCTGGCATAAGAGTGGGAGAATCATCATCATTGACAGTTTCTCAAAAGACCCCAAAAAACAAAACATGAGATAAGGACAAATATCTAAAAGAATTGCATCGAGGAGCCTCTTTTGAAACAGGGAATATATCTCTCGCTCATATTACTCGACACCATTGCAACCACTGATCTAAAAATAATTGTGCAGTGCACATTCCACACTTTTAGTTTGACTTTAAACTTCACAACTGTTTCTGGTGTACAATGAAAAACAATTGTGAATGCATGATTGCATGAATACTCAGAAAACCTTGAGGTACCAGTCAACCAGGTGTTCCAACCCCCCCTGTTCACCCATTGATGACTTACATAATACAATGGTCAACAGGGGTTATTGTTGGAATCAACTTGAAACAAAGACTTGTTAACTAACCAATTCCAGTATTGGCTCCAGTGATTATTGCAGTTTTCCCAGTCATGTCTTTCCCTCTGAGGACTTGCATTGCAGTGCTTGATGAATCATATTTATTCTTTGTATTTTTAGTGGCAGCCATGGCAAGTCTTGGGTCGACATATGTTGTACGCTTATGAACATGACTAGAAACAAAATGAAGTCATCTCAATCAAATGTCAGAATTACTACAAGGTGCTCAAAATTGTAAAAGAATATGTGTGCGCATATATGATTAAATGAATGAGATAGTAGAGGGGGCTGACAGTTGTCAGTCAGTGTACAAAAGTTTCTTGAGCTCAACAAATGATCATCATTTTGGGGGGGGGTGTGATACTTACTCGATGAAAATGTCTTTACCATCTTCATCTGTGGCTTTCTCCCAGCCAAATGGAAGGTCTGTAAACAAGAAACATTGATTTTAACAGGGTTATCCGAAGAACTCTTAATCACCACCGTCATGTTCTTCTGCTATCATCTTCATAGTAACATCATTGTCACCACAATAAATGCCAGCAAAACTATTGAATGTGTTGCAAAGGTTTTCCATGCAAACTGAATTTGTTATTTCACATCTGCGTACGATACGCATTGTTGAAGTTCCCCCCTTTTGGGGTAGTGTGGGATGGCTTGGGGTGTGTTGCGGTAGTAGTAAATAGGGTAGGGTTACGTACGGTGCGGTTAGGGTTAGGATAGGAAGCATTTAGCTTCCTGGTGGTTAGCACATTTGCATTGCATTGAGGAAATGCATCATCTCACCTTCACTCACGAATTTCCTTTTATTTGTGCCTGGATGCTCCCATTGGGTCGCTCTACTATTGTGGCTAAAAAAGGCAACAGGAAGATTTATGACTTGGCTTTCTAACGTCTAAGCGAAAGAAATAAAATCATACAAAATTATTATTCTTGAATAAGGTAAGGTGGGTGGGCTGTGGGCAGGCTGTGCTGCCAGCAAATTTTCTGCAGAATAGATGCTTCTAATTTTCAACTTACTCTATATAGTATATTTTACCATCATCTGTCGTTCGCATTTCCCATCCTACAGGTAATTCATCTTCGGAATCAGAGATAAGAGCTTCAACCTCGGGAGGAATAGAAGCTGGATCCTCTGCCATTTTGAAATTTCCAGGTAAGGTTTCTAGCACAGGGACTCAAAGTAGCAAATCTAGAATGTTATCATGATGGAAAGATAGAAATGACCATAATTGAAAATGCAACATTTAACTTTGGGAAATCTAATCTATTTCCTGCGTACTGCGGCCTTGGTATTGTTTTATTACACGTTTTCGATATCCCTTACATTCTATAACAAATGGATGATGAAGGTAAGAACAATTGATCATCGATAATGGCACCACCAGTTAGGCCAGGACCTTTTTTGATGGAGGCGTGTGTGATTTCAATGGTCAACTTAAACATTGCACGGATTAATTTTTTAGAAATATAATGAGATTATGTCTTCGTAAATTGTAAGAACTATAGAACTTTAAACTATATGTATTTATAAAATATGTTTGAGATTTAATTTGGTTTCCAAGACGCAAATGATAACTTATGCTGACTGTTTTGTTTTCTCAATCGAAAATTCAAGATATTCCTTTTTCTTGTAGTCTTTCAGGTTTCCTCTCACCGTGTCCACCGTTCATTACATTGTTGTCTTCCTGTTGGCCGCTCTTTGCAGAAAAATTGCAGAAATATATCACAAAGAGAAACGAGTCACTGTCAGCTGGAAAGACTATTTTCGGAAAATTTTCACTCCAGGTATCTATCAATGGTTGTTTGCAAAGTTGGAAGCTTACATACTTGAGGAAAACAATTGAACTTCTGTTATAAAACAATAGAATGAGAATAATGAAGAACAAAGCCCTGACAGTAGCATTATTGCCAATATAAAATTAGATTTAATGATATTTTAATCCAGTGATTTCTTTTCATCTGCAGCTATAGCAAGTTCTCTTGATATTGGGTTATCCAATTGGAGTTTCATGTTTATAACTGTATCATTGTAAGTATCTCTCTGAAGCATCATATCTTGTTACATCTTCCTAATGTTTCAACCTGCAGCCTGTCATTTCTACCTTCTTTTGTAGGTATACAATGTCAAAATCATCCTCAGTAATATTTATTCTATTCTTCTCAGTTCTCTTTAAACTAGAACATTTGGTAAGTTTGTTTCAGAATTATATTGTAAGAAACTCAAAGGAATCTCTGTAACTGTATCTTTCTGCGTCAACTCTTATCTCAAATTACTCTATAACTTCATCATTCTTCTCTTGATTCTCATTTTCTCATCTTTTTATTAACATTTCTCAATTATTTATTTCAGCATGCAAGACTCATGGCTGTGATCGCTTTAATATCAGGTGGACTTTTCATGTTTACTTATGAATCCACGCAGTTCAATGCAGTTGGTTTTTTTATTGTAAGTGATGAGATCTTACCAGTCATCTTTTTATTACAACTTTTTTCAATATTTGTTTCTTATTCAGCTATATTCCTTAAATACATTTGCCTTTTGCTACTCACCTGACATCCACTATTTTGAATGTCTTGAACATTTGCCATTTCCAACATTTGTTATCTCAAGAATTCACTTTATTGGAAATTTGTTATCTTGAACATTTGTTATCTCAAATATTTACCATTTCCAACATGTGTTATCTTGACCATTCGCTTTTGTCGAAACAATTTCTTATCTCAAACAATTGTTATCTCAAACATTTGTTATCTCGGACAATGTTCTACTTTTCCTTGGTTTGGCACAGTATGATTTGCAAGTCTGTTATCTCGAACAATTTTCGAGATGTCTGATGTCAACTGTATATGACTTGTTTGTGGACCTCTGGGAACTGAATAAAGTTATCTTATTTCAGGCAATGACGGCGTCTGCTATTAGCGGTGTCAGATGGACAACTGTTCAGCTACTGATGCAAAAAGAGAGTCTGGGTCTTCACAATCCAATCGATACAATTTATCATCTTCAGCCTGTTATGGCACTTAGCCTTGTACTTTTGGCGTTTTTTATTGAAGGTATACTTTTAGTAAACGTACTTTGTTGTTGCGGCCATTATTCAATGCTCTTTACTGCCATAGTTGCAACCCTCTAACCACCACAATCTTGAAAAGTTGATAGAATCTGAAATCACACTTTTTCTAATGTTTTGATTCAATAAGGAGTAGTGCTGTCCACTACCTCGAACATTCGTTTTTCAAAAAAATGTTCATTCCCCCTCGGTTCGGTAATAACTGTATTCTGTGCTATAGACCAATAGCCTTTCACAGATCTGTGGAGTGACTTTACCTGGACTTCACCAAGCTACTCTAGAAGATATAGTTAGGAGCATAGTTAAGACATCTGTTATTTCGAACATTTGCCATCTCAAACAAATTTTAATTTCACTTGGGAGCTCAACATCGCACATGTCAACTGTAATAATGGAATATATACTGCACTACACGTCTGTATGTCTCTGTAGCTATTTTATTCAAATCATTTTAGGCCCAAGTATGGCAACATCGCAACAGTTGTGGCGTGCTCCATCATGGCATATTGCTGGTTGCTCGGTCTCTATGATGATTTTCGGTGCTTTGTTAGCATTTATGCTCAGTGTATCTGAATACCTTCTCGTGTCCAGTACCTCTGGTCTTGGTTTAGCAATTGCAGGGATTTTTAAGGTAACTATACACCTATTTTTTAACACTCGCAAAGAAATCTGAAAAGGTAAAATATGCGCAAAAGTGAAAATTTGCGCTCATCCCGGTGACTGGGTTGGACTCGAACCCACGACCTTCGGCCTGCCACGCCGACGCCTTATCCATACGTCGATGACATACGTCGTGTTTGTTGCACAGTGAAGCTTGTTACCAGATACACGACTCGTTATATCATTGTATTTGTGTTATATTGTCGAATTCTTGTAGTTTTTATGGATTTTCGTATTTGTCAAACTAACAATTGTTTATAATAGTATGAAGCTCGAAGTATTATTGGGATAAATTCGATTTAATTTTTTCCATTACTATTTTTCTCCACTAACATGAGTATCGAGAACTCTTAATCGAATAAGAGTTAAGAGTGTGGAATATTTATTTATTTATGTTTTTGTTTGTTTGTTGTAGGAGATTTGTACATTGACCATTGCAACTGAATTTGGTGGCGATCAGCTGAACGCGTTGAATTTCATCGGTTTGGTCATCTGCATGAGTGGCATTGGTCTTCACGTTTATTTCAAGTCACTCAAAGGTACGTGACATTACCTCCTGGAAATTTTCACTACGTGCTGCATTTCTTCAGTGGAATTTTGGATTTTCAGGGGGGGTTAGAGAGTTTTCATCGTCAGTTTTAATGTTTTCCAGATTCAGTTCCTCACAATGGGAAACACGATGCGACTACCAACGGACTTCATCGTAGCAGACATAAACTGAAAAACGGAGAAGATATTCCAATGCTTGAAATGGGAGATAAATCGGACGATTATGACGATTATGAAGATGGAGACGATTTAGTCCACAGAACTCGTCTAGGTTGTAACTAAATTCAATTTTTTGGAAATTTATTGCGAATTCATCAAATAGCACACTCAACTTTCTCTGAGCGGACAATTTCTCGAGGTGGAAAGTGTTTTTCATTACAGTTTTTCATTACATTGCCTCCCTGTGCTTAGCTCGACTTTCGCTAACCAACAGGCAAAATGTCGGTGGAGCGAAGGAATGAGCAAAACACAGGGACACAATCTAATGAGTCTAATTTTGTTGTATACAGCCATCGTGAAGTTGCCCGATTCAGTGAGAGCTGAGCTGTATGAGCCATTTAGGGTTAAATCTTGTATTAAAAATATATATTTTAATAAATTATTGCTGAATTTCATACTTATATATGGTAAAATATATGGCTGTGCTAAATATAATTATAAACCATTTCACAGGGGATATTTTAGAAACAGAGGAATATAAAAATGTTTTTACGGTAGACAAATTGTTCTCTGATAAACTCAGATTAATTGGTATTTATTTGCTGGTGAATCAACATTTGCTTTATCATTTTCTTCAACAGCTTGGCCACCGACTTGGCCAATAATTGTTATTTGAATATTATTCTTAATATAACTTGTGCTTGGAAGAGAATTTTCATTACTTCCTTCATCTTTTGCACTATCATCCACTGCAGTCTCAAGAGATTGAGCTGCGCTATTTGATTGGTTACTTTCACCTTTCGAAGGCCGCGATTGTTCGCCTTCACAATCACGTGAAACATTCAACTGTTCACGTGAAATGTCTGATTGGTCTCCTGAACTCTGCGATTGGTCACTTTCGTCATATTCGCTCTCTGATTCGCCATCATCTTCGTCGCTTGAATGATCTGATTGGCTGCTCTCGTCATCCCTGCCTTCCTGTTCATCATCAACCTCGATCTCTGATTCTGATTGGTTATCAGACAGAGTGCCATCTTTTTCAACTTGATCAAAATATTTACGCTGAGCTTCTTTTTCGTGACAAGAAACATTTTCCTCTCTTGCTGCATCTTCGACTTTCTTTATTTCATCTGAGAGAGCTTCATTGTTGATTTCATCACTGCTTCCAGATGACGATGCTTCGCTTTCTACCAAACCATCTTCTTTCGATTCAGAAGAATCGCTTTCCTCCATTTTTTGTGTGATTTCATCTTCCATTTTAATTATATGCCCATTTTCATCTTCTATTAGTTCTTTTTTGTGTTCAACTTGTTTATCATCATCACGTTCATCTATTTTTGTAACATCTCCACTTTTTTGTTCAATATCTGCAGCACTTATTATTGGAATATTTCTCGATACGTATATTTCTTTGCCTTCTACATCTTCGAAATTGCTATTTTCATTTGCACCGTACACATCACTCTCATTCGATGCCTCGCTTGAATTGTTTCTCCCACCTTTATTGTTATTTTCTTCACAAATAGTCGCGCTCAGTATAACTTCTATCTCCGAATCTTCTCTTTTATGCCGATTTACGTTCTGACTCGGACTCAGTTTGGGATATGGATAGATGTAAACATCTTGAGAATCATCATCATCATTATCATCCTCCTCCGCAGTTGCTTCAATACAACCCTGCTCCCCCATTCTCTCTTCAGCAACATTGTAAGGCACAATTTCAGCAGCCTCGTTATCGTAATAAGTTGCATGGACTGCCTCTGCCTCGTTTTGTTCATCATTCTTCATAATCATTCCTTCTGTGCTATTGTCAGATCGGTGAGTTTCCTTTCTGCTGTATTCGAAAATTCTTCTTTCATCCTCACCACCAGCTGCCGACGCAATACTTGCATCTTCTTTAGTTACGTCACTTCCTGAGTTCCTCTCAATATCGTCGAGATCGAAGGCCTGATTCGTCGTTCCAGATTGATAGCTCTGTGGACTGCCCAAAAACTTCCTCGAGCCAGTCTTCGATTCATTCATTCCGCCATCACTCGCTGAATTACTATGATGACGATTATGTTGTTCGTTCCTGAATAAGTTAAAAAAGAAAGGTTCGCAGTAGGCAAAACAATTTCATGTACAATGCTGTCCGCTATAAATTCCATTTTGTACTGTTTAACTTTGCTGACACGACTCGGACTCTAACAACTGCATCTGACTATTTTTTATAAGAAATTTGTTTATAAGAAACTAAGACTAGAGTGATGAATATTCAAGAGATTTTAGCACCAAGCTCGTTAAAGTACAAAACGTCCATTTCATAAACTATTCCATCGATGTTATGGTTCGTGCAGGGCAATGTTTCACAAGAAATATCAAGGGCTTTGCTATCTTTTGTTTGAAAATATTGTAACTTTTATCTTTATCTGTACTTGCTATTTCATGACCATTTGGACTAATATCCAAACAAATACAAAATTGATCAATTTTAAAACAATCACGCAATTTTCGATCCCGAAAATAAGGAGCCAGTTAAGAAACTATTTAGTGCAGATAGTTCCTGATAAAAAACGTGTATTTCAACTCAAACGTTCTCGCCTTTTCGAATTTCTGCGTGCTTCTGTAGCTGTAAATATATACCTGAAAATCATACCCAATAAAGGTGCCTGTGAAATCATTATGATGTTGTAGATTTTCTACTCACGCTGGCTGGTTTCTTCGTAAGTTTCTCAGTCGATCTCGAATACCACGAATACAGTCCATAATTCTCGTCCTAAATTGTCGCTTTTGCTAAAAGTTTAATTTATATTTATCCTAGTGATAAACAAGAAGCTGAGAAGCTTCCCAATACTCCATGGATTCTACTTTTTTATGAAATGCGCTGAATAAATTCCGTCTCATAGTCCAAATGCTTTTGTTTGCATTTTCCCAGTGAAAACTGAGTACCAGTATCGTGTTCTTCGCTATCATGTATTTGCATTTGCTTTCTCTTTCTATTTGTTAAGATCTTCGTCATAAAACTAGAATATTTTTTTATTGATTCGTTCATTATTCAATGAAAACACAACATTAATATCATCCTCTTTTCTGAATCGACGTTTATTTACTCAACAGAAGCTCTAAATAAACGTTCCTTTTTTGAGTAAATAAGCTATCAGCTTCTCATTCTTTTCTACCTCAGCTTATAGAAACAGAAGCCCTGGGAAGTTCTGATTCGGGGAACAAATAACTTCTCTGAACCTTTGCTAGGGAAATAAGCTTTGAGAGAAGTTCTGAAATTGTTATTATCCTAAATTATTCTTCTTTGAATTTTGCCTGCGTTCTTTTTCTGTCCTTGGGGAATCCAAAATATTAAGAATGAAAACTTTGTAATGGAAGTGTAAACAAGACTTCCACAAGTGAAAACAATTTGAAATATTTTCCTTGCAACTTTCTTTCCCTGCACAGTAGCTTGACGTCACTAGTTCCCATGTCTTTTCCAAATGTTGCGTATTGGGGGGTGCGGCAAATTTTAATTTTTCGATTTACCACGAGGAGGTAGTAAATATTCAAGTTGGACAGACATTTGTAGGACATCGAACTTGGTTTCTCCTCTTTACATTGTGTGTCAACTGAAAACGAAGGTCAGTAATCTATATTTTGTTAATGTTGCTCCCATCCAAGTGTTATTATTAAACATTCAGGTTGCATTTTGCTGGAATCATGGCTCCCTTATTTTGAACATTTAGGTCACGGCTGGTTTAACTTTAACAAAGCTTTTTAGCAAGTGCGTTGGAATATTTTCTTTCATTCAGCCTAAGGGGGCGTGGTCTGAAGTATTCATCATGATTGCAGCATGAAATAATATAGTCCCAGATAAACGATTTCAAATATAAGTATGATTCTCAATTCACAAATTGTTTTCAAATTCAAATAATTTGCACCACAACCATACTGCTCTTAAATTAAATTAATACTCAAATTTAATTACATTTCATGCTTGGAACATAATTATAGTGAAGTTCCATTTTGTCTATAACTGTAATATATATTTAGAATTAACTGTAAAATTTCACATTTTACAAGCCTTTATAAATTCATAATTCCAAACAAAAATAAATTTTAATCAAATGAAAGTTGGACCCTTATAAATATATAATGCATGTGTCAATACATTTTAATACTTACTGTAAATTGTATACTTTTATTATATAAACTATGTAATAATTCTTCCATTTAAAATACGCCTATTTACAAATAAATTACCACTAAATAATGTTAGAATAAGTGCCCATTCTTAATTAAAATCCTTGTTAAATAAATGCTCCTTGCTTTTTTAGACTATCAAGCAGAGGTTTAACCAAATATAAATAATTTAATGTGCTTTAATTTAGTTACCAGCAAAAGAATATCCTCATACTACAGAGATAGCATGTTCAAACCCCCTTCACAATGTTTTGTTTGTGACAATTGGTCTCGGTTGCAATTGGTTTGAGTGACCTTGTAGTTTGTCTAAACTTGACAAGAATATCTATGGGGACGTGGACGAAGGTGTGGCACATAAAATGTCCCCATTTGTGAAGGATATGGTAGGTACCCAATAATTCTCTTTGTCCCTCCCAATTCTTTAGGACCAACACCACACCCAATTCTACTTAATATCTGCATAGTTTATGTGTAGTTGTTCTTTGCTGGCATAAAACAAACAGTATTGTATTAAATTAAAATTCATTTAACGTTTTTATCCTTTTAATGTGATTCAGTGAACATTCAGTTGTCTTGTGTGTGAGGTGGTGGCAATTTACCAAAATGCTAATTTGTTTTTAGATGATGCATATTACAAATTATGTATACCTTTCCAAAGAGCTCATTTCATCCTTCAAATCATGGTGAGTTTTCATTGCTTTGTGTTTGAGTTTCTTGCAAATCGTCTCCAATGCAGTTTCAACATCTTGCTGGCTTCCCCAATTACTTACTTTCAGCATTCCATTTCGTTCACCATGGATTCCTGTGTTCCATCTTTTCCGATTTTATTAGATTTCTTGTTCCAGCTTTTAGTGTCGACCCGTCACGTGACATTGACCAAAGGCCCTTCATGTCTGATGCAGACCTTACAAGACGTGTATGCACGCTCAGGAGAACACTTCATCTTCACCCTCTTGATAGAAGCACCTATCTTGCACCTTCTCGCAGCCTCGTTTTGACGGTGTTTTCAAACCAGCCTCGATTTCATTAAAGGCGAAACGAACCGATCTTTTGGAAGACTTTTTATGTTTTCTCGCCATGTAGAACTCATCATTGCTTTCGTCACCCGTAGAACTTCCCAAACTCTTTCTAGAATTACTCGAAAGTGAGGAGTCAGTGAGGAAACCTGTGTCAGCTTCGATGCTTTCATTTCTTCCTGGACTCGAACGCTGCACGTGTTGTCGAATGTTATTTCCTTGATAAAACTGCATGGAGTCATCGATTTTCGATTTCGCCATCAGATATCGCTCGTCAACAAAGTTATCATTATCCGAAGATGAATTTCCCAGTAGCTCAGAATTCTCTTCCTCGTGGCTGGTTTTTCGCTGTTCTTTGCTGATGTGTATCAAACCTATCACCTCTTGGGTATCGAACGCATGACCTTCAGACCTCGGTCGTGACGTCAGCAGGAACTTATTGCTCTTCAATATGCCTTTCGGCTTCGTATAACTCATGTAACTACCAGTATCGCTACCCTCCTCGGATATTTCCAGGTACCGCGATGTGTCAAACGAGTTCATTGATGTCTCAGATTCGGACGGAGTAGAACTCTGTTTTCCAAACACGCTTCCGATTTTAACAATCTCGATTTTGTGCATGTCTAGCATCGACCTAGACGGCGAGCGATCGCCATCGTTACCATCAGTTGATGACCGGCTGTTGTTATTTGGCGGCGGTTGAAATGAGTGCATTTTCGGGTTTTCATCGTTTTCTTTCAATTCCACACTAAGCGGCTGTTTCTTTGACGAGGCGTATGCAAATATACGCTGTCTCAATACGATAACGATCAATAGTATGGTGAATAGTGTCAGACTTGATATCAATGCGATTAGGATGAACATCTGTCTGCTGCTTAGGCCCTGCTCGGAGTGATTTGCCGCCGGTTGGTGTACGACGAGAACGCTTGCAATTTTTCTCGTTGCGGTTTTCGGCGTTGCGGCTATTTCCGCGGCGGACAGCGAGCCGCCTGTTCTTGGCAACGCGGGACTCGATGTAACCAGCACGGAATCTGTATCCTCGTTTCCATGTCCATTGTTTGTATTTTTTGTTTGTCGAGTCGAGGCTAGGCCATTGCTTGATGCGATTGTGGCAGGCTTTTCAGCTGTTTCTTTCGCTCTCGAGATTGAGGATAAATTTGAGATTCTTGTTTTAGACGTAGATTTATCAGTGTTGTGTTTATCTGCATCTTTTGTTACGAATCCGTGTCTGATAGACGTTTTAGTTGTGCTCAACCGAGTGCTTGATGACGTCGTCCTTGCTACTCTTGTTGTTGATGTTTGTACTAACGTTGTTGGAACACGTGTTGTTGATTTTGTTGCTGGATCGTTTCTTTTCGTCTGCTTTGTCACTTGTGTTTGGGTCGTCGCTTTCTCGGGCGCAACAGCCTCGGTTTGGTTTCCAAAACACTCCAGCGGACCGAGGCTGTACGCAGAAGCAGGGTTTGTGTTCCGCTTGCTGAACTGAAGTTTCGTAACTGGTAAGTCGTCTTTGAATCGCAGGTACCCCCCGTCTGATCTCCATTGTCCATCCATTGCATCGCAGTTACATCCCAATCGGTTGTCATAACAACTATTGTTCATTCCACATGCGCATTTGAGACTACCTTTCTCAGCTCCTCCCCAGTACCTCTGAATAAACCCGTTCCTCGAGTACCAACGAGCGCCATATCTGCTGATCATTGCTGCAGTTTTGTCATTGGAAAACATCAGCGTCGACTTCGAGCAGTAGTACTCCACGCGCTGTTGACAGCGCGCACTGGTGTCAATCAAATACCCAAGCTGCTCAATGGGTACAGCATAGTTGATTTCGTGATAGAAGAATCGGTTGCTTGAAGATGTGCTTTGGTAGATCGCTTTACGTTGCTTATTCGACGCATGCTGAACAATGGTGGTCGGACCTTGCGCTTGGTCCATATTGCAGAACACATTGAATGGGATAGATCCAGGCTTGATGACGTAATTTCCGCTTCTCGTCCTTCCACTTTTGTAATACTCTGCACACGTGCGTTTGTAATCCTTTTGCAGGCATCTGTTTCCAGTGTAGCCTGTATTAGTACAATCGCAATGCGATCCATTTTCATTCTGAACGCAAACGCCATTGTTATTGCATGGGTTTGGGTAACATCGATCAACCATCCTGTATACTCCAATACTCACATCCTTAATCATCGATGCATTCCGATATGTCAATCCATTGCCATCCATTTTCAGATTCCGGATCCATCCCATGAAGTTAGGCACGTTGCCTATCCGATTACCAATCGATATTGTATCGCCCAGATCCGCACTTCGTAATCGCATGAATCTGTATACTTTCGTGCGCTTATCAAATATTAGTATTGCTGAACGATTTGTTACTGCTATTTCGATTTTATGCCAAGACCCAAAGTCTATTGCACTTTCTGATGCTATGCTAATAACCATCCTACCATTCAGGCGCAGTTTGAGAACGTTGTTTTGGAAATAAAGCAGAAATCGTGTACCAATTGATGGTAAACCGATATTAGTAGCCAATACTCCGCATTTGTGATACGTTCTAAACCATAATCCGAATTTCAAATCCGTGTTAATCGGATTACGGATCTGAATGTTCGATCCTTTCTGATCGAAGTTGATCAAATCGTCTTTATCGGTCGTTTGGCAAGCCCAGTCCAGCTCACTGTGAGTTTTCTTCAGCGTTTGTAGAACATCTATTCCGTTGAACATGACATAACTCAGACACCCCGTGTAGTTTCGCTTTGAAACCGAGACGTTGAGATAACTCGCTTCTTGCTGGCCTAAGCCACCGAGGACAATCCTTCGATCAATCTGCAATCTCTTTACAGTTCGTAACTCAGAGCGAGCCAATGTATCCACCCTGGCGTGCGTGAAGTCTTGCAGTACATGTAGTTCTAATTGATGCCATTCGTTATCGCAGAGGTTGTCTTGAAGAAGAATATCGTGATGAATAATTTGCCGAGATGATTCGCCTTCTTTTCCACCCAAAACGATTCTGAAACAAAACAGAATGCGTGTCAAAAGCTACGGCATTGACTAATCAAATTAATATTTGAAACCTGGTTCGCTTGCAATGATCATTGTCCAGCATAGTAGTAGAAGAGTAGTAATAGAGTCATAGTAGCAGTAGTAGAGTCTTGGTCAATAGAAGGATCGCTGTATTCCTTTCTTTCTATTAACCATGATATAACAGCTTAAAGTTAGCGTTTAGGCTTACTGGTAACAAACTTATTCGTTTAAAAGCTAAGCCTCTTAAATGGGTCTTGTAATGTCAGTAGAAGTGTGCACTATAGCTATATCATAGATCATTAAACCGCAATTAAAGTTGATAACTTTAATCTACAATATTCAGCGTAAATGTTACAGCTATGCACGGAAACTTTGGTCATTACGGCGGCTCATGGTTTCCTGCAAGCCCAGGCTTACAGTGAATGGCGGATTACGTAAAATGTGATGAGGCATTCACTTCGTACTAATCTGCACATGTTTCTATTCATACAGACCTGTACATAAATCATCAAGAAGTTGAATAACACGTGAGGACTGGCACGCGAATACGTCACTACCACGGCTACATTGGCAGCATGTGATCTATCGCAAGTAAGTCAACATCTTCATTTTTTGTGCTTGCTCGGCTAAGTAAATTTGTTTTGACTGTACTATTTTTTCTGTCGCTCTGAATTTTAAAATGAACCGAAACGAGGCTGTCTCAAAAGGAGGCAGAGTTATGATGGTAGGCACATCGTTTTGCAACTACTGCAAAACAGCAGAAACAAAACTTCCATTCTCAAGTCCAATAAATTATAATACCATTCGGTCGTGTAGTAAGTTTGTTGATATACGGTAATTGTTTTCATTATTTTGCTTTGGTGGATTGTCTGGATGTCTAAATCGAGTTTAATGGTCGTAAAATAAACTTGATTGAGCGGTTTTTGTTGCTCTGCTACGAAACAGATTTCGTGTGTTGTGTTTATGATAACACAACATGAGTATCCCACCCATTTTACTGATTAGTTAGTGTTGTGCTCTTGACCATACAAATTATTTGAATTGATTCTATACTCTTTGCACTATCATTTCATTTGCCATAGCTACGCACACATCACTGCTTATAAACAAGACATTATTTTTCAATGCCATGTTGCTTTTACAAGACAATGCAGCTTGGAAATGTTCTCACTCGATCTAGACAGAAGTCTTTTCCGCCATGCATCTTCTGTCTCTGGCACGTAATAGAATTGTGTGATTTACGAAAATAAAAAACGAGAAAACATCAACATTGTGGTTTCATTACTTTGTTGTTTAATCAAAGACAACTTCAATATTGAAATTAATTTGTTCCTTATCTTGCTATAGCGTGATTGCAATGATATACGTGATGCTGTTGTGTTTTCACGACTCGGGGGCACTTGAAGACAACAAAATTTGCTTTCATTTATTTGATCACTGATCATGTTCGTATGAGATAATTTGGGCGTCGAAAGAATTTTAAAATTTTGGGGCACATGGGTAGAGAGGGGAAGCTATAATTATAACTTTTGTTTGTTTTCTGGGGTACAGGGGTCTTCACCTTTGATGCTCCCTTGTTCTGACATTCATGATGCAAATGTTTGAAGGAATGATCTGCTCTTAATGATATCCTGTTTGAAAAACTAAGTTGAGATTTTGTCACAAACGGTTGACAAAGATTCCGTGACTCAATTGTATTGGCCTGGCTTTTGTAATGAAGTTCGGTTATGGGTTATCTTATGATATAGAAATATCTGACAACTGTTTTCGTAAATATAAGTCGTGATTATTATCTGATCTGAAATAACAATTACAGAATGCAATTTTTTTCCATTCTGAATGATTTTCTCACTAAATTATTCATCACAGTTTACGTTGGTCTTCAATCTAAATTTGCTTCCAAAGTTTTTAACTGCGGCTTTATCATGTTCTTGAATGGGATTCAGAGCAGTAATTGGAAATTACCAGTTCTAACTTTAATTTTTCGGGATTTATATATTGAGCTATTTTGATTCGGTGCTTTTTCATTGCCTTATTTTCATAGCATCTTCATCGGTTTGATCACTGCCGCTTGTGGCTTGCACTGCACTGGAATCATTAAACATAGTAATACAAAGTTTTATATGGAGTTGTTCCATGAAAATTTAACGTAGAGTATTCTACAATTTATCGCTAGCCTAGCTTGTGCCCAGGCCACATATTGGCAACTTTTGTGGAATCGAGGCTCAATTCCAACACTCGTGGCATTATCAAGCTCCGAATACTCAACTTTATGCTTTGCTAGCCTCGAATCTTAAACTTGAACTTGAGGTTATCTAGCCTCGTTCGTAAGTTCAGCCAATTTAGGCTTCAAATATTATTTTCATGGACACTGAATTCGCATGCCTAGTATTCTTTTTAATACATTGCCCATTGTTTTACTACAATAGCTTATTGTTTCCTCCATTGTCTTCAGCAGAATATCAGCCCGGGCGTTTTTATTGGTTCTTTTATGCGGGTGTTTACCGTAGTGCATTAACCGGTTTAACCATGATCAGAGTTTCTACACAGTGGTTCAAAAAGACCCCCGGATGATTTGACACCGAACCTTGGCTTAAGAGATCTTCAAGCACATGGTTGCTGGGCATTGTTTTGGTATTTCTCGTTTGACCCCAATCCCATTGCATAATCCAATCATGCCTTTATCATCCAATTACCATGCCTTTTTGCCTTCACATGAGGTGCTGATGGCTGAACGTAAGCTTTCTAACACGTTATGCTATTAGCAAGGCGAAGATTATATAATTAATGCTTGGTTTTCAAAGCTAATCTCAAGCAGTCTGAGAAGGCCTATCATTAACAAGACGTGGCATGGATCGCCTGTCGATAAACTCATTAGCCACTTTCCAAGCTCAACGTATACCGTAATGCTCCATTTAAACGCCCGGGGCGTTTATTATTTTGTATACTTTAGGGGGTGTCTATTCGAGGGGGCGTTTAAAAGAGAGAGGCGTTTATTCGAAGCATTACGGTAATATTAATACGAAAATGTTGGATGAAATCAGCGAGCAATCCTATTATTCTGCTTGATTTCAGAAATTCAGAAAATGCACCCCTTACTGTATTGAGGTAGTTGCATTCCTTCCTGATGAACATTTGGATTAGTTTCCAAAACAGAAATACCTCTGCCCTATTCAAATAGCCTCCGTTTCTACCGGCACCGCACAGTTGGTCAACAATGGGCAACAGCTGTTTTCTTTCTGACTTTGTTGATGCTTGTAATGGCAATTGGATTCTTGCGCTTGCGCGAGCTCACGGCTGGAGAGATTCTCTGGCATTGTGCGCAAATTCAAGTGATCGGAAAGGTTTTGTTCGTGTCGCAACGTAACTGACATGCTATTTTGCGAATTTTCTAGAAAAACGCTCCTGGTCTACTAATTAAGGCTGATTAGAACCAGCATCGTACGCTCTGGTATAATTGCTTAATTGAACCCCGGAATTTGTGTGCCGAGAAGTAGCGCTTTGATTTTTTGCGATTTGGCATCGTTGACCTCAATGTTGATGTGGCCCAGGCTGTTTGAACATGGCCAAAATTTAACTCCATGGTCAAGATATCCTTGCCTCCTAATACGACCTCAAAACATCGTGAAATTAGGGTGGCAGGGTAAAGACGGTGTTGTCAAGGGCCCGATTCCCCCCACCCCCCGTTTGTAGAGACTTAACGTATTAAGATAATATACATCCCTTTCTTGTCTATTAAATTATCTTATTAAATTTAATAGATAATTAGGCCTGTGTATTTGCGCGCGAAAAATCCAGCAGTTCGTATAAGCGTATTATCAGCTGCTACCCTGCCCGAAACAACAAACTGAAGTAACCAATTATAAAAGGTTAAATTCCGCGGCATACTGTTCTCATGAGCCCAGTTTAGTTGTATTGAAAGTCATTTCCTTGAAGGAAGCAGACATCACACAACCTTGCATTTTACCAGTCCGTTCAAAATTGCACTATTTTCTGCTTGCTTTTTTTCATTTCAATGCTGGCCTGATCCGTGTTTTGTTTGTTTTTATTGATCTTTTGGCGCAGGTCATATAATTGGATTAAAATTCTATCCAATTTCTATTAAGATAAAATCAGATTCAAGTGACATTACATGTCCTTGATACAACAAATGGTATTCCTTTAAGTGCTAATGCCACTCGGAAGGCATTTATGCTTTGCTTAGGATAAAAATGTTTCAAATGTTTTAGCAATGGGGGATGCTCTAATGGGTTCATTTGATGGTGGGCAGCGAGAGAGTTGAACTCTGGGAGAGGTGAAATCACAACTGCTGGATGTTTCGAATATGACCTGCATATCTGCTTCTCACTATGTATAACAAATGTCGCGTTGTTTTGGCAATATTTCCTTCATTCGTTTACATGTGGCTTGATCAAATACGGAAACATGAGTAATAGTTTTGCTAATGAGCCCAGATGGGAGTGAAAGTTTGGCCATGAATACCAAGTTGTACGAAACAGTAAATTTCCAACTTGAATTGGATACCACCGTGGGAAAATCAGACTTTTCGGCTTGTTCAACTTATCACTGTCCTGATCTGTATAGCTTGTTTGTCGTATTCAATACAAAAACACAGAAACCAAATGCAAATTAGGGTCATAGATGGTCATGAAAAACATTATTTCTACTATTCAATGCGCTGAAGAGCACACAATTGCGTGCCTTAGGTTATTCAGACAAGACCACCTTAAGGCTTTGTGTACAACACCGTTTTAAAACAGTTTTCTACACAAAGCAGCTTTATACATCGTTTTCATTCAAGTTGTTATTGATACGATGTTAGATTAGAATCGGTAGCTAAGGCTTACGCCAAGATGAATAGTCGAAATCGTCCTTGCAAGTGTCGTCAAAATGTCATGAAATACTGCTGTTTTGAAGAGATCAGTTATGTGTGGCCTAAGAAAGGCGTATCCGAGTTTAGTGGTGGCTTGGACAATACACGAGAGTATCATACTGAGACAATGTGCGCGTTCTTGCTTAACATGTGCGGAAGAAATCGATCCGTTTTGAACTTATCTTAATTGTGCTAGTCCGTAAATGCAGGTGTCTCTATTTCAAATGAGTCCACGCCGTAGCCTCGTTTTCATGAATAGCCCAGAGATGGGATTTGCGTCAATTCTTCGAATGCAACTGCATGTTTCTTTCAATGTGCGTCGTATGAAGTTTTTTGCCCCAGGGCGAGGCATGATTCTCTATTATCTATCATCATTAGCATAAGAATTCTGTTCTTGTTTTAAATATCCCCCGCATGCAAGAGTGTAGCTATTTTTGAAGCACATCACGCCCACCCACACTGAAGCAAATAGCCCGCGTTTTATAGCAAATGGTTTAATCGCGCCAACGAAATGGTGTAGAAACATCCAAGCATAAAAGCAACTGCAAATTTCTGCGTGTGAAGAAATTTGCACTGGCTGCAAATAGCCCTGACACGTTACCCTGAAAACACGCAAAAACACGAGAGTTGGTCTTGAATGGGTATCGATAAAAGCAGGTTTGTCGCACGTTTCACAAAGATAACGATTTCACGAGACAATGGCGTATTAATGAACTGGACGTGTTATCAAGTGTGTTCACAGTGTACAACTGGTATGTTCAATGTTTCAAGTTAGGCAATACAAACAGAGCTCAAAATAGCTCGAATCATAGTCGCCGAGGTATAACATAAGCCATTTTGAGACATGCAGGCCATTGCTATTGTGCTAATAGGCGAAAGTGAGTGGTGTAGTTTCAACGCTGGGATCACTCGGATATAATTCAGTGAAGTTGTATGTGCCATGTAGCTAAGTATTAGGACCAATAAGTCGTCATTTATATCTTTGAACGATATGTGGGAGAAATATATCGGGTAAAATATGGGTAACGATATGGGTAAAATATATCATTTAAAAATGGTTGATTGATGCAAATGAACCCAAAAGTTTTGATTGCACATATCAAATTAGCATTGACATGGTAATTAGATTAGAGGTTTATTAAGCAGGGTAGAATGGTACGGTCACGATATCCCACAACTCTGACATTGACCACTTTTTTGTGTATGTCATGACCAACGTATAGCATTTTAAGGAATACATTTTCGATTTTTTTTCTCAATGATGAAGCTTTCAGTGATTTTGGTTTTGGTTTTGAAGCTCCCACTTTTATCATCTTAACAAAATCAATCTTTATTTCAAATCAACCATTTCTCGTTCAACGTTTGTTTTTCATTATCAGTTGGTCCAAGAGAAATTACCGTATTGCATCGAATTCTATACCAGCGTGTGTTGGCCTGGCGTTGTTGAAAAAGCGTTTAAATGGGCGGCGTTTCCTAATCCGCGAGTATAATACTCAGATCTTTGCTCGCGCGCAAGCCTCGTATTGGGATCTGTGCGTCACCGTAACAATATTGCATTTAATAAATCCGTAGCGCATCTGAACTATGCTTATCGTCTCTGTAAGAGAGCTAGATTAAAGAACCTCGAAATCTGTGTTTAAGTTGATTATTTGTTCGACACGTGCTGGTTGTGTATCTTGTAATATTCCTCTATTGAAAATATGGCCGATTGATAGAATATCCTAGTCCACGGTTGTTAGATAAGTCAATAATACCGCGCTTGATAAAGACCCTGATTCCATGGTGAAGTTTTCATGTATGTCAAAATTCATGCCATGCTCTCGCACACCCTATTCCTTATATTGATCATTTACCTTGATTCTTAAGCTTCATCCATTTAAATCACTGATTGGATTATTCCTTTCCGTATATTTTATTATTTAATTTACCTGACGATTTCTTTTATGTCCTGTTCGACCCTATCTAGATTTATCTGCTTTATCGTGAAGTTGTTTTAAATAATAAATATGAGATAAAGTGCAAACATTGCCATGTTTTATCTACTTCTCATTTTCTAAAGCTAAAATATTCCCACACCACTGTTCAAAACGATTTTTGCCAATACAGTGGCCGATAGAAATTTTGTTGATTCTTATAACTCTGTTTTTAAAAATTATCTAAACGTTTTCAAATTGCGTTTTCGAATTGTTTGGACCAATTATTCGAATTATTTTGTTTTCGTCCCATAATATAGTCTTTCAAAATCGAATTTGTTTTAATTTCAAATCAACCTTAAAATCACTAAATTTTAAAGCTAGTCTTACGAAGTTGAATATCGATCAAATCCATGGAGTAAAACTTATATTTTTTTAATCGAATAGTAAAGTTTTCTTTCCTCACCATGACTGGCATCAAATGATAATTTTGTGCACCGTACCAAACACTAGTAAGTTATATCAAGCATTTATGGTATGACTATGCAATATATGTTTCGGAAACAAACACATATGTACATGCAGATCGATTCTTGTTAACCTGAGGTTAAACTCTCGCTATGCTTGCGAAGGACATTACATGCATAAATGATGATCAATACTCAACACTTTTAAATCGGTGAACGCAAAACGAACTGCATGTGTGGATTGTGTGTAATTATGTAATGATATCTCTTACCTAGGTTTTCCTCGTACCATTTCGATAAATATAAAATCACCATTAAGTCCACTAGCTACGAACATCGTGGCGGATGGTTGAGTCGTTTTGAAGAGCAATGTTATCCTTGTATCTTGTTGGCCTGGTTTTGACGATACTTCTACCAGTCGAGAATTCAGTTTTAATTCGATCACTGTATTCCTAGCGAACGTCATATCCAGATCATCCTCTTCTTCTGGTGAAGATGCTTTGGTTGATGAAGAATGTGCAGTCGAAGATGATTCCGCTTTCACTGCCGACTGAGCAATTATCACGGCAATTATCCACGATAGCATTAGTAATTTTGTCATTGTTGTATTCAGGCTCCCAACGAGGCAACTATTGCAGTAGTACGCTCGTGTGGTTGATCGTCTGCGAACACCGTTTGATAATGATAATGCTTGTTGGCAATCTTGTCGCTTGACCGGTTGCGCGGCTACACGTTTTCGTCTGATTTCGTCCTCTGCTCTCCCCGCCACATGGTCTCCCCCTGGTTTCAAGAAAAACATGCATTTTAATCGCAATTCCTGCATCGTAGTAATAATAATCATCATCATCACCGACGACCTGAGCATTTTACAACAGTTACTCCACGAGTTTCTCTCTGAATTCTGCGAATCACTCATGTTAATTTTGATTTATCCGTATATATGTACGGTGTTGTCGAATGGGCTGAACAGAGTTCTGAACGAGCAACCACCAATTGTTTTTCCAGACGTTATTTTGTTTATACACCAAGTTGAAGTACTGATAAATGATAATCGTACAATGTATGTGGATGTGTGTGTGTACGAGTGCTGTTTGCTTCTGCACCACGCGAACTAGTGCGCTGGGTAGAAGTACCGTACATTTGAGCTATTGTTCGCCGCACACAACAACGAGCCCGAAACACTCTCGCCGTATTAATTATTCACGCACTGGAATATATTTATCTCTAAAGCTCCTCTGATGGTTCTACTAGGCCAGCTGTCTGCTTGAAAATCACGAAGTATCAGTATTTTTTGTACTCGAAACAAACGGGATTACTGTGCGAACACAACTTGTTGATAAAGCAACGCATTCATATCCACTGATCTGACCTCATTTCATCTATACAGCATCAATAAACGTTCCCCATTCTATTATATCGTTGAATTTCAATCGATCCTAGCCGCACACAAACACAACGGAATATCTAGCGTAAACTTTTGTCCATTTTCTCAATAGGAAATCAGTTTGAAAGTTTCCTAAGGCCTTTCGGCTCAAACCACCATCATGCCCAGATGCTGCAATGGCAAGTCGTAGTCACCTGTTTTATAACTCAATCTATCTATTATGATTGTTGGTCGATTAAAAGCCTGGTTGTGTTGAAGGAAGAGCTTATTTATTGCTGCAGCCTCAGATCAACATTCGGCCTCGCCATTTCACACAGTGTCGTGTAAAATTGATTTTTTATTACAAGATAATTATTTGCGAGTTTCTTTATGCGATTTTCGCAGCTGTTTTAAGATGACCAGTTCCTTGTTTCCTTCCTTCAATCGTCGCGAGACAATTTCATACTCACATGGTGTTGTGCCAAACCATATATCATGCATACAAACTTTTTCCATGTAATATCTGTTTGCTGCTCGCCACTGCTCAATCCATAATTCTCAAATACAGTCTTTCAAATGCGAATTCATCCACTATTCATCCAATATTGCAAACAATTGTTTCACAAAGATGTGTGGCAAAACTCACCGCATATAAACAGTCTCAGAACGTTGACACCACTAACTACAAGCATACAATTTCGCGTAGAAGTAAACGGTTTCAATGAGTCGAATTTCATTCGTCGCACGGCCCAGTCAACTGAACCGGATCCGACATTTTTCGCGCAGTGAATGTAATTAATGACGTAGTATGTGTTTATGTCAGTGCATAACAATCTCGCGCATTCGCTCGTTGAAAAATACACGTATGCATAACAGACAGAACCAGCAAGCTGTGTGGTATGCATTTGTGGTTGATGAATGCATTACTACGCTTGATATTTACAGTACTCAGCAGTACGTCCTATTATGCCGATTGCATGACGCAGTTTCAGTCGGTATGCGGTCATTATACCGACCGCTTGGGGACTGCAATTAAGCGAAACTTGAATCAACACGAGCTTGATCAATTCCAATATGATCATCATTATCATATTATGAGTCTGGTAATGCTGTATTGGAGCCGCGCGTGGTACGATTAAACTAACTTTGTTAACTAATTTAAAATTGTCTGAATATCCAGACGGTTATGGACGGATGTATTTGGGAAGATTTTCATTTTAACCGACCTTTGCCGGCCCCGTTCTATTACGCTAGAGTTGCAGAAAGTGACTTTAATTTTCTTGCCTGGGGATGGAAGGTTGACGTGGTGAAATAGCTTTGTGCCATGTCGCAGAATTTGATTTCCTATCCTGAGGATCTGTATTGCAAATGGGCACATTTGTTACCCGAGTTGCTTTTCGAGACTGCCGATGGATAATTGAAATTGAATTGAAACTGTGCGTATTGATAAGTTAAAATGGCTTATCTATTATCCAAAGCCTCGCTCATAAATACTTGATAGCCAACTGCGCGATAAATATCAATTATGACCTCTAAAAAGAAATTACGGGCACATTAAATTCAGGTTTTCATTCTGACCTCAAACAAATACACCGATTTGAGCCTGGTTGACAGACGTCTTCATTGTTTCCAAGGGAACAGCTGGTAGGCGGGTTGGGCTGGACAATAGGTTGTTGTTGTTGTTGCATGCGCCTCGCACGCTCCGCTTTCCTTATCCGCGTTTGATGGGACGTCTGCTCGTGATGCGAAGTGCGAGTGTCACGTGCCCGATGAATTATTAACCAGTTGTATCGCCTCATTTGGGGCATAATCTTCATCGAATCTCCTCGAGCGAGTTTCATTTAATTGGTTTAATTGTCGGCACGGGATAAGCCGTTTTAAAAAGGTAAAAAAATATGTTTACCCGATAAGAAGGAAATCTCGCTTTCAACTCCGTTTTCGTCATTAGCGCGCGTGCCTCAGACAATGCCTTGGCGATGAGAGTGAGATGTATATCCCACCTTTGCCAAGATGCGAGCTACTGATAACACCAACACATATGAAGCCATATATATCAGCTATCTGATAATAATTCCTATATCGCACACATGCAGCTTGATAGAAGTGCATATATCACACCCTCGTGTTCAAAACAGCTTTGCTGTGAATGAGTTGTAATTAAAAAGACACGCCAGTCTCCAACCCAAAGCCCGAGTGGTTAATTCTTTCATTGTCTGAATAAATCTTATTCTATTCATCATCTCAATCGTTCCTGATCTTATGTGAAGTCTATGAATATGATAATAAACAAACGATTGTTGTTTTGATTCGAGATTCCGACACTCGAGGTTGCTGCACATGTTCGTTCAGAACTCTATTTGAATCGTTTCAGAAGCAAACATTGTTTTTATCTCGATTGATTGAATTTTGGATTTGCGCCCGTGGTTAATACCATACTATCAGTACCAGTTAGTACCATGCCATCAGTGCCAGTTTGTACCATACTATCAATGCTAGTTAGTACCATACTATCAGTGCTAGTTAGTACCATGCCATCAGTGCCAGTTTGTACCATACTATCAGTGCCAGTTAGTACCATACTATCAGTGCTAGGTAGTACCATGCCATCAGTGCCAGTTTTTACCATACTATCAGTGCCAGTTAGCACCATACTATCAGTGCCTCAATTGTCCTATTGCTCCGTTGGGTGTCTTTGTGAGTTCGCACGGTCTACAACGATATGTATTGCTTCAGACCGAGGTCATCAGCCTCTCTTTGCATCACTGTTTGTGCCTTGAAATACTTCAACGTACGATTTATCCTCATTGGAACAAACTCTTTTATTTAAGTTTGTATGTTTTATAAAGTACATTGTAGTCCCCATCACAACTGGTATAGTTTTTTATTTGATATTTAATAACTTGTTTCTCATCACGACTTGTTGTTATAGCAATGTCCCCTTGCGAAAGAGGTCATAGAATTGTGGGTCTGTGCTTTTCACTTGATCCATGAGTAGCACTGAATATTCATACGAGGCCAGCCTCTCTTTATGAGCTGGCCCGGTGAGCGGGTGCATGTGAACAAGTACGAAGTGAATTTTGCAATTGTGGAAATTATGATACATGCATCAGTGACACACTGCTATAAATATAATGTCAATATACTTGAGTTTACACAGTAACTCCTTCAAATGTTCTTACCTGGAAAATCCGTGTGTTGTACCATGCAAACTCGCTTCAATATTGAATAAATTTGCAGTATGTTGTATGAACGCATGCCCAATATGTTGATACAATGACCGTATACAGTGTGTTTTTGTGTTGTCATATAACGCTCTTTCTAGTTGATTTGATAGAGTATCAGATAAGACAAGTGCAGTCTTCCTGGTCCGCTCTACCAAACTCGCTTTCCACCAACCCCGTGTATAGCTAACGTAGCATCTACACCGATTTCCCCACGCAAGTTTTATTTGATTAGAAATCGATGTTAGGCATTCCTGATAGTAATTAGTTGACACAATGGAGGCGGACTGGGGTAGGTCTCTTGTCATTGATTACTGTGAATGCAGCTACAATGTCTATGCAATTAAAATTCACAACATGACGAAACTGACAACGCCCCTTGTCTCGCACTTAATGACTGGGATTATTTATCAGGACATAACCATTTGATTTCTAAACGCATTCGTATTGATGCAGTCATGTTTTGCATTGCAGGAAATGTAATGTGCAGCTATGCAAACTAGCTCTACCAATCTATTCGTTGAATTTCCACATGTAATGGAACATGGATTATGAAGGCCCTGTCCTTAAACAACGCGTAAAGCGATAATGATTTATTAGCTATGCAGAATTCTTAGCAATGGATTATCAATATAAAATTTAACCATCTAATAAATTTCTTGGTCTTTCAAGCTAATTATTTTGCTCTTGAATTGCGACAGGGTACAATTTGCCCTCGATTATGAAGTTTCGATGCTACAGAATATTATTTAGTCACCTCCATTTTTCAGTATATTATGATGCCAATGTATTCCACTTGAGATAATGTCCCTTGTTAAACGGTCTAATGATATCTTCCTTATCCCCCCCCCTAATATCGGCTTTAGATCAGATTCGATAGATTCCTTTTAGGAGCTATTTATCAGTATAGTCTTCAATAAACTAAAGCAGATCTCTCTTTATCAATTCATGTCTGCTTTCACGGTCTGCAGATGCCAAATATTCCGCTTTTGCACAAACGAGGAGCAGTAATCGTAAGCTCTAATGATTATCAGTTATGTGTGCACACGACAAAACGCTTCCATAGTCAATGATAAAATCGTCAGATAGCGTCGAACTACTAATTGCTCTTAGCTCATTTCAGATGAATCACGCCTTTGTTTACTTCTGATAGTAGCTGGTGAGCTCTCGTGTCGAAGCCAGCTGGTCTTGTAGAATCACCTGTGTTACTATGCATATGCTTTCAAAGACATTCTCTCTGGAATCTGTATATGTAATTCCATCCTGAAGGAATTTCCATTGTAAATTAAAGAAACGATTGTTGAGTGCAAGTGATGCCTGGGCGGTTGTGTTTAGTTGGAGAGAAGCGGGTTCGGTTTTGGTTCATTGTATCAATGGACGTCACGTTTCTTTGTTGATAATAAGCATAAATGCATTTAATTTAGGTGGAATTTTTTCCCTACCGTCTCATCCCAGGCCTAGTCACGTTTTTGTTCAGATATAGGTTAACATGTATTAACATGCTAACATGCTATATAGGTTAACATGTATTAACATGCTAACATGTTATGTGGGCTAACATGTGGGATAATGTTAACCCACTTTGCAAGAATTTTAAGTGTGGAGGACAGAAATTTTTCAGATGTATTTTGTACTGAAGTTTGGTCCGAAGTGACCCCAAAATAAGGTTGTAAGCTCCGTATTGAGTTTCTGATAAAGAAAATGTGTACTATATGTCACGGTGTGTTTTGATTTATTTATTGAGTTTAATGAACGTTTTTTCTGCAAGAAAGTGCTTTGTAAGAAAGCACAACTCGGCTAGTCATAGATTTGAAGTTCAGTACTGGATTTTTGAGACTTGAGAAAGTTCAAGAACTTAAAAACTCAAAATTTTTGGATTTTGAGACCTAAGAGAGAAGAATTTAGAATTTATAAAATTTAGACATTCAAAATTTCAAGCAGAAATTGTTGTGCAAGCACGAGATACCTTATGCTAGGACTATAGTATATTTATATTATCAATCAACATATAATTGTTAAAATATTGTTTGTAGCATTCAATGCAAATGTTCAGTGATTTAAAACATTTAATTTTTCGCTAATAAAGCCTGGTGCTAAGAATAGGAAGTTCCTGAGACAGTCTGAGTGGGACGTTGTTTGATGGAGTCTACTGGTTACAGAATGAAGGTAGAGCATATATCATATATCAGAACATATATCAATGCAACAAGGGCAGATGATACGTGAATACATTTCGTATCGGAGTATTATCTCTACTCTCCACGGAAACGTCAGCTGTCTGCAACTGCAGGGCCAGATTTAAAATCATTCTTCAGTACTGAGATTGATAACAGTGCATATTTAGTAGCTAATTTCATGCATAATTAATGCAATTTAGCTAATTATTATTTTCATTGATGTCCGCAACAATACAGTCCACGTTACGTTTCAAGATATAGATTATTTAGTGGTCGACACTCTTTGTTGGCAAAGCTTTCTGCCTGTAGATATATATTGTAAGATGCATTCACATTAGCGATACTCATCACCAGTGTCTTGTCTTTGGGTTGCAGTTGTCGTTTGATATTCAGCTGCGTTGTATTACATTATTTATTTGTTGTGTGGATTTCACACATGTTTGTTTATATTTTCTATTGTCAGCAAATCTCAACTTCACTTCTCAACGCTCTCTGAGCTCGAAGAGCATATGTGGTATAGGCACACTGAAACTTGCGTTTTGTGTATGCAATGAAGTTGCGAATGTAGAATATTGTGCTGGTTATGTTGCATGCACTGCAGATATGTTCTGGTCAGGGCAGTGGTGGAATTCTTACGTCAGTTTCTTTGTTGTAGCCTGCTTGCGTTGGATGAGCTATTTTAAGCTCGACCTTATTAAAGTAATTATTGTAATAGCAATATTTTCCATGACAGATCTCTTTCTAAGCAACTTGCATTCAATTTATTAAATTGGAAAATTGATCAATTGTTTTGGTTACAAATTTGATTTATGCAAAAGCATAGCACACAGTTGTGGCTTTGTTGAGACAAATGCTGCACTGCACTGTGATATGCTATATGCGCTTTCTCTTGTAAGAAAGCGAAAGCGCAAATGCGTTAGCAGAAAGCATTTTCAAAGAGGTGCAAGGGTCAGTAGCTACAAGAGTTTTGAACCTTAGAAAGTTGGAAAATTTATATACTGAAAAGATATTGCCGTGCTAGCACGAAGTATTTAATGTTGTGACCATGTAGTATTTATTAATAGTTGGTCCTAAAAACTTTATTGGTGCATGGTATTGTGTTTTCGGCAATGCGCATGCCCAGTAGCATTAAGCTTGTCCATTATTGCTAAAAACAACTTTAGAATTCATGCTTGTGCATGAAATAATTTCTCGTGAGCAATTTATAATTGGAGAAGTTTGTGATAAGCATATAACACGTGTTTCTACTGCACTGGACTATTCAGATGGGCAACACATTCGTGATAACAAACTTATCTGTGTATACCGAACTAAACATTTTCTTGTTCCCCTAAATTGCTTCACAATTCTTCCTCGAATATAACTCCAGACTTAATGGCACAATGGACGCGGGTCGCGGGGACGTGGCATAATTGTTTTTTATACACTTCATCTTCCACCTATTGGAACATATCGTAAAGCTGCTTTCAGGATGGAAATCGGTGGAACCAATCAACGGAGATTTAATCTTAAATTTTTATCATACTTTTCACCCATGTGGGTAAAGCTAAAGAGCATTGTATTCTGTGATAGCTGCTGTACTCGTAAAGACATCTGTTATTATCATTTGTTTAGACAATCAACTTCAATGCAAGTGCTGTTTTAACATATTGGTTTCATTCTATTGAAATCGCACATCTTTTAAACAATGTTGTACACGCTATAATTCCATTATATATTACAGAATATGAAAGAAAATTCTCATTTTCGGTGAAGCTCAAACAACAAGAAACGGAATGCTTCTTCTATTCTCAATGGATTTTTTCTTTCAAGCAGTCGTCTTGTCGCAGATGTAACTTTGCAATGAACTAAACCGCTTTTTAATGAATTATTCTGAGATGTTTTGTCAGCATTGAAATTGAGTCTGTAATCATGATTCGTTGAGCTCTCTTCAAATTTTCATATTTTATTCTCCTCTATCAAACTGGCTCAGCATGCGTGCAAAAATAAATCCTTGTCCGCCAGTAACAATTCACCGATCCAACCTACTTCTTCAATTAATCCTTCGAAATATGACCATTTGACATTATCGCTTCCTAAACATGGCGAGTTTCCTTTTCTGCCAAACCAACCCATTTTCCCCCAAACCAAACAGTTCCCTTTTTCGGGATTTCATTCGCCGATTCTGTCATATTGTTTGTCTCTGTGCAGTTCAGAAAAATTATTTGCAATTGTGTTGTTTTAAGAGCCGATGGGCGTTTAATCGAAAAATTGAGGTATCAGAGAGATGGTAGCGAGTGGTATCTTTTTTAGACGTCATTTTCTCATTTTTGTATAGAAGGCTTCAAACAAGTATTTAATTTAGTACTGTTGTGTGCTTTAAATGTGGTTCATTCGTGTTTCTCAGACATTCAAGAGAGTCAAACTCAACATACGCTTCATGTGTTTTTTTTACCCTTTTTACAGCAAAATTTCTAATTGAATAAATAAAAGCAAAAATGTAGCCAAGATATTACTTTATCAATGGCAAACAAATTCAGTTAAATATCAATGTATGTTTATAACGGCAAAAAATTAATTAAAACAGCTTAAAAAGATGTGCTTAAGATCGTTTAAAGAGTATTCTTGCTTTTCTGGTTGACTTCGTTCAAAACACACACCCGTTCTGCTCATGCTCCACTGCTACCTTTCTTACTCGCACCATTATTGTTACTGCTGCTTTCAAATTTCATCAACTTCACCCGCAACTCAAACAACTTCTCTTGCTCGTCATAGCTCTGCGATGCTCTGTAAAATAACCGAACACTTTACAATTAGCTGCAAAATGAAATTGCGGGATTTCGATGCAAATAACCTTATATTTTTCCATGCTGTGTTTAAATTTGTACGCTTTATTCTGGATAATGTTGTCACGTGGTTGGACCTATTCCCCCTCTGAGTTAAACAAAAGTCAATTTTACAATTCTCGGGAAGGGTTGTAATTACACCCGCCCTGGCGGGTCAGATCCCTACCCTACAGCAGTCCAAACTGAGACTATTAACGGTTAAATGAATCCAGCCAGACATCGCATCGCAACTTGCAAGAAACATGATTCTATATAGCGCTGCAGGTAAAGAGAGGCATATTGAATAGGCTGAAACGAATTGTACTATGCCCACCTTTGATACCATGTCCTCTTGTTTAAGTAGTCCGTGTATGTCTTGAAGGTCATGTACTTTCTCATCAAGTTTATGGGGACCACTCCCCGAATGCTGTTAATGAAGTCGAGTTGTTGTTTCTGAACTGTCATGGTTGCCATTTTACGAATGTTTTCAATGTCACCGACTGCCAGACCAATCTGATAAGAAATGAAATAGGTAGTAAATCAAATCCAAGTTCAAGTAAAATTCAAAGGACAAAGGTTAAATGACAAAGGACGACGGTAGTCACCATGAGGAGTAGTAATAGTAAACATTTGAATTTCTATACGTGGTAGACAGGAGGAATCAGATACAGACGAAGTTGTGGACTACGAAAAGGGGAATAGAAGTCTGTTCGAATATACCGATAAATGTCTACTAGTGAATGTCTACTGATGTCTACTGATGAATGACTGCTGATGATTGTCTACTGATGAATGTCTACTAGTGAATGTCTACTGATGGCTGCCAATTGCTACTGGTGAATGTCTACTGGTGAATGTCTACTGATGAAGTAAAGTGGGACAAATAACTCACCAAAAGGTTCGAGAAGGCCAAGGTTATGAAAACCAAGAACGCAATGAACACCATGTAGGACATAGTGGGAAAAGCAATAAGTGGAAATTTCTGTACATCTCTCTTTCCCAGTTTACCGGTGAGAATATTATCGTAGTCGAATTCTCCAGTCATCATGACAATTGTCTTCACAGCACTGATACCGACGTTACTGAAACTGGTCTGTCGTTTTAACAGCATGTAGAATGTCAACAGGAAGCCCATAAATATGGTAGAGAAGACGACACAGACTTTCAATATTGAAAAGCTGACTTGAAGGAACATGACAATGTAGATCCTGAACATTGGAACACGTTCCAAAAAGAACACCACGTTCACCCAGGAGAGAAATATGCACATGATGCCGACTTCGTAGAGTGAATTGGTCACACCCTTGCCTCGCAAGAACGGTAGTATGTAGTATATGCTGCCACTGTAGAGCAACAGCTCCAGGTAGTTGACCAGACTTTTGAAGTATGCCGTACGCCTTACAAGTACCTGTACGAATTCTTTAATGAGGTGAATGATGCTAATTGCAAGGACGATTGAACCGAGGGCTTTGCCGAAATGTTGCTCTGATGGCCGATCACTGTGTAATGTGTCCAAGCCCATTTTCCATTCGTCGTCTGATTCGTTCTTGTTCAACATTTTGATTCGAATTTGCACGTAACTGTAGAAGTAAATCAGTAAATAAAGAAATAAACCGTGTATCAATCATTTCTACTACTATTTGCGTATCTTCGCCAGTATTATTACTAGTACTTTTACTATTTCCAGTAAGAGGAGGTTTTCTGGACTAACTTGCACTTTTCGTATCTTCGCTAGTATTTTTACTAGTACTTTTACTCTTCTAGTAACACGAGTTGTAGTATCGTAGCTTGTATTTTCACTAGTGATTTTACAAATCATACTTACGAGTCATTTTCCAACAGCACAGCGACGTTCAGTGATACCACAAATACGATATACATAAAAAAACTAACATAGTAGAGATATCTCGCAAATCGTTTCCACTTTAGCGTGAACAGACTGTTGATAATGGGATGTGATATCAGCCTTTGTCTTTGGAATTTGCCCATCACACTGGGTGCAAAGGGCAGCTTGATTTTGCCTTTACAGGATGCAATTACTGTATCCTTAAACGTGGCATCTTCCTCTGGGTAGTCTTCGAGAAATTCATAGTTGTACGTAACAGAAAATTTCGGATTGTCGATCGGATGATCCGTGAATGAACAGGATCGATCCAAGACAATCTCAGCGACATCCGGATACTTTTCGATTAACTTGTTCATGTAATAGCATTTGTTACCGCTATTGATCACCAAAGCTTCTTGCCATCTGAAAGATACAACACGATACAATCCACTCTCAGATTGCATTATACTATTCATAATAGCCCCACCTCTCAAAAGCCCAAGGTATATGTTCTGTGCTCTTTGTTTACTTCTCATCTTACACATATATTATTATCCTTTTCAGAATACAATCATTGCCAACCGCCGTATTCATGGATACAGGATCTCCAAAAGATAGAGACAACAATTCTCAATTAACAGCAACAATGGCTGAGATGCAGAAAAGTCCTCGAACCATAGTCAACAGAACTAACAGTGACGAAAATCCGTTTGATAACGACTCCCGTTGGACATTTGCCAGTACTTGCTATACGGAACTGGTTCTCCTTTGTGAAGGGTCTTTCACTGTAAAGAATCTTTGCTAATTAGTGGGCGAGTCTCCAGTCTGTGGTCACTTGTTTGGTGGACTGGTATAGTGGACTGGTATAGTGAACTTAATAGGCAGTAACATCTGTTAACAATACCGAGTTGTTCAAGTTTCGAACTATGCGAGCTAAATAACTCAACTGACCTGTCATGTCTGACGATGGCCTCACAAACATGCTCATATTGCAGCTCAAGAGCAATGTCAAAGAAATTCTCGCCATGCAGATTCGTGCAAACGAGATTAACACCAGCGTCCATGAGGCAGGCCACGGCAAGATGGCAGCCGGCATCAGCGGCGACCATTAGTGGCGTGTTGCTACCATCATCTTCGCAGTTGATATCAATGTCTTCACATCCAAGCAGTCCATTGAGAATTTCCATGTTTTCTTGGGCGGCAGCATAATGCAAAGGAGTGAGGTATGATCGGTTTATGCAGTTGACATTGGCACGGTTCTTGACAAGCACCTTGCACGCTTCTCTGTAAGGAAAAATGGGGTGATTTAAGGGTTTGGTGTTATGCTGTGTCCTGGAGTGTTGTGGCAAAAACTCCAGATGGTGAGGAAAAGGTGGATGGGAACTGTAAAGGAAGGGGATGAGTTGACGAACTCAAAGGATGAAACACAATGGAAGGTGGAGAAATAATGAAAGGGAGATGCAAGGAAATTCCGAAAGGAAAGAGAACAGATACTAGTGACAGGAATACAATAAATGAAAGAGGGTCCATGATAGAAGAAAGGAAATTATTGGAAGAATGAAGAAATTCAGAAAACAGTCAATAGATGGGGAAATAATGAAAATGCAGTTCTTTCAAATTTACAATTTTCCGCTTATGACAGCAACGTGCAATGGTGTTTGTTGATCTGCGTTGTAAAAATTCAAACACTGTTTATCTCTGGACAACAAAGCAACACAGGAGACGTGGCCATTTTGTGCAGCAAGATGGAGAGGAGTTTGGCCTGCAATGTCCTGGTCACGCCATTGCATCGTCTTCGAAACAAGTAGCTCCAGAATCTGGTAACAAATCAAGGCTGTTATGTTATAAACGGAAGGGACATCAGATACAAGTTGGTAAGAGATGTTGGGTACGTCGTCTGCGCTCTAAATTTCAAGACTCTGATGTAAAACAAATGTCCTGCCTGGACCTAAGGTAAGTTTTTCATGTATTATATACAGTGGACTCTCGCTATATCGAATTCGCAGGGGAAATGAAAATTTGTTCGACATGGCGGGACTTCGACTAAATTCACCCAACTAGAGAACGGGAGGGGGGTGGGAATTTGTTCGAGATATCAAGTTGTTCGATATAACCGAGTTCGAGATTCGACTGGAATTTATGGATTGTAATAAGAAGTTGACTCCTTGCAAGTGAATTGATATTTAGTCCGAGGCTGAGGGAGCAAGCAAACAAGCTTGCTACCACAGCCCGGGACTTTCTGGCATCTCGGACTTTCTGGCATTTTATTCAGCTGGTGTAGGCCTGTGGCTTGCACCCTCAGGGTGATATTCTTGCTCGAATATCCTGGGCACTGGTTTAATGACCTCGGACGGACGGACAGCTGGCGGATGGCTTAAAGTTCGCGGTTCCGATCATTCTTGGGTTCGAACTCATAAAGGGTTGCCTTCAAAGATAGGACTCCCAGTGCCTTAACTATTATAGGCTACACCAATGCATTTTAACGATTTACGCGAAATGTGGAGGAGAAATGAATGTTGGAGAAATGGTGTTTGGTATAATTTACTTACTTTGAGGTGGCCATACTTTGCAGCATAATGCATGGCGGTCTGGTTCTGTTCGTCTCGTGAATGTATCAGTTTGTGGTTTGATTCCAACAGCATGGAAGTAATAGGAAAGTTTCCGTTCGCACACGCAAGATGAAGAACGTTTTGCATATCGACATTCTTAATCAATGTCACAGCCTCTCGTTCAACGAGCAATTTAGCAGCCTCGTCTTGATTGTTTTGCACTGCCAAATGGAGCGCTGTGCAACCCTTGTTGTCACGCATGTTAATATTTGCGCCATGTTTTAATAAGAGCACCATGGCATCTGTCTCGCCTCTGCGGGTTGCTCTGAAAAATAATTTGCGATTTGCTGTTACACTGGAAACTCTATGAAAAATTGAAGACTGATGCGACACCATAGTGTTTCTCTCAACATTAATCGAGGTTGAATCACCAATACGTAACACAGAAACATTGCATAACACCATAATTCCGCCCCACCCCACATAATTACAACGTTTTTTTAACAAGTAACATTGTTTTTGAATGAAGTGGCTCCAGAATCCGATAAGGACAAAGTTTTCACGTTTTTGCACCAGTTGTTATCAGTAGCCTCGTATTCAGTAGCCTCGTATTATGGAAAGAATTGGACTTGCAACGAGGACAAGTGTGTGACATGATACAATCAGCTAATTAGCTTTTGTGATTGCAGTATACACTATTCATAACAGCCCAGCTTCTCAGCCTGCCAGCTATGCTTCATGTGTTCTTCCTTTCATCAGATGGTAACGTAAACAGATTTCTGCATGTGAAACTTACTTATGAAGAGCTGTTTGTCCCTTCACGTTTTTAGCATCCACTGCACAGGCTTCCGCGTTCAGAAGCAAATCCATAACATCAGTGTTGCCAAATGTTGCTGCAAAATGAAGGGCTGTTGCCAGTTGTTCAGTCACTGCAGATACATCAGCACCTGATTTGATTAGAAACTTGACCACACTTCCATGGCCCATCACAGAAGCTATGTGCAAAGCGGTCTTTGAATCTCCCCTCGGCTTGTCAATATAACTCTTCAATAGTTTTTCAGTATCAGTTGTTTCTACAAAAAAATTTCCAACAAATATTTCTGTTTATATTCATATGTGCCAGCACCGGATTTGGAGAATGGGACAATCAATATTTTTAGTAATGGTAGGGGGTAGATGTCCTTCATAAGACAACTTGCGTTCAACCCAGTTCAATATGTACTGCTACAGTTGAACCTCAATAAGTTGTCTACCGCTTAAGTGGAACTCCCTGGATCTTAATCATGTTTGTATTTCCCTTGGTTCTGTATTCTTTATGTGTGAACTTCATTAAGTCGTTTTGACTTTTCGACAAATTTTTCTTGCTCTTAGGAGTTCAACTTATGGAGGTCCAAGTGTATTCCCCAAATATACACTGATTTATGTACTATTTGCCTGAATTTTGACCCCTTCGAGCGATGACCCCATAATGATCAGTCTATAAAATGCAAGTTTTCTTCTGCCCTCTTAGCAGCTTACCATCTTTCTTTTTGATGCTCTTCAGCATTGCTTCAACAAAGACCTCAAGCACTTCTGTGTTATTTTCCTCTGCAGCCAGATGCAATGGTGTCTCACCATTCGCGTTTGTGACGTCTAAAGAGGCTCCTCTGTCCAGAAGAACTTTGCAGGTCTCTGTCTCACAACCCCTGGCCGCATGATGGAGAGGGGTGTACTGTTTCTCATCTAACACGTCAATTTCTACCCTCCCCGTGTCCAATATTCCCACGACAAGGGATAAGAGACCTCTACTGGCTGCTAAATGCAATGCACTTGAGCCATTGATGTCTCTAAGGCTTGCATCTGCACCACTTCTCAACAAGATGTTTGCAGCATCCACATTGTGGTACCTTGTGGAAATAAACAAACTAATTCATATTGGAGAACACCCTGGTTTTAGGGGCAGCCTGAAAATTGGCATAGGGGGCCTGGGGAAAGGGACATTATTTCTCCCAGCCCCTGCCCCTTTCATGGCAACAAGATCGTCTGTGTAAGGCCTTTATACACTGGGGTTGCAAAAGTATTGCAACGCCTGATAAAAATGGCGTCTAGAAGTGGTCCTCAATGAGGTATATAGAAAACCTAGAGAGCTGACTTCCAAAACGAGGTTGAAGCCGCCTTAATTTAAAAGAAAAAATTTTGCACGGCAAAACGCACGAGTGACCTTGCATTGTACGGCTTTTCAATACGCGCTATAACTTCTTTGTTTCCCAGAATGGTCATCTCTTGTATATCATTCGGATGTAAAAATAGACAGATTGTCAAGAAAACTAAATCCTCTGATTGTCTGAAGGAACCAGTAACAGCCAATGTTGCCGCGAACAGTGAAAGCAGTTGCAGCAGTAGTAGGCCAGGGCCTATTGCCTTTCATCGGTGTGTTGATGTCACCAATGTTTCTTTATGTTTCTTGATTCTAAATGTTTTTCTGCAGTTCTATGTTTCTTTACAACTTCTGATGCGCTTTCTTGACAATCCTTTGATAGGTTTCCAGTAAATAAGGAAAGGCAGACCCAGTGGATTTCGGCAGTTAGACGTTGTAAATGGAATCCAACTAGATTTTCCTACATTTGCAGTGAGCATTTTCTACCTTCTGATTATAAAGTACCTCCTGGCCAACCGCGACCTCGCTTGAAGCCTTCTGCCATACCCTCTGTGTTTCCACAGATTCCAACACTACTTCAGAAAAAATTAGTAAAAGAACGAAGACCTCTAATACGATATGCGTGTGTGCCAACCAAAAGAAAACAAAATGAGGTCTCTCCCAATTGTGAACATGGAAACAAGAAAGTCAAGGTCAGGCAAAGTGTCCCAATCACTCCAACTAAAAGATTTCTGAGAAAAAAAATTAGATTATTGCAACAAAAGTTACGACGGAGAAATAACAAAATTAGAACAATGAATGATTTGCTTGACACACTGAAAAATAGCAATTTGTTATCTGCATCAAGCATTGATGTTCTAAGAGATCAATTCTCAGGTGTGTCATTGGCATTGTTTAAAAATGAAATAAAAAATAAACATTCCATGCCCACTGGTAGAAGATACAGCGATGAAGTCAAGCAATTTGCTTTGACTGTTAATTTTTACTCCCCACGAGCATACAACTTCATAAGAAAAGTATTGAAGCTACCACACCCTTCTTCTATAAGAGAATGGACCACATCAATTGATTGTGAACCTGGCTTTCTCACTGAAGTTTTTAAAGATTTGGAAAAGCGTTGCAATGAAGCACCTGACATGGTTGATTGCTGTCTTTCCATTGATGCAGTTGCCATCAGAAAACAAGTATTGTTTGATAAGAGAAAGTCAAAATATTGTGGTTTTGTGGATTATGGCAGGTTTGTGCTTGAAAATACAGAGACTGTTGCATCTGAAGCCCTTGTTTTCATGTTGAATGGGTTGAAATCTCATTGGAAATGTCCCATAGGATACTTTCTTACAGATAAGTGCAATGCAGAAACCCAAACATCTCTTATAAAGGCATGTCTTTCTTTGGCTGCAGACCATGGTCTTAGGATTTGGTCCATTACATGTGATGGAACATCAACAAACATCACCACATTGAAAAATCTTGGCCTGAAATTGACAAATAACTATGACACAATGGTGACAAAATTCAAGCATCCAACACGGGATTATTATGTTTATTGCACATTAGATGCATGTCATATGCTAAAGCTGGCAAGAAATGCATTGGGTGATTTAGGGGAGTTTAAGGCACCAGATGGTCAGGTGATTTCTTGGCATTATATAACAAAGTTGGCAGAGTTACAAGACAAAGAAGGTTTTACATTGGCAAACAAATTAAATTCTGACCACGTACATTGGCAAAAACATAAGATGAAGGTGAAGCTTGCTGCTCAGACCCTTAGTTCATCTGTGGCAGATGCCCTGGAGTTCCTTGGTGAAGACATGAAACATCTTGATTTCAAGAACTGTGCCCCAACAGTAGCCTTCATCAGACATGTGGATCGATTGTTTGATATTCTCAATTCGCGATCTCCAAGAATGAAAGGCTACAAATCACCAATTAGAATTCATAATTTAGTAATAATTAAGCAACAGGTTACAAAGATTGCGGAGTATTTACTTGCAATAAAAGTTCAGGACCAATTGTTGGTTCACTCACGTCGCAAGACATTTATCATTGGTTTCTTGATGACATCGAAGTCTCTACTTTCCATCGCAGAGGAGCTTCTAACCAGAATTGTCAACCGGTTCTCATTCATCCTCACATACAAATTTTCCCAGGATCATATTGAGCTTCTTTTTTCCTGCATTCGCAGTCGAGGGGGATTCAACAATAATCCGAACACTGTGCAATTCAAAACAGCCCTGCGTCAGATCCTCATGAGGAATTCAATTATGGCTTCAAACAAAGCAAATGTTGTGTTATTTGAATCAGATTGCCAAGGATCATTGTTTTCACTGAAGTCCAGCAAAAGGCACACACCAATCAATGAAATGGTACAATCTGAAGTAAACCATGACAATCAGGAAAACCTTTCCTTGATGTTTAACCAAATCGAAATTACATCCCTTCTTGAACAGATCTTATACTACATTGCAGGCTACATTGTTAGAAAGATTGCTGATACTGTAGATTGTACCCAATGCAGTGAGGCCTTGTTACTGGCTCCAACAGCACCATCTGATCATGGTTATAGCATGGAACTATCTTGTGGCAGATTTGTCTCCCACAAAAATCGAGGAGGTTTGGTGCGAGTATCCTTTGGCGTATTCAAAATAGTAGAACAGTGTGAGAAAGCATTCAAACTCACTGTCATCAATTGTAACAAACAAATAACAACAACAAGTAAACTGGTGCGTACCATGACGATGCAGGTTTTGTCAGTTTGCAATTGGGACCGTTATTTCCCAAACATTTCTGATCATCGCTTTGATGTTGTTCTCGGCTTTGAAGACGATCATCTCACCCAAATTGTCAAGAAGGTTTGCATGACATATCTAACCTTGCGCCTTCAAACATACGGTAACCGGTATACAAGGCAGTTTATCAACAACAATACTCCAAGTGTCAGGCATCAAATGAACAAACTCATCCTTTTCAAGAATATTTAGGTTGAATCTGCTACACCCGCTGCAATCGTAATTTAGGCCAAGATATGGAACATCGAAATTCTCTTTGAAAGCAGCATTTACTTCGTATAGAACCATAACAGCGTATCCTAAATCATTATTTTTATATATCTAGCAAAATTCCGTCATTTGTTGTCACAAACATCAAGTTTTTTGAGCGAAATATAGTATTAAAACTCCAGGAATATCATTGCACACAGTGTGCAAAATTGCTCTTTTTGCCGTGCAAACCTCGTTTTCGATTCAATTTCTAGTGGCTTCACTTTTCAGTACGGCAGAGTATAGCGAGTCAGCTCTCTAGGTTTTCTATATACCTCATTGGTGGTCCTAGGCCTGAGGAAGAAAATTTATATAACAATACAAAACTACCAAACTGGCTTCAATAGCAAATTTACTCAGATTTACTTAGCAGAAATATACTCAGAATTTCATACATTTTCAAATGAAAACATAATTTAAACTATATCATATTGTTTTGCAATAATATTTAAAGAAAACTGCGAAGAGGTCCCTTAAAAATGCTTGCGAAAATTTATCGAAGTGGAGTAATTAAAACGCTAATAATTATAATTTCTTTCACTCTAAGCCACGCAAATTCTCTCTCATTTAAAAGAGAATGTTTTAAAACTTCGAAAAATATAAAAATGTTCATCTAACTGTCTTGACCTTTTATAATTCCGGGTTTAAGTCTTTGTTTACAACACTCGAGAAGCACATGTTTTGTTTTTCAAATTTCAAATTGGGTTTTAAAAAATAAAATTTTCGTTCACTTCAGAAAATATTAAACCCTTAAAATCATATCAAATTATAATATTTGAAACAAATTATAGGAATATCCATGTCTGATTTGTTGTTATGGCGCTTAACCTTCTTTTTTTACTCTGAAAAAAAATATTACGGAAGAATAGGTTTTGTCAAATCAAATTCCTAAAGTGATACCGTATTTCCTCGATTAAACGCCCCTCCTCGATTAGAAGCTTCCCTCGAATAAACGCCCCCTTACGCTACTAACTTTTGAGATAAACACCCCCTTCGATTAAACGCCCCCCACACAACAAAAGTTGGTGTAGTGTATTGTTGCTCGATAAAAGCAAGGCACAACTAAAGCATTTTCTCTTTTTCTGGACCCAATGACAGATGCTGTGATCATGTACTTTTTAATAAACGCCCCCAAATAATGACCCCCTTCGATTAAGCCCCCCAAAAAAGTGCCAGGATTAATAAACGCCCGGGGCGTTTAATGGAGGAAATACGGTAAACAAAGATTTAAACCGTGAATTGTAAAGGTCAAGACAGTTACACAAATAATTTTTATATTTTTCAAAGTTTTAAAGCATTCTCTTTCAGATGTGTAGTTAACTTACTGGTAGAGCTGCTAGTAAGTTGAAACCAAGAAGTAACAAATCATTTGAAACAAAACCGTCAACTTCCCACCTGACAGCATAATGTAAAGCTGTGCTTTGGTCAACTGGAGTTTTCAGGTTAACGTGGGCACCATTATCCAGTAATTGTGTAGCTATTTCTGTTGAGAAGAACTTTGCAGAGAGGTGCAGTGCAGTCAGGCCATTACAGTCGAAAGCATTTACGATTTCCTCGCTATCAGCATCGTCCTCTTCGATGATTTTCGTCAACTCTTCCACTTTGCCTTTACGGACAGCATCGTGAAGTGGGGGGCTGCGCTGTATTGACTTTTTTCTTACTCCTATACTAGTCTGACTGGTTGCAGTTACATCACTTATATTTCGCTTTTTCCACGAGCTACGCGGCTCAATACCGCTGTGAAAACCAGGCCCACTTTTTGGGTCTGATATTTGCTTGTACTTTGCAGAGCGCTTTTTGTGACCACGTTCAGTCCCTGGTGGACTGTTTTCCTCGTCTTTTGGATAATTTGCTGTTGAGAAAAGTTCAAGCTCCATCCTAAATTTTCTTGCAGTTTCAGACGCATGAAAATAACTTCAGTTGTGAGGCGCCCACAAGAGGGAGGAAGAACTTGCAATTACAAGAGAAAGCAAAACAAACCAAAACAAAACAAAACCGTTTACATAAACAACATACCTGATTTGACAAAAGGCAAAGCCCCAATGACGCAAATGTGTTTATTGTATTTTCTTTATTATTAGGCAAAACAAATTGTGCTATTCAAAATCTTTTCTTGTATTGCAAGAAAAGATTGGATTGGATGTTTGACATGTCACATGTCATTTTGGTATGCGGACGTGTTTTTTTGAGCTCGCAATCGGACGACCAAACACGATTAAATAAGGAATAATGTTGTTATTACCTATTATTATTATTAATATTGATTTTCTTTAATTTTAATTCATTTTTCATTGATTATTCTTTTTTTTTATTTTATCTTTTTTGTCATTATCGACTGATTTTCTTCTTAAAATATCTTTCTTATACATTTGAAACATATTCGTGTATATTTCACTTTTATCTATTTTTAACACGTCACTGAGGTCATATGGCTTCGATAGCTCTCTTCAGAGCTCTTTCCATATGTCCTTCAGCAATACCGTAAATTCTCTTTTAAGCCCCCCGGGGGGCTTATTGTTTTTCAGTACTTTAAAGAGGGGGCTTATTAGAGAGGGGGGGCTAAATTGAGAGAGGGGCTTAATAAATATTTTGTAATAGAAAACCATTTTCAGTGGTGGAAATACATTAAATAATACATGAAATACATTATTCAATGAAGTCTGAGTGAAAAACGTTTATATCTACAATACTTAAGCCTAAATGATTTGAATTTGAATTTGTTGAGAAGTATTGAACGACCAATGAATAAAATGAAAATCTCAGTTGTTTGTCAAGTTTACTTATTTTGGCATCAGTGAAGATTGGAGGGGGCTAAATTGAGAGGGGGGCTTATTAAATTTTTCCTTCTGAAAAGGGGGGCTAATTAGAGAGGGGGGCTTAATTGAGAGGGGGGCTTAATAGAGAATTTACGATAACTTTGTAAATTGATGTAATACATATATTCTTCTCTGTTCGATTAAAAGCTACTTAAATATTCATCATATCGTTTTTTAGCATCATTGTAATTAAAAATTGTTATTGTTGAAAATACATGAAATTGAAATTGAAATTGCAGGTGGGGTGGTTGCTGGTAGGTCGGTTGATGGTGAAGGTTTCCCATGTCACGACACGAGACCATTTTCCCCCGCCCCCGGCGTTTAATCGGAAAATTTAGGTAACAAAGAGATGGTAGTGGGTGGTATCTTCTTTATGACCTCATGTTATAAAAAGTATTGCTTGATTTACATCAAGGTTTGCCTTCCTCATCTTTAGAGACAAGAAATCGTGCAAATCATTTTACTTTTGTTAGTACTGTTGTGTGCTTTAAATGTGGTTCATTCGTGTTTCTCAGACATTCAAGATTGTCAAACTCAACATACGCTTCATGTGTTTTTTTACCCTTTCTACAGTAAAATTTCTAATCTCTAATTTAATAAATAAAAGCAAAAATGTAGCCAAGATATTGCTTTATCAATGGCAAACAAATTCAGTTAAATATCAATGTTTGTAACGGCAAAAAGTTAATGAAAAAAGCTTAAAAAGATGTGCTTAAGATCGCTTAAAGAGTATTCTTGCTTTTCTGGTTAGGACCTCAGCTTATCACGAGTGCAGGCTTCGTCCACCCGTTCTGCTCATGCTCCACGGCCACCTTTGTTGCTTCCACCATTATTGTTACTGCTGCTTTCAAATTTCATCAACTTCACCCGCAATTCAAACAACTTCTCTCGCTGGTCCTCGCTCTGCAATGCTCTGTAAAACAACCAAACACTTTACAATTAGCTGCAAAGTGAAATTGTGGAATTTCGATGCAATTAACCTTGCACCTTTCCAAATTTGTACGCTTTATTCTGGCCAATGTTGTCACCTATTCTCTCTCTGAGATCAGCAAAAGTAATGTTTACGATGCGCTCACCTTTGATACCATGTCTTCTTGTTTAAGTACTCCGTGTATGTCTTGAGCGTCATGTGCCTTCTCATCAGGTTTATGGGGACCACTCCACGAATACTGTTGATAAAGTCGAGTTGTTGTTTTTGAACTGTCATGGTTGCCATTTCACGAATCTTTTCAATGTCACCGACTGCCAGACCAATCTGATATGAAATGAAATAGGTAGTAAATCGAATCCAAGTTCAAGTAAAGTGCAAAGGACAAAGGTTAAATGACAAAGGACGACGGTAGTCACCATGTAGTAATAGTGAACATTTTGTAGTAGTAGTCACAATAGTGAACAACAATAGTGACCACGAAAAAGGAAATAGAAATCTGTTGGAATATATTCATGAATGTCTACAGGTGAATGTCTACTGATTAATGCCTACTGATGAACGTCTACTAGTTAATTTTTACTGGTGAATGTCTACTGATGAAGGTCTACTAGTGTCTACTGATGTCTACCGTTAAATTTCTGCTGGTGAATGTCTACTGGCGATTGTCTACCGATGGCTACCAATGATTTCCTAACGGTGAATGTCTACGATGGATGCCTACGATGAATGTCTACTGATTAATGTCTACTGGTGAATTTCTACTGGCAAATATCTACTGATAAAGATCTACTGATGTCTACCGTTGAATGTCTACCGGTGAATGTCTACAATGGATGCCTACGATGAATGTCTACTGATTAATTTCTACTGGTGAATTTCTACTGGCAAATATCTACTGATAAAGATCTACTGATGTCTACCGTTGAATGTCTAACGGTGAATGTCTACGATGGATGCTTACGATGAATGTCTACTGATTAATGTCTACTGGTGAATTTCTACTGGCAAATGTCTACTGATAAAGATCTACTGATGTCTACCGTTGAATTTCTACTGGTAAATGCCTACTGGCGACTGTCTACCGATGGCTACCAATAAATGTCTACTAAGGAAGTAAAGTGGAACAAATAACTCACCAAAAGGTTTGAGAAGGCCAAGGTGATGAAAACCAAGAACGCAATGAACACGATATAGGACAAGGTGGGAAATCCAACAAGTGGAAATTTCTTCGCATCTCTCTTTCCCAGATTACCGGTGAGAATGTCATCGTAGTCGAATTCTCCAGTCATCATGACAATTGTCTTGACAGCACTGACACCGATATTACTGAAACTGGTCTGTCGTATGAACAGCATGTAGAATGTCAACAGGAAGCCCATAAATATGGTAGAGAAGACGACACAGACTTTTAGTATTGACAAGCTGACTTGAAAGAGCATGACAATGTAGATCCTGAACATTGGAACACGTTGAAGAAAGAACATCATGTTCACCCAGGAGAGAAATATACACATGATGCCAATTTCGTAGAGTGGTTTGGTCACGCCCTTGCCTCGCAAGAACGGTAGTATGTAGTATATACTGCCACTGTAGAGCAACAGCTCCAGGTAGTTGATCAGACTTTTGAAGTATGCCGTACGCCTTACAAGTACCTGTACGAATTCTTTAATGAGGTGAATGATGCAAATTACAAGGACGATTGAACCGAGGGCTTTGCCGAATTTTCGCTCTGATGGCCGACGGCGTTGTAGTGTGCCCAAACCCTTTTTCCATTCAGTGTTTGATTGGTTCTTGTTCAACATTTTGATTCGAATTTGCACGTAACTGTAGAAATAAATCAGTAAATAAAGAAATAAACCGTGTGAGAATCATAGCTGTACAACAAGCATCATGTCTGCTGCTATTTGTGTATCCTCGTCAGCATTATTACTAGTACTTTTACTAATTCCAGTAAGAGGAGGTTTTCTGTCTTAACTTGCACTTTTCGTATCTTCGCTAGTATTATTACTAGTACTTTTACTAATTCCAGTAAAAAGAGGTTTTCTGTCTTAACTTGCACTTTTCGTATCTTCGCTAGTATTATTACTAGTACTTTTACTGTTTCCAGTAAGAGGGGGTTTTCTGTTTTAACGTGCACCTTTCGTATCTTCGCTAGTATTATTACTAGTACTTTTACTAATTCCAGTAAAAGGAGGTTTTCTGTCTTAACTTGCACTTTTCGTATCTTCGCTAGTATTATTACTAGTACTTTTACTGTTTCCAGTAAGAGGGGGTTTTCTGTTTTAACGTGCACCTTTCGTATCTTCGCTAGTATTATTACTAGTACTTTTACTAATTCCAGTAAGAGGAGATTTTCTGTCTTAACTTGCACTTTTCGTATCTTCGCTAGTATTATTACTAGTACTTTTACTAATTCCAGTAAGAGGAGGTTTTCTGTCTTAACTTGCACTTTTCGTATCTTCGCTAGTATTATTACTAGTACTTTTACTAATTCCAGTAAGAGGAGGTTTTCTGTCTTAACTTGCACTTTTCGTATCTTCGCTAGTATTATTACTAGTACTTTTACTAATTCCAGTAAGAGGAGGTTTTCTGTCTTAACTTGCACTTTTCGTATCTTCGCTAGTATTATTACTAGTACTTTTACTGTTTCCAGTAAGAGGAGGTTTTCTGTCTTAACTTGCACTTTTCGTATCTTCGCTGGTATTATTACTAGTACTTTTACTAATTCCAGTAAGAGGAGGTTTTCTGTCTTAACTTGCACTTTTCGTATCTTCGCTAGTATTATTACTAGTACTTTTACTAATTCCAGTAAGAGGAGGTTTTCTGTCTTAACTTGCACTTTTCGTATCTTCGCTAGTATTATTACTAGTACTTTTACTAATTCCAGTAAGAGGAGGTTTTCTGTCTTAACTTGCACTTTTCGTATCTTCGCTAGTATTATTACTAGTACTTTTACTAATTCCAGTAAGAGGAGGCTTTCTGTCTTAACTTGCACTTTTCGTATCTTCGCTAGTATTATTACTAGTACTTTTACTAATTCCAGTAAGAGGAGGTTTTCTGTCTTAACTTGCACTTTTCGTATCTTCGCTAGTATTATTACTAGTACTTTTCCTATTTCCAGTAAGAGGGGGTTTTCTGTTTTAATGTGCACCTTTCGTATCTTCGCTAGTTATTACTAGTACTTTTCCTATTTCCAGTAAGATGAATTGTAGTATCGTAGCTTGTATTTTCACTAGTGATTTTACAAGTGATACTTACGACTCGTTTTCCAACAGCACGGTGACGTTCAGTGATACCACAAAGACGATATACATGAAAAAGCTGACATAGTAGAGATATCTCGCAAATCGTCGCCACTTCAGCGTGAACAGACTGTTGATAATGGGATGTGATATCAGCTTTTGTCTTTCGAATTTGCCCATCACACTGGGTGCAAAGGGCGTCTTGATTTTGCCTTTACAGGATGCAATTACTGTATCCTTGAAGGTGGTCTCTTCCTCTGGGTAGTCTTCGAGAAATTCATAGTTGTACGTAACAGAAAATTTCGGATTATCGATCGGGTGATCCGTGAATGAACAGGATCGATCCAAGACAATCTCAGCGACATCCGGATACTTTTCGATTAACTTGTTCATGTAATAGCATTTGTTGCCACTCTTGATCACCAAAGCTTCTTGCCATCTGAAAGATAAAACACGATACAATCCACTCTCAGATTGCATTATACCTCTCACAAAGCCAAGGTAGATGTTCTGTGCTCTTCATTTACTTCTCATCTCATACATATATCATTATCCTTTTCAGAATACGATCATTGCCAACCGCCGCATTCATGGATACAGGATCTCCAAAAGATAGAGACAACAATTCTCAATTTTCAACAACAATGGCTGAGATGCAGAAAAGTCCTCGAACCATAGTCAACAGAACTAACAGTGACGAAAATCCGTTTGATAACGACTCCCGTTGGACATTTGCCAGTACTTGCTATACGGAACTGGTTCTCCTTTGTGAAGGGTCTTTCACTGTAAAGAATCTTTGCTAATTAGTGGGCGAGTCTCCAGTCTGTGGTCACTTGTTTGGTGGACTGGCATGGTGGACTGGCACAGTGGAGTGGTATGGTGGACTGGTATAGTGGACTGGTATGTTGGACTGGTATAGTGAACTTAATAGGCAATAACATCTGTTTACAATACCGAGTTGTTCAAGTTTTGAACTGAGCGAGCTAAATAACTCAACTAACCTGTCATGTCTAACGATGGCCTCACAAACATGCTCATATTGCAGCTCAAGAGCAATGTCAAAGAAATTCTCGCCATGCAGATTCGTGCAAACGAGGTTAACACCAGCATCCATGAGGCAGGCCACGGCAAGATGGCAGCCGGCATCAGCGGCGACCATTAGCGGCGTGTTGCTACCATCATCTTCGCAGTTGATATCAATGTCCTCACATCCAAGCAGTCCGTTGAGAATGTCCATGTTTTCTTGGGCGGCAGCATAATGCAAAGGAGTGAGGTATGATCGGTCTATGCAGTTGACATTGGCACGGTTCGCGACAAGCACCTTGCACGCTTCTCTGTAAGGACAAAAGGGTGTGTTGTTATGCTGTGTGCTGTATGCTGTAGGACAGAAAGGTGTGGTAGAGTGTTGTGGTAAAGACTCCAGATAATGAGGAAAAGGTGGATGGGAACTGTACATGAAGGGGGAGGTGAACTCAAAGGATGAAAAGCAATGGAAGGTAGAGAAATGATGAAAGGAAATGCCGAAAGGGGAGAGAACAAATAACAGTGAGAGGAATACACTAAATGAAAAGGGTCCATGACAGAAACATGGAAATAATTGGAAGAATGAAGAATTTAAGAAAACAGTCAATATATGGGGAAATAATGGAAATATGCAATTCTTTTAAGCTTACAATTCTCCGCTAATGACAGCAACGTGCAGAGGTGTTTGTTGATCTGCATTGTAAAAATTCAAACACTGTTTATCTCTGGACAACAAAGCAACACAGGAGACGTGGCCATTTTGTGCAGCAAGATGGAGAGGAGTTTGGCCTGTGATGTCCTGGTCACGCCATTGCATCGTCTTCGAGACAAGTAGCTCCAGAATCTGATAACAAATCAAGGCTGTTATGTTATAAACGCAGGGACGTCAGATGCTAGGTAGAGAGAGATGTTGGGTACGTGGTGCTGCGCTGTAAGGTAAGTTTTTCAGGTATCATATACAGTGGACTCTTTCCATCTCGAACTCGCAGGGGAAATGAAAATTTGTTCGACATGGCGGGGGTTCCACTAAATTCATCCAATTAGAGAACGGGGGGGGGAATCTGTTCGAGATATCGAGTTGTTCGAGATAACCGAGTTCGAGATTCGACTGTAATTTATGGATTGTAGTAAGAAGTTGACTCCTTGCAAGTGCATTAATGTTTCACCTTGCCGCTTCGCTGCCGCAAGCAAACAATCTTGCTACCGCAGCCTGGAAATTTCTGGCATCTTATTCAGCTGGTGTGGACTTGTAGCTTGCGCCCTAAGAATTATATTCTTGATCGAATATCCTGGGCACTGATTTAATAACCCAGGACGGACGGACGGACGGACAGCTAGCGGACGGCTTAAAGTTCGCGGTTCCGATCATTCTTGGGTTCGAACTCATAAAGGGTTGCCTTCAAAGATAGGATTCCAAGTGCCTTAACTATTATAGGCTACATCACATCAATGCATTTTAACGATTGACACGAACTGTGGAGAGAAATTAATGTTGGAGAAATGGTGTTTGGTGTAATTTACTTACTTTAAGGTGGCCATACTTTGCAGCATAATGCATGGCAGTTTGGTTCTGCTCGTCTCGTGAATGTATCAGCTTGTGGTTTGATTCCAACAGCATGGAAGTAATAGGAAAGTTTCCATTCGCACACGCAAGATGGAGAACGTTTTGCATGTCGACGTTCTTAATCAACGTCACAGCCTCGCGTTCGACGAGCAATTTAGCAGCCTCGTCTTGGTTGTTTTGTACTGCTAAATGGAGCGCTGTGCAACCCTTGTTGTCACGCATGTTAATATTTGCGCCATGTTTTAATAAGAGCACCATGGCATCTGTTTCGCCTCTGCGGGTTGCTCTGAAAAGTAATTTGCGATTTGTTGTTACACTGAAAACTTTATGACAAATTGAAGACTGATGCGACACCATAGTGTTTCTCTCAACATCAGTTGAGGTTGAATCACCAATATATAACACAGAAACATTACATAACACCATAATTCCGCCCCACCTCACATACACGTTTTTTTATATAAGAAACCGCTTTATAAGAAACTCACTGGTGAAAGGCCAAAATATTTAAGAAACTTTCACTGGTAAATGAAAAATCACTAAGAAACTTTTCAATTTTTCATTCTTGTTTGAAATACGGAAGATAACCACTGTGCATGGTATTATCAATATCAACGGAGTAGATATGATGCTTATTGATTAATGTTAGATATACAACTATATTAAATCGATCTTCAAGCCTAACCTTACTTTTAACTTGTTTTCCGGTGTTTTTGGTCCTATGCGTGCGTTTTTTCCAACATCCAATTAAGAAACTTTTACTAGTAAAATGTATCCAAAAACGCCCTGAAATTAAGAAACTTTCACCGGTGAAGCTTTAGCCAGGTTTCTTATAAAAAAACGTTTAATTACAACGTTTTTTTTAACAAGTAACATTGTTTTTGAATAAAGTGGCTCCAAAATCCGATAAGGACAAAATTTTCACATCATCAGTTGTTATCAGTAGTCTCGTATTCAGTAGCCTCGTATTCAGTAGCCTCGTATTATGGAAAGAGTTGGACTTGCAACGAGGACAAGTGTGTGACATGATACAATCGGCTTATTGGCTTTTGTGATTGCATTATACACTACCGTAAATCCTCGAATAAGCCCCCGGGGGCTTATTTGCAAAAATGAATTTTTGGGTGGGGGCTTATTCGAGGGGAGGGCTTATTCGAGGGGGGCGCTTAATTCAAAGTTCTGCTTTTTCCTCAAAGGTTGACAGAAAAAAGACGACATAGTTTTCTCAATCAGCTAAACTTGCTGTGTGAAGATCTAACAATAATTTGTTTATCATCACGAAAATCGCGTTTCCTTTTGCTTTTTTGTCCGAGTCAAAGGAAGTGATACTGTGTAGCTATTGTCTTGTGGGGGCTTTCTCGAATTAAGATATTATTCTGCACTTATGCTTCCCTCGAATAAGACCCATGGGGCTTATTCGAGGGGGCTTATTTGCAAAAGTGATTTTTAGGTGGGGCTTAATCGAGGGGGGCGCTTATTCGAACGTGGGGGCTTATTCGAGGATTTACGGTATTCATAACAGCCCAGCTTCTCAGCCTGCCAGCTATGCTTCAAGTGTGTTCTTCCTTTCATCAGATGGTAATGTAGACAGTTTTCTGCATGCAAAACTTACTTATGAAGAGCTGTTTGTCCCTTCACGTTTTTAGCATCCACTGCACAGCCTTCTACGTTCAAAAGCAAATCCATAACATCAGTATTGCCAAATGTTGCTGCAAAATGAAGGGCTGTTGCCAGTTGTTCAGTCACTGCAGATACATCAGCACCCGATTTGATTAGAAACTTGACCACACTTCCATGGCCCATCACAGCAGCTATGTGCAAAGCGGTCTTTGTGTCTCCCCTTGGCTTGTCAATATAACTCTTCAATAGTTTTTCAGTATCAGTGGCTTCTACAAAAAATTTCAAACAAACATTTCTGTTTATGTCCATATGTGCCAGCACTGGGTTTGGAGAAAGAGAAAATCAACATTTTTAGTCATGGTAGGGGGGATGTCCTTCATAAGACAACTTGCGTTCAACCCAGTTCAATACTGCTACAGTTGAACCTCAATAAGTCTACTACTGCTTAAGTTGAACTCCCTCGATCTCAATCATTTTTGTATTTCCTTTGGTTCTGGATGCTTTATATGTCAACCTCGATAAGTCAAACAATTTTTTTTGCTCTTGGAAGTTCGACTTATCAAGGCTCAACTATATTTCCCCAAATTTACACTGATTATGTACTATTTGCCTGAAATCTGACCCCTTTGAATGATGACCCCAAAATGGTCAGTCTATATAAAATGCAGGTTTTCTTCTACCTTCTTGGTGGCTTACCATCTTTCTTTTTGATGCTCTTCAGCATTGCTTCAACAAAGACCTCAAGGACTTCTGTGTTATTTTCCTCTGCAGCCAGATGCAATGGTGTTTCACCATTCGCATTTGTGACATCCAAAGAGGCTCCTCTGTCTAGAAGAACTTTGCAGGTCTCTGTCTCACAACCCCTGGCTGCACGATGGAGAGGGGTGTAGTATTTCTCATCGGACACATCAATTTCTACCCTCCCCGTGTCCAATATTCCCTTGACAAGGGATAAGAGACCTCTACTGGCTGCTAAATGCAATGCACTTGAGCCATTGATGTCTCTAAGGCTTGCATCTGCACCACTTCTCAACAAGATGTTTGCAGCATCCACATTGTGGTACCTTGTGGAATTAAACAAATTAATTAATATTGAAGAACACCCTGGTTTTAGGGGCAGCTTGCAAAATGGCCTGGGGGGAAGAGACTTTATTTCTCACATCCCTGCCCCTTTCATGACAACAGCTTATGTGTAAGGCCTTTATAGTTGCATAGTAACAAGTTAACTTACTGGTAGAGCTGCTAGTAAGTTGAAACCAAGAAGTAGCAAATCATTTGAAACAAAACAAAGATTCTGTTGTTAACTTCCCACCTGACAGCATAATGCAAAGCGGTGCTCTGATCAACTGGAGTTTTCAGGTTAACATGGGCACCATTATCCAGTAATTGTGTAGCTATTTCTGTTGAGAAGAACTTTGCAGAGAGGTGCAGTGCAGTCAGGCCATTACAGTCGAAAGCATTTACGATTTCCTCGCTATCAGCATCATCCTCTTCGATGATTTTTGTCAACTCTTCAACTTTGCCTTTACGCACGGCATCGTGAAGTGGGGGGCTGCGAAATATTGACTTTTTTCTTACCCCTGTACTGGTCTGACTGGTTGCAGTTACATCGCTAATATTTCGCTTTTTCCACGAGCTGCGCGGTTCAAAACCGCTGTGAAGACCAGGCCCACTTTTTGGGTCTGATATTTGCTTGTACTTTGCAGAGCGCTTTTTGTGACCATGTTCAGTCCCTGGTGGTCTGTCTTCCTCGTCTTTTGGATAATTTGCTGTTGAGAAAAATTCAAGCTCCATCCTAAATTTTCTTGCAGTTTCAGACGCGTGAAAATAACTTCAGTTGTGTTAGGCGCCCACAAGAGGGAGGAAGAACTTGCAATATTGCAAGAGAAAACATAACAAAACAAAACAAAACCGTTTACATAAACAACACACCTGATTTGACAAAAGGCAAAGCCCCAATGACGCAAATGTGTTTATTGTATTTTCTTTATTGGGCAAAACAAATCGTGCTGTTCAAAATCTTTTCTTGTATTGCAAGCAGGTGGGATGGTTGCTGGTAGGTCGATTGATGAAGGTTTCCGAAATGGAATTGGACTGGAATGGAATTCTTATGTTTTGCTTGCCCAAGTTTTGGGCTGTCACTGCTACCACCACCAACAACAACATGATGCCTCACACCTTTTTATATCACTGACGCACCAGTGTCAGTAGTATTACGTCATGGACACTCCTGCGCAGTAGCTTATATGTGGCACTGCGCATACACGCCCACCTTTAGGCCACCCTAACCCTAATCCTAACCCTGACCCTAACCCTAACCCTAACCCTAACTGATACATCAGGCACTCTCAGTAGCATTACGTCATGCATGCTCCTGCGCAATAGCCTACATATGGCACTGCGCACGCACGCCCACCTTTAGGGCACTCTAACCCTAATCCTAACCCTACCCTAACCCTAATCCTAACCCTAACCCTAATCCGCATCCTTGCACCAGACACTGTCAGTAGTATTACGTCATGCATACTCCTGCGCAGTGGCCTATATATGGCACTGCGCATACACGCCCACCTTTAGGGTATTCTAGCCCTAACCCTAACCCTAACTGATACATCAGGCACTCTCAGTAGTATTACGTCATGCATACTCCTGCGCAGTAGCCTATATATGACACTGCGTATACACGCCAACCTTTAGGGCATTCTAGCCCTAACCCTAACCCTAACCCTAACTGATACATCAAGCACTCTCAGTAGTATTACGTCATGCATACTCCTGCGCAGTGGCCCATATATGATACTGCCCATACATGCCCACCATATTTAAATTACAAATTGATCAAAACACAAAGTAAATGTTCTCATCAGGTTTTGAACCAGTGGTCTCAGCTTAGCGTGCAGGAAGTTACCGGTAGTCCACAGCAGCCTTGCCAGCAGAGGATAAATGATAAGGTCAAAGGAATGAAAGCACCAGACACATAGTCATCCTTCACCTGTTGATATTAATCATCTACCGTTACGCTCTACATAAATGCGTCATGCCACATTTGAAATTGGCCGGCAGAGCAAGTCGCTTGACATACGACAGAAGAAAGCTAACATCTAACCCCTTGAACTACTTCACTGTTCCGTGAAAGTTTAGTTGCAGCTTAACAAGAAAAATCCTGATCATTGGTTTTACATCACAGCAGTACTCATTTTAACAATGTTAACAGCTAGTACATTAATATATTTACTTCTTTACCCTATTTACTTTATAGTCGGTACCCGTTCCCATTTCCAGTTCATATAAATGATTTAAACAGGTGGGTCAGACAGAACTGGTGCCATTCTTGCATTTGAGTCATATTTTCCAGGCCACATTTTGAACATTTTGGCGCGCTTCGACAATTTATTTGACAATTATCCCCAACTTTCTTGCCAGGGCATCAAAGACTTCTTTCGCGTTACCTCTTTGCTTTGATTCAATTCATCGTGCACTTCTGAAATAAACAACAACACAACAACATTTTGGATTCATGGCACTATATGACACTGACACGTTTATACTTTGGTAAATATTTACTTTTTGTGGGAAAAAACTCAATTTAGATATTACACGTAATCGAAGTCTTTGGATCTAAGAAGCTTCCGATGTCTTTTATATATTTCAATTTATTATATTCGCACTGAAGCTTGTATTTGAAATGCGTTATTCCAAACGCCTCCTTCGGCACACTTAGGCCCTGAAGCCTTCAATTCAATGAATGGATGTGCGAGAGTTTATAATATTATAAAAGTCTGCTACAGGAGAAATCGCTTTGGAATATAATGGGAAATACTGGAATTCTCAAATTGCTCTGCTTCTTGGCAGGCCTAGCTACAGGATTGTTAATTGTAGTGGATTTGAATAGTACAAATACTTGTTATAGTTTGCTTCGCAAGCCATTCAGTAGCATGAAGAAAGCTTTTCAACCACATTCTTCTGACAATCCTAGCGAAAAAGAACTTTCAAATTTTGCGTACAGGGAGGGTCGACACCGTAATTACAATGATTCGGTTGCTAGAAAGCTGAAGAAAGAAGTCAGAATTCTCTGCTGGATACTAACAAGTCCAAAGACACTTCACACTAAAGGCAAAGCTGTGAGAGACACTTGGGGCAAACGGTGTAACAAACTAATTTTCATGAGTTCCAAGGACGACCCATCCTACCCTGCCATCAATCTTAACGTGACAGAAGGCCGTGAAAATCTCTGGGATAAAACAAGGGCTGCTTTCAAATACATCTATCAGCATCATATGAAAGATGCAGATTGGTTTCTCAAGGCTGACGATGATTCATTTGTTATTGTCGAGAATCTGAGATATTTTCTATCGAAATACAAGCCCACAGACCCGCATTTCTTTGGGAGGTGGTTCACACCTTTTGGGGGGTATAATAGTGGCGGGGCTGGCTATGTTCTGAGTAAAAAATCTGTTAGACAATTCATGCGTGCAATGAATAATCCATGGAAATGCCCACTGAAATATTTTGCAGAAGATGTTGCAATGGGAAATTGTCTTTCGATTTATGGAACCCACCCAGGGGATACAAGAGACAGTATTGGACGGCAAACATTTCATCCGTACGCTCTTGAGTACCATTTTATACCTGGGTACATCGGAGCAAATGACTGGTTGCACCAATATGACAAGTACCCAGTTGAAATCGGACCAAAATGTTGCTCTGATCATTCAACTACATTCCATTATGTTGATATAAATAATATGTATGTATATGACTATTTTATTCATCATCTTTATCCATATGGAATAAATCACGTATCTCATCATTAAATTACTATTTTTTACATATCTGATGCAGTAACAATGGAAGAATATGATCGCTAGCTTTTTGATGCTATAAACAGTTTTATTCATAGTTTTATTATTATTAATAATAACAATAAAAATAATGACTATTTGTTACATTTATAATTTTTATGTCTTGACTATTTGTTTGTCAAAATTGTTGAATGAAATATCTTTGTTGTTAGGGAGCATTTGTTGACTTCATTTTTGTCATTCCCTTCTTCTTGTCTTGTACTTATTGAAACAACAACTTAATTCTTTACCGCTGAAATGGTTTCAACACATTTGAATGAAATATTTTAGATTTTTGAAAACTTTAAGCCATCTTTTTTAAATGAGAGAGAATTTGCGTTTTTGTGTGAAAAATATAATTATTGCTCAGGCCTTGGGCCACTTCTGGGCGCCAATTTACATAAGGCAGGGGGTAAATTTTGCTCCTTAACTGTACATATGCTGTTGGCTTCAGCCATTCCACCTTTTAACGGAATACAACATCAGTGCATTAAAATCCATTAGCTCGAGCTATCGTGGATTCGAGTCTTCAGGATTTCACTACAATTAGTCGATACATTATGCAGAATTTTCGGCTAAACATTTGGAACTCGTTTACTGTACAACTTTAATGTCTTTGATACTCGAGCTCAATTCTCTTGCAAATGATTTTCAGAATATGCTGTTATTTGAAGTACGTTAGTTTTTGATTTGTTTGCTACTACATCATTGACTAAGCGCTTTTTTATATAAAGAACCAGTTTATAAGAAACCTAGAACTAGGGTTTCTTGTAAACTACAATGGATTCTTTTGTTCTATTGTTTCCTTTAACAATAGAAAACAATAGAAAATTTAAGGACATTTTAGCACTGGGGCCCGAGGTAAGTTCCTTATGAAGTAAAAAGGGTGTTTTTGTTTTTCTCTTCTGTACTTCTTTTTGAGAGGTTGATAATGAAAGCGAAGATTAATTGAATGCTTTCTGCGTCAATTGTTATCGTGAGGCGTGAGGCAAAAGCATTGGCCGGCGGCGGCTGATAACGAGGCTGTGAAATCTGACCATGGTGATGCAAGCAGGTGTTGCGACATATCAATAATTAAACATCTACTAACGAATTTGCTTCATTATCTTTTTTACTTCGGCCATCATTGCTTTTCTGAAAAACACCCAAAAGTCTCGCAGAATGCAATAAAAGTTATAATTATGAATAATTTGAATAATTTTATAACTTCTTACTATTGTTTATATTAATTGTTTTCTAATATTCTTTCTCGAAAATGAAACAATAGACTTTACAGATTAATTTCGTGATTTATAATGAGATAGAAAATGATGATTTTGATTGGTGACATCATTCTCTTTATTCTTTCACACAATTAAAAGCATTCTGCTTTGCATTATCCACGCACCAGTTAATAACACGCTTCTTGTGAATTTTTCCGCAAGGCCAAATGAAGCAAGACAGACACAAGCAAGCTGAGTTTTTTGTTGTAAACATTTCATAATTTCATTCATTAGCAGGTGTGTTGTCTTTTCGTGCTCAAGAAGTCAGAAATCTTGGTATTGGTATTTATTCTTCACTCCATGCTGTTTAGATATATCTTTTTGTTCACGCATGCAAAGAAGTATGTCTTCTCCACTTATATTCCAAGATGGTGCACCGAAAAATGGTCTGACAATTGATGAAATTCTGCCAATTATTGGCGGGTTCGGGAAATTTCAAATAATCCTTGAAATCGCCTTCTGTATCATGGTTTTTCCTGGTTCGATAGCCATACTATTGCCCTACTTCGCACAACATGATCCTGGTTGGAAGTGTGCCTTTAACAGTACCGTATGCAAGTTGAATGGAACTATAACCTCATCGAATAAGAAAGATTTTGAGAAGAGATGCAATATGCCAAGGTCTGAATGGCAGTTTACACAACCCAAGGATTACTCTGTTGGTACCCAGGTATGTTTTAAGGTTTTATATCATATCTAAATTTTGGTTTTTATTGTTTATTTTTTATATTATAGAGTTTAGGTTTTTATTTGCCGCCTGGTTTTTATCAAGCACGCATTTTTGTATATTATTGTTAGTTTCGTAGATTAAGTTTCTCGAACTTCAATTCTATCGGAACGCAAGCCGAAATCTGTGCATTTCCAGTTTATATAATTTATCTTTTGACAAATTTGTCGAAGAAAACATGGCCTACTTTGCTGCTAAACCCGGATTGTCTATTTCTTAAATTTTTATTGTCAGACTTTTTTAACCCACACGTTAGAAGTTTCAGCTGGCTTTTTTTAAATCGAACAATGCTTTTTTCAATTGTGTTGTACAGTTTTTCAAGGTTTTGAGCTTGCGCTTCAATAGAGCATCGCCTTCGATATTGCTTATCACTTTCTTATCTTGCATTGTTTGACATTTCCCTTTATTATAAAACAAGAAAATTTTCCTTATGTACATTTAGAGTATGCATGAGTATGTTACGCCAAATTTTTAAGAGCTGTATAAAATATTTAAGTAAGGGCCCTTGATAATATAAACAAGCAACAATTCCCGAGATATTTTTATAAGAAAAAAAGCACAAGACTTTAGATTTGTTCCTCGATTTTTTCGCTCGATTTTGGAAAACTGGCTTGAAGAATTTCAACCATCAATTTGTTAAAGATCTGCTTTAAAGTGCTAATTTTGACATTGGAATGAAATTTGACATTGCTTTTTATCTTAATTGAAAGCCAAAGATGTACTGATTAATTTCGTACGTGTACCTGGCAAGTTTAAGTTAGTTGAATTTCACCTTGAATCGGGCTACCTTATTTGAAAAATTCCATAACACTGTGACGTCACAATGATTAAACGAAAAATATTATCCATTGGAATAGATTTTTGTTCAATAACTCCATTCAGGGTTGGGGTATTTGAGCTTTACTTCTTATCTGAGGAAGCGGTTTCTTATAGAGGGAATCTTATCAAAGGAATTCGTGTCACAAACAAATAAAACAAGTAAAAAAATTCGTGTCACAAACAAATAAAACATCACAAACAAAAGTTTTTCATTGCAAACAGAACTCGATCAATTCACTCTTTCTGTGCATTTTTTCAAACATAGCTGTACTTTATTGGTATACGCTGGAAAATTTGCATCTACCATCTTCCTTCTAAAACAAGATTCTGACAGGGGAAACTTAGGTCAAATGAAATATGGTCTAAGTTTTTTTTCAACCTGAGAACCAGTTTGCCTACCAAAGGACCAATCCAGCTAACCTTTAAAACTACATCATGTTATGAATCAACTTATTCTTTTGATTTACAATCTCCTATCATAAAAAAATACTTCGACATTTTCTCAAGGCTCATCGTATTAGAAATCAACTGTAATGAATTCTATTATTACTTCAGACTTACTGGATCAAATAATTGCGATTATGCTTTAAAATTTTTTTCTAACAAGCTCCTATTCCCAATTTAATTTTTGCAACTTCATGACATTGCTAATCTATTTTTTCTTTTCTTCTTTCACCATAGTTTGATTTGAGTTGTGAAATGGAGCCCTACAACCTCCTTGCGACTTCGATGGTTTTCATATTCTGGGCTCTCGGTGCCGTTGTTCTTGGGTGGCTAGCAGACAAGTATGTCACACTATTCTATTTGCTTTGGGTTGCATATCTATAGAACTGTTATGTGGTCGACATCTTGGAATGGACTGGTTATTTTGTTATATCAATATCAATGTTGTACAGAAGTCCCCTTGTTTCTCTGTGTTCTATTCATATCGCTTCAAGAAGGGCTGTGGGGATAACAAGAACACGAACGAGGGTATGGAGATAACTTTGAAGCTCCGGCTCAAAATTTGGAAGAAGCCCTTTGATTATTCGTAAGTTTTCAGGGAAAAAGAGAAACTGTTGGTAACATGTAAAACTGGAGGCCCCGTTGAGACATGGGACGTGAGGAAACTCACCCCTTTGCTTGCGAAGAATTTGAATAGCAAGCTAATCGTGTGAGACCCAGGAACTTTATAAAGCTTTTCAGTGTCATTATCTTATGGGTCAGACAAACTTTCGATAGATAAAAACATCTTTTGCCAATAAGATAAATCCTTGTATAGATGCACTGTTACATTAAGCGTATTGAGTATTCATTTTCATTTTTAGATATGGTCGCAAACTTGTGCTCATTCCATCAACGGCGGCCATCGTAATCATAGGTTTCATCAGTGCTTTCTCTCCAAATTTCGCCTTCTACGCCGTGGCTCGTGTCTTGGTTGGGTTTTTTATTCCTGGTAACATGGTGCAACTCTTTGTCATGGTGTCTGAGTTTGTAGGCCCAAAACATCGACCATTGGCTGGCATTACTCTGTGGATCGCCTTCTCTGCAAGCCTATCTCTGCTTGGTGTTATAGCTTACTTCGTTCGAACATGGAAACTTTTGGTTATCATTTGCACAGCTCCATATCTTGTTGTGTTTATTTTCTTCAAGTTAGTTTCTTTTCTTTTTTCAATTACTTTTTTTTGCGTTTAATCGTGCAAGAACTAACAAAGGAACAATTCATTAAGGCCTTTGAAGTAATAGAAGTGGTGCAGATGTAACAAACTGTGTTTATCATTTTAAATATAGGTTCATTCCCGAGTCAATCAGGTGGCTTTGTCTAAATGGAAGAACTGAAGATGCAATGGAAATTATCAAACGAATTGCAAAAGTGAATGGAAAAGATGCCCCTGATGCGAAATTGGCCGAAAAAAGTGACAATTCTGAAAAATCTTCTGGTAACATTTTAAATCTGTTCCGACCTATGAAGATGGCTGTAAGCAGTTTCATTCAAGGTTATGCATGGTGAGGAATGCTTTCCTACTTCTTGTATTTTTGTTTTACTGTGCTGCAACATGTAAATGACGTTCAAACTATGCCCTGACTTGGCTACAGCGATCTTTTCAGGCACTCGAAGTTTTGGTGATTTCCGACCAAGTTTTCATTTGTTTTAAGGGTTGTGAATGGCCTAGTCTACTACGGAGTTTCATTCGCCGCAGCGGATCTTGGTGGCAACATGTACAGAGACTACATCCTACTGTCTCTTGTCGAAATACCAGCTATTATACTTGCCATATATCTCTGTCAAAAGTATGTACACTTTGCTCTTTAACTACCATAGCTTCTTAAAAAAGGAGGCATTGGGGAAAAGCTACAGGCTGCTCAATTATACCCCCTCCCTCCTTTCGATTCTCTCTCTAACCTTTGAAGAACAAACAGCATAATACAAGCCTCTATCGTAAGCGCCCTTATCGAATAAACGCCCTTTGGATTCTCTCTATCCTTTGAAGGACAAACAGAACAGCAGAATAAATGCCTCTATCGAATAAGCACCCCTAGTCGAATAAGCGTCGTAGAATTTCCAGACTGCGGCTCTGACTTTACTACCATTTCAATGTTTAGAGTTGGTCGCAAGAAGACAGTTTTGATTCCAACATTTATTGGTGGCTTGGCTTGTATTGCTGCATCGTTGATTCCAACAGATAAGAAACATTCTAGTAAGTCATTCACTTTCTTCAATGCTTCATAATGCTAGATGGGTCATCTGCAATATTAGCGTTATTAAATTATCAAAGGGCCCTAATTACAGGAAATTATCTTCCATTATCATATTTGAACACTTTGAGCTTGGAGGGCATAGTTCAATAACCAACACAAAGTGCAAAGGACTTGGGCATTCATGCAATACGTTAAAACTAGTAAGGGCCTGTTCATATAAGGTTAGCTGGCGCACCAAGGTGAGATAGCTCACCGATGGTGAAGAGGCCCTTAGTCGGTTGAAATTGTCTGACACTGATCAGAAAACTGTAATTAAAAAGTTCGACTCGTTGAGAGTAATATTTCCATTAGTGCAGTTTTCTACAACTTAGTTGTTTGCTAAGTACATCGCTTGATACACTAGCTGATCTTTTTGCATAATTCAGTCTTCTTAAATTTTGGTAATTAATTTTTATTTGATAGATTTAATACCATTGAGAGTGTGTTTCGGAATTCTTGGTAAACTATGCATCACAATATCTTTTGATTCGATTTACACTTGGTCTGTGGAACTCTATCCAACTGTCATTCGGTAAGTAATACCAACATACAGCCTAGTTTCCATGATATATAACGTCTTAAACGTCCTTTCCATGGCAGCCTCGTGACCATATGAAACTGGCCAAATTTCATACAAATAGTACTTTCATATTCTCAAAGCCATTGGATTTATATAAAATGGACCATTTTTACTCTCGTAATGTTTGGCGTTCAAATGCTTGTGGAATGCAATACATACCTTCTGATGTTTAGATTTTATTCATATTCGTAGAGGTGCAGCTATGGGCTATCTCCAGATAGCAGCCCGACTTGGCTCAGCTTTGGCTCCTTGGGTCGCGAAATGGCTCATCGGTATACACGTTGTATTGCCTTTTTCATTGATGGGGGGATGTGCCATCATCTGTGCTTTGCTCCTTTTGAAATTGCCAGAAACAGCATTCAAACCAACTGCTGAAACATTTAACGACTTGCAAAACGATGCAACTGTTAAAGCTGCAAATGTTGAATTGAAGACATGCGATGGTGAAGATGGAGGGACGCCTCTTGTATAAGAGACTAACAGAAAATATATTTTACATTGTTATATCCATACACCATGCTTATATAGATGCTATGCTATAAGTCCTTCACCCGAAGGCTATAATTTTGTTTTGGTTTCGACCAAATTACGTATATTATTCAATTTCCTTGACTTATCCTTAATGATGCTAATAAAAACATGTTAATGATGTTAATAATGTCCCATGCAAACGATAGGACTGTCTGAAGATCCCGAATTGAAATTTTGAAATGCATTGCTTATAAATTTCCACACTTTACTATGGAGTTAACTTGAATATCACTGGAGCCAGATGACAAAAACATTTTAAAAGGTAGTCATTTGATCGTTGGTCAAATTAAAAATCTATGATGCCCAATTAACTGGCAATTATAACAATTAATTCCTGATGCCATACGCTTTTGAATCTTAAAATATTTCATAATCTTAAAATGTTTGGATCAACAGAGCCTTCATTATAGAAGTTTTTGATTAAAATCTTAGAAGATATTGAACTCCTTCCCCTTAGTTGAATTTTTCTTTGTCACTAACTAACTGGTAGTGAAACTTATTATACCGTATTTCCTCGATTAAGCGGGCGTTTATTAATCTCGGCACTTTTTTGGGGGGCGCGCCTAATCGAGGGGGGCCATTATTCGAGGGGGGGCGTTTATTAGAAAGTACAAGATGACAGGCTCTGTCATTGGGTCAGAAAAAGAGAAAATGGTTTAGTTGAGCCTGCTTTATCGAGCAACAACGTAGAAAATGAAAGTCGCCATTGTTTTGCACAAAGAGGGGGCGTTTAATCGAGGGGGGGCGTTTATTGCAAAAATTGGTAGCATAAGGGGGCGTTTATTCGAGGGGGGCTTTTAATCGAAGGGGGCGTTTAATCGAGGAAATACGGTAATATAATTTATCTGTTGTTCCGCTGTTGTTCTCCAATGTTTTCTTTATTTCAAAAAGCCAAGTTTGATCAATTGCTTGAATGATGAGGAGATAGAAAGTAATTAAACATTTCTTTGAATAACCACTCCTTTTTTCAGGTATGCAGAAGCCTGCTTTTGTCATCCATCCACGCATGAGTTGATAAGTTGTACAATCTTATGATTTTCTCACAAAGGCCATGTGAAGCAAGACAAAGACAAATTGAGTTTGTGGTTGTGTTTTTGTGGTAAAATAGTCTCGAAGTTCTGCTCTGGTCGATATCTTCACCACGTACAGTGTAGTATCTTGTTTGTCGCGTGTCTAAATCAAGTATGTCTTCTCCACTTGTATTCCAAGACGGTGCACCGAAAAATGGTCTGACAATTGATGAGGTTCTGCCAATGATTGGTGAATTTGGGAAATTTCAAATAATCCTTGAAATTATCTTCTGTATCATGATTTTTCCCGGTTCCATGGCTGTATTATTGCCCTACTTCGCACAACATGATCCTGGTTGGACGTGTGCCTTTAACAGTACCGTATGCAAGTTGAATGGAACTATAACCTCATCGAATAAGAATGATTTTGAGAAGAGATGCAATATGCCAAGGTCTGAATGGCAGTTTACACAACCCAAAGATTACTCTGTTGTTACCCAGGTATGCTTTGATGTTTTGAAGTTTTATGTAAACTATTTCTAAAATATTAAATTTTCGATATCTTTTGCTTTTAATGGCTTTGTTCATCATCAAATTTAGCGTCTTCTAGGTGTTTCATATCTACCTGTTGTGGTGTAGATAATGCATGCATAAAAAAGGTCTCGACTACGGAATAACGTCCTTTAGTAGCAACAAAAAGATAATACATATATGAAGATACAACTATAATAAGTAAATTCATTCGTTAATCAGAGTTGGCGGCTACGACCAACGTTGACTGATGGTGTTCGTAATCGTACTACTCCAAATCGGATGAAAACGTTCATATATTATTGCAGAGTTGTGAATAAAATTCCAGGCAATTTAATGGAGGCCTTGGATATTGTTCATTTAATAGTGTTCTGTACTTCATTGTTCCCTTTGTCCTATTCATAATAAAAATTTTTAAAGAGGACAAAGAATTTGCGTAGTTTCTTTTTCACCATCGAATTTACAATCCCTTATCGTAACAAAGTGCCTTATCCTTTTAAGGTTTATTATACATCGAATGAACTGTAACTAATCTTATTCTTCCTCAAGGAAATAGGCTCGGAAAATCCATACTCCTGTTCATCTTTCCAAATTAATTGTAATTTGCGATTTCATAACTTCTCTAAAGTATTCGTTTCTTTTCTTCTTTCGCCATAGTTTGATTTGAATTGTGAAATGGAACCCTACAACCTCCTTGCGACTTCGATGGTTTTCATAGTCTGGGCTTTTGGTGCCGTGGTTCTTGGATGGCTGGCAGACAAGTAAATGATCAATCTTTTTTTGCTCAGGGCTAAATATATTTGTATATGATGTTGGCTCTAATTAAAAGCGTCCCATAGCTACAACTAAAAATCTTTCTATACGAGAATTTTTAGACCAAGGTGCCACAATGAGAAACAGGTTTTTGATTATCATCGCTTTTGACTTTTAAAGAGCTTAAATAAGTGCTAGAATGTTGTAAGAACGTTCAAAAATAACGCTTAAACTCAGGTCCAGGGCCCAGGGGAAGCTTGCCTTGCTCTCTTGCAAACTTTCCTAAATTACGTTACGATATGGGAACGAGGCATTCCGTGAAATGCTTCTCACTGAAATTAATAAATCTTTATAAAGACGGATTATTATACAACTGACTGTGTTTTCATTTTTAGATATGGTCGCAAACTTGTGTTAATTCCATCAACAGCGGCTATCGTAATCATAGGTTTCATCAGTGCTTTCTCTCCAAATTTCATCTTCTACGCCGTATCTCGTGTTCTGATTGGATTCTTTATTCCTGGCAATGGAGTTCAACTCTTTGTCATGGTGTCTGAGTTTGTTGGCCCAAGACATCGACCACTGGCTGGCATTACTCTCTGGATTGCATTCACTTTGAGCATAGCTCTGCTGGGAGTTATAGCTTACTTCGTTCGAACATGGAAGCTGTTGATCATCATTTGCACAGCTCCATATTTCCTTGTCTTTATCTTTGTCAAGTTAGTTTTTATTTTTAAGGATTACCATTTTGATAGCTTGTTACTACTCCGATGAGTGTGAGACGAAAAGCTTTAGTAGTTATTATGTTTCGCCATGTTTCCGATTTTCAACGCTATTCTGAAGTTCTGTACAAATCAAAGATTAATTACCATTTTGCATTTTATAACATAATTAAAAATGAACCCATAGCTTTCTAGTGCCCCTGATTAATAGAATTGATGCAAATGTTGACAATCACACATTTATAAACATAGCTATCATTTTAAATATAGGTTCATTCCCGAGTCAATCAGGTGGCTCTGTCTAAATGGAAGAACTGAAGATGCGATGGAAATTATCAAACGAATTGCGAAGGTGAATGGAAGAGATGCCCCTGATGTGAGACTGGTCGAAATTGAAAAAGACAACAATGAAAAGTCTTCTGGTAACATTTTAAATCTGTTTCGACCTATGAAAATGGTTGTAAGCAGTTTCATTCAAGGTTATGCATGGTGAGGAATGCTTTCCTACTTCTTGTATTTTTGTTTTACTGTGTTACAACATGTAAATGACGCTCAAACTATGCCCTGACTTGGCTACAGCGATCTCTTCAGGCATCCGAAGTATTGCTGCTTTTCCAAGCAAATTTTCATTTGTTTTTAAGGATTGTGAATGGCCTAGTCTACTACGGAGTTTCATTTGCCGCAGCTGATCTTAGTGGCAACATGTACAGAGACTACATCCTTCTATCTCTTGTCGAATTACCGGCTATTATACTTGCAATATACTTTTGTCAGAAGTATGTGTGTTTTTTTATAGCTACCATAGCTTAATAGATAAAAGATGCGGTGGGGCATAACTCTTGTCACTCAAATAAGTCCCCTTTCCGATGCATTTAGTGTAAGCACCCTAATATGAGTCCGTCTTTAATTAACGCCCTTACAAGCTGCAAATTACAGCCTCGATCTCACTTCAATTTCAATTTTTAGAATTGGTCGCAAGAAGACAGTTTTGATTCCAACATTTATTGGTGGCTTGGCTTGTATTGCTGCATCGTTGATTCCAACAGATAAGAAACATTCCAGTAAGTCATTCATTCTCGTCAATGCTTGATAATAAGTTCAAGTCTTCATGCACTATACACAATAAGTTGTAGATAACTTGGTAGCATAATGCAATATATCTAATATCTTGACCAGTATATACTTTAATAGCCGATACAATATTCAAGGAACTTTATTTATGTGTTCGTGGACTACTAAAGCTTTAGGTATTTGTGCTAGAGTAACAGGAATGATCTCGAAACTTTTCGAAAATCTCTTGCTAGAAGGAATTGAAAATGATATTTCCATTAATTTTATGGTCTTGAATTTCGTACTCTTTTGCAAAATACATGGCTTAATACACTAGCTGCTCTTTTTGCACAATTCAGCCTTCTTAAATTTTGTTAATTAATTTTTTTGATAGATTTAATACCATTGAGAGTTTGTTTTGGAATCCTTGGTAAACTATGCATCACAATATCTTTTGATTCGATTTACACTTGGTCTGTGGAACTCTATCCAACTGTCATTCGGTAAGTAATACCAACATACAGCCTCGTTCCCATGGTCGATAAGGTCTCAAACTTCCTAATGACCACATGAATTGACCAAATTTCATGTAAATAGTACTTTTATATTCTCAAAGCCATTGGATTTATATAAAATGAACCATTTTTGCTCTCGTAATGTTTGGCGTTCAATACCAACATACAGCCTCGTTCCCATGGTCGGTAAGGTCTCAAACGTCCTAATGACCACATGAATTGACCAAATTTCATGTAAATAGTACTTTTATATTCTCAAAGCCATTGGATTTATATAAAATGAACCATTTTTACTCTCGTAATGTTTGGCGTTCAATGAAAACTGATATACAGATGCTTGTGGAATGCAATACATACCTTCTGACGTTTAGATTCTATTCATATTCGTAGGGGTGCAGCCATGGGCTATCTCCAGATAGCAGCCCGAGTTGGCTCAGCTTTGGCTCCTTGGGTCGCGAAATGGCTCATCGGTATACACGTTGTATTGCCTTTTTCATTGATGGGGGGATGTGCCATCATCTGTGCTTTGCTCCTTTTGAAATTGCCAGAAACAGCATTCAAACCAACTGCTGAAACATTCAAAGACTTGCAAAACGATGCAACTGTTAAAGCTGCAAATGCTGAATTGAAGACATGCGATGGTGAAGATGGGGGAACTCCTCTTGTATAAAAAAAACCAACAATAAATATATCTTACACTGTTTTATCCATATGTCATGCTTATATAGATGCTATGCTTTGAATTCTTCACCCGAAGGCTATGATTTTTATTTCATAATCTTAAAATGTTTACATCAAGCAAGAGAGCCTTGATTATTGAAGTTGTTGATTAGAACCTTAGAAGATATTGAACTCCTTCCCCTTAGTTGAATTTTTCTTTGTCACGACTAGCAGTGAAATTTATTATAATTATAATTGTTTCATTGTAGACTGTTGTTCTATTGCTCATTTTAACTTTTCTCCAATGTTTTCTTTATTTCACAAAGGCAGTTGGATCAATTGCTTGAATGATGAGGAGATAGAAAGTAATTAAACATTTCTTTGACTAACCACTCCTTCTTTTTTCAGGTATGAAGCAGCCTGCTTTTGTCATCCATCCACGCATGAGTTGATAAGTTGTATACCATTCTATAAACTTTTCAAAGCCAACTGAAGCAAGAATCTTCCACTTGTCGAATTTTTCATCACAAGCAGTGTAGTATCTTGTTGTTCATGCATGCAATTCAAGTATGTCTTCTCCACTTGCATTCCAAGGTGGTGCAGCCAAAAATGGTCTGACAATCGATGAAGTTCTGCCAATGATTGGCGAATTTGGGAAATTTCAAATAATCCTTGAAATTGCCTTCTGCATCATGATTGTTCCTGGTTCCATGGCTGTATTATTGCCCTACTTCGCACAACATGATCCTGGTTGGATGTGTGCCTTTAACAGTACCATATGCAAGTTGAATGGAACTATAACCTCATCGAATAAGAATGATTTTGAGAAGAGATGCAACATGCCAAGGTCTGAATGGCAGTTTACACAACCCAAAGATTACTCTGTTGTTACCCAGGTATGTTTTGATGTTTTGAAGTTTTATGTAAACTATTTCTAAAATATTGAAGTTTCGATATCTTTGGTTTGTCATGGCGTTGTTCGTCATCAAATTTAGCGTTCTGGGCTTGTTTCAAATATACCCACAAACGGATAAAAACCCACAAACGGATAAAAACGCTCAAAAAATTCTTACAGAGTTGTGAAAAATATTCTATGCGATTAATTAAAGGCCCTCGACATTGTTTCTTCAATAGTTTTCTGTACGCCATTGCCACTTTGGTGGAATTCTTTGTCCCATTCATAATAGAAATTGTAAAGAGGACAAATAATTTGCATATTTTCTTTTTTTACCATTGAATTTATAATCTCTTATCGTAGTAAGTTACTTTATCCTCTTGATGTTACTTAATACACCAAAGTTATTAACTTTAATTAATTTGGCACGGATGTTTTATATCGCTGGATCTGGCCTTGATTTTAATTAACAAAATTAATAAAGCCTTAATGACTTGCCAAAGGCAGGCTATTTTAATCCGCCACTAAACGTATACACAAAGCAAGGCGATGATGCCTGTAATTTATATCAGCTTGATGAACTGTGACAAGCACAATGAACCAATAAGAGCTCTCGCACGAGCAAGCGAGCCAATCACAAGCCAAGCAAAGGTTGTGTGCTTTACGCGGGAACCCCCTCTTATAAGACAGTGTCAATGCCTCAAAGGTAACAATTCACACTGAAGCATGCGCAAAACAAGTAAAACAAAGCAAAGTAAAAAGAACTCAACCACCTCTCTATCCGCTGATACACACATATCGTGAGCCTCGCACAGGGGCGTCGTGGGTAGGAACTCATAGGGGGGGCACAATGAGAAAGGGCATTTTTAGGAAAATGTTTTTACCGGAAAAATAAAGCCTTTCTAGGCCATCCCCATCCAATAGAGCATAGAGCTAGCCCTCAAATACTGCATTTGGCTACCTGAGGCGGCACCATGGTTGCCGCCGAAGGGAGAAATTTTACAAATTTGGTGCCTCAGATATCGCGGCAAAATGCATTTTTGTGGTTTTTTATAATCAAATTTTCTCCCAAGATTATTTTCCCCAGTCGGTCAAAATTTTTTCCAAGAGCTACAACACTACTTATAAAATTCAAAATCCACTGTTAGTGGCCAATACCAGTTTAAATTAGGCAGCCAGTCGAACTTGAATGCTATTTTTTGAGACTCGTGAAGCCAGACTCGTTTAAAAACAACTTTTAGGGCAGGAACGACTTTCATTAATATACCAAGTAACTAAATTCCCATTGTTCTCTCAAAATTTTAGGACAAACTTTTTGGACTGACTGGGAAATCATTGGGGGTGTCCCAATGGAAAACACAGTGGAGTTAGCTTCCACACACAACAAGTCATTTGAATCATCATGATTGCAAATTCAAATTAAGTTGATAAAACTTAACTGGGGGGGGGGCACTTTTGATGACTGGGGGCACCATCCGGTATGTTAAAAAGGCCCTGCAGTTGATTTTTTGCAATTTGAGTTAAAACAAATGCAATTTTCGATCAAAAGTCCGCAAAACTGACTAACAATTAATCAATTTTACGACTAAGCGACATAGAAATCTGCAAGATTCCATATTTTCACCAAAAAGCCGAACGGATCTCAAATTTCCGAAATTTTCCGAAAATCCGACGCTTGGGGGGGCAATTGCCCCCCCTGCCCCCCCGCCCACGACGCTTCTGGCCTCGCACGGGTCGCGTCCGCAATTCACAAGAATAACTCAAACAGTTACAATATACCTGAAATGCCAAACTTTGCAGTGACGAAGAAAGTGCAAACACTTCCTATGACAACGACTCGGAATAGTTTCGTAAATTATGATGGCGATGATGCAACGCATAACACAATGGCTTTCTTTGACTCTGCCCAAAAGGAGTGAAAAATTAAAGGTTTATTATACACGAATGCACTGTAACGAATCATATTCTTGCTCCGGCAAAGTATTCGTTGAAAAGTATTCGTTTCTTTTCTTCTTCCACCATAGTTTGATTTGAGTTGTGAAATGGAGCCCTACAACCTCCTTGCAACATCCATGGTTTTCATAGTCTGGGCTATTGGCGCCGTGGTTCTTGGATGGCTGGCAGACAAGTAAATGATCAAATGATAAATATATTCGTATATGATGTAATCTCTAATTAAAAGCGTCCCATAGCTACAACTAAAAATCTCTCCATACGAGAATTTTGAGACAAAGGTGACTACAATGAAAAACATTTTTTGGATTATTACCGATCAAAGACTTTTAGAGGGCATAAATAAGTGCTAGAATGTTGTAAAAACGTTCAAAAACAACACTTAGACTCAGGTCCAGGGCCCAGGGGAAGTTTGCCTTGCTCTCTTGCAAACTTTCCTAAATTACGTTACGATATGGGAACGAGGCATTCCGTGAAATGCTTCTCACTGAAATTAATAAATCTTTATAAAGACGGATTATTATACAACTGACTGTGTTTTCATTTTTAGATATGGTCGCAAACTTGTGCTAGTTCCATCGTGTGCAGCCATCGTAATCATAGGTTTCATCAGTGCTTTCTCTCCAAATTTCGCTTTCTACGCCGTCGCTCGTGTCTTGGTTGGGTTTTTTTTTTCGGGCAGTGGAATTCAACTCTTTGTCATGGTATCTGAGTTTGTAGGCCCAAGACATCGACCACTGGCTGGCATTACTCTGTGGATTGCATTCACTTTGAGCATATCTCTGCTTGGAGTTATAGCTTACTTCGTTCGAACATGGAAGCTTTTGGTCATCATTTGCACAGCTCCATATTTCTTTATTATTATTTTTTTAAAGTTAGTTTCTTTTTTAAGGATTGCTATCTTGCATTTTATAGCATAACTAAAAATGAACCCACAGCTTTCTAGCGCCCTTCATTAATAGAATTGATGCAAATGTTGACAATCACACATTTATAAACATAGCTATCATTTTAAATATAGGTTCATTCCCGAGTCAATCAGGTGGCTTTGTCTAAATGGAAGAACTGAAGATGCGATGGAAATTATCAAACAAATTGCGAAGGTCAATGGAAGAGCTGCCCCTGATGTGAAACTGGCCGAGATTGAAAAAGACAACAATGAAAAATCTTCTGGTAACATTTTAAATCTGTTTCGACCTATGAAGATGGCTGTAAGCAGTTTCATTCAAGGCTATGCATGGTGAGGAGTGCTTTCCTGCTTCTTTTATTTTTGTTTTACGGTGTTGTATCATATAAATGACTTTCAAACTATCCCCTGACTTAGTTGCAGCTTTAACATGCCATAGTCATCTCTTCAGGCACTCGAAGTGTTGTTGTTTTCCAAGCAAGTTTCCATTTGTTTTAAGGGCTGCAAATGGCCTGGTTTACTACGGAGTTTCATTCGCCGCAGCGGATCTTGGTGGCAGCATGTACAGAGACTACATCCTTCTATCTCTTGTCGAATTACCTGCTGTTATACTTGCCATATATTGTTGTCAGAAGTATGTACACTTTGCTGTTCAACTACCATAGCTTAATAGATAAAAGAGCCAGTGGGACACATCTTCTGTCACTCAAATATGTTCCCTTTTCGATACGCTTAGTGTAAGCACCTTAATATGAGTCCGTCTCTAATTAGCCCCCATACAAGCTGCAAATTACAGCCTCGATTTGACTTCAATTTCAATATTTAGAGTTGGTCGTAAGAAGACAGTGTTGATTCCAACATTTATTGGTGGCTTGGCATGTATTGCTGCATCGTTGATTCCAACAGATAAGAAACATTCTAGTAAGTATTCACTTTCTTCAAGTGCTTAAATGCTCAAATATTTGAGTGATATTTCCATTAATTTTATAATCTGGAATTTTCTACTCTGAGTCGTTGCTAAATTGTACTTATTAATTTTTTTGATAGATTTAATACCATTGAGGGTGTGTTTTGGAATCCTTGGTAAACTATGCATCACAATATCTTTTGATTCGATTTACACTTGGTCTGTGGAACTCTATCCAACTGTCATTCGGTAAGTAATACCAACATACAGCCTCGTTCCCATGGTCGGTAAGGTCTCAAACTTCCTAATGACCACATGAATTGACCAAATTTCATATAAATAGTACTTTCATATTCTCAAAGCCATTGGATTTATATAAAATGGACCATTTTTACTTTCGTAATGTTTGGCGTTCAATAAAAGCTGATATACGGAGATATATTGAGAAGACATACTTGATTTGCATGCGTAAATAATAACATATAGGAAAAATGTTCTCTGCGAAATTCAACAAGAGAAAGATGTACAGCCTAACAATGTCAACGAAACAACAAGACGGATGAAATTTGTGTACCATGAACTCAATTTATCGCTTGTGGAATGCAATACATACCTTCTGATGTTTAGATTTTATTCATATTCGTAGGGGTGCAGCTATGGGCTATCTCCAGATAGCGGCCCGAATTGGCTCAGCTTTGGCTCCTTGGGTCGCGAAATGGCTCATCGGTATACACGTTGTATTGCCTTTTTCATTGATGGGGGGATGTGCCATCATATGTGCTTTGCTCCTTTTAAAATTGCCAGAAGCAGCATTCAAACCAACTGCTGAAACATTCAAAGACTTGCAAAACGATGCAACTGTTAAAGCTGCAAATGCTGAATCGAAGATATCTGACGGAGAAAATGCGGGAACGCCTCTTGTATAAGAAACTAACAGAAAATATATCTTATAGTTGGATATGATTTTGATGAAAAGATAGAATGATAACCTCCGGTTAAAAGGAAATTAACTTTTTCATGTGAGGTTGTCAGATTTCGCTTTTATTTTATTTTTTCTACATGCATGCTTATTGTGTTTACGTTTGAATATTTTGCTTTCTGATTGCATTTGAATTAAGCATAAACTGTAGACAATAAAACTATAAACCTTGCTGGAATGGCGATATAAACAATGGAAGTGCAGGCTTGGGTCAGGCCATGTTCTTAGGTCATTGGGTGATGTTCATTCTGTCTTTACCTAAAAACTCAAATCTCTTGAATATACGTTTAATGCTGATAATCTTGTTTAGGGAATCATAACTTCATGAAAATTTGGACAGTATAAATTAAACGACAATCACTGGTTCACTGAATTTGATTAAAACTTTAACGAGAAGACACATGACAATGTTAACTAAGAATATTATGCAGATGAGAGAGTTATTTTATTTACAATAGTCACAATGGCCTGATAGATGCATGTTCATTGTGTATGTGTACGAGACAGTGGCTGATAAAGAATGCTTTTCAATTCGGATACATTCTTTTCCTTCAAGCGATTCCCAAAGTTCCTCTTTTCTCGTGCCCGCGTGACCTTCTCGCAATACCAAGTCAAGTGAAGCAAGACGAACATAAATTGAGTTCATGGTACACAAATTTCATCCGTCTTGTTGTTTCGTTGACATTGTTAGGCTGTACATCTTTCTCTTGTTGAATTTCGCAGAGAACATTTTTCCTATATGTTATTATTTACGCATGCAAATCAAGTATGTCTTCTCCATTTGTACTCCAAGATGGTGCACCGAAAAATTTCAAATAATTCTCGAAATTGCCTTCTGTATCATGGTTTTTCCTGGTTCGATAGCCATACTATTGCCCTACTTTGCACAACATGATCCTGGTTGGACGTGTGCCTTTAACAGTACCGTTTGCAAGTTGAATGGAACTATAACCTCATCAAATAAGAATGATTTTGAGAAGAGATGCAACATGCCAAGGTCTGAATGGCAGTTTACACAACCCAAACATTACTCTGTCGTGACCCAGGTATGTTTTAAAGTTTAATATAAATTACTTCTGAAGACTTGAAGTTGTCATTCTTTGGGATTTTTATGTCATTCTAAGGCTAATTTTTGGCAGAAGAGATTCAAGAGTAAGGAGAGCTGGTACCGATTGCAAAAATTTTTTGAGTTCAATGAATTATATTTCCTGTCGGGAATTTGTTTGTTACTCGAATTCTTTAAATTCTCAATTTTGGAAAGTTTTAAGATATTTAAAACATTGAAAAAGAATGCTACGTTGAACAGCCATTTCTTTAACTAAAGTTGGGTCCTTTTTCACAAGACATCAATCTGAGTCAAACAGTGTTCATAATAGACTGTTGTGTTGAGAGAACAACCCAACAAGCCAGGCAATAATAGTAATGCCTGAGTTGAATGCGAACAATTAGCATATTATAATTTTTGTTTTTGAACAAAGAAGTCGCATTATTTGGATGTCTGTCTGTGCAATAACCTCTTTGTCTGGATTTTCAACATGCGTCTAGGTCTAAACCGATGCGCGAGTTGATGATCCAAAAACATATTCTGTTTCACAAGTATCTGAAAGATTGATTATGATGAAATTGCCTCAGTAAAGCTTTCAGCGACTCTAACCATTTTTCCCTTTTGGATTCAGATTCGATTATATACTTTTACTTAAACTTTAATGATACACAAAATGTTAATAGCCTCGTTTCCAAGTTCTTTCAAGTCCTTGCGTTTGATGTTATTCTTGTGTCCCTTCATTATCCTTCCATGCATGAAAAGAAATTAGATCCGACATCTTGTTCTTTTTAGATTCTTCGCCAGGCGCTGTCTATAGTTGTGGAGCAGTTATAGCTTGCTGTTCATGCATGCAAACCAAGTATGTCTTCCCCACTTGTACTCAAAGATGGTGCAGCGAAAAATGTTCTGACAATTGATGAAATTCTGCCAATGATTGGTGGATTCGGGAAATTTCAAATAATTCTTGAAATTGTCTTCTGTATCATAAGTATTCCTGGTTCCATGGCTGTATTATTGCCCTACTTCGCACAACATGATCCTGGTTGGAGGTGTGCCATTAACAGTACCATATGCAGGCTGGATGGAACTATAACCTCATCGAATAAGAATGATTTTGAGAAGAGATGCAACATGCCAAGGTCTGAATGGCAGTTTACACAACCCAAAGATTACTCTGTTGTTACCCAGGTATGTTTTAAGGCTTCTTTGCTGCTAAGCCCACAGAGTTTGTTTATTAATTTGGGTATACTATATATTTCGGACTTTATGCGTTTATCAAAATTCAAATCGGAAGGTAAGCAAAATCCTTTCTACGTTATTTGAAGTTGTAAGTAAGCAGGCCTGGTCACACTTTCCGCAACATTCCCATAATATCCTCGACATTATCGAGTCCTTGTTACGGTACTCCTTGTTACATTTGTTACATCCGTTAGCAAGAAAAGTTGTCCTGCAGAAGTAAACTTTGCTGCGCAAAAGAGGCTTCATTTTTTATAAAATCTTAATTTGAACAGCCCCACTGGACCCTGTATTTAGTTGAGCAGATTTTGGCGCAAGGCCTTTGATGGTGTGATTGTGTGGTTGACTTGTCTCACTTCCTTTAGGCCTTATAAAAGATCATGCCTCAACTGCCTCAGACCACACGTTGATGGACGATAATAACAGTCCTAAATATTTATAGTAGACAACTACTTCTATCATTTGACCACCATGATAAAATTTTGACCCTAGTTTACCCCTTCGCAGAATACCATCGCTTTTGTTTTGCTAATATTTTCTCTCACTCCCTATTTTCGACAGCAAAATTAAAGAGCTTTGATATTTCTTGTTGTTTTCTTTGATATTTCTTGATGTTTAACTGTATCTCCTAGAATAGAATAATGACATCGGCGTACAATGGTAATGCAGCTCAACCGTATCCACAGAAATAACTCTTTCTTATCCCTATTGAATTGACATAAGGATACATGCGCTGTCATAAATTTTCCTAAAAATATCAAGAATTCTCCCCTGAAATCCAGACTTTATGAAAAGAGGGTCAAAACTAGCTACGCTTAACTGTGTCAAGAGTTGTAGCAAAATCAACAGATAAGCAATATAATTCCCCCTTATTTCGCAAGTTGACTATCAGCTAGTGTTTTCAAGATGAATAATTTCTCTTTCTCCTCCGAAGCCCCTTGATTTTCGCTTTCGCCGATTAATATTCTTTCCTCCGTAAAGGCAACTATCTTTTTTTTAATGCACAAGAATATCTTCCCGAGGTTTGGCGGCAGTATTTACACTTAGTTACAATGAGTTCCTGTAATAATGCTTTAAAGCTCTTATTTAGGTCCCCTATCGCCTCACCCGAACAATAAAATTATGAAGACTGATTCTGGTCTTATTAAGTCTAATTCCCATTTCCAAATTAGATGTAATGTTGCAATTTCACTACTTTTCTATATTTGTTTCATCCTATACATGCACCACTGTAGTTTGACTTGAGTTGTGAAATGGTATTCTACAACCTGCTTGCAACATCCATGGTTTTCATCAGCATTGCTCTTGGCGCCTTGGTTCTTGGTTGGCTGGCAGATAGGTAGATGATTGTATTTGTTTTGGGTTGGATATATTTATATATGTGACGCAATCTCTGTTTAAAAACTATCCTGTAGCCCCATGCGGATATGGGGCCTGAGGAATTTGTACCAGTGGCGTAGATAGAAATATTTAGCGGGGGGCAAATACCAAAATTTTCCGACAAAAAGGTGTGTCTTTTGGGCGTGTCCACAAGGGCACGCCCGGGGTAATTGTTCGATAAGACGTTTCTGAATATACACAGAGTTTAAACATGAAAGATGACAGTTAGTTAAGAAAAACACGAATCGGGAAATGAAATGTTTTGGTGATTATCATTTTCATAAGGTTACAACAGAACAAAAACCAAAATAGAACATCGAAAACAAATTGATGAATAGTTTAATTGAAAAGTTTTATTGTTTTTGCTTCAAGAAAGGGTTCTTGCATCTTTCTTAGTGGCAAATTTGCCACTCTTTCGCGAATGATGGAGATCCACGCCAAGTTTGAAAGACGCTCTCCATTCATGGTACTTCGGAGATACGCCTTGACTCTCTTTAAGCAGCTGAAAGCTCGTTCATCGTGAGCTGACGATACTGGAAGAGTCAAGGCTATTTCTAGCAATTTAAAATGTTTTAAAACTGTGCTTTAAGATCATTTTCGAAAATTTTCCGACAAAATCTTAAATTTTCCGACAAAATGGCTCGGAAGCTTTGGTGGGGGGGGTCGCCCCCCTGCCCCCCTGTATCTACGCCATTGATTTGTACCCGTTGCTTGGGAACTTCTTAGAATAATGAGCAAAGCATGTGAAGTCCATTGAACGGTGAACTGCCTCTTAGTGCAACTTGCCCAACAGTTTGAAAAAATCTTTATGAATAAAAGCACTGTATGCCAGCAAGAACAAATCTTTGTGAAGACAGATCATTACCTTGAAACTCAGTATTTTTATTTTTAGATATGGTCGGAAACCTGTGCTAATTCCCTCGAGTGCAGCCATCGTAATCATAGGTTTCATCAGTGCTTTCTCTCCAAATTTCGCCTTCTACGCCGTGGCTCGTGTCTTGGTTGGATTCTTTCTTCCTGGAAATGCACTTCAACTCTTTATCATGGTATCTGAGTTTGTTGGCCCAAGACATCGACCCCTGGCTGGCAATACTCTGTGGATTGCCTTCTCTGTGAACATAGCTCTACTCGGTGTGATAGCTTACTTCGTTCGAACATGGAAACTTCTGGTCATCATTTGCACAGCTCCATATTTCTTTACTTTTATCTTTTTCAAGTTAGTATTTTCTTGAAGAACTACTGCTTTGCATTTTGTTATACCAAAATTAATAATGAAAGTGGTGCAGATGTTATTAATCATTTACGAACGTTTGTTATTATTTTAAATATAGGTTCATTCCCGAATCAATCAGATGGCTGTGTCTAAATGGAAGAACTGAAGATGCGATGGAAATTATCAATCGAATTGCTAAAGTAAATGGAAGAGCTGCCCCTGATGTGAAATTGGCCGAGAAAATTGACAATACTGAAATGTCTTTTGGCAGCCTTTTGAATCTGTTTCGTCCCATGAAAATGGCTGTCAGCACTTTAATTCAAAGCTTTGGTTGGTGAGAATTACTTTCTGGCTTCTTGTCTCTCGTCTTTACAATGTATTATCATAAATGACTTTCAAACTATCCCTTAACTTACCAATAGTAATAGCATGCCAGCCAATGTTTTCAATGACCCATTATAATGTGCTTTTCCAAACCTGAGCAAAGTGCATTTTTGTGGATGCTGTGTCGAAATGAAATGGGTCAATATACAGCATGGACAAAAACATCTGAACTATCTAAAACATCTAAGACAGGAAATTATATGCTGCAGCGAAGGACAACGTTTAAAGACAGTTTATCTATTGAATTTCTGCTCTGTTTTACCAAAACTTGCATTTAACGTCAATGGCGTAGATAGGAAATTTTATAGGGGGGCCAGAAATTTAGATTTTCCGACAAAAATTTAATAAGCATTTTTGTTTTTTAAAAACTACGAATATAAGATAAGGGAATTAGCTACAACTGAACGTAGACAGAAGATATTTTTTTCCGGCAAGATCAGCAATTTTCCGACAAAACGGCAGTTTAGCTCTACAGGGGGTTTTTCACCCCACCTGACCACCCTCTATCTACGCCACTGTTTAACGTCACACTCTAATAATTGTTGGCTATCTTCATTTGTTTTAAGGGTTGTAAATGGCCTAGTCTACTACGGAGTTTCATTCGCCGCAGCGGACCTTGGTGGCAACATGTACAGAGACTACATCCTACTATCTCTTGCCGGAATACCGGGTACTTCACTTGGCATATATCTCTGTCGGAAGTATGTATACCTTGTTTTTCATTTCAAATCAAGGGCGGAGCAGAAAGGCTTCTAGGGGTATAAGAGCCCAAATTGAATACACATGAACTTCACTTGCGCAACTTGGACAGCAAAAAGTTGCGCAAGTGAAGTCTCCTGATAGAGCACAGCACACAGTGCTTCATCAGTAGACTGTTGCCCTTACTCCCACATGAAGCGTCCCTACACTTGAGAATGGCCTATGGGTGGTTTATATCTGCTTCAGTTCAACCGTCGGCCCCTTGAATAAGCACTTTGGCAATTTAATGACATCGATTTTACTTCAATTTCAATTTTTAGAATTGGTCGCAAGAAGACAGTGTTGATTCCAACATTTATTGGTGGCTTGGCATGTATTGCTGCATCGTTGATTCCAACAGATGATAAAAAATTCAGTAGTATGTCTTTGATATATTTTGTTTAACGCTTTAATGTGAATTGAATAACGCTTCATGCACTATAAACATAGAGTTATAGATGACTTGGTGTAGACTCTTCCACGAGTGATATATTCACCGGTTTCAAAAATTTGATTTCGGAGGGCAAACTTTAATAGCCGATACAATATTCAAAAACTTGGCTTGGACTTTCGTGCAAAACCCAAGTTTGAAGTATTTACGCTGTAACGATAGAAATGGTCTCAAATGTGTGAAAAACGTCCAAAGGAATTGACTCATTGAGAATAACGTTTCCATAAATTGTAAAAATTGGAATTCCCCACCTTTTTCATTGCCTGATAGTTAACTACATAGTGGAAGAGGTTTAATCATCTTTTTTTCATGTTTCAAAAATCTATTCTCTTTAATCTCAGTAATCAATTTTTCGATAGGCTTGATCCCATTGAGGGTATTTTTTGGATTTCTTGGTAAATTTTGCATCACAATATCTTATGCTTCTATATCCACTTGGTCTGTGGAACTGTATCCAACTGTCATTCGGTAAGTAATACAAATAAACAGCCTCGTTTCCACGGACTCTAACGTGTCGATCGTCCTTTCCATGTTTCCCCAATGGCCTCGTATGAAATTGGCCTCGTATGTATGAAATAGCCTATCATTCCTTGTTTACAATGTCACAAACGGGTCATATAAAACTGGAAATATTAACAAAGTGGCCATAACTAGAAGGTGGCCATAGGTTTGGGTTCTATTATACAGCTATAAGTCTTATTTGATTCTCGTCATTCGTAGCGGTGCAGCCGTGGGCTATCTCCAGATAGCAAACCGACTTGGCTCAGCTTTGGCTCCTTGGGTTGCGACATGGCTCATCGGTATACACGTTGTATTGCCTTTTTCATTGATGGGAGGATGTGCCATCATCTGTGCTTTGCTCCTTTTGAAATTGCCAGAAACAGCATCCAAACCAACTGCTGAAACATTCAAAGATTTGCAAAACGATGCAACTGTTAAAGCTGCAAATGTTGAGTTGAAGACATCTGACGGTGAAGATGGGGGAACGCCCCTTGCATACATAATCAGCAACAAGCATAGCTTTAATGAAATTGTGATATGATGTTAATTGTTAAGCCCCGCTGATACACAAAACCAATCTACAGGCCTCTTGAATTACTTCAAAATAGAGTTCAACCTCAGTTTTATTATCGAGCTCCCGAAGCATAAACAAAGCATACACCCAGATTAAGGGTTTCTGAAACTTATTCTGATTGCAACCTTAATAACAAAATACAAGAAAAAGTGGAGTGAAATTCGCTGAGAACTGAATCAATGTCAAATTCCATTCGGGGAATTCCCAAAATTGCAATCCCCCTCTCCCTTATCTCCAAACCCCCTGTTTAACTAATTGGACATTCGGTCACAATGTAGGTACATGCATGTTTTATGTTCTCACTTCTTCACATATTTCTTTTTCTTACTCTTTGAATTACTTTAAATCGCTGCTTTAAATTTAAATCGCTGCACTTTATATGTTCTTGGATTGTTCTTGGATTTTTTATCCTTTTCTTGGATTGTTCTTGGATTGTTCAGCCTGTTCTTGGATTGTTCTTGGATTGTTCAGCCTGTTCTTGGATTGTTCTTGGTTTGTTCAGCCTGTTTTTTGATTGTTCTTGGATTGTTCATCCTTTTCTTGGATTGTTCTTGGATTGTTTATCCTTTTCTTGGTATGTTCTTGCATTGTTTATCCTTTTTTTGGATTGTTCTTGGATTGTTCAGCCTGTTCTTGGATTGTTCTTGGATTGTTCATCCTTTTCTTGGATTGTTCTTGGATTGTTTATTCTTTGCTTGGATTGTTCTTGGATTGTTTATCCTTTTCTTGGATTGCTCTTGGATTGTTCAGCCTGTTCTTGGATTGTTCAGCCTGTTCTAACCAGTTCTTGGATTGTTAAGCCTGTTCTTGGATTGGTCTGGCATGTTCCGGTATATTCCGTCTTTTAGCATGGTCGATTAATTTGTGACGACACTCTCCCTTAGCTCATCCATTTCGATACATTTTCTTTTTTATTTAATATTTGTCTCACACCATTCAATGATAATTTTTCTTTTCTTTTTCATAGGACAAAACTTGTTTTCCAACTTAGTTCGGTTCTTATGATTGGTCATATGTTACCTTTACCTATATATTTCTACTCTTCTCTAGACATGAATGCACATCTCAATCTTTTCACCTCTTATTCATCTTTTCTGTTATTCTCATTTTCTATTGGTTTTTTTATTAAACTGCGCAATTCTGATTGTGTATTTAAACGCTGTAATTTGTTGAGTTATCTAGCTAGTTCTGCCAATGAATTGATTATGATCAAGAGACACTTGTTTCATAAATAACTCGTTGTTTCTTGGGTCAACCTGCCTACAATAACAAATTAATTGCTTTGTTAAACGTGAGTGACAAAGACAATCACAATAGCTGATAAGAATTACCTTTGAATGGTAATGGAATTTCTTTTTCTCTCAGGCAATCCCCAACATTTAACCTCTATCAAGCATGCATAACAATCCTGAAAAAAAAGCAACAAAGCAGGCAGTTCATGGATATTACGTTACAAGTCTCACTTTTTGTCGTGTGTAGCTGAAGAAATCTGATCCGACATCTCGTTTTTGCTTAACTTTTTGCCACGTTCTGCACGGTTATATCCTGCTGTTCATGCATGGAAAGCAAGTATGTCTTCTCCATTCATTTTCCAAGATGGTGTAGCGAAAAATGGTCTGACAATTGATGAGGTTCTGCCAATGATTGGTGGATTCGGGAAGTTTCAAGTAATCCTTGAAATTGTCTTCTGTATCATCAGTATTCCTGGTGCCATGGCTGTATTATTGCCCTACTTCGCACAACATGATCCTGGTTGGACGTGTGCCTTTAACAGTACCGTATGCAAATTGAATGGAACTATAACCTCATCGAATAAGAATGATTTTGAGAAGAGATGCAACATGCCAAGGTCTGAATGGCAGTTTACACAACCCAAACATTACTCTGTTGTTACCCAGGTATGTTTTAAGGATCTATATCATATCTCAATATGGGTGTTTCAATACTTATACGCTTTCTGAATCTTTAAACAATATCAAACACAATGTTTCGTTCACCTGGATGTGAATGAGACATTGTACTCGATAGTGTTTACTATTTTTCTAGTCTGGGGTATAGGCCTTTGTTGTTAATTTGTGAATCTTTTGTTACTGATATCGAAGGACGGGACTGATGTACTAAGATAAAATTGCTTTGTCACTAACACGATATTGTTTTGCTAGGCATCACAAGCAGGGTGAATAAAGACAAGTAACAAAGGTTCCTTTTAAACGATGTAAAAATGACTTAAAAAGCAACGGTAGTTAAATGAAGCATTGGCATGAGGGAATGAGGATGAGGAGTGTAACTGAGTTTGAACTAAACGGCCAGGTTAAGTTTGTGAAATTACGCTCAAGTTACAAAGCAACTTAAGCGTAATTTGAGTTATCAAAGGTAATTTAAGTTATCTTTGCAACTTAAGTTATCGAACGACGATGATAACGAGCTTGCAACTTCATGACATTGCTAATCTATTTTTTCTTTTCTTCTTTCACCATAGTTTGACTTGAGTTGTGAAATGCAACCCTACAACCTCCTTGCGACTTCGATGGTTTTCATATTCTGGGCTCTTGGTGCCGTTGTTCTTGGATGGCTAGCAGACAAGTATGTCACACTATTCTATTTGCTTTGGGTTGTATATATATGTTACGTTGTATATACTTACATATGTATATATACATGAAAAGTAAATACAAAGAAAAACTATAGCATTTTTCAATACTCAGAGTTTCATGCTGTAGTTTTATCTTTTTACCTACTCTTCATGTATATTTTGCTCTGCTCTTTCACCCAGGGGCGTCCAGCATTGTTCTTTGACAAAGAGAATATACGTCATACTGTATAATGCTAGTGAATAACACGTTTATTAGCACGATTGACGGAATACAGAGACTCAAGCCAAGAGATTGAATTTTACAGGCTTAATTGATGATCTTTCTCAGGTCACTCTTCGGGAGATAAGCTGTGAATGTACATCTCCTAAGGAGAGAGGAATCCGACGACGACCACGCTTGATTTGATGTTTTCTGCATATAGTATTTGTTTACATCTACATGCAGGCAGTTTCAGATTCAACTATTGAACCAACTGTCCTAGAAGGCTGAAACTGGTTTCAGAGTGATCAGAGGGTCGTAATCAGTAAGATTCGATTCTTTATGATGACAAATTCAAAAACTATTCGCAGCTATCTGAGAAAGTTTAGAAGCCAAATGGCCACAACGTTTTTAGGGAAAGTGCTAAAAATTGCTAACATTTTCTCCCTTTTCTCCCAAGTATTTTGTAATAACGAGCAAATCATGTAGGGTCGCGGGAATTGTGAAATGTTTCAAGGTGCAGTTCGTCTATTAGTTTGACAAACCTTTGATGAATGAATCTTTGAAGAGCAAATCCTTGCAAATACAAATCATTATTATAAAACTGACGACTTCTTTTTCAGATATGGTCGCAAACTTGTGCTCATTCCCTCAACGGCGGCCATCGTAATCATAGGTTTCATCAGTGCCTTTTCTCCAAACTTCGCCTTCTACGCCGTGGCTCGTGTCTTGGTTGGGTTTTTTATTCCTGGTAACATCATACAACTGTTTGTTTTGATATCCGAGTTTGTAGGCCCAAGACATCGACCCCTGGCTGGCATTACTCTTTGGATTGCCTACTCTGCTGGCATAGCTCTGCTTGGCGTGATAGCTTACTTCGTTCGAACATGGAAGCTTTTGATCATCATTTGCACAGCTCCATATTTCTTTACTTTTATCTTTTTAAAGTTAGTATCTTCTTGAAAAACTACTGTTTTCCATTCTGTGATACAAAAATCAATAATGAAAGTGGTGCAGATGTTATTAATCATTTACGAACGTTTGTTATTATTTTAAATATAGGTTCATTCCCGAGTCAATCAGATGGCTGTGTCTAAATGGAAGAACTGAAGATGCGATGGAAATTATCAAGCGAATTGCGAAAGTAAATGGAAGACCTGCCCCTGACGTGAAATTGGCCGAAAAAAGTGACAATACTGAAAAGTCTTGTAGTAGCTTTTTGAATCTATTTCGACCAATGAAAATGGCTGTAAGCAGTTTAATTCAAGGCCTTGCATGGTAAGATATACGATTTTGTCCTGTTTGGTAGTGCATTGTTACAAAAATAATTCAAAAGCCAATCATACAACTTAGCGGCCATGACCGTTTTGCAATGAAGCGGGAATTAATAAATGGACAGCATGCACAAGAAGTGTGCAACCTATAAAAACAATTGTAAAATGTAGCAAAGAACAAGACTTAATCATAAGTTTGGTAATTGATGTTCAATTCTGCTCTGCAAACGTGGATGTCAAATTTGAAGTCCCACACTAATTGTTGACTACCTACCTACCTATTTTTTAAGGATTGTGAATGGCCTAGTCTACTTTGGTGTTTCGTTCGCCGCAGCGGATCTCGGTGGCAGCATGTATAGAGACCATATCCTTCTATCTCTTGTCGAAATACCAGCTATTATACTTGCCATATATCTCTGTCAGAAGTAAGTTCACTTAGCTGTTTAACTACCCTAGCTGGGAGGTGTTTTATTTAAATTCTAATTTCACCACTGGTTTGCTGAAATTGGCTTGGTCAAGACGCTGATTTCACTTCATGTTTATTTTCAGAATTGGTCGCAAGAAGCCAGTGGTAGTAGCAAGACTTATTGGTGGCCTAGCCTGCATTGCTGCATCGTTGATTCCAGCAAATGATAAAAAGTCTGGTAGGTGAATCATTCTTGTTAATGCTTTATTATAAGTTATAGCACTGTACAATATATATAGAGTTGAAGATTGCTTTCCCACTCAGATCGAAGGCCAAGACAACAGAAACCCACCCCACTTTTGTTGAAGATCACTGTTCCACTCAGGTCGAAGGCCAAAACAACAGAAACCCACCCCACTTTTGTTGAACATCGCTGTTCCGCTAACATCGAAGGCCAACACACTAGGGAGGTGGTGCGCGAAGCGCGCCAGCCTTCCTAGTCTATATATAGAAAACATTGAGGTGTAAGCGTTCAAAAATACAGACCTATATACGATAACAACTTTAGGTGTAGGCGTAGATACGTAGATGTATGGGCGTTCACACTTACAAATTGTTAACTTTTGATACATTTACGCCGCACCGCTGGAAATTGAATTACAGTAAGCAATGGACTCTGGGAAATATGCATCCTTCCATTAAGTGACATCTTTATCGGTTTTAAATGTTTGTTTTTGAGTGGCATACGTCAATGGCCGTTACAAAGTGATTTTTGCATGGGTGGGCCACTAGCGTTTTTAAAGATTGTGCTAGAACGATGAAAATTGTTTTAGATTGGTCAGAAAACTTTAATCAGAACGAATTGGCTCCTTGAGAGTGAACTTTCTGTTGCTTAATTAACTGTAGAGTGTACTTACTGATCATATTCTATATTGTGTCCGTTTCTTACATTTTAATATTTTTAATTTTACTTTTTTTGATAGATTTGATACCATTGAGAGTGTGTTTCGGAATCTTTGGTAAATTATGCATCACAATATCTTTTGCATCGATTTACATTTGGTCAGCAGAGCTCTATCCAACTGTCATTCGGTAAGTAATATCTGAAATACATAATAGTAATAACAGAATGGATAACACAGTTAGGATTAAATGGAAAATAGAGAACCTCGTCAATATCATCACCAACGGAACTATCCTTGCCATATTGAATATTAGGCCATATTTGGAAGGTTGTCACAAGACAGGGTCCTATTGTATGGCTTTACGATTTCCAAATGTTAGAAGCCATTCATCTGCTGTGAGCTTTGAATAGGTGTTTAACCTTTAGTGTTTGGAATTTGATGAATGCTCATATAATAAAGACCACACGGATAACTGGTTATTAAACTTTGTTAATATTTGTAGTGGTGCAGCCATGGGCTATCTTCAAATAGCAGCACGACTTGGCTCAGCTTTGGCTCCTTGGGTCGCGAAATGGCTCATCGGTATACACGTTGTGTTGCCGTTTTCATTGATGGGGGGATGTGCCATCATCTGTGCTTTGCTCCTTTTGAAATTGCCAGAAACAGCATTCAAACCAACTGCTGAAACATTTAACGACTTGCAAAGCGATGCAAAAGTTAAAGCTGCAAATGTTGAATTGAAGACATCTGACGGTGAAGATGGGGGAACGCCTCTTGTATAAGAAACTAACAATAACTGAATCTTAGCTTAGCTTTATGGTTTGAGCCTCGCATATACAAGAAACCAGTTGCTGGAACTACTTCAAAATACAGTTCAGTCTCGATTTGATCAACAAAGTTGAATACGGATCGGGCTTTGTTTCCTGAAAAGTTCTGAGTATCAAATTACTACCTTTATTTTCCTGTCTTCTTCCATTTAAACAATGTTCAAATCAGTTTAGGCCATATAAACAATTATGCTATTATCTTTATTGCCATGTTGAGTTTAGATCCTTGGATATTCCAGGCCAAAGGTTTTTAAAACAAAAGCTACACCACTGATGCCCCATTCGTTTGTCTTTTCACTTTTCTGTTTGGGGAGTGAGTGTCACTTGAACTCATTTGTAAATTAATGCTTTTACTGTCGAAAAGTCCAGTATGCGCTTGTATTGAAGGGGGGTGTAGGGAACGCATTTGCAAGGAACGAAGTGCGAGGGGGAAACGCGGCCCCTGGCATTACGTTGTACGAGGTACGCGAGGCCCCGTTGAGCCTAATACTTTACTGATTTGTATCAATATAGGTTATTGATGTGCTATTCCGAGTTTTTGTGATATGAAGTGTTTGCACTTTTGCCAGTTCCTGCAAAGTTTGGCGTCTCAAATGCATTGCGACTTTCAATCAATCAGGTGGTTCGTGAGAGGTAGCTCGTAGAACCTTGGATATGCCTCTATCGGTGGATAGGGAGGTGGGCGGGTAAATTTTTTGTTTCCTTGATTTGCTTGGCAACTATGTATAAGTATATGTTGCTTTGTTTGTAAATTGTTGCCCTTTGAGGGCTTTGCATTGTCTTATAAGGGGAGTATTTTGCGTTGTGATTCGCTTAATTTGATTGGCTTGTCGCTGGTTAGCCTGCTGCGTTGGGAGCTCTCATTGGCTTATTGTGCTTGTTACTTTCATCAAGCTGAGATTAGATACAGGCAGCATCGCTATGCGTGATATTTTAAGATTTGTGCCAGATTAAGGGCCCATATACACGAGCAAAATAAGGACATTCTTTTAGGGATTAAGGTAATTAGCACTCCGGTTGCCCGTGTATATGGTCTCCCTTGCAAGGCCTGCCTTATTCGTTTCACACGTAAGGATGAAAAAGACCGGCCAATAAAATAAGGGGTGCTCTCGAGGTTCCCTTATTTTAAGGCAGCATTGTTTTCTCGTTGATCCCTGTCATCGGAGATTAGCATCATCTCAATTTCACAACAACGCGCGGTTTATTCAAACTTTTTCTTGACTAATAACAAAGGTCATCTGGAAGTTTCTGTTTATCTGTTTACGAAAATATAATAATGTTGGAGGAAGAATTTTTTGCTGCTATTAATGTCTGTATATCTTTTGGAGCAAAATCTCTCCAGCGTTCACTGCAAAGAGTACTGCATTTTGCTGCAGCCTATATTCCGAATCTTCAGGCATTGCTGTTTGTTCATAGGCAGGCAATGCTTGATGAACCATACGTCTGTAGCTTGCCATTTTAATATAAGACAATTTGTAGAAAGCATTAGCAGAGCTTTTGCAAGTATTCAGGTATTCACTGTCAGACAATATTCAAACTATCGTTCAATTCAACTAAACTGCCCAGATAGTTTATCAAAGAGTTTTGATATCACCAGTCATCACTAATTAGGAAAACTGACATGTGTTGCTTATTTTGATGAGCAAAATAAGGACAGACAGTCTGGAATTCACACCTCCTTACGCTGCACCCTACTGTTTTAGGCAGATTTAAGGTGCTCGTGTATATGGGCCCTAAAATACCTTGCCTGTGTCAAGTAATCAACGCACCCTTGGTGCGGCCCTGTTAAGTTGGTTGTTGATTGGCATCCAAAGCACAGTCACGCAATATGAAACATCCGTGCCTAATTAACCAAAGTAATAATAATATCACCGTGAAAGTAAAGATAATCGTCCTTTTTATAAGATACAGTAATGTTTTCTTTCGTAAAGTTAAAGTTGTTGTGGCTTTTCAGTTTCATCTTAAAAAAATTTTTTTAAAACTTTTCATTTTTATATTTTTATAAAGGAATTTTATAAAAATTATCTTATAAATATATATTTCTCGTCTTAAAGACGAGAAATATGTGCAATTAAAGGTTTTCCATTATTAGGAACTTCCGGAAATGCGATAGCAAAAAAGATCCAAAAAGTAAGGATTTCAGAAACAGTACCTTGAGGGGAAAAGTCCCGCATATTTATTTTGCTATTATTCCGCTGTTTTATTGTTCAACTATCGTACTTCCTGTCTTCGCTTCCCTCTCCTACGTTTCCAGGCCAGGCCAAGCCAAAGTAAAACAAAGATGGCAGTTCCAAACTGTAAAGAAAGCTTAACAAAAGAAGGCCTAACTGTGGACGAGGCTCTACCAATAATTGGCGAATTCGGGAAGTTTCAAATAGTTCTCGTAATGGCTTTTTGCGTAATGAAAATTCCTGGTTCCATGGCCGTATTATTGCCTTTCTTCGCACAACATGATCCTGGTTGGAAGTGTACCTTTAACAGTACCGTATGCAAGTTGAATGGAACTATCACCTCATCGAATAAGAATGATTTTGAGAAGAGATGCAACATGCCAAGGTCTGAATGGCAGTTTACACAACCCAAACATTACTCTGTTGTTACCCAGGTATGTAATACATTGATGCCTTCAATAAACTAAATACTTCATTTCATGACCAATAATTATAATAATGGAACCCCTTGGGGCATAAAAGCACAACCCTCAGCCTGACCCTTCTGAATAATGTCGCAAGTTTTCCTACGATGTATGAGTCAATTTCCTCTTGAACTATTGTTATCCTCCGTTTTTAAATTGTCATGCGTCACTTCTAGCTATATACTACCTCTTTCAGCTTCATACGTCACCACTTAGATCAGTGCACAAAACCCTACACCATTGACTATTTCTCGTCATATTACTGTATACTTTGCAGTTCGATGTGGTTTGCGATATGCAACCCTACAATCTTCTCACAACGTCACTTTTCTTCCTTTGTTGGGGTCTTGGTGCTGCCATTTTTGGACGCCTCTCAGACAGGTGCGTAGTATGAAATATTGATACGCCCCCTTTGTCCCCCCTCCCTGTAGCCAATGGAAAATAATAGAACAAACTCTCCTTCGTTGCTCTATTTCTTGTATATGTTCTGTTTTGTTCCATATCAAAAATATATGGGCTGGTATGTCCCTTATGACAAATATATGGGCTGGCATGTCCCGTATCACAAATACATGGGCTGGTATGTCCCATATCACAAATACATGGGCTGGTATGTCCCATATTACAAATACATGGGCTGGTATGTCTCATATCACAAATATATGGTCTGGTGTGTCCTATATCACAAGTATATGGGCTGGTATGTCCCGTATCACAAATATTCGTGTTGGTGTGCCTTCACGAATCGTTCTTATGTATTTTAGTTTCTTATCATCACAATTCGTATCTTTTTCTTTCAGATTTGGTCGTAAGCTTATTTTGATTCCCACGACTTCTGGCGTGATGATAATAGGCCTAATCAGCGCATTTGCTCCGAATTTCGCTTTTTTTGCCGTATGTCGTATTCTCATGGGGTTCCTCCATCCTGGCAGCTTTGTTCAAATGTTTATCCTGGTCTCGGAGTTCGTTCGACCAAAGCACAGACCCGCGGCCGCCCTGACACTTACCAACTCTTTCAACATCAGCCTCTGTATACTTGGTTTCGTCGCCTACTTCATTCGAACTTGGAAGCTCCTGATTGTTGTCTGTACGGCTCCTTATTTCTTCGTGTTTATCTTCTTCAAGTAGGTATTGCTTCGACTTTCACCTGCACTTAGACTCAACGCCTTGGGTGCTATTTAAGTTTTTTAAGTTAAAGTCATTGGGCACTTATTAGGGAAGTTTAGTCTCAGGACACACCGTCTTTGCAAGGAGCCTTTTTTGCGTTTATTGTAAAGCCTGGTTTCCATATAGTCGTTGAGGGTCGTTGAGGGTCGGCCGAAGGATTAAAGTCAGCTTTGGACAATATCTGTGGGATTTTTAGTCCTTTCAGCGACCTTCAGCAACCCTCAACGACTATATGGAAACCAGGTTTAAGAAAGGGGAGCGTTTATTGCGAAACATGCAACTTTTACTAACAAATGAGAATTACTTAGAATTGCTGGCAGAGTGCTCCAGTTTTGCATGCATCTTCTTGTGGTCACGCAATTAGCAATGATGTACACAACTTTAAATGTAGATTTAGCTGCTCTTGAAAGCTCTCTTTTTGTTTTATATATTTCTAGGTGGGTTCCCGAGTCAGCAAGGTGGCTATGTTTACATGGTAAAACCGAAGAGGGGATGAAAGTGATCAAGAGAATTGCGAAAATCAATGGAAAAGATTTTCCACGAGATCTCACATTGATCGAAGTTGAGAAGACCTCCGCAAAATCCAGTGGAAATATATTGAATTTGTTCAGACCAAAGAAAATGGCAATTAGTTCAATTATTCAAGGATTTGCTTGGTAAGCCGAGAGTATTATTACAATTCAAGTATAATATGATGATCATGGTATATGTTGATGTCAGGCCCACCATCGATCATTGGAGAAATTTTCAAAAGTTCCATTTCACTGCGATCACTTTTTCACATTGGATTACTCCAGATTTCTAAATATCTGAATAGCTCTGTTTTGTCCCTAATGCACTCAAGTGTCGGCAACTCCCATATCCTTGTAATTTGACCCCCTATATACAGTGAACAGCATACAGTGGAAAACTATGTGCATGTTGCAGAATGGATAACTGATAAATTGTTTTTAAGGGTTGTGAATGCCCTGGTCTACTACGGAGTTTCATTCGCCGCAGCGGATCTCGGTGGCAGCATGTACAGAGACTACATCCTTCTATCTCTTGTTGCAATACCGGCAGATATTCTGTCCATTTACCTGTGCAAAAAGTAAGTACTTGTCAATTCATTTACTCGAGAAATCACGTTGTGTTATGAAAGCATGCAAGCTAAAGTAGCTCTTTCTATCTCTCGTTGCAATTTTCATCTAGAGTCGGTCGCAAGAAGACCATTGTGTCATCAGTATCGATTGCTGGATTGGCATGCATCGCTGCATCAATTATCCCTAACGATGGAACTCGACCACGTAAGCTACTTTTTGCCTCCACATAAAGTTTTCCTTTAGCGGACCTTGAATGGAGTCAAGATTTATACCCAAAGCCTCTTGAACTCAAGTTGAAGTTTTGTTGCCAGGCAGATTAAGGGATTGCGGATTGAGGATTGGGGAGGGGGGGGGGTTACCTGTCCCTGGTAATCCTCCAGTCTTTGTTGTTGCTTGCAGCTTCTTGTTATTATCAAATTAAACGTTTTTAAACCTCTTCACAAGTTTTTTCATTTCTCGACAGATTTAATACCTTTGAGAGTGTCCCTTGGAATATTGGGCAAGTTTTGTATTACAATGTCTTTTGATTCCATATACACGTGGTCTGCTGAATTGTATCCAACAGTTATCAGGTACATGGAACAATCAACCAATCAAATTACCCTCCTTATTTTTGCTTGTCAACGAGACTGTCACAAACGTTACCGACACTTTCAGTTTCAATGAAATCATTAATGAGCACAGCCCTTTCTATAAGCATACGCTCTCTCTAATTATGGGTGCTTATCTTATATATATGATGGTGTTTTAATACAGTGTTCCATTTATAAGCGTAACTATCTAATGATTTTTGCTTTAAGGGGCGTGGCGATGGGTTATTTACAAATTGCAGCCCGACTTGGCTCAGCTTTGGCTCCTTGGGTTGCGAGATGGCTCATCGGTATACACGTTGTATTGCCGTTTTCATTGATGGGAGGACTTGCCATTATTGTTGCGGTGCTGCAGTTGAAATTGCCGGAGACAGCTTTCAAACCAACTGCTGAAACATTGGACGATTTGGATGACCTTGAGGATTTTCGAGGAGATGGTGATAGAGTTGGAAAAGAATCTCAATTTTAAATTGAATATGGGCAAGTTACTCATTTTTAATTATATATTTTTCCATGTATTCACTTCTTGTCGTTTAATCGGTAGAAACAATGAATTTTCTAGAGCATAATTTTATGGAGCATGATTTTATATTTTAAGTGAAAAATTAGTGTATTAAAACAATTGTTTGGATATATTTACGCTTCTCCCTCTGAATTCACTGCAGAATGTAGAAGTCAAAAATAAGATTTTGCGGCTAGCTTCGCAGCTAAATTTGTTACCTATTGTTTAGCATTTATGAACGTATTGCTTGAATGATCACGTATTGCTGAACAATACTTTTAATTATTTTAATTGTAATGTAAATTTTTAAGGTGCGTTCTAATTGCTTTTGATACGGGAGCTCGTGGCGTGGTGTGGTGTGAGAAATGGCCTAGACCACAACCAAGCAAAGCAATACTGTAATTTTTTCAAATTTGCTTGAGGAAACCTGGCTGTCTTCTTCAATTTGAGACACTGAACCTAAAGATGCCCGATTCTTCGAAAACGAATTTGAGAAGAGATGCAACATGCCAAGGTCTGAATGGCAGTTTACAGAACCCAAAGATTACTCTGTTGCACCCAGGTCAGATATGCACAGTAAACATTTAATTTAGCCTGAGTTAATGTTTGCTCGTACACTTAAACGTTTATTAAGTTTCCACTGGATGTTCAATTGTATTTCAATTGAAACAGCATTATCCCGCGGAGGAGTCCTGTAAGCGTTGCTGAGCTACCGAGCTGCCCCCTATAGAATGTTGAGTTTTTAGTAAGGCCCCTCCCAGGGAAGGGGGGCTTAATCGAGCCATCATGGTAGGTAAAAGGGGCAGGAATATTTTGAACAATGTAAGGGAATTATAGGTAAGACAGGCGCTGCTATGCTTAAGTGAAAGTAGGTACAAATTACCTGGGGGCCTTGCTTTGATCTCCAAATATTACCTCGTGACAGATTCAAATTGGACAGAAACAGTTGACGATGAACTTAATTATTTTTTTGACATTTGCTTTTACCAGACAACCATGGATGCAAGGATACAACACAGGTGTTGCAGCCAAAACGCATGCGCATTGCAAGCGTGTAATCTCTCCAGGAAGTGCGGATTTTCTCGAAATGACACCTGGCGGTTAGGGGTGGAGGTTGGACCTTTGAGCCGGAAGCACTCGAAACCCATGCAAACGTTTTTGTTAACATCAACATCAATTCAAGGGTTGCATTGCAAGTTGCGATCAATCATAATAGCAGTGAAGACAGAAGCACAACAAAGTGGCGTGTCATATTTCATTGCTTCAGTCAGAATTCAGAAGTTGAAGAAAAATCAGCGGGATTGAATCAGATTAGACGAAACACTGCTTGCTTGCTGCTTTGAGAAGTTCGAGATTTTTCATCACAGCACGACTTTGCTTCTTCGCATTTCTATATTCTTGAAAATCTCAGGGCTACATGATAGCCGTTTCTTCAAACGACTCCAAGCAACTGGTAACAGAGGAAGAGTGCCTTGGTGAATGCTGCGAGCCACTGCGAGTTTTCCACAACAAACAAACTGAAGGCTTTCTCGGTGTGAATGAGACAACGACAAAATGAAGAAAGCACCAATTGGCTATGAAGTCGATGATATTTTGCCTTTCGTGGGCGAGTTCAGTCGTTTTCAGTACATCTTAGAGTTGTTGTTATGCATCGCCATCATACCACAAACCTTGCAGGTACTGATCATGTACTTTGCTGCTCAGAATCCAGGTTGGAGATGCGTGGCTAACAGTACTGTTTGCAAATTTCACAACATCACTTACACCTCCTCGACCAGTGGCTACGAATCAAGGTGTAACATGCCAAGAGGTGACTGGGAATTTGTACAACCCAAGGACTACTCGATTGTTACAGAGGTATGCTAATTATAGTGTGCATGCTTTTGTGTTGCTATTTTGTTTTGTTCACAATTTTGTATCACTTGTCATCAAGATCGGAAGTATCGGGGCCCTCTTCACCAACACTTTTCAGGGACAGTTCTACTTGACCAGAGCACACTGCTCTAAACCATTCCTAAAGTGATTGTTATTATACTGTGACAGTAAATTACAGTTACTCCAATCTCGTAGGCGGTCATTTCTTCAATCCATGGTTAAAATAGACTTATTATTCCCCGATGTTTCAAGCGCTTCTCCCTATTTTGACAAGGTTCGAAAATGCTCGAGGCTTTCTTGGTTTTGGATTATTCTCAAATATACAGTAAAAACTAAATAACAACTTCTCAATTTCGCATATAAGCCTATATTGTTCAGAAACAATGGGCTATTCTATTGTTTCAGTGTATGTCTTGACCAGCAGCTTTAAGGCAAGCAGCTTTAAGGCACAGTATAATAAGTAACTCGATCTTAAGCTATAAAGTATTCGTATTCTTATTTTTTGGGTCAAAATTTCCCAGAGGCGAAAGGTCCGCATTTTAAAGATGGACCTGTGTTGACATCTTTTAAGTTGACGCGATTGTTGGAACAATAATAAGACAATCACAGCGTGTGGTATTTAGTGCACTGGCTTAGCCTTTGAATTGTGCATTTTATGATACAAGCATGAAAACTGGCACAAGTACACAGTTTGATACGCTGAACAAAATGAGGAACAGACCCCACTCAGAAAATGCCCCCAAAAGCTATTTTTAGACTGGGGTATTAGATCCCAGTCCTCTTTTTGGTTTTCTGTTATAACTCCAAAACTACTTGCATTACAATTGTGAAATTTTGTAGAATAAGACATATTTATGTTATAAAGACAATGAAGCACAAACCGCACTCAGAAAATACCCCAAAAGCTATTTTTAGACTGGGGTATTAGATCCCAGTCCTTTTTTGGGTTTTCTGTTATAACTCCGAGACTACTTGCATTACAATTGTGAAAATTTGTAGAGTAAGACATATTCATCTTATAAAGACAATAAAACACAAACTCCACTCAGAAAATGCCCCCAAAAGCTATTTTTAGACGGGGGTATTAGATCGCAGTCCTTTTTTGGGTTTTCTGTTATAACTCCGAAACTACTTGCATTACAATTGTGAAATTTTGTAGAGAAAGACATATTCATCTTATAAAGGCAATGAAACACAAACTTCACTCAGAAACTGCCCCCAAAAGCTATTTTTTAGACAGGGGTATTAGATCCCAGTCCTTTTTTGGGTTTTCTGTTATAACTCCAAAGTACTTGCATTACAATTGTGAAATTTTGTAGAGTAAGACATATTCATGTTATAAAGACAATGAAACACAAACCCCACTCAGAAAATACCCCAAAAGCTATTTTTAGACTGGGGTATTAGGTCCCAGTCCTCTTTTGGGTTTTCAGTTATAACTCCGAAACTACTTGCATTACACTTCTGAAATTTTGTAGAAATTTTGTAAAACAACATATTTGGTTACTCCATACAAGAAAAACACAACCGATCCAGGAAATACCAAAAAGATATTTTTACGCCAAGGCACTACAGTAGTTCCCAGTTCTCTTTTAGGTTCTCATCTATAACTTGCTAACTATGTGTAATGAGTGTCTGAACAAAACGTTACAACGTTATTACTTTATCCACCACACGTCTCAAATATTGCTTGCATTATTCAAAGACTTTGTTATTCTCCGAGCACTGGCCATCACATTTGCACCGTTCACTGCAGGGAATATCAAATCTACGACATGTGCATCGTTCACCACAATTCTTTTTACAGAACAGTGTTTCAATTCTTTTAGCCCCCAAGAGGAATGCACCGCACTATAATAGTCAAACACATACAGCGTATCAACAATATTTTAGCTGACAGGTTTCTCGCCTGCAGATTCACGAACTTCGTCAATTCGCACCGAATGCAGATCGCACACAAATCATCCTAACGAGCAAATGTGCGAGGTTTAACTCATGACTGCTCCTATCTCCAATGAATTTCTTTAGCCCCAGCTTCTCACCGCACACACAGCTTCGCAGCAGCGTACGAAGAATTGTGCGGGCAGCACTCGCGCTTATCCATCATCCGAATCTTCTTGTTGTTCATTCGCTACATCTATTGCCCGAACTGCGTGTTACCCAACCATACGAGCTTATTTTGCTGCGGTCCGGTTCCGGAATATCTGCCTCGGACATCAATTCACCATTCCCGACTTGGCACAATTCCAACTCACCTCGCGGGGCTTTCGTCGTACAAAAGTCCGGACTTCACGTACAAAAAAAAAACAACAAACAAACAAACAAACAAATCCCATCCCAATTGGCATTTGACCAGGCAAAATATCGCACTATGTCAAACATCGGGGCTTGGGGGCGATAAACTCACGACCTTGGTGGCCTTTAGTACAGCGTTTTGTGGCCTTCTACGCTCTTCGGTATTTCGTGCCCCACAACCGCAATCATTTGTCCACGTTCTCGACTTCTCGTTGAAATCTACGCTGAACATTCGCGAACAGCCTATTCGGACTTTGTAAAAAAAATCATTGGTGCTGCAATTTGGGGAAATACTTTGGCTGTAATTTTGGCAGTTTGGCCACCTATTTAATGGCTTAGTTAATTTATTTCGTTAATTGCACAAACCACTCTTCACGGGTGTTCGTGACCACACTTCGAGCAGTTCCCCATCTTGGCTTGTTGCAAGTAGTTTTGGAGTTATAGCAGAAAACCCAAAAGAGGACTGGGACCTAATACCCCAGTCTAAAATTAGCTTTTGGGGTATTTTCTGAGTGGGGTTTGTGTTTCATTGTCTTTATAACATGAATATGTCTTACTCTACAAAATTTCACAATTGTAATGCAAGTAGTTTCGGAGTTATAACAGAAAACCAAAAAGAGGACTAGGATCTAATAACCCAGTCTAAAAACAGCTTTTGGGGTATTTGCTGAGTGGGGTTTGTGTTTCATTGTCTTTATAACATGAAAATGTCTTACTCTACAAAATTTCACAATTGTAATGGAAGTAGTTTCGGAGTAATAACAGAAAACCAAAAAAAGGACTGGGATCTAATACCCCAGTCTAAAAATAGCTTTTGGGGGCATTTTCTGAGTGGGGTCTGTTTCTCATTTTGTTCAGCGTATCAAACTGTGTACTTGTGCCAATTTTCATGCTTGTATCATAAAATGCACAATTCATGCACATTTTGGAGTTAAGCGGCTACACTAATTATGTAATCAGGACACAAAAGTAAACACGCAGAATGAATTTCTCAGCACATAAAGTAAATAAATAAGAAAACATTTATGCAGCGTGTTTAAGGCCCTATTCGCACTGCATCTGGAACAGACAATGCTAATCTCTTAGGCCCCGTTTACACGGCGTAACAGTCAAGTTTTTGTACTGATAGGTTTACCGTGTTGTAAGCGGGGCCTTATTGTTCTATCTTCAAAGGCGGTAAGGGTTTACAAGAAAGTAGCTTTATTGATACAGCGCGAACACGCGAACACCAAAATCTGAAGTCTGACAAAATGTTACATTTCAACTAAGTGGTCAAAGGTTCCGTCAAAAGAGATCTGATCTGGAGCATCGCAATCTCGTGAAAATCTCTGACAGATAACCAAGGGTTAACTTGAGGCTATTACTAAAAGCAGGACCGGGAACGACCAGGGAACGAAATGTTTGAAATCACAGTTGCTGTAAGAGTGATCAGGACCCTAGAACCGGGGGCTTTAATGTAAAGGACCTATAGGTCCCTCGACAAACTAGCCATTCCAGGATCTGTCTGAATTTAATTGGACCAAATACCTTTAAAGGAAATTTATCATGGGATATTTTGGGTGAGACCTGTAAACATTTATGCAGACCACACCCTTTACATTGGCTATTAATTTGAGCAGCGCCATTTTGCCAGGAAGGTAATAAAGGAATGGATTGGAGAGAGGGAAATACCTGATGGAATCGCGTGTTTATGTTCACAAAGATACAATCATTTGATTGAATAGTTTTTGCACACTTTCACTGCTGCATTTTATCAGTCACATTGCACCTTAAAGGGCTACTCCCACCATATTTTTTTATTTCATTTCTGGGTAGTTTTTGACGGAAAAACAGGTACTGCACTTTTTAAATTTCGAAATTCGCTCATTAACACCTCTTTTCACGGCTCCAAAAGTGCGATTTTCAGGCCATTTCTGAAAATGTCGCGCAACATGAAACGATTTGGGCCGAGGTTGTGTGACGTAGATGCCGGAACGCAAAAAAACTTCTTTCTTTGGCTTCAGTATGGAAAAATCAACGTCGCGTCTGGTTTTCTCCCTTGTTTTCAATGATAAACACAAATGTTTTTTCAAACCACTTCAACACCATCATTACAAAGCTTATTGACATCTCCCCGTGTGTTTTTTTTAATTTTCGGCATTGTTAAGGGCTGAAAATTGACCCCAAAGCTGATGCAGTGACAATGGATTTTTCCAGTATTCACACGCCTCACGTGGTTATGTGTTCATCACTCAACCTCTTCCTTCCTTTCATTTTGCGTGATAAAACAACCAGCAAACGTTTGTGAATCGTGATATAATAAGTTTGTTTATCGTTTCCATCAGTTCTATACTCTATTTTATCAAGTTTTGCCGTGTGCTTGGTTTTAGCAAGATAATTATGGATTATTTTTGTATTTACTACTTGGGTTTTTGTCAAAGATATTGAAATGCTAAAGTGATATGCGCTGTTAAAAAGTTGCTCAAATTGAAATTGTTTGGCTGACATATCCATGGAGTTCTTGTTATAAATTATATATATATCTTGGTGATTACATTGAAACCTAAGGCAAAGTAAAGGTGTATATTGTTGACAAAGTCAGACAATATAATCAAAACCAGCACACCAGTATGAAGCCCAACATTGTGCTGGAAAGTTTTTCTTCGAATTCACATTGAACTTGTGAAATCTTCGATCTCTGGGCATTAATGTTTACACTCTTGGAAGGGATTGTCGAGTTTTTCTACACAGCTATGACCATAACTAAACTTGAAATATTACCAAAATATGAGCTGCTGCTTCAAATACACACCAGATAAAACAAATGAGGTTATTTGCATGCATTATTAGTCCAAAATAGCATTATTCTACTTTACCCGTGCCAGGACCTGCTCGGCCTAGCGATTTTGCAAATTTTTGACTGACCCGATTTGGTTTAAATCTTATAAATGCGTAGATAAGAGCTCACAAATTTTCCATACTATCAATTCTATCGAAAAATTGTTGAAAGAGAGCTTCCTCCTCTTTAATTGAATAGATTTCGAATTCATATTGTTATTTAAAACCATCCCGCACCACTGAAGATTGTATGTGAAGCTCGCTCGAGACTGCGACGTTGAGGTCGAAAAACATGCCGGCTTGCAGTGTAAGCGTGAGCAAATCATCCTCATTTTTGTAAAAAACTCACGCTTTTCATGATAAACGAGGCATCAACAGATTCCTTAGATCCTGAACTAGTGCGTGGCATGGTTTAATTTTTTAAATACGACTTGGTTTTAACTATAGACATGCAAAACGTTTTTGTGCGAGCTTTGGTACTGAACACAATAAAGTAAATTTTCTGCGTTCCGGCATCTGCGTCACACCGGCCTCGCCCCAGTTTTCTTTTTGCCCGACTTTTTTCTGGAATGTGCATGTTTGGAGGCGTAAAAAAGGGTGTTAATGAGCGAATTTAAAAATTTAAAAACTGCAGTACCTGTTTTTACGCCAAAAACTACCCAGAAATGGAATAAAAAAATATGGTGGGAGTAGCCCTTTAAAATTAGGCTTGTGGCTCCATTCTTGTATTTGTTGTTTCGTTTTACTATAGTTCGTTTTTATGTTTGTTGACATAATACTATATTTTTTCCTAAGTTCGATCTGCATTGTGACACCGAAATCTACGCATACTTTACTACCTCTTTCTTCTTCGTCGGATGGGGTGTTGGAGCTGTTGTTTTGGGCCTATGCGCAGATTGGTAAGTTAATAGGCCTCATGTACACGCAATAGTTGACTGGAATGTTATTATTAGAAACCCCTTGTATAACAAAATAAAAATTAGCACTCTTAACTAAGACGTAGCCTATTGAACTTGAGAGAATTTTAAAAATATATTAAACTTATTCACTGTACAAGTTAGCCTGAGTTTAAAGACCCGCCATATAGCACAGTAGAATTTGCTTCCAGATTTGCTGCCGAAATTTCACACCACCAAGTCTCCTTTGATAGTGCCGTTTCCCCACTTGATATGAGTGCAGTTTTCCCTCAAAAAACAGTCTTTTCATTCTGGTTTCTCTTTCCAAGGTTTGGTCGTTGGAAGGTTCTGTTTCCTTCCCTTGGTTGTGTGATGGTTGTTGGCTTCGTCAGCGTTTTCTCACCGAATTTCTGGGTTTTTCTCACGACAAGAATCATTGTGGGTTTTTTCACACCTGGCACTGGCGTGCTCATGTTTGTCATGGCGTCGGAGTTTGTCGGAAACAAGTACCGACCGATGGCCGGCATAATTCTGTGGCTGTTCTTCACAATCGCTCTCGTCATCGTTGGTGTCAAGGCCTACTTTATTCGCAAATGGAAAATTCTGTTTATGATTTGCACGGCGCCCTACATCTTCACACTGGCCTTTGCAAAGTAAGTGGGAAGAACTGTTGCCATATCGTAATGTTTTGTATAAACGCCCTAATTTTTATAGCCTCGCTCCCATACAGCGCAATTTGCACGAGAACCAGGATAGTTACTGACCTCCCTCCTTTTTCTGCTTTTTACAGCAAACGAAAGCCAGGCGTTAAACTCCTTCTTTCGATATAAACACCCTTTTTCAATTAACGCCCCAACTAAAGTAGTTGGTTTATAAGCAATTTGCCCTTCATGTTCTGTGTGTCGTTCTGTATCCTAGAGTATTTAAGAGTTTTCGAGAATTGTATTGGGAACATTGTTATCTTGGAGCTTCTGTAGATGCATATTATCATGTAATGTGACAAGGGTTTTGGCGTTTGATTTTTAGATTCGTTCCCGAGTCGATCCGCTGGTTGAATCTGAATGGACGCACGGAGGAGGCGATGGCAATATTAAGGCGAATAGCGAAATTTAACAAGATGACGATTCCAGACCACGTGACGCTAAAGCCACACGTGCAAACTGAAAAACACAAGACAAGCCCGCTGGATCTTTTCAGGCCCACAAGGACAGCATTAACTACATTGTTTCAAGCTTTTGCCTGGTAAGTGGTGACTCAAATGCAGCAACGCATATCTTAATACGGTAAAAGTTGTATTAGACCCGGAAAGCTTATTTAATTTCCGATTGGGGGCTTATGGCATATGGGGCTTTATAAAGAAGGGGGCTTCATAAAATTCTCAAATATAAACTTCAAAAAAATATTTTTTTAAATAATTGCAAAATAATTTTATGAGCTTTTATTGTGTAACCAATCGCAATATCACTATTATTTGCGATTTAAAAAGAGGGGTGCGTTTTACGGTAACTCCATTTTGCTTCCAACTTCAAACTTATATATTCGTAACGTTCAATGTTCATTTTGATTATAAAACACTATAATATTTGTTTTCAGGATGGTGAATGGCCTAGTTTATTATGGAGTTGCATTGGCTGCCGATGATTTGGGTGGAGACATGTACAGAAATTACATTGTAGCATCGCTCGTTGAATTTCCCGCCGTTATTTTGGCAATTTATTTTTGTGACAAGTAAGAAACAGGCACTAATATGTTGTTGCTGTTATTGTATCTATTCATGCATTCTGTTTGTTGCTTTCATTAGTCTCACATGTTAGCGTTTTGAAATTTTAGAATCGGAAGAAAAAAGACCGTGGTGCCTGCTATGTTTTTGGCCAGTGCTACTTGCATTGCGGTGGCATTCATACCTACAGATAAAGGCAGTGGTAAGAATGTTGTACTTTATTGAAATCTACACAAATCAAACATGAAAGCAGCGCCAATTCATTGTATAGGCTCTCATATCATTTGTTCCATTCATTGGTTTAGTCCTTGCTGCTATTAAATATTTTTAGATCAGGGCTATCGCAAATCATAAAACAAGCTCCCGAGGACTTATTACTTTGGGTGGGGGCCTAGGGGGAGCATATACCGAGGTGGGGGCTTATTCGAGGATATACCTCTACGATGTATAACTTAGAAAATTATCACCACTTCAAGGTTATGTCATTTTCTCCTGTTGCGCTATGTTCTGTTCTTTTCAGCGTTGGCCATATTTCGAATCGTTTGCGGCATGTCAGGCAAGATGTTCGTGGCAATATCGTTTGATGCGATATACACTTGGTCTGTGGAAATCTATCCTACTGTTGTCAGGTATGCGAATCCATACGATTCAAAGTTGTGTATACCGTATTTCCTCCTATTAGCGCCCGGCGCTTATTAAATATTTTGCTAAATTAGTAAAATATATTTTGCAAAATTATTTGAACCAAATAGTAAAAATTTAAGAATTAGCTCACAGTTTTTGATTTTAGGGCGGGCGCTTATTGGAGGGGGCCGATTAAAAGAGGGTGGGGGCCAATTAGAGGAAATACGGTATACGTGCTTCAGTTTCAAAATGTCACTATTATGTTATCTCCTGTGCGGGACCAAAGAAGGGATTCAGGGACCTTGGGGCAAAAATTGACAAAATGTTCATCGTTGATTTTTTCACCAATGCGTAAACCCCCTGTAGATAATTTCAATCTTTCAGAGACCCAACTTTTGATAAGGCTTTTTGTTCCCTGCCTCATTTTCGTGGTATTGCCCCAATTGTATTCTCAAAGTTTAGTCGTAAACGTGTTGATGCAGTAGAACCTCGATATCATATGTATCCTCGATATCGTAACAGGTCTCAAGGCATGGGCTTGTTGCAAATCACAAGCAGGCTAGGCGCAGCTGGTGCACCTTGGGTGGCGAAATACTTGAAAGTTTACAGCGAGATTTTGCCTTTTACGGTGATGGGGGGCATCACCCTACTGTCGACCTTTACCCTGTTATATTTGCCCGAGACGAAGGGGGTCAGCACCGCAGAAACCCTGGAAGAGAAGCCCCACGAGATAACCACTCCCGTCAAGGGGGAGGAAGCAGAGACTGCTGGCAATGTCAATCTCGGCTACTTGAATGCCACTTGTGAATCAACTGCACTGTAATCCTGTGCGGTGTAACTTTCCCTCTCTGTCATTAAACTATTCTATGTTTTTAAATTTTGAAATTTCTGCTTCAGCTGTCGGGTAGATCCAGTGACGTGGTGACTCGAGACTCCGGAAAATGCAGCTTTTATGGGCATGGAATTCCCTCCTCAAAACGAATTTTTTCCCCTTCGTACATTTCAAATCATTTTAAAATTACTTCAAGATTTAAAGGGCTCACCGGGAAATTCCCCAGTGTCCCACTCGACCACCACGCCACAGGCTTATTTGAATCTTGAAAAAATCACCCCTAAATATAACAAACTGAACCCTTATGATCTTTGTGATTATCCAAATATCTGGTTCGTTTTATCATCAATATATGTTATATATATGTTTATAATTGAATATGATTTTTTATAAATCTGAATTTGAATTGGAGATAAAATTTGAGATTGATTAATAGTGAAGTGTCGTTTGTCTTTTGATTAATTTCTACCTTTCATAATCTTGACCTCATGTACAGATGTATGATTAGAAATTGACAAATTATACATATTGTTCTGAATTTGTTGCGTTGTGGTTGAGCTCATGTCTCTCCAATATGAAGAATTCTCATTTGCCATGCGTGATTTATTTCAGGCTCTGGTACATACTTTATTTGTTTTGCTTTATCGACCACGTGCGTGCGTGTGTGAAGCGAAGAAGACTTTGAAACTGATTTTTTCTCTTAAATTTGGAATTGGAAATTTATCTTCAACATGCATTTGATGTACTATATGAACGAAGGGAATCGTGTTTATACATTGCAGGTAAATTCTGTTTTATATGCTATCAAATGTGCAATTGATAACAAGAGAAGTGTACTGATTTTCTTTTCCTGTTCTGGTTATAATGTAAACAGGCGTAGGCCCATTGCCAATTTTTGGAGCTTTCTTTCGAAGTAGCTTATCACCGAATATCTTAATTCTCGCATTGTTTCATCTTTACAGAAAACAGATCCTAATGGAAACCCGACAATATCTGCCCATCCAGGTAGCTAAATTAGCAATAGTAATAATACAAAATTTATTAATTTAAATAATTTTTTATACTCTGTCTCTGTTGCTTAACAAACTTTGGTTATTTTTCTTTTCTTATCATTTTATATTATTTATTTTATTTTATTATATTATTATTCAGATTTCCATATTGAATCTTTCACTCTGATAACATTTTTAAACAAACAGTGGTTTACAAATATTGTTGTATTATTTTGATTTATGTACCTACTTGTTTTTTTCAGCTCGATTTTCACCAGATGACAAATACTCAAAGCATCGATATCTTCTTAAGAAAAGATTTGGAATTCTTCCTACACAACAACCAAAACCAGTTTACTAAAGCTTCAACAAAGATTACAAGAATGGCAACCAAAAACTTTCAACTGTGAATCTTGCAGTAAAACACCATCATAATTTACAGACCAGGACAACATGGACCAGAACCAGATTTTATTCCTAATCATTATGTTTGCTTTTGTATTCTTTATAATCGCAATCGAATAAATTTATTTTGTATCTCTAATTCTGTTGATGTGTCACATCACACTTCAAGTCGTCCTTTATTCGTTATGATTATTATTATGACAATCTACAAACAACAACAACAACAATTTCTCCCAATCGCGTTTGAGGAAGAGCAAGATGGCTGCCAGTTCGAGGTCTGAAGTTGTTGCTCTTTACAAGCAAATGCTCAGAGCCAGCCAAGGATTTTCGAGTTATAATTTCAGGTGATTTTATCTTGTCATAAATTGGCATTATTATTTGTTATTGCAGATCTAACGTGTCTTTTCTTTCCAAGTTTCTATACGAACCAAAGGACCTATTTTCGCTTGTTTTGTTTGTTGGTTGCTTTGGGAGGGTTCCCTAACTTTAATATGGCATTGGAAATATCGTATCTTCGTTTTTAGAGAATATGCTTTGCGAAGAGTGAGAGATGGTTTCAAAAAACACAAGGCAGAAGCAGATTCCGAAAAGATTGCAAGTTTTGTGAAAGAAGCAAAAAGAAACCTTGCTTTAATTCAGCGCCAGGTAACATGCACCAAATTCATATTGCTGGTCTGCCTTGCCTCAACAAAGTAAACTTAACAACCCAATTTTCTTGTCTTAATGACATAATCCTTTTTTCTCCAACTAATTATGCCTTGAATCTGGGTTTAAGTTTATTCTTGTTTAACATTCTATATACCATTTAAACAGGCAGCAATTGGGAATATGTACCAGCATGATAGAGTAGTCATTGAGAGAAATGGCAGCATTTGACGATTGAAAGTTTGATGTTTGACGAATAACATTTGACAGAGAGAAGAAGATAGTCCTGTTTTAAACAGATAAATATCCGGTGAACCTAAATCTTTAAAAGAATATACATCATGTGCAGCCAACATTTTCTCGTTGTGTTAACGCATCCTTTCAAAGATTTTCAGTGTGACTTTGTTTATCATCTAATTTTTATAAATTTGTGTGATAGACTTTGTTACTTTACGATAATGTGGCCCAGAGTTTAGATATTGTTATATTGTGCCAGTTTATTCAGACAATGATTTCATTTGTTAATTTAGAAATGTATCTTACTATGTATCTAACTTTTTTAGAATTAGTGATTCAATTGGAATAAGCGAAATTCATGTCATAAAGCTCTGAGTCTTGGTTGATGAACTATTTTATGAGATCGTATTTATTCACAGAGCTATTATATAAAATTATCTTATTTCCCATCTCTGGGTTTAATAATTATTTTTTGACACGCACATTTATCTTCGTTTACCATACATGCCTCACTTTCATTCACGCTCACATGATTTGAAACGAGGCTTGGCCTAAAATGGTCTTTTGATTGCACGCATTTTAAAAATTTTAATTAGTAATGCCTTTGGTCTTTGGTCATTTACGATAGCTTGCCGGAAATAGCTCTTCGTGAGTGAAGCAATACTTCTCACGAATGGTCTTGCATGAATTGAAAGGTTCGCGGAAAAACAAGCAACAAGCTATCTTGCGTGAATACGCGAATAGGCCCACCCGTTTGTAAGTTCAATTGAAGCTGAAATTTATTTACGCATCTGTTTCACGAGAGTGAAACTCGTACACAAGAGCTTGTTTTGTTATTTGGGGACCTTCAGATGCCACTCTTGCAGACGTAATTTGATGTCTTTAAGCGGTATCCGGAGCACAGTTTGCTTAAAGTTTTTGTTAATTCCATCGCAGTTCAAAAGCAATATTCGTTATTTTTTTCGTCCATTCGGTTTTCATTGCCATTTCTTTGACAAGGGAAAAAGTAAGTATCGCTGTTTTGGAAAGTACAACGAGATGAACCAATACGAGAATTTGGCATTTGACCAAAACACTTTGAAACGACTTCGCGAAGATGCAATTGATTGGGCAAATATAAATGGTGTCGTTATGAAAAATGCAGAACATATGAAACTAAATAATTTTGCACCATTTACACTTTTCCCTTCGCCGTTTCCAGAGTATCTTTTTAAGGAGGCGTGCGATGCCGAGAAGCATTTCCACACATTAATGCAAAAAGCCAGTGAAGATCATGAATTTCTGGAAACTTCTTTACAAAGGTATGTATTGATGAATGGTTGAGATAATCTCTTTCTAATTTTCATCAAAGAATATCCATTGTTATAGTCAGTTATAACATATGACTGTGAAGTGTACCATTTCATAAAAAGTAACAAAGTTCATTATTTATTTCTTTGTTTTTCAGTGTTGTTGTTCATGATGACTTTACAAGGAGGCTTTACAACATTTATGCCGAAGTCAGACAAGAAGGAGTTAAGCAGGTATGCTAGCAAATTATTGCTTTTATATAACAAACCCTCACTTCAATCAGGTTGCAAGTCGTTCTGCCCCACCCAAGCCCCACCCCACTCTCTATTCTGTCCCACCATTCCAAGCCAATTTGCCCCCATGAATGTAATTTACCCCACATCAAGCGTTTTGTATTGGTTGTGTTCAGTTGTAGTTATAAATGAGTTAAGTGACCCATCATTGAAAAGGTGGGAGAGTGTGAATTAACAGTATTGACTCTTGAAACTGATTAGCAAAACTAAAACGTAACTCTGTATTGTATGTACCAGAAATTCAATGATTGCTCGTCATATTTATTTGCTGCCATTGTTCTATTAATTCTTGTACCAATCCAGAATTGAAGCTTTAGTCTTTACTCTCTTGTTAGTTCAACTCTGGTGGCGTAGTGGTTGGCACTTGTGCTTGCCACTCGTGGAGTCGGGGATCGAGTCCACTGAGCCCCACTTGAAGTTGAGTTGAAGATGAGTTGGGATTAAATGAGGGTTGGTACGGCAAGGATCTACAAGAGAATGTAGATCCCCGGCGTACCGGGACTTTTCGTCTTTCCGTTCAGGATAGTTTTCGGCAGAAACGCCGAAAAACCATCAACCGATCGTACTCAACTACTAACTCTGTTGGTACACCGGGGTAACGAGCGCCAACAGTGCCGGTCTGTTCATATATATCCAGTGACATCTGCCTGGACACTCGCCACCGATAAATATAGATACGTAAAAATATTTATCTGGAATTGTGTGCACTGACTTTCTGATTGTGGGCGTGAGTCAATACGCATGCGTATTCTGTATCATTAGTTATCTGTCCATGGTTTGATTCAATAAAGTCTTGAACATTATCTTGTCATTGTTATTGTATGGGGTGGATGGTGATGTTTCGAGAGACATAATGTGGGGGGTGGTCAGATTGACTTACCCTGGTGAGCGGTTGAAAATACGATATTCAGACAATTACAATCAAATCTGCATAGCTCGAACTCGTTTAATTCGAACTCTATCTAATTAGAACGAACTTTTCCGTCGCTTCACAGATCACTTATAAAACAAACCTCTATAATTCGAACCTTTTGTGATTCGAACATTCTTACGCCTCCGCAGGGTGTTCGAATTAGTCAGAGTTGACTGTATTTTGACGTGAATTTAAATTCTACGATACTTGGAATAATTGTCTGTTATCCATGATTTTGACTTGCTTTTTAACGATCAGTATTTCAACTCGTATATGATTCATATGCGCACTTAACCCCCATCCCCCGGTATGCTTACCGTATCAAAGTGTGTCAATTTTGTAGTATGTGGTAAACTTTATATTCCCTTTAAATTGAATCCTTTGATCTCATTTCAGCCAATATGCCTCGATTTCATTCGGAGTGATTACATGCTTGACGACAATAGGAAAACTCACGTCAATGGATTCCATAATGGCGGATCTCGCAAGCCAATCAGACCATACGAAGTGAAGCAGATTGAAGTAAACATGATTGCAGCTTCGTTTGGTGGACTTGGAGAGCGTGTCACAAAGCTACACAGGTTTCAAAATTCAACTTAATCATCGTCATACGGTGACTACCCATTATGGGTCATCGTGTCCCCGTATTATAGCACGATATACTGTGTATTTCCTGGATTAGGCATCCCTGGGCGCTTATTAATTCCATCATTTGGCACTCCTGGGCGCTTATTAATTCCATCTCTTTTTAGGCATGTATTACAAGTATGTATACTTTGTTGAGGGGCGCTTATACGATGATAGCGGTTATTTGAGGGAGGGGGTGGTTAATCGGGGAAATATTTTGCAATTTGTTATTGGTTAAGGTTAATATGCTTATTGTCCATTTTTAGGCAGATAGCTGATACCATGGGGGACAATTGTCCTTTCACGAGAGAATCGGTTCGTATTTACTTCGATGCAAACATCTTCGAATTTTGAATTATTCCACCTTGTAATAATAATCATAATAATTATGGGAATATTTATACAGGGTAAACCTTTTCAATACTACTAGTATTGTTATATATAAGGGCCCTGTTTGAAAATTTAAAGAAAAGTAAAGCCATTAATATACAATGTAAAAACCTAAAGCCTAAGAATCCAGTAATTATTTAAATAGCTATGGCTATAGTATCGGTATCATTGTATCTAACTGAGTCTTTCAAATGCTCTTTTACGCAGATACCGGAAAATAACACCATGTCGCACTTGGGCAAAGCGTTGGCCGATGCCTGGAAACTTTATGACAACAACGAGTAAGGGACTGCTTACTACGATACATTATAGTCAGGGCGCGCCATTAAGAAACAGGTTTCTCAAGCTGAGTCCTGTTGTTCATATGATCTCCTATAGTTTTCTCATTGTTCTTCAAAAAACATAAGCTGAAACGCTAATTAGAAGTGGTTTCTTATTTGCGGAGCCTCGCTGTATTGCAATTGTTTAAATAAACGCCCACGGCGCTTATTGGGCTATTCCTGCATGAAATATTGCCTTGAAATGAAAGAGAGAGAGAGAGTCATACTGTGCAGAGTTTGCGATTGCATTTTGCCATTGTCATTGCAGCTTTCAGTGACTAAAGCATCAAGCATTATTTTTTCCTCTTTTTCCAGTGCCGTTGTCATGTTCGTTGTGCAGGAAGGCGAAGCCAATCGATACGATCAACGATTTCTGCAATACAGTTTTCAAGAGAAGTAAGTAGCTTTGCTTATTTGCTGATCAATCGATTAATTTATCGATCAATCTGGATTCGTCTACAATCGAACCTGAATGCATCGTAAATTGCTATAGTAGTTATATAGTAATAGCTTCCCTCCACATATAGCGTCTACTATATTGCAATCGAGTTTGTTGTTGTATGATTTGTACACGGCATAGAATTATACGTCATCTCGGTCTATGCATCTGAATGTCCATTATCAGTATAGTATACGAACCCAGAAAATAAGAAACCAGAGGATCAAGATATTACTGCATCAATTACAATATCATAACAAATACTCGGATGAATGTGAAATTTGGTTGAGGCAATGGCGACTTGAGTAATCAAGGGTTATCAATAATAATACGGTGTGTAAAGAAGGGCTTTGTAGCATTGTTCTACTAGGGCATCGGTCCCGATTCGCCCCCCATAATGTCCCAGTACAGTAGCGAAGGGAGTTGGCCACAAATATTTGTGAATATGCCCCAATGAAGAAGGTATTTGAGACAACTTAAAATCCATAGAGGTAAAGAGATGGAGTTGCATAATGGTCGTGTTGAGATTTGAGCTCAAAGGTCCAGGAACCCTAGGTCAAAGTTCGAGGTCCAAGTTCAGTTTTCTAAATTTCAGCCCCAAAGGTCAAAAGCGGATCCTTTTTGCGTTATGTCTCTTAGTTTGCATACCTCACCGCGTTTAGCCTTTTTTCACTACAGAGTAAGAGAGCACGTGCCAAAGAAACATGTTCCGGTGATCTTTAAATCATTGCAAGAAATCAATGCCACTGGCAAACTCACTAAAGATCACAGATTGTTAATGTGAGTGGTATAATCTAATGCCAGTTTTAAGACCCAATAAAGTACTTTTCAGAGATCGTGCGTTGAATTGTGGAATAATACTTTGTCTGTTTTCATTTTAGAAATGATGTGGAAGTTGCAGTTGCTTATTTCAGAGCTGGCTACACCCCAACGGATTATCCAACAGAAGATGTGAGCATCTTTGCATTTTTGTCTCCTTCATTTTTCACCTTACTTCTTCAATACCTTACTTTTCTGTCATCTTCTTTCCTACTCTACTCCTCCTATAGTTTTTCTTATTTACAACCTTCCCTGTTCTGGATCTTCTTCTATCTTATTTTTGTATTTTTTTGCTTATTTTTTACTACGCTTTCCCATCTCACTCTTATTTTTCTTTTATTACTCGTATTTTTCATTATTTTCTTTTTGCCCGTATCTTTTTCGTTTTTATATATCCTCTTCATGTAACATTCTGCATCATTTCTTTGATCTTGTTTTCATAAACACTTGTTTTCGACCTCCCAATCAACCTTAAAACTCCCCTCCCAAATTCGCCTGGCCTTTTCGACCTCCCAATTCACCTGAAAACTCTTCTCCTTCGTCGCTCTTTAATGACCTCTTCAGCTCCTCATTATCTAGTCTTTTTTCTCATTACCTTCAATCAATACAATAGAAATCATGTCATGAACAGGAGTGTTTATGAGTGGGACGTTTCGAGAGATACTTCTCCTATCGTATTTTGACAACCACTGAACAAACGCATCACCATTACAGCCCAATGCGTTATAGAATCTTTTCATATCAACAAACAGTTTGACAATCGTCTTCAATTGATTATTACAGTGCTGGTCTGCTAGAATGCTGATAGAAAAATCCATGGTCATCAAATCGCCCAATATTGCATCGCATCTCGTCGGATCAAAGAAGATCCAACAGGTCTTCAGTAAGCCTGGGACAGTTGAACGGTAAGCAACGGATTCACCACTAGTTTCAGCACCCTTCATTTATTAATAAACCGGTCATTTATCGTGAAATTTTATAATACATTGGAACGTCTATGATACTAACCGGACCAGTTTTTTACAACGGATACAGTAGACAGCGGACCCTTCTCTATACAGTGCACCTAGACTCATTGCATTGCGTCCCTGTGATACGTTTGTTGGACAACTCCGAACGTTGTGCTTGCACTCAATCGAGACTCGTGCAACAAGTCTAGAGCGGACCAGTTCTGATATCCGCTGAATAGTAGAGATTGATTACAATAATATCAATGATTTTTGGAGGAGAGCAAGGTTCCGTTGTTTTGGGAGCTGTTTAGGGGGTCGTTTAGGGGGGCTCTGTCCACTGTAAAGGGTCGTCTGCAAATAGAGATGCCACTTTTCTGAACAAAGTTTGAAACAAACGATAAATACGTTTCGTTGCATGGAGAGTTCGTTCAAACCAATGTGAATTGGAATTGTACTAAACGTACCAAGGGGCCAGCGGTTTCATGAAAATAGACAAACATTTCATATTATTATTTCACATATTAACTAATAATATGATAAGTGATTAGTTTTGAGAAATTTTAATATGTTATTCAGAAGCGGGACAGCATGCAGTTGCAAATGATTCGATTGTAAAGAAGGATGCTTAATTGCTTAATTATCGATGCCAAACTTGTTATCTCTGCTGGTATCAAAGCATTTTAACTTCGTTTTCAGTTTCATCAAAGATCCAGATGTGGTTCGCACAATTCGTGATACATTTGCTGGACTGTATTCCCTCGATGTGGTAAAGGAGTCTGTTGGTTTTATATTTTTCCCCAGGAGCTACGTTTCTATGCTTTCTTGATATTATTTTATTTGTTGCTGTTTTATTGCGAACACAGGGCGAAGAAGGAGACAGAGCTGTAGAAATGGCCTTGACTGATCCTGAACGTTTTGTTTTGAAGCCCCAAAGAGAAGGAGGCGGTATGTTACCTTTCTATCCGCATATTTTGATTTTTATATGTGAGAACTCGGGTGAAATTTCAAACATTGTCTTTATCTTTCTCTTCATCGTTTTTATCTTTCATTGTTTTTATTTTTATCATTTATTTACTAGCTGTTAAAATTGTTAAAATGAGTGCTGTTGTGATGTAAAACCAATAATCAGGACTAAAGCATCTAGCATTTGATTAAAACGATATGTTTTGAAATGATTTATTTACGAGTTTTTGGTTGAGCTGCATAAGATTTAGCCTTCCCTGATATTATTAGAAAATCATCAAGCCCCCTATTTAACCCCTTTTTCCATTCCTCATCCCAGGCAACAATTTTTACGGCCAAGAGCTTGTGTCTGTTCTTAATGCCATCAAAGATACAGACGAACGTAGTCAGTACATCCTAATGGAAAGGATAAGACCACCGCCCTACAAGAATTACATCATGCATGTCAATTTCGAGAGGCCTCAACTACATGACGTCGTCAACGAGCTTGGAATCTTTGGTTACATTCTAAGGTATGTTAAACTTCACAGCATCGCCTATTCTATTGCTCGTATAAGACGATACAACAAGAAACACACACCTATTGCAGCCTAAACACTCTTATACCATTGATGGCTACTTCTTTGCATTGGCCTCTTATCTGCTTGTAATCCTCGTTGTATTACAGTAAAAACCCGCGTATAGGAACCTGGGTTTTAAGAACCTTTTAGGCTAAAATTTAAAATCTAGACCCCTCTCTATAAGAACCTATTCAGGCTAATTTGAAATTAAGGTTCTTATCAGTAACTAAAACTAAAACTAAAAAAACTAAAAACTATATATTCTTATAGTTTTTAGTTTTCATTCATGCTACGAACTTGGGTTTATTTTGGATACATAATCATTTTGTTAAGTTAACACTACTAGCACCATAGAATGGGGCTGCTTTGGCCCTCTGGGGTGACTAGTGTTTCAATGGCTTTTCAATATAAAAATAAAAACCTGTTTAAGAACCTCAATAGCCTAACTTCACTTAAGTTCCATTCATATAAGAACCTGTTGAGGCTAACTGAAAAAATCCAGGTTCTTATACGCGGGTTTTTACTGTATTGTATATCCTCACATTTTCTTGTATATCGCTATATCTGCTTGTATATCCTTACATCCGCTTGTTTACAATATCTAACAACCAGGTTTTCACATCTTAATAAACCTTACCAACCTATCTAACAGGAATGGCAATGACGTCTTATTCAATGATACAGTTGGATATTTGGTGCGCACGAAGAGTACGGAGCATGCTGATGGTGGTGTTGCCGCTGGCCGATCGGTATTGGATAGTGTGAGTTTGATTTGATTCTGTTAAATTTTGCTTGAGTTGTTAAATTGAGTTGATTTAGAACTACGAATAACGTTTAAATATAATAAATTCATAGGATTTAAATATGGAATTAAATTTATATAGAAGCTTATGAGAATTAAAGGAACTTATATAAGTACGAAATAAAAATTTAAACTAGTCGCAAAGTCACAAAGCTTGGCTTCTATAGGTTTTTAAAACTAAAGTGAAGTTTCCATTTTTTATATTAATTTGAAATTGAAAACAAAACTTTGGTTGTTCCTGTGATTGGGCAGGAAAAATACATTTCCCAAGTTTTCTCACTGCCCCAGACTGCCCCACAAATCGTGCTGGTAACAAAGTGACAGTGTAAAAACCCTCTGGCACTATATATTTGGCCTGTGTGATGTTCAAAGTAGCATGTGTCTCTATCTGGCCATTTTTTGCAAGCTTAATATTAGAAGGAGTTGTGAAGAATTGTTTGTGATTTGATTCCTTTAAATTTTCTATTCTACAAGTCTTCTTCTATCGTTCTATTATTCTATCTTTCTATTGTTTTATCGTTCTATTATTCTATCATTCTATTATTCTGTCATTCTATTGTTCTATTATTCTATCGTTCTATTGTTTCTCTACGTACTCTTCCAGGTGTTTTACTTACAACAAACTAAATGGTTTTTCTCTGTTCTGATAATGGTAGTTGTTATCTTTGGTTTATCACAAGAATCCATCTTCATTCGTGCTGGAAAATTCACAGGAGTAGAGCGAAGAGGGAGCCCAATATTATCCCTGCTTTAACAGTATGTACGTCACAAAAAGTACAATAAATTATGTTGTTATCTTTCAATTGAAATTCTAAGGCCTAGCATTGCAGTTCTTGCTGCATCTTGTTCAGCCTGTTTTTTCGAACCCTCTCTTCTACCTTTCCAACTTCGCCCATCAATAGTCACAGTGGATTCAAATGCATTATTTCCTCCAATTTCCTTCTTCTCAGTGTTGTAACTTGGACGGTGTTGGACTATTTGTGCTCCTAAGAACTCCTGTAATCGGCCTTTGTAGTTAATACTCTTGTCAGGAAGTGACGGCTCTTGCTGCCGGCATGGATTGAGACCTGGACCATGGGTTGAGGTGTAAGGGAGGTTGGCTTGTTGAACTTTCTGCACCTGTTCTGATCCCCCATTAATCCACCTCAGAGCCACAAAAGCGGCACTCTGTTGGGCTAATTTTTTTTGTTTCATTGGCTGCAATGAGTTGAATTTATTGTCCCCTATAGTAACTGTTGCAATAAATCCTTCAGTGTGATTCGTATCTTTGTAACTTATTGAAGTGTTTGATTTCTGTGCAAATTCATTCAGTTTACTCTTGTATGATATTTCTGGATTAAATTGAGACAGTGTCATTGCAAGTGGAGTAGTATGCTTTGCCGCTGAGGAAACTGTTGTTAATGGAGGTTTCTGTTCATTTGCTGGAGATTGAAGAGAACTCCTTGGTGGTTGCACATCGAATTGAGCAGTACTGGGCAATATATTTTTAATTTGCAGTACGTCAAAAGCAACTCTTTGCTCTGCCTCTTTTGTTGTAAACATGTGAGTTTTTGCTCTAAATTCTTGCAAGTTGCAGATGACGATTCCAATGTATCCTCCACGGGAATCATCTTTTTCTGTTCTGTATGATGGAGTCGGGATGTGCTTCTTCTGGCAATCCTCTTGTAGAAGATTCTTGTAAGAAATGAAACCTTGTGAAGGTGAAGGCTGTGGTCGACTAATTGCACCTGTTACGAATTGAGAAATTTGAATGAGCTAATAATGGAGAAATGAAATAATGAAACACAAAAAGAAGACCTGCTTAATCTTGCACATACCTCTGGTAGTGGAAATTGCTGCAGGCTGTCTGGTCTGGCTAGTAAAATGTGGTTGTGCAGGCTGGAGTTGTGGTGGTTGATACCGAGGACGCCTTTGCTGTTGTTGATTTGGAAACTGTTGTTGTTGATTTGGAAACTGTTGTTGTTGATTTGGTAACTGTTGTTGTTGATTTGGTAACTGTTGTTGTTGAGTTCGAAACTGTTGTTGTTGATTTGGAAACTGTTGTTGACTTGGAAACTGTTGTTGTTGATTTAGAAACTGTTGTTGTTGATTTGGAAACTGTTGTTGTTGACTTGGAAATTGTTGTTGGTTTGAAGAATCTTGTTGTTGACTTTGCATCCAAATGGGTAAGGGATTTACTAGAGCAAAAATAAAAGGTTGTTAAAACCTGATGATAACAAAAACTGATAAATTAAATTTGTTATGTATAAGTTTAAACATACCCATGGAATTCTCGGTAATATCACTTTTTATTACCCAAATTTGTTTTCCCTCAACCTTCTGGATGCGATTGTCAGTTGACAGAGCATAAAGTCGTGGCAGAATCTGTTTTTTGTGATCAAAATGAAGTGTTTCTATCAAGTCATCAACATGCAACCCATTCACCCCTGCTTTTCGTAACAGATCCAAAATAGCCTTGTCAGCTGTGAAAGCAGAATAGAAAAATTACCATTTCAATAAGATTAATTTCTATGACAATTGGTCAAGACAGTCACGAAAGCAAAGGGTCCATCCCATCCTTTGTGCCTCTCTGTCCCTCCCTGAACCGTGACAAGAATTAGGCCATCAACGCAACGCAGGGAGCAGATTGCTTCGTAGGGCTCCAAAATAGATAACTAACATTTCAAGTAACATACCAGCACTTCTTGAAGTATCCATCGCTTCTTGGTATTTGTAACGAAAAAGAAACAAATTAAAATGGTTAATTTAAGCAGTAAGGTTAATAGTTTCACATTGAGCCTTCTTTCGAATCAATCCAATTCAATGAATTGATGTTTTTTTTTCTTGCCTGCAAGACGTCATCATAATTTGGGATCTGCAACAGACAGGGGATCCCCCCGAAATACTATGGAGTTAGATCCTAACCCTTAGACTCACTACATTGCGTCCCTGTGCCTCGCTCGTTTTTACTCCCTTGTGTTGAGCGACCTTTCTCCTCCGCATGACGTAACCCTAACCCTAACCCTAACCCTAAGGCCAATGCATCAACCAGCGGCACGTCACATATGCTCCTGCGCAGTACCTATGGCTATGCTACTGCGCATGCTGACCACATTTCTCGACCGCATGACGTAACCCTAACCCTAACCCTAACCCTAACCCTAACCCTAACCCTAACCCTAAGGCCAATGCATCAACCAGTGTCACGTCACATGTGCTCCTGCGCAGTACCTATGGCTATGCTACTGCGCATACTGGCCACCTTTCTCGACCGCATGACGTAACCCTAACCCTAACCCTAACCCTAACCCTAACCCTAACCCTAACCCTAAGGCCAATGCATCAATCAGCATCACGTCACATATGCTCCTGCGCAGTACCTATGGCTATGCTACTGCGCATGCTGACCACCTTTCTCCTCCGCATGACGTAACCCTAACCCCAACCCTAACCCTAACCCTAACCCTAAGGCCAATGTATCAACCAGCGCCACGTCACCATGCTCCTGCGCAGGCTACTGCTCATCCTGGCCACCTTTCTCGTCCGCATGACGTAACCCTTACCCTAACCCACCTAACCCTAATCGCGGACAATACTTTTTGGGACAAGACTCCAGTTCCCACACGCTTTTTTCATTTGCTTCGTAGCCTCGTTTCGTTGCAAAAACGCGCGCGAAATACAAGGTCACGCCATCATAAAATTTTACAAATTTATTTTCTCCTCATCAAAAGCTTCAAACTTTGTGTTTATTATATTAGAATATTTTTCGGCTGATTTTGAATTTTATGAAGTTATGTTCTATGCATATAAATTAACTGAGAAAGATCTGTAAAGCTGGCAGTGGAAGCTACGCGAGTTTTCACGAGAGAGTTGAAGATCCAGGCCTTGCTGAACAACAAGAACAACTTCATATTTTTATGCAAGAGACGTCCGAGGGATGGCAGATTGGGTTCACTGCAATTCGTGTTTTAAGCAACCTTTTGAAGTTAAAATCCAGTTTAATCTCACAAACTGTGGACATATTTACTGTGAAAATTGTTTAAGACAAGGTTTGTTTTTAAATTAATTATACTGCAAATGTCATTTTTCATAGAAAGCTGTGTGTGACCAAACTATTGATTGAGCAAAACTTTCCTACTTCAGTCTATTGCTTCAAATTGGTCGTTGGTGTTGGTGTTAGGCCAAGTCCCTTCTACATTCGATTTGAAAGGTATATTTCTTTGATATCGGGAGATGATTCTTTCTATTTTCTTTTTCAGCATCCGAATTTTGTCAACTTTGTAAACAGAAGGCGTCGTTTATTCCTTTATCAAATAAAGTAAGATGCACATTTTTAACCATTAAGGTCAATGCGCCCGTGAAAGCCATTTTGATTATATTTGCGGTTTTGCTTCGTTTCAAATGCTTAATTATAATAACATCTTGTTTCATTGTATGCTTACTCCCTGTATCCTTTTTCTAGATGAAACCTGAAGTGGAAAAATTTTTTGTATCGCCAAGAGAAAAAATCAAACAAATCATTGAGGTTATTTAAGTTCATTAAATGTTAATTGAATATAATGAATGAATATTTGTGACACGAGCAACCCTAATTTAAAAGTTTTGCTATGTAATATCTCAACATAGTAAAACCCTGAATAAAACTATTTTGGTGTGATTAATCAAGCCGTGTACAAAAATATTTTTTTGACTGATTATTGACTGAGTTTAATTTGAATGCAATCTCTCTTCAGGTGATGGATTTTCAAGATGGCCACAGACAAAGATTATTGCAAAAGAAAATGAGGGTGGTATGTGTTAACTAACTGTAAAAGTTATATAAAGCCCCCTTTGAAAGGACCATTTTGAATTAAGCCCAATGATCCTGAAATTGTGATTGATTGAGCCATAAAAGTTCATAAAACCTGCTTTGCAGTTGTTTTCCAAAAACATTTTTCTGAATTTTATTTCAGAATTTTATTGATTCCTCTCTCCATTAAGCCACCATCTAGAGCATTGTTAATCAAATAATTTCCTGGACATTAATTGAGCTTTTATAGTATTGAAACAAATCTAATTTTCATCACAGTTATCTAGTTCACAAAGTGCAATCATGCAAAATTTCTGTGTTTCTATTTTTAGGATAATGCACCAATGGTGGAAACTTCTAGAAATGAGAAAATGGCCATTGCCTTCAGGTATTCACTAAGAATGATAAAATTGCTCAGTCTTGTGGTATAAATAGGTGCTTTACCCTTGATGTATCAATTATGTATACTATAATCCTGGTATATCCCACCTGAATAGCATATTCACCTTTACAATGCACTATAAATGAGTTTCTTAATAAGCTTTCCATAGCTCTAGAGATTTCTTACGTAGGACTTCTACTGTAATAGTAGTTTTTTTATGTCTTTATTGATGTTTACATTGGTATTAAACATTTGTATTTCAGTGAACTACAAAAAGAATTACAGAAATTCAAAGAAGAAAACCATCATCTAAAGAGAGCAATAAACCAAATGGTACTTCATGCATTATCTTGATTTTTAATACATACAATAAGAATCCACATTTTTACAGTTCAGTTCAGTTCACTTTTATTTTGAAATTCTACATTTTACAATACAAAATTTATAATGCAACACAAAATTTAATGCTTATGGCAGGCAATCAAGCTGATACAGTAAGAATCCACTTATAAGAAACTGCAAATTACACGTCCAGCCTTTTGCTAATAAACTGTTGTTATTTCTATTGTTTTGAATAGAAATATCAGCCTGGGGCTTTGATGTAACTCTTGGATATTTTATAGTTTTTATATTGTTTTTACTGCAGATTTACATTGTTTACTGTACTTTTTATCTTAACTGCAGTTCCATGTATTTGATGTGTTTGATTTGTTGAATCTTTGATCATTGTCTTTAGAGATCACAGCAGCCCGAAGGAAGCCCTGGCCGGTAAGAAACAGTTTCTATGTTTTTACAACGCCCTTGCATAACATCAAGCAACAATTTAATATTTCACGATAGAGAGACAGAGAATAATGAAAGGCCTTCCTCTTTATTTTTGCTCCAGGTTCTTAAAATCCTTTATGTGGCATAAAATAACAACAAAATAACAACATAAAATAACATTTAGGTTTAAATGTTATTTTATTATATATAGTTCTCATGAGTCAATTACTTTTCTGTTTGCAGAGTGAGGCAAAGTCCACTGCAGAGAACACCAGGTAAAAGTCAATGTTGTTGTGTTTATGCCAGCCTCTGAACATAAGATACCTTATAATGCCATATGTTACCTTTATCATTAACAATTAATGCTTACAATTTTTCACATGTTTGCTATTAATCTGTTTTGTTCCTTCTTTTAGGTCCTCAGAATAATTATGACCCCAAAGGCATGCCACCTGGAAGACCACAGCTTCAAGCAGCAGGGTAACATCCTACTATTTCAATTTGTTGAGCTATTTTTTCTTTAAAATATACAGTTGTACAGTTGAATCAGGATTTTTCAATTAATCAAACTCCACTCCAATATTTGTCTGTCTCCCCTGATTTTTACTTGCTCTGTGTATGCTTCAAATTTAACCCTAAATGTTTCATTAAATTTTGCTAACTAGAATCAATTTCTATTTCCTATGAATGCCCAACACATTGAGATTCAACTGTATATGCTTCAAATTTGTTAACTTTAAAGGCCCTAATTGCATTGCTGGTGTTAATAACTGATGAGTTTTATAAGCTATGTTAATGTTTTAGTAAAGGTAGCTATTTAACACCCAAGGTAACTCTATTTGAATGTCATTTATTTTTGCATTTTTTATAGTCATACTCTCCCAAAACCTGGACAGCACCATGTAAGTTCATGTAAAGTAATTTAAGTAATATGTAAGTTTGTGTAAAGTAATTTAAGTAATATTCCCAGTGTTTGATCCTATTAGCTTTATGATTCTAATGTTTGTCTTTTCTTCCAGCAACAAGCGATGAAAATAGACAGGTTGTCTATAAGAACACCTCCAGTTGGTGGAGTAATATGTAAGATCGCTGTTTTCAATCACTCTTTCTTTTTACTTCTTTGTGGTGTAAATGAGCACAGTATATCTCGATAACTCAACCCCCGGTAACTCGAACCTTTTATAACACTAGTCAATTGATATTCCCCTGAAAGCTTTGCTAGCACTTTCTAACCAAGAAAGACACAGTTAATTTGTGGAATTGCTTTTAAAAATATTGGAATCGTCAACATATTCCTGTGTATTTTTTGGCCATCGTTGTATATTCTTAAATTCATCCATTCCATTCGTTTTCCCTCTCATTTATCAATTATTTTCTATCCATCCGTAACTCGAATATGCGTGAACTCGAACCATTCGCGCAGCGTTCCTTTTGAGGTTCAAGTTATCAAGATTTTAATGTGGGTAATTGGGAGTTTTCTTTTACCTAATTATCCCCACCCTATATCTTTCCCACCGTCCCTCGCTTAAGCATTTAAATTTTCAAGTATCTGCAGCTCTAATTGAAGTCGTGATTTGAATATTCATAGCTACGTCGTCACCATGCAAAATGTACAGACACTCGCCATCAAATGGTTATCCTTCCTCTCAACCGAGGTAAAAACATTTCCATGGACATCAAAGATCTACTGTTTTTTTCTAAAATAGTGTCTGCTTGCACCTTTATTAGCAAGGATTTTATAAAAGTTTTTTAAATAATATTTTATTTATTTTTTTAGAGGACGAACCATTCAAGGATCGCAAAGTTCCCCTGCATCGCAAATTAGATCAAGGTAATGACAAGGTTTATTTACCCTTTTTATTCTTGCAGCTTGTTCTGTTATTGGTTTGAGGAATAAGCAATAAGAATTGCTTTTTTTGGATTGTCAACAGACTCGGACCTTGATTTATATCAAGACATCGTTAAATAAATAAGTGGAACTGAGTTATTTATAGAAGTTGAAGATTCTTCATTGTTTTTGCTTTATGTCTTCTTTGTTTTTTCCTATCACTCTCTGGACTCTTTCATCTCATTCTTCTTTACTTAATCTTCGCACCACCATGATCTTCATACCACCACCACCTTTCACACTACCTTCATCTTCATACAACTACCATCTTCATGCTTTGTCATTGTCTTTATAGCACGATGATCTTCATACCACCACTATATTTATAATTGATAAGCAAGAATACTGTACACTTGTATTATACTTTTCCTGTTCCATTTAATCTAACTGACGCCCTGTGTTACTTCTAGGTCAATCACGCCAGTTCATTCTCTTCAACGGTCACTCACACCTATCAGCAGGCAACAATCTCCATGTGGCAACAGCCGCCAGGTGCCTTTGCCTGCATCTCAGAAGCAAATTGATTCAAGTTCTCAGAAACCTTCAGTCGCAACACCTTACAGCTCATTTTCTGGCCGTGCCTCGCAGCTAGAATCAACATCTCTCAAAACTCCAACCAGAACACCATCTAATTCATCATCAGGTTCATTTTTTTATTTCTTATTACCCATATTCATAATTCCTGTCACTATCTAAGCGCTAATAAGGTATAAGAGGATGACTAGAGGTTTCTATAGCCACTATGCCATGTTTCCTCGAATAATTCGGGGCGTTTATTAATTGCAGTGCCTTTAAGCGAGGCGTTTATTCAAAGGGGCCGCTTATTGCAAAGTCAAGGAATGGAGACTTAATTTTGAAATTAAACCTTTATCATCTTTAACCAATGTCAAAATATTTTCATGAAAAATGTCATTTTAGCTCAAGAGAGGAGCGCTTATTTCAAAATGTAATATATTTTGGGGGCGCTTATTTTTAGGAAGTTGCTAAATAAGGAAAAACGGCATATGCTGCTGGGCATTATAAGCTAAGTGAAAAAAATGTGCCCTGTGTGAGGATCGAACTCACGACCTTCAGATTATGAGACTGACGCGCTACCTACTGCGCTAACAAGGCTATGTCACCGGCCCTACTAAAGTCCTATGTCATATACAACATAATAATGCATTACTTTTATTACCAAAGGTCAACATTCTTCACCGATGCATCTGAACTCATCCTTGGATCCATCACGAAGACAAGTCAGAGTGAGTAAACTCCTTTCTCTCCATCTTTGGTAACAATCTCAGCATGATATGAATTTATCATGCCATGAACAAGATTGCGAAATTTCGAGAGATACTTCTCTTATCTTATCATGACAATCACTAAACAGACAATTTTAAACTTTAATTTAACGTTCTGCAATAAATGGCAATGTTTCTTATTTATTTTTACAGCTTTCATATCAACCGCGAACTGCCATACTATCACAACCATCAGCTACGTAAGAATAGAATTAAATGCTTAATTATTAATTTCGTTTTCATCTTTCTCTCAATAGTCCGGGCATTCCATGGCTGGACCTGGAACTAATTCCCACAAAGCGTTCTCTTCACAAACCTGTTAGAATTAATTAATAGCACAATCTCAATCTAATATTATTTTATGTTTTGATTGTTGTTATTCTTTGTTATTTACTCCTCTCTTACTCTCTTTTCAATCTATTCCTGTTCCCGATTTCAATCTATTTCTCAACTTGCCCCTTCTTTATATTTTCTGCATTCAAACACACATGTATTGTGCACGTCTCTTCTGCATTGCAGATCACAGCACACGCTACGGTAAAAGTTCCAACTCTCTGGATACCACTACGTGCTTGCAAAAAGCGTAAGTACTTTATAATAAACGTTTTAAATAGTATTGACTTCTTAGCAATTGAAAGTTAATTAAAGTTAGTGATCAGTGAATATAGTATATTCTCAATGTAAGGAGGCAGTTTAATTTATTTATTTCTCAAGTCTACAATATTACACGAGTACAATTTAACCATAATACATCGTCAATTTGAACACTTCAATCATTTTTGTTTTCTTTGTGCTATCAATGCAACAAGGATGGAGGGAGCAGAGCCCTCCACGAATACTCAAACAAATTTCTTCTTTCTTTCGACTTGTACTTACCCAGGTTTAACTACCGTAAATCCTCGAATAAGCCCCCACCCTGATAATCATTTGCAAGGATATTGAACCCAAGTTCCCAGACACATTGAAGTTGTTTAGTGAATGTATTGCATATAACAGCAGGTTTAAACCAATAACTTTATTGATTGGCTGCATCGTATAGCTTTTATTTTGCTTAATATTGAACAATAATCAGACTAAAGTTTCGTTTTTGAAGCCCCCAGGGGCGTATTCGAGGATTTTACGGTATATGGATAGAAGTGAATGTTTTGTAAGGAAGAGTGCAGCCCTTTTGGGATACAGGATAGTATAGGACACAACATCGATGTAATGGAAAATATAGTATAGAATAGAATTTACATAGCATGGAAAGATGATAGTATGAATTCAGATAGAGGCTTTAAAATTGGACAGCGTGAATTCAAATAGAGGCTCTCAGAAGGCAGTTACTAGCACACGTATGGAAGTCTGTGAAGTTGAGGAAGGTAATTTCGAACGATATATCTCTTTATACAACAACTTTATTCTTCAGTTACAGCAGTAACGTAGCCTTGTTAGGGCAGTAGGTAGCGCGTCAGTCTCATAATCTGAAGGTCGTGAGTTCGATCCTCACACAGGGCAAATTTTTTTCATAGTTTTTAAAACCGAGTAGCATGTAGGCTATAAATATCTCAAGTCATCTTATTGTAATTTCGTTTATGCATAGATAGTGACATCATTTAGTTTGCATAGTCTAACGCATGCTCAGTGCTGGTCCTTATTCTGATACATGCTGTTTATCATTGCCGGTGTTCTTCTTGTTCGAGTACGGTGAGCCAAATTCGAACTGAAATCTTTCCAAACATATCTTTATATTTATAGTTGGATGACTTTCAATTCAAGTTAAAAGACAAAGAAATCTCTACTCGGAGAATAAAGGTGACACAGTAAGACAATGAAGGATTTGAATTGCGAAAGGTAATTCTTATTTATTCTATTTTAATTAATGGTTATGAAGGATTTTCAGTTCGTTTTTCTTTAAATTTAATTCTTCAATTTCATTATTTTTAACTTTTTAAACTGCAGATAAAGGAGACGGATGAACATGGAGAGGATGGATAAAGGTAAAAAACATTATTTATTCTTTCTAACTTTTTTTAATTACATGTTTTTTTTATTCTATCTTATTTTATTTCTTTGCTAAAAGTAATACTTTTTTACTTTCTTTTAGGGAAAAGGTGGCCCCTCTCTTTCAAGAGAGGGGACAGGGAAGTCCCTTAAGGGACAGGGGACTTTCCTGGGTGGGATCCCTATTCCCTTGGGGTCCCATTTCTTTGACCCCTATTCCCAGGGGAATTCCTATTCCCTGGGGGGACCCCTATTCCCAGGGGAATTCCTATTCCCAAGGGAATACCTATTCCCAAGGGAATACCTATTCCCAAGGGAATACCTATTCCCAAGGGAATACCTATTCCCAAGGGAATACCTGTTCCCAAGGGAATACCTATTCCCAAGGGAATACCTATTCCCAAGGGAATACCTGTTCCCTAGGGAATACCTGTTCCCTAGGGAATACCTGTTCCCTAGGGAATACCTATTCCCTGGGGGACCCCTATTCCCAAGGGAATAAGTATCCCCAGGGAACCACCCCACCCTAACCACCCATCTCCTCCACGCTGTCTTCCTTCTGCTTTGTCTTCCCAGCAAATCAACCTTAAAGATAAAATTAAAATTATAATTAATACTAAGTACCAATAAGGAAAGAATTTTATTAAAATCAAATAAGAAAAGTTACAAAATAGAATGGAAAATATTGCAGAGTAATGTAACCTGTCATGTCTTCAGTACTCCTGTTTTGCTTTTGCTTTTACCAAATGATCTGATTTGACCTGAACCACCTTAAATGACCTCTGTACTTCTCGATATACCTGTTGATAAAGGTTAAACATAATTATTACAAGTAATTGAGCATTCTTGATCTTTCCTATTTTTGCATTCCACTTACCATTATAATAGTAAAATAATATATACTGTAAAAGCTCTATTAGACCCGGGGCTTATATAATTGTCAATGTTCCAGAAGGGCTTAATAACACTCTTAAAAAAACTGTAGAAAAATGTTGGTGCAAAATAACTGCAACATGACTTTTGCGGGTTTTTATTGAAGTCAATCACAATTTTAGCAATTTTCGCAATTTCAAAAACAAGGGAGGACATGATTCAAAATTATGCTTCAAAGGGAGGGGGACTAATAGAGCTTTTACGTTAATATAATATATAATTATAATGATCATCATACTTGGCTTTGAAACTCTGGTGCTGGTCAATAATCCAGTCTGCTGTAACATGTTGATGAGCTGCAACTTACACTGCTTTCTTGGAGACAACTTAAACTTTAATTTCACATATCAACAATGTACAATAATTGGACGAAACTACAAAGCTAATCTATAAACAGATCCAGGGTCCTAATATATTGGTATATGGATGTATATTAATACTGTATATATTGGGAATAACATGGTATGATACTTGATATCTCAAGATAAATACCCAATTGTGGTAGAAAGATTGTTGAAAATACCGACGTGGTTTTCTGTTGAATATCATTCACAAAATTCCAATTCTTGCTGCACGATTTCTTTGCTTCCACGTTTCTCAGGTTTTGCCCTTAAACAAGAAAGCGACTTTTCAATTATTGAAAAACAATAAAATACGATTATGTCAGTATAGAAGTAATTCTTATTGATGAAATGTTAGAGAGAGAGAGAGTATATTTAAGGAGAGATAATTAAAAAGAATCATATCAGAGAGGGAGACACGCAGAAGTGTGTCTTGACAGGCAGAGAATTTTCTCCCCGGAGAGGGAGGAAAACCACCATTGAAGAAGGCCTTCAGTGTCTTTGAAGAGAGAACCTAAAGTCCTATTAGAAAGGGCTAACGCATATTAGAGAGAGATACACTGGAAAGTGTCTTTATGGGCAGAGAGAGTTACTGTTTGGAAAGAGTGTAATTTCAAATAGCTTGAAGAAAAGAAACTGAGAAAGTACTGTGGTAGTGGGTGAATAAAATTTCAATCTCACCATCGTGTTATTATGAGAAGATTGTGAGCCACGCTGAGCCAGTTTGCTTCGAAGTTTATTAATCTGAGAGAGCAGTTCATTTTGCTTTTCAGCAAATGCATCCCTTCTCGTGAAAATACTCCCTAAAACGTAATATGAAATGGGAAAATTAAGCTTCTTGCATACAAATAATTTCCCATAAATCAAAGCCTTTGATGCGTCGAATATTTTTTGCCCCACCCTTGCCTCTTGCTTTCTAATTGCTTTATCTATGCTTCATGTGTTTTAGTCAATATTTCAAAACTCCATAGACTCGAACCAATACTTTATTCTCTACTTGCCATGGTTCAATTATAGTATTATAATAATACGTATTTGACGCTAAACGCTAAGGCCTTTTAATAACATGCAGATGACAACTCAAATAAAATCACCTTGAAGAGGGCTCTTATTTGTGCTTGTCGCAACGGACTGTTTCATGTTGTCAAATCGAGTGATATCATTGCGTAGCCTATCGTTCTGTAAAAAGAAAGAAAAAGACAGCCCAAACATTATACAAACATATAAACCTTATCACCATTATCATCCTGGTGGGGTGAACACCCACTCAAACTAGATGTGTGTGTAAATATATACTCACTTCTTTGCTGACTGTAATCTTAGCCATATCATACAACTCATCTTCTCTGTTTTGGTTTTCAATGTGATGTTTAGCAATCTAAAAGAAGATTCGCGTTTTAAATTACTCCGAAAATTAATAAAAGGAATCGCACACTAAAAGTCTGATCTTCCAATTCTTCAAACATTGAATTTACTCAAGAAATAAAGACCCAAAAAGTATCATTACTTCGAGTGCTTTGATGTCTCGGTCAATGTCTCCGATTATTCTTCGTTGTGCTACCTCATCTGCTAGCTCGATATCCGTTGATTTCTGCTGAATTCTTGCCAGTTCTGACTGGAAATTCTGCAAACAAATAAAATACAAATGCAAAATAAGACCAATCAAGCTTCTGCCACCACCTCTCTCTAAGATATAGCACTTGCCGTACAACCATTCTCCCATACAGAGAGACTTGGCATACAGTCATCTGCTATAATGACTGCCCGCTCTCTCCAGCACTCGCTTTCATCAGCGATTTTTAATTTCGCCTTGTTTTTGGTAATTTGCATAGTTTTCTTTGACATCTGTTATCTCGAAAAAATTTCAAATTCCCTTGAGAGTTTGGGATGGTGGATTTTAACTGTAGCAACTTCTTGTATTTGCGTTGGCAGACAACTCTTATACTTCATAGTAAATTACATGTTCAAGAGTATATGTCTATTAAGAAAGCTGTTAATAACCGCTACACACCTTCATTGCTTTACTGTCAACAGCATACGATGATTCGACCATGGTCCTGACACGCGTGTCTTCGATTTCACCTCTCTTATCGTGAATTCCACGATCTGCACGATAACGCATTGATGACTCGGCATTATCCCTCATTAGCTCCTGTTCAAGTAGAACGAATACAATTCATCATAACATATTCGATCAATCAAAAGCAGGCATGGGAAATATTGTTTAAAAAAGGGCTAATCGTTTTAATGACTACCTGTTGAAAAAGTCTTTTCTGTGCTTCCAACTCCATTGCTTTTATTTCGGCGTCATCAAGGGCTCGCTTTGTTTCTTGATCACGAAGCGAAATCTGATGGGAAAAACTACGTCAAAATATACTAATGTTGAAAATATCTTGCATTAGTTTAGCTTAATATCTTGCAGAAAGGTAGCTGGATATATTGCAGAGAGGTAGCTGGATATCTTGCAGAGAAGTAGCTGGATATGTTGCAGAAAAGTAGCTGGATATGTTGCAAAGAAGTAGCTGGATATATTACAGAGAAGTAGCTGGATATATTGCAGAGAGGTAGCTGAATATATTGCAGAGAGGTAGCTGGATATATTGGCAGAGAAGTAGCTGGATATATTGCAGAGAGGTAGCTGGATATATTGCAGAGAGGTAGCTTGATATGTTGCAGAAAAGTAGCTGGATATGTTGCAGAGAAGTAGCTGGATATATTGCAGAGAGGTAGCTGGATATATTGCAGAGAGGTAGCTGGATATCTTGCAGAGAAGTAGCTGGATATCTTGCAGAGAAGTAGCTGGATATGTTGCAGAGAAGTAGCTGGGTATATTGCAGAGAGGTAGCTGGATATGTTGCAGAGACGTAGCTGGGTATGTTGCAGAGACGTAGCTGGATATGTTGCAGAGAAGTAGCTGGATATGTTGCAAAGAAGTAGCTGGATATATTACAGAGAAGTAGCTGGATATATTGCAGAGAGGTAGCTGGATATGTTGCAAAGAAGTAGCTGGATATATTACAGAGAAGTAGCTTAATATCTTGCAGAGAAGTAGCTGGATATATTACAGAGAAGTAGCTTAATATCTTGCAGAGAAGTAGCTGGATATCTTGCAGAGAAGTAGCTGGATATATTGCAGAGAGGTAGCTGGATATATTGCAGAGAGGTAGCTGGATATATTGCAGAGAGGTAGCTGGATATATTGCAGAGAGGTAGCTTGATATGTTGCAGAAAAGTAGCTGGATATGTTGCAGAGAAGTAGCTGGATATATTGCAGAGAGGTAGCTGGATATGTTGCAGAGAGGTAGCTGGATATCTTGCAGAGAAGTAGCTGGATATGTTGCAGAGAAGTAGCTGGATATGTTGCAGAGAAGTAGCTGGGTATATTGCAGAGAGGTAGCTGGATATGTTGCAGAGACGTAGCTGGGTATGTTGCAGAGACGTAGCTGGATATGTTGCAGAGAAGTAGCTGGATATGTTGCAAAGAAGTAGCTGGATATATTACAGAGAAGTAGCTGGATATATTTCAGAGAAGTAGCTGGATATATTTCAGAGAAGTAGCTAGAAATATTGTAGAGAAGTAGCTGCATATATTACAAAGAAATGGGGTCTGAAAATACTGAGGATATTTGCAGAATGGATATCTGACCTTTCTTTCCAACTCATCATCCAATCTTTGCAACTCGACATCTTTAACTTTTTGTTGATGAGTCATGAATTTCCTTCGCACTGCATCCAGTAGTTTCAACTCCCGCAAACTGACTTCTCTTTTCATTGCTTGAAGCCTTGATCTTTGATCAGCGAGTTTTTTCTCCTCGCTAGCTATCATGGCCCTTCTCTGCTGCTCTGCACCAATCATCAAGTCTTGTTGCCGATAAAAAGCTTCCTCTTCTTGCCTCGTTTTCTCAGCCTCTTTTTGGAAATCAAGAGTCATCTGCCTGTAAAACAAAGAACAGTGCTATGACACTAACGGCCATATCAATGCTTTGGCAGTGACTAATGATAATAGAGAGCTGACATCAAATAACTTGAACGCTATATATGCACTACAAGGATAACAAGATAATTGACAGCGTGGTGATTTACTTTTGTCGCAAGTATTCCTGCTCATCTTGTCGGATTCTTTCTCGCTCTTGAATCTGAAAATACAAGAAAAAAGTTGAAAAAGGCAATAAATCTCAAATTGATATATTAATTCTGCTACGAAGTACATAAAACATATTTCAGAAGCCAGAGGACTCGAGATCAATGTCTTGGACTCAAGAAAATAGACAAAGCTGGTATCAATTTATATATTTGGATCAATCTCGTAGATTAAAATGGAGATAAATACGAGTCTTAACAACAATCAGTGGAATATCGTTGTGACAAGACCATTGTATAGCAGACGTGAACTGTGTAATACGAAGCAGTTGAAAATAGTAGATGTTTGGTTGGTTTTACCAGTTCGTTTGTGAAGGAAGGAGTTCGGTAATTCGAGATTCCTCTGCACCGAGAAAGAAAGATGATAATCAAATATGATAATGAAAACTTACCAAGTAATCGACAACAAACTTTGGATACTTGTCAAAGATCGGATACTGTCCTCTGGTGAGAGGAATGAATTCTGAAATCATGCGTTTTGGATGGATGTCATCTGGGGTGGATTCGTAGAGTCGGTAGGTTTCTTTGATAAGGGCATTTACATCAATGGCATTTCGATGATGGAAGAAAAACTAAAATAAAACAAACAGAGTGAGCGATTGTTGGAAAGACTGAAAATAATGCGAGAGGTTGATTGCGAAGTTGTAAATATGCTGCAGAGAAAAGGAGAGAGTTGCGGAGGAGCGTGGAGGTCAGAGACTGCGGACAATTGTGGAGGTCAGAGATTGCGGAGGATCATGGAGGTCAGAGATTGCAGAGGATCGTGGAGGACAGAGATTGCGGAGGATCATGGAGGTTAAAGAGTGCGGAGGAACATTGGTATTGCATGCTAAATTGCAGAGAGCTGCATTGTTTGTTATAAAAACCAGAATCATTAAAACGAAAAAGAATGTCGAGCTGTATCGGAAAAAATAGCAGCAAAATGTTGTAAAGGATTCTACATAGATTGGTGAAATACGAAAGATTTTTAAAGTTGCGTCAGGGAGATTCTATCACAGGCAATGATGGAAGCATGGGTAATTGTAGCGGCATGCAGTTGCATAGCTTGAACAATAAACAATCAAGGGAACCTTGAAAATACCTTGAAGTCATCGATATCGGTTGTGGAAAGAAGGGTCTGGCGTGATGAGATAAGATATGCAACGATGACGAATAAACAGAAGGATGGATGATTTGAGAAGATGTTATCCCACAGCTTCAACCAGTCGTCTTTAGTGAGAATCTCTGAGAACAGGGTTTGTAGCATTGGCCATGCATACGTCTGCAAGAGAATAGTGTACAATTATTGGATTAATATTTACAGAACAACAATAAATAGCAGAACAAGAAGGTCAAGTATCGTTGAAAATGTCTTCGCATTCTCAATTCTCCATACGTTATTGTATCGTCTAAGCAGATGTAAGATATGAACTAAAGTACAGCTTTAATGACCATCTGTATGCATGGGAGCAACACAAACCTGTGTCGTTAGATTGACGCTGACAAAATGCTGCATCAAGTGACGATCATTGTGGCTCAGCAAAGTTTCGACAACTCCGAGAATCGTAAGAGGAGGGTTGGGAAAAAATTCAAACCATTTCTGGCACCAGTTTGCTAGAAAAGAAAAGAAAAGATGACAACAAAGCATTTGCATCAACATAGTTGATTCACAACAAGACTGTACAGCAGTTCACAAAACAATATAATCATTTGAACAACAAATGCAGATTAAAATACAGGAAACCCCACCCCACTGTTGCTGAAGATCGCCTTCGTAGAAAGCCACCCACTTCACTTGGTTTTCCTAATTTATACATAGATTCTAGAACTTTACATCAGGTTCAAATACAGATGTCACCCTTGCGAGCTTCTTTATTACTCTTACATACATATATATATAGTTTATTATTATTAAAAGCCAACTTATTTCAGCAAAGGGACGCCTCAATACACCTTACACGTTAGAAAACCTTATGCATTGCACACCTCCTCGACAAACTACTGTTATTCGTCATTAGAGGGCTCAAACAATCTTAGCAAGCCTGAATAAAGTGAGTAGATAATGAATACAAATAATGAAACTCACTGATGACAACAGCAATGATTTCGAAGCAAATGAGTTGGTTGTTTGGAAAGAGTTTCACGAAAGGAAATGCAAGCATTGGTAGAAAATCAGCTTCACCAAAGATCGGCGACCAGTATGCGAGAGCAGACAGCACCCTATCAATCAGAAAATAATTTAAATGCAATTATGATATTAAAAATAAAAATAAAGGGTCGGAGGAGGATTCGAGCCCAACACCTTCGGGTTGCGGTTGTCTGGTATATAATAAATCAAGAATGGCAGGGTGGTGGGTGGCGAGTAGATCAGTCAGATAAGCAGCGCGACTTCACAACAAAATGGTGTAAATGCAAGAGTTCAAGCCCACTAACTAGAAAGTTCAGGTGGCCTTAGATTTTTTCTTATTACAACGTTATCGCTATTACGCTCATTTGTGTTCGATTCTACAGCCAGGACTTGAACCCAGAACATCACACAAGTGAATTCATTGAATGAAATAAACTATTTTAAACTATTACACTTTATTAAAATAAAAATAAAGGCTCGGAGGAGGATTCGAACGCAACACCTTCGGGTTGAGGTTGTCTGGTATATAATAAATCAAGAATGGCAGGGTGGTGGGTGGCGAATAGATCAGTCAGATAAGCAGCGCGACTTCACAACAAAATGGTGTAAATGAAAGAGTTCAAGCCCACTAACTAGAAAGTTCAGGTAGCCTTAGATTTTTTCTTATTACAACGTTATCGCTATTACGCTCATTTGTGTTCGATTCTACAGCCAGGACTTGAACCCAGAACATCACACAAGTGAATTCATTGAATGAAATAACAAAATACAAATAGATTTTAATCCCACAAAAGCTCAATGACTTCAAATAAACGTTGCATTTTGCATGAAATGTTTAGCAGGAAAGTGGCTGGATATCTTACAGAGAAGTAGCTGGATATATTGCACAGAAGTAGCTGGATATGTTGTAGAGAAGAAGCTGGATATAATGCAGAGAAGTAGCTGGATATGTTGTAGAGAGGTAGCTGGATATGGCAAGTTAAATGCAAGGCATACCTCTGCAATGACCGAAGCAATATTCTACCTTTGATTGGGAATACCTCGTGCAAACTCGAATACGCATTGTGTGTTCCTTTATCTACTAATACACTGAATGCAACGTGGTTCTCTGGCAAGCGGAGGATGGACCTCCAGATGAACAACCTAAAATAGAATCCGATAAGAAATTGAGTTATTGTCAAAGACCCAACTGGAACATGCTAACCATATAAATACCACCAACAAGGTTCAAATACAGTAAAAACCCACATGTAAGACACCAGTGGATTAAGAACTTCCAAACAATGAGTGAAACAATAGCCTATTGTCCTTGAACAATAGGTTGGATGCAAAACTTGCAGATTCTTACATGCGGGTTTTTACTATTAGACTCAGAAACACACAGTCAAGATTCCTCAGCAACAAATAATCGAAGTAAGATTTGAGACAATATGTAACAAGAGCTACATATTCAAGATTTGGTGAGTGACTAAACGTAGGAACAGTCGCATCATCCGGGTACCTGTATTTTTCTGGGTATTCACCATAGCCTTTCAAAATCTTCAACAATCTCTTCATGTCCAAACCTTCAGGAATATCACGCTGCAGGAAAAAATGCATATATGGGTAATAGATAGCAAGGTTTAAAATCATAGACTAGCTGCTAACATTGTTAAAATGAGTGCTGCTGTGATGTAAAACCAACGGTAAAGACTACGACTTGCCAATCACAATCCGACCCTAATCCTGAAGCCAATGCCTTAGCCATTAAAATTCGAAATCTTTGATTCGACATACATTTCGAAGCTAGTCGGGATGTTCTGTAAAACGTATACGTTTGAGGATAAATCTGATCAGCTTACATAAATGGTTTCTTCCTTCTCTTTCTTCCAATGTAAATTTTCTCCTTTGGTCTGTTCGCTCAAACCCACCATGTCTGGCTTTCTACAGTCGCTTGTCTCAAATGCGACTTTTGGCTTTCTTTTTCTTCGCATTCTGGGACTAACTTCCACATCTTGAACCAATGGTGCTGGAACCTGGACATAAACAACATCCGAATAAGACCCCATGGGGCTACTCGAGGTGGGGAGGGGGCTTACTCGAGGGGCCGTTTGGGCCGGAATGGTTACTGACCCAGTTTGCCAACTTGCTTTATCTATTCAATAACAAACAAGTCTGATATTCCATTTTACACTTACTCGTTTCGTTGATCCAGACAAATATTCAATACTGTAGACTTGTATAGATCCATCATCCATCACACAGGCCGCGTATCGCCCGTTTGGGCCGATTACAAAGCGATTAATGCGCTGAAACAACAACACAGAGCGATAAACAAATCCAATCTCGATGACAAACAATTCAATTTCTATATAAGAAAATAGGGCATGCAATTAAGTCAAACTCAAAGTGCATGCATGCCTGGAATCTAATATATACCCCCCGAATCACGAACTTATTCTAACGGTGTACAGCTGGCTTATGGTGCACTTTCAGGGGGAACGTAAGGCATTGAAAAGTGTTAGTAAGAGAAGATATCTAAGCGGAGAAGTGAACTAACTTTACCTGGCTGTGACTACCAGTTTCGAATAACAATTTGCACGTGTTGATATCAATGAAACGAAGAATTCCATCTTGTGCGAGGACTGCGAGTATCTGGAAAACAGTTTAAGCAAAGAAAATCAGTTAGCCGTAGACGTATACAGAACACATGAAGACATACAAAAGCATGCGCAGAAAGAGAGTCAACGCAACAAAGCCCGGTTTGTGAAAACCTGCAAATTTTGCAGCCAGAAAAATTCGCATTAAATTCAAACACAATAGGCTATTGCTTTGTCTATTGTTTTAAGCACAAAGAACCGCCCAGAGAGTTCTCAATCCACTGGTTCTCTAAAGCCTGGTTTCCATATATAGTCGTTGAGGGTCGCTGAAGGTCGCCGAAAGGATTAAAAATCACACGCAGACATTGTCAAAAGTTGACTTTAAACCTTTGAGCGACCCTCAACGACAAAATGGAAACCAGGCTTTATGTGGAATTTTATTACTGTGTTATCTTATTATGCGTCTTTTATTACTGTGTTGTTTACCTGTGTGCCATCAACAGAGATTGCGTCGTTGACAAACTGGATCCTTTTCACTTCTCTGATTTTCGAAGGAAGTTGAATGATACGAATGAGGTGTTGCGAATCGAGATTCCACACATGTAAGAACTGTGACCTGCAAGAAATAAAAATATTCAATCAAACAAAAAATTTGAAGCTAGAATAGTTAATCCATTAATTTTCAGATGAAGAAATAGAGCAAAAAGAAAAAGGAGGAACATAGAAGAAAGAATGCAAAAAATGAAGAGAACAAAAACAAAGTTGGAGAAAATGATGGAAAATACCTGCCAGCAGCAATTAATGTGCGGCTGTCTTGACTTGTTGCCAGACATCTGTACATGGGTTTAGAGTCCATTGGGCTGTTCAGTTGATATAAACACTTCATTGTGTCACAGTCCCATGCAAATACACTATCATCCTTGAAGCAACTGACAAGGGTGTTACTTGTTGGTAGAAAGAAGACCTGAAATCAAGAGATTAAAACTTACAGAAAAGGCTATTAGAAATAAAATACTATAATGCTTCGAATAAGCGCCCAATTAAAAAATGCCCAGGGCGTTTATTAATTGCTTTGATATTTTAGGAGGGGTGTCTATTTGTGGGGGGCATTCATTGACAAAAATTTAAAATAGGGGGCTTTTATTTGAGGCAGTCGTTTAAAAGAAGGGAGCATTTAAAAGATGACTTGAAGTCACTTTCCTAACCTCAAATCCTAATTAAATGCCTCTAGATTTCTTTGTATATTTGGTAAAAACCAATTCTCTGAGCATTTATTCAAAAACTGCAAATATATAACACAGTTACTGACCAGCTTACCTCTTGGACTCCAACAACTTGAGCACCATTCAGCGTCCTTTTCCTTGTAAATGTGTCAAGATCCCAGCAAATAGAGATGTCATGGGATGATGAAATGCAATGTCTGCCAGAACCATGGACAGAGATCTGATGGATGGCAGATGAGTGGCCACGCATTGTACTAACAAGTTCTTTAGCCTCTGCAAAAGAGAAAACCAAATTAGATTATAGTATAAAATGAAAAAATGTTATAGTTCTAAAAATGTTCTGGTGTAATCAGTTGTAATTGAACAATAATGCATAGAAAACTGAAGGGATGGATGGGACATTTTATTCAGATTACGGGTGAGTATTAGATGGTCAAAAGAGAAATATAATTGTTTAATATATTGACAAAATTCACCCTGAAGAGTTCATATAAAGGTTCACAATTAATATTAACAAGTGCTACATTGACCTTGCTCTATCAGTTCCAGTATTCTTGTCTTCAAAGCTCATAATAATTATGCATCAAAATACAGCTTGGCAAAGGCAATCTGTAAATTGGCATTTAAAGGGGGGTCAGAAGGATTTAAAAATGATGACAGTGCAAAAAATCTTTACCTGTATTGTAGCATCGCAAAGAGTAGTCTGATAATGCAACTAGTACTTCGTTTGGTTGATGCAAGTCAAATGCAATAGATGTGCAAGGAATGCCAATCTTTTCAATGAGAGAAAACCTGAAACAAGGTTTTATTGATGATAAAATATATTGAAAATTATGAACATCTGAAAAATAATCATTGCCATAGATCATTAGATAATTAGTTTCATCAAATATCTGCAGGCATTAATAAATATTAACCTGTTTTTGTGAAGGTCGAATAAAAATAGGTGGCCAATGTGGTCAGCACCGACAAATTTATCTCCCGTTTTGTCGAAGGCAACATGGTGGAACCTCACGATTCTACCTTGCTTGAAAACGACATTTGGAGATGAGTTTGATATCTTCAACAGGCACCTAAAATAAATGAAACAAAATTAAATTACTAATTCAGTAGAATAGACATGAATAGCCTTCTGTTCTTTCACTCCAGTTTAGCTCCTTGCTTCGCCCTGTGGCCTAGCAGTTTGCCACTGACTAAATATCAATTTTCTGAAAATATCTTACCCATTATCACTATCTGCAGTTAGTTTGCGGTGCCACAGCCTTCCAGACGTTTTTCTACATAAGTCTATTGATTGCATCTTTTTGAAAATATGCTATTTTCACTCTTGAAGATCACGGCTTTTCTTGAAAAAAATTTTGTTCGTCCCACCACCAAGCCATTACTTGCATGCAGCAGTTTCTTTTTTCTCCATCTCCTGCTCTGCTCGCGCCGCGCTTCGAAAAGCTGCGTGGCATCACAAATCAACCAATCAAAATCAAAAAAGGCTTCCAAGCGATTGCGGAGGCGCAGAAATTAGACAAAACCAAAATCGACTTCCAGAATTCTTCTGTGCATTTGTGCAATTTACTCTTATCACTCTATGAATAGATTACATTAATCAGCATTACAATAAATAAATACATCGTCTAATGCATGTTATGCAGCATTACATTCTTCAATATTATTTCCAAATTACACTCTCTTTTAACAGTACCTTTGATAATAGCTCCATAAATAAATAAAATTTATGATATTCTCTTCTTGCACTTGAAATATTTATTTAAATTTCAAAAACATTAACAAGTTAACTCTAAAGTGTTGTGCTTTAGTGCTCTTAGTTCCAAATTTTCCATAGGAAACATTGTGCAACTGTGAAACAGACAAATAGTCCATGGCATTTGAGGGCAGCATCAAATGCCATAGGTCAGTATTTGTGAGGATACATGTCTTTCAAAGCTCTTTCTGCTTCTTCTACTCCCTGCTTGTGTGCATCTCTGAGTAGGGGCTCTATTTCACTGAAAAAATCAATAAACCAATTTTCAAAACCTTCAGTCAAGCAAAATAATTGATGATTACTTGGCAAATGTAGAGAAATTAGGTGAACAAGCAAGATGCTTAAAATTAAAACAAATAAATCTCATGCAAACAGAAATTGCATACTGTTCTTGGACATCTGTGTTGTAGCCCTGCAAATGACCAGCAACAAGATTGTAGGCAGCCTGACCATGTCCATTTTTAGCTGATTCTCTAGAAAAAATAAATTTATTGATGCTTATAAATTAGACATTACAAATAAACAATAAAATATCTTAGAATTCAATGGTAACATTCATGAAACATTATGTTTTTAAATAGCAGCAAATCATATTAAAAGAAAGCTTGTAGCATAAATATCATAGATTCCAATTTGTAAATTTACCTGAACCAATACATAGCCATGTCAGGATCTTTGTCAACCCCTCTTCCTGGAAAAAGAAAATTGCACTTTCAGTTTGACGTTGCTACAATTTGATAGTTCCCAACAGAATTAGTAGATAAATAAATAAAACTGTAATGCAAGATGTTTTATAACAATTTCTTACCATGTAGATATTTGTGGGCTAGATTATGCTGCGCATGAGAGCTTCCGACATTTGCATAAGCTCTTGTAACATGGAAGTGTAGATGGTCGATGTAAAAGTACATATAGACGAAGAATAACAACACTCCAATTATGACAATAGCCTGCAATATTGGTAAACCAAATTATTTTTCATAAATTTCACCTGAACACAGTCAATAATGAGGTATGCTTCAAGAAGTGAAGCTTAAATCCTCTCTTCATATTGTCATATGAAATTATGTCGTGCATGATTTCCAAAAAATGGGCCTAACGAGGTCCTATTCCCAAAGTGAGTGAAACCTACCTCAACGTACTTTACCCACCAACTATCTGGTTTCTTTTTTCTCGCAAGAAAGACATCTGGTCCGTAAGGAAGATCAGGATCGTAATCTGGCTCTCCTTTCGCCCATGAAGGCTTGTACTTACGTTTACGAAGAAGGCTATCTGTGTCCGCCATTGCAAAAAATTCAAAGATGTGAATGCAAACAAATCGCAACATGTTAATAATTAATGATTGGTTAATATGGTTTTAGGTAAGCCAATCACACTGCGTGCAGGAGCAGGTGTCTAAAAATAACTTATTTGCATACATACATCATCATCATGATAATCATCATCTGTGCTGACCTGGCTGCACAACAAAACAGAAGAAAATTAAATAAAAATCAATGTTCAATAATAGAAGTTTTCCTTACAGACCTATTGCATATACAAATTTTTTCCAGCGTATTAATGACAGGATCGTAAAACTATGGCAATATACAAGTAATTCATGTCCTAATTATTCTATTTTCGCTCGTTTACGAGCAATTGCGTCTTCAATAGCTTTGAGTTCTTTCAAAAGTTCATCTTTCCTTGACACAGTTTTACTCGCACTAGTTTTTGACACCGCAGTGGAACTGTTACGTGCAGAAAGGGATCTCTTTTGTCCTGTTTGCAACTTTGTATCACTTCGGTTGGAAAAAGAATTATCGTTTCTCAAGGTTTGAGACTTCGCTACTTTGTCACTGGAAGACAAAGTCTTTACCTGCAATAAAAACATTTATTTGGATAATTCAATGAAAACTGAAAGCAAATTGGATGAAAGGCTTACAAACTATTCCAAGGTATATCAAATAGTACTTATATGGCTCAACAGAAAGAGGCTTAAATTATGAATAAAAATTAAAAGTAACGAAAGGTTAGAAAATTGACAGCTGATAAAAACAACAAAGTGCTTGCAATTAATATACGAAGGCGTATTCTTACCATGCTTGGTGACATTTTGGTAGCTTTCTTCTTCTTTTCTGCAACTTTCTTTGTCAATGAAGAAACGACATTTTCCTCATCTGAAGAAGATTGCTTCTCGCTATCACTATCATCCGAATCGCTGTTCGACAATTCATTTTCACTCGGGCTGGCATTTCCAGCTTCAGATTCGACTTCGCTTTCACTCTCGTCAGATTCGCTTCCAGTGTCGGAATCGGAATCGCTGTCAGAGACAGATTCGGCGTACTTCGGTGACTGAAATTCGTCTTCGCTGATGTCACTTTGAATAAACGTTGTTGTTGTTGTCGTGGATGTTTCTTTCGGTACAACCGCTGACTTTTCAACTGTTTTCTTCGCTTGTTGAATTACTGGTTCGGGCTTTGCATCTACACGCCTAAGGAAAAGGTTGCATTTCTTATTAATGCAGTAAAAACCCGCATAAGAAGCAAATATTGCATGCAGCCTATTTTTCAAAACCCTGTTGGTGCCTTATCCATTGGTTCTTATATTCGGGTTTTCACTGTACACAAAACACGAAAGGCAATTAAAACCACTCACCAATTTACTAACAATGACAAAACTAAATTCCTTTTAGGACACAAAAAAGGCCATCACCAATAAATATCTTTTCCTGTGGGCTTCACTCAACCCATACTCCCCCCTAGAAAAGGGTTGTCCCCTTAAGCACACCCCTGCGATCGTCGTACAAAAAATATTCTGTCGATATTGTATAATACTATCTTTCGAGACAACATTGTGTCAACATTGACGACATTTCAATTAGAAATGTAGTTACGTACTTGTCTTTCGGTGGGACACTGCGGTCACCCTTGCCAGCACTTTCTTTTGTGCCCTTATTATCGTCACTGCGGTTTAAGCCATCCATGCTACTATTGCGAATGCGTGGATCCTGTAGAAAGCATCGAATTTTTCAACAACAACAACAACAAGAGCAAAGCACAAGATAATAAATGATAAATAGTATATCAATAAGCAATACAAGGGTATAGATACCTTTTGTTTAGGGCTGTGTCTTCTCTTTTCTTTCGCCGGGCTAGGCTCCTTTGCGTCTTGGCTTGGTTGTTTTCTGTCCTTATCGCCCGTCATGTTAACGCTTTGTGGGCGGCGTCGTGGATCTCTAACGCCCCCAGCCGGTTTACGAGAATAGGCCGGTTCGTGAGGGGATCTGACTGGAGAGTTTCGTCTGCCACCGCGTTCTCTCTCTCCCTTCCACAATCTGAAAGACAAAGAAAGTTGTCATCCACGGACAGTTCTCTTGCTTTATCGGAAAAAATGTGTAGCATTTACAATATCCATAAGCATTAGTATTTAAGCCAAACTATTGAAAAGCTGTAAGGACTGCGTAATTCATTGCTAAATAAGGTAAGGCCACTCGTATCCGAGAGCCGGAAGGGTGGGAGGACAAACGCGCATTAGCTTTCCTGGTCTAAACTGCTCAGCTAATATAAACGCAAAAGGGATTCTAGTAACAATGGAGGTGGGAGGGACAGATCTAACGTGACACAACAAATAAGTCATTACTGCGGAGTAATTTTGGCCCACAGCTCTCAAATGAAATGATGAAAAAAGGTTCAAATGCGAAGCATCCTGCAGAGGCATGTACGAATCGCATACCTGGGATCTCCTTCTGGCCTTCGTGAGTCTGTCGGCCGGTCTGGCATTCCACGATAACCAGCATTCATAAACGGACTATTGTATCCGCCTCGTTGCCAAGAAGAGTCTGCCTGGCGCGCATCGTTCCATGGTGGAAATTGATTCGCATTTTGACCATATCTAAAAGAGATTCAAGCAGATTCATTGGCTGAGAAGCGGTCAGTTTATCAAGATCATAATCGCTTGCACTTGGCTGTGCGAAGTATCACCCTCTTAAAGAAGGCTGCAGTGGGGGCCTGTATCATAAGCAGTTCCTGATAGCATCGTTTCAGTGGTGTCCTCTGAAACGAAGCTGATTACCGAAACTTAATAGATTGATTTGATTGGCGTAGTTCTTATCAGCATGCACGTATATAATCTCTACATAACGTATTAGTATTAATTTCGTTGTAGTGGATGTAGAGAGTTATCTATGTATAAAGACGACTTGATTCTTAACTCTATCTTAATTCTTAACTTAATTCTTAATTCTTAATTCTTAATTCTAAGCTTGATGCATTGCAATGGTCGTTTTTAAGAAAGATAAAACTCAATAAAAAGATGAACTACTGGGAAGCTCTTAAGAGCTGCAGAGTATATTCTCCTCAGCGACGTCACGAACGTTACCGTATTATATATGTGTGGAAAATTCTTGAAGGGCTTGTTCCCAACGTTAACTCAGAAATCATATCATATCACCATATTCGACACGGAAGAAAGTGCGAAGTCAAGAGAATTGTTGGAAAACGTAAAATTTGCTCATTAACGGAAAGAAGTTTTTGTATCCAGGGTCCAAAGTTGTTCAACTTACTACCTAAGCACCTCCGGGACTTAAACGGCGTATCTCTGGATGTTTTCAAGAAAGGCTTGGACAATTTTTTATCTCAATTACCCGATGAGCCTCAACTTAATGGTTACACGGCGTTTAGAAAAACGAATATTGTAACTCTTTGGTTGACATGGTCAAAATTGGACCTTTTTCAAGGGATAGACATCTAAGTGTCAATCCTTAAGATAATATATCTTCAAATCTGGTAATAATAATAATAATAATATCATTATTTTGATAGAGCCAATATTGCACCGTTGACAGGCGTCTACTATAACCAAACTTCATGGACTCACCCGTCCCGTCTATCTCTGTACCTCCTGTCCCGTTCATCCACTCTATCCCTCCCCCTTCTATCCATGAATTCATCCGGGCGTGGTCGTCGATCATAGTCTCTTGGATCCCTGTTCGGACGTTGTGGATACGGGGCTGTTTTATCCATCTTTCGATCAGCCATCCGCCCACTAACGCGGTCTTTCTGAGGCTGTTGTTGAGGCAAATCTCGTTTTGGTGCACTGTCTTTGCTCGGCGCGGTCTTCAACCTGGGATCCTTGATTGGTGCGCTAGCAGAGGTAGCTACACGAGGTTCCTTAATCGGCGCAGCGACTGAAGAAGGCTTGGCAACCTAATAGAACAATAAACAGTCCAAATCAAATCGAATATTACTCATACACAAGCACGTACGTAAATAAACCATACATCGAGATATGTAAATGGCTGTTGATATCTATTTTTAGCCTGCCATAGTGGTAGTGTAAGACCACAACTTTTCCAATTTTTGGACGCAGCAGCTGACTGATAAAATCAGATTACCTCTTTGACGCCAGCTTTCTGTGCGTTTTCATCAGATGAAGCTTTCGATTCGGAATCCGACCCTGATCCGGATTCATCCGATTCATCTGAATCCGAATCTATAAATCACAAAAGATGCACTAAGATTAGCACGGATTCAAAGTCTAATGGTAGCAACACGGTTAATAAAGTTGAGCAACTTCTATCTGTCTATCTATCCTAACACTTCGCAAAACCAACTGACCCAAAAGTAAAGCTCCAATAAAAATCTAAAAAGTCTCTGAAATATGTTCTCGAATGACTAAAATTTTGATCTTTGAAGGAATGCTTCACCGTTCACGCAAAAAAAACTATTTCTATATGATTCAGACCTGCATTGAATATGTATGAAGCTAGAGAAGTCTTACCAGAATCTGAAACCGAGCTATCACCAGAAGCAATGATCTCATCGAGTGAAGTTGCAAGTAGACTTGGCAGTTTCCTTTCGGGGGATTTAACGATCGGGGCTGACTGTGTCCTCATCCACGGATCCCTCCATTGCTCAGCTTCTAATGCCCTTGGAGCACCGACTGAAAGCTCTTCTGATTTCTTTTCATTGCCAACATCTTCTTTCGCTTTAACTTTGTTTTCTTCCATCAATGGCGTAGTGACCTTGTCTTTTCCAGTAGGGACATCACTGCTTGGGCCGGTCCCACGGTCTCGTTTTGAATCTGGCTTGTCTCGTTCTCGGTTTCGATCTTTCTCCTTCTCGCGCCGCCTGGAAATCAAGTACACGTCACGCGATTATAAAAGAAATGCAAAACAAACTCGTATGAAAAACATTTTCAAGAAAATCGAAACCGTGAGGAACTTTAATCCACTTAATAAGGTCCAAAGAAACCTGAAGCATGTGTAAAGGTGGCTATTGACTCCTGTTTTTGATATAGAAACGAAGCCGTGTTGCAGAGGAGGCTACAACGTGTGATTTATGGGATTTTATGGATGTGAAATGGAGACAATTGTGATTAGGCTGAGTTGAGATAAGAGATTGAAAAAAGAATATTTTCATGTCGTTTATTTGTTGTCCGATCTGACGTTCCGCTACACATGCTTAAAAAAGTGTTAGGGCTAGGGCTAGGGCGACAGACCTGTTGTAACATGAAGCATGCAAATAAGAGACATTATGGTATGTTTATACCTCTCGGGTGGAGTAAACGATCGTCGTCTGTGCATCCTCACAAATCTTTCTCTGTCCATGTCCCTTGGCTTCTCTCTATCGGCTTCATGCACTCTGCTGCCTTTATCTCTGTCTACATCCTACGTCAGATAAACAAACTAATATTAAACAAAACAACCCAATTCGCTTTAGCTCTCGTAAACAAACAACACAGGCTATATCATTGCCAGCATTCCCATAAAACAAGGCTTTGTATATATAACCACACCACTACCATCCAAAAATCATCATCTTCCCGGTATAAATAACTAAACATCTGGTCCTTTGTTTGATTGACTACTGGATTGTACAATGCATGATTGACTTGACGTAATGGTCATAAGTTATTTGCCAGCTACCCTTCAAAGCTTCATACAGCTTGTAGATATTCCACTGTATTTTCTGTCAACCGATACACTCATACATACATACATACATACATACATAGATACATGTATGTTTGTATGTATGTATGTATGTATGTATGTATGTATGTACCATATCAGGCTCCAATAGAGCTACCTTAGATTGCAAGATAGTTACATACGTACTTATATATACACCCTCATACACAATGCAGCATAAGTATAGTTACATTACATACGTACTTTTGTATATATACACCCTCATATATAAACTTACATATCTCCTCGGTGGTGACTTTCGGTTGCGGCCAAATCTTCTCTCGTTGTTCGCTTCCTGGTGACGAATATCGGCCTGCCTGGAATTACGTTGCGAATATTTGTCTGGTTGGCTATCGCGTTCAAAGCCAGGTGGTCTCCATTGCTCTCTTCTCGACGCTGTTACGGGTCTGTCCTGTTCCTTTTGAAACTCCTTCAGACTGAGATTCATTCGCTTCTCATCAAATTGTTCGTCTTCTTCGCGTCGTTTTTGCGACTTGAGTTTTATCTAGAAAACAAAAACATGCAGAGATGAGTCCAGTAGCGTTGGAGCTCGGAGCCATACCAGTGAATAAGCCAAAACTTAAGAAATCCCTCACCTCTTTCGCTTTTTTCAAGCCTCGCTCCCAAGCAGACTCTTTTGCAGGCGCAGGTACTCTGTCAACATCCATTGCAATAGGCTACAACAGGAAGATCTTATCGTGAACATTCACATGATTCATTTACTCATTTCATTCCACGTGATATATATGGTGAAGTGACGTACCGGAGGGTCTAAAGTTGCGAAGATGGGCCCCCTCGCCATGACAGAGCTTATGGGGCTGATTTCACTTGGCGGTGGGGGCTTTCCAAACGCCGTGGGGTACATGCCGGGAGGTCTATGCATCAAATAGTTCCCTGCGACAGAAAGAATAAATGCGAAATGAAGAGTAATTGTTGAAGAAAAAACAACAAGACATAAAAATGAATATAAGGAATAATCAAAAGTCAAGAAAATGCAATCAAACCTTTGTCATTTATGCCTGGGTGGAGAAATCTGCACGATACTCCCCATCTGCATGTTCCTAAAAAGAAAGTACAATTTATTTCTCTTGCTTTCTGCACGATTTCGAGAAGTTAGAAACACGATATAATCAAATCAAATCAAATATAGCTCGACTCGACTATAAGTCCAGATAACTCGACCTCCAAAGTACAGTTAAAATGGTTCAAGTCATCTAAATGTTCGAGTTATTGGAATTTTACTGTAATCATGTTCCCGTGTATAGCTATTCCAGTTAAAGACAAAATATAAACAAATAGAATTGACATTCTCAAGCTACTTGCTACTTCGATCGATTTCAAATGCGTCTCGTATCTTATCGTACGTAAGGCATTTCTTATTTCCCCCGATTCTATTTCAGTTCAGCTATATCGCTCAATTTATTTTCTTCGAGCGCTTCGAATGGTGGATATAAAATATAATGAAATGCTTACCTGCGTCGTAATATTTACACAAAGTCCTTGGTCGATGTCCTTAAAAGTAGAATAATACAAAATCAACATATTCCACCATGTATTCACAATTGTTGCAAGAATACGCATAATAAACATACTATACAATAAAGCACTGCACTCTGTAAGTTTTGAACAATACCTCTTTCCAATTCTTCATCCAACTGGCCTTCTTCTAAGTCATCCTGTAAAAAATCAAAACTAAGCAATAGTTTCTCATTTACTCCAATATAATAATGATAAAATGGACACGTAGTAAAGTAGAATTGCCATCGCCTTTGTCATTAAACTACAGTATTTGATGAAAGTTCTTATAATAAATTATAATATATTACGTCATTCACTTCTCCTTCCTCTTTTTCGGTTTTCTTGCTGCAGTCCTAGAATCAAACGAATGGCCATTAGATAGTTGATTAAATTTCTTTGACACCCTTCAGTTGAAATATTCCCGCTCTGAGGCCATTCAAGAGACTGAAATTTCAGCTCGTTCCAACAGAAGATCACTTATTTAGTGCAGGTACATCAGTGTACCAAGATTCTAGTACTGCATCATAAAACTGTCTAATGTCAACTATCTGTCAAAACTCAGTGTAAAAACTTCATCAACCAACCTGCTGATCATCTTCATCTGATACGATTTCACCTTCTTCCGAGCCTTCAGCATCTTTATCATCCATTATTTCGCCTTCTTCCTGATCTTCATGATGATGCTGTGTTGTATCTGTAATTTCTTCTTCCTCGTAATCAAGTTCTCCTTCTTCCGTGTCATGCAATGCAACAGCTTTACTCACAGTCATGTTACTACTTGCTTTTATGTTTGCATCTTGCAGAGACAAGGCAGGTTTATCTTCCTTTTTCCCGCTGTTGGGTTCAAACGATATTATCTCGTCTCCTTGCGTGGATTGAATCGCATTCTCCTTCGCAGCAACGCTTGCACTGTCAGTCTGATGTGCCTCCACAGCATCATCAACCTGCTCCATTGCGTCATCACTTACGTCTTCGCATGAAATTTCTTTCGCAGCGTCGCTAACAGACCGAGGTTGCATCTCCTCGGCAGTGTCACCAAAGTTCTCCAACGTTTGCACCTTCGTAGCGTCACCTACAGACGGAGCTTGAATCTCCTCCGCATGGTCGCCCAAGTTTTCCAATGTTTCCTCCTTCACAGTGTCACTTACACATTGTGCTTTGCACTGCTCCATAGCCTCACAAGTATCATCCACTGCACTGTCCTTTAAAGCACCATCTGTTTCATTTATAACATCATTTGCTACCTCATGTGTTTTTGTACCAGCCTGTCCACATTGATTTTCACTTGAAGATGCATTCACAGCTCCATCTTCAACAACAGCTTCCTTGTCGTCATTTTCATCATTTGATATTTCTTCACCAGCCCAAATAGCATCCTCCATCGGCTCCACTTTTGCAACAGGACTTGCATTGTCTGAACCAGCATCAATAGATTTTGCTCCAACTTCCATATCATCGATTTCTTCTCCTGTCGTTCTCATCTCAACTTCCTGGTTGTCTGATCCAGCTGCCATTTCATTCAGTTCAATATTGGACTCCATTCTTTGAAGCTATCACTAGTTTTTTACACAAAACAACAAAAGCATCAATATCAGCAGCAAATATGGACTTGAAGTCAGATAGAAACAAATGCTGAAAATACAGTACTTCAGCTATTAATACCAAAACAAAGATTCTATTGATCCATCAACTAAAACTCAGCAGTTATAAAACAAGCAACTCAAAGGATGTTTTCAAACAATTTTCTCATTCTTCTACACAATGTAAATATTCATTCACAAAGCATAGCTGTGAAGAAACGCATATAATATCAGACTTACCTTTTTATCAAATAAATCAAAGAAAAATCTATCTCAGGCTTATTGCGAAACCATGCAAATTATAAAGACCCACATCTGGGCAGCCATTAATTATTACTAACTGATTGAGTTACATTGTTATACTGGTAGCTTTATTGTTTAAACAGAGCATTCTGCTCCCATGCAACCTATGATAAACTTTTGTTACCTTGCTATAAACTTCTTGAGTATAATTTCACGAGGATATTTTTGTGCAAGTCATCGAATTTGCTCATAATATCGATATGGATTTGGGCTTGTAAGCATCCCCTCCGTATTTTGAGCATTCTGCTCGCATGCAAGCACGTCTCAAATTACTTTAACCGCCATGTTGGATATATTGTAAAATTGCCTTGCCTTTGGCTTTGGCCAGCAATTTATTATTATCAAAAACTATCGGCAAAGTTGTATCTGCAAGCTTTCAAGGCATATTGCAGGCAAGGTAATGTAGTTCTTCCTTCGAGACTTTCGACCGAAATTATACAAGGACTGCATAACTCTTCCGCTCCGCAAGTTGTCACAATGATTGATTGCAAGTTTGCAAATATTAGGCGTAGGCCCGATTTCGATTTGACTAAATCCAAAATAAACTCTCTTTGACTTTCAGTGACAATTTCTAGACGTATAACCAACCAATAAGCAAAAAATTAACTAATTTTAATCTAACAAGCTTTTCAATAACAATTATTGCCACGTTGGACAATGATTATCAAAATAACTACACGTCTCACCTTTTCTGCATTTATCACTTCAATTTACTTCATATAATGCGGTCTCCATCTTTGTTCAAAGTTTCGAGAACGCCGCAAGAAGAAAGCACATGGCCAGCACCTGCGAGGCAGCACATTTATGAGTACTGCGCAGTTGCATAGACGTGAAATGGTGTCGCTCGATAAAAGCGATATCCAAAAATAACTGAGGCTTCACAATGAATTAAATTGTCTGGAGAAACACAAAAACTTAGGTTGCTTCAAAGTAAATAACGGGCTTAACTCAAAACATTGTAAATGTTCATTCTCGAAGCATCTGTCAGCTGCAGGTAAGCGGAAGAGTGGGCTACATTTGCACAGGCGTATTTTGCATCAGTGACGTTTTATCACGACTACAATCTATTACATGCAAGAGAGTGATTTAATTGTAAAGCAAAACAAACTATTTCCTGTTGTTATATTGTACCTCAAAAGTAATTTATATTAAATCGAAAATAATATGTTATGGATAGTGTCACTTGACAATTTCCTTTGACGATGATCATATCGTAGAGCTGTTTCATCTTGTGTTTTGAGCTGGAAAGAATGGATTATTTTGAGAAGGTCTAAATACTTAAATTGTTGCATTACAAGCCTAGTAAGGAGGTTGTCTCGCGAGACTCTTGCTTTGGCGACTGTTGAGAACATTCGCGTTTTTATATAACATGGATGATGAAAAGAATACACTATTTTCATCAGATCTTATTGATTTATCTGACAACTCTCGCAAAACAGAGTCATCGGATTCAGGTTACAAGGAAACTACTGATCAACAAGATTCAAGTTCAAGGCCGTTCATACAATTGAACCTGGACGACTATGAAAGTAAATACGATCTAGATGATTACGTGAGAAAGCCCAGAGTGTACGATAGAAGCGAGTTTGCTGTTCAAAATGCATCGAAAAATGATGATAAGCCACCTCCTTTGCCTCCAAAACGTCGAAGTCAGAGCAGGAAGAATATTAAATTAAGAGACAGACTGAAATCTGCTGGCGTTGAAATTGGACTTAACAATGGGAAGGTTGGTTCTCAAAGTGTTACCAGACCTAAATCTATGCATGATGCAGTTCCTTTAATTCCAACACCTTCAAACAATGATTATTCTTGGAAGGATTTTGACGACACCTCTAAAAGTTCCTTAAAATCTCTGACTCCTGCTGCGAATGCAAATGTTATTTCAATTCCAAACCCTGTCAAGGATTCCTACCCAGGAGTTTCACCAACTCAAGCTCAGAAAAACTCACTCGAAAAGGCAAATGAGTTTCGTCAGTCACAGTCGTTTGAAGCCAGACTTGAATCAGCAATGAGACAGCAAAGCAATGTTGATTTGATAACCCAGAATCTGGTAGAATTTGAAATTATGAGCAAACCTGTGGAGCAAAAGCCAAAGAGCCCAACTAGAGTTACATCTTGGAATGATCTTCTCTGTCCTGAACCTAGCAGAATATCAGCAGCATCTCTGTCTGTTGAAGACCTGGAGGCATTTTTGAGTACTCAAGAACATGTTGGATCCTTGGAAAGTGATAACAACTTCGAAGTTAGTGAAAGTTTTGCTTCAATCGACCACACAGATCATGTCCCATCTGGAACTGATTCCGGGATGAAAAGAACTGGTACTTTACCTCCCAAAAGGCCACCCCTCCCGAAGTCCTTCAAACGGTTCTCTCTACCTGTAGAGCTCAACTCGGAAGCACAGCCCGATTCAACCCTGTATTTCGGTGACGGTATATTTGACTTGACAGAGGAAAGGAACGAAGAGGCGGTGGCATTCTGCAAATACGTAGCAGAGCTTAGAAAAATCTACAAGTTTAATGATGCAAAGACAAACCCGGGAGTAATTCCGAACCCGCTTGTAATGTGCAGTATGTGTGATTTCATTCAACCATTGCAGATTCATGTTTATTTCGAGACTTCTTCAACACCAACAACGATTTATTGTAATGCTCTTTCGAGAATGGATGAAGTTGTATCAAAGTCACTGCTTGTGTTTCAAAACACGTACAGAGATATTGATACGATATCAAATAACATGTACATTTTTAAAGTGTGTGGAGAATCTTCTTATTTGGAAGGCAATGAGGTTTTCATTCACTACGAATATGTACAGAATTGCGTTAAACTCGATCAGACGATCAACTTGATTTTGATGCAACGGAAAAGGATGGTGAGAGAGCTGCAGAGAACGGAGGCGGATGACAACCATGAAACTGCAGGGATGTATTTCAAGCATTTCTTTCACCTCAAATCAACAACCTCAATTTCAAGACAAGGATTGTCAGTGCTTATTGAGACGTATAATTCTGAAATAGCCAAGTTGAACTCTGAAGTTTCCAAGTCGATCAATGCCGTATATATTCCAGAAAAACTGCTGCAAATTGTAAAGGCCATGTCCCTCTCCTTGGCTTATGTGGAGACATCTCAGATTCATGACTCTATCAACCTGTTGCTCTCCTTAAAACCCAAGTCAAAGGAGAATATCGTTCGGAATTATCAAGATAAAGGAAATCAAGTCCTTGACTACAACAAGATTATTGACCCGGACACATTTGACAAGGGACGATTCAATGTCGCTCTTGAAAAGCTCACTTCGGCTGTCTTCGCCCTTGTAGATGCGTATTGCAAAGCATTTGATACAGACTTTGCTGTCCGCAACCCACAGAATGGCCAGTCTAGTTCCCCCAGAAAGGCCCAAGCACCCACTGAAAGGATCAGCTCGGGAAGTATTGAGGACAACTTCACGTTGACAGTTGCGTCAGTCCACAGGCTTCCACCAGATTGGAAAAAAAGATTTGATTACTTTGAGGTAGAATGCGGACTGTATTACGGTGGATCGCCTCTCTGCCTTACGGTACTGACAAAACTAAGTAAACCAGTCAAGGGTTTCTTTGAACACATTCGTTGGGATAAAGAACTGCGATTTGGTATTCCCATAAAGGATATACCAAGGGAGACAAGACTGTGCATGGCTCTGTATGGCCTGAACTCTCCTAGAAAACAGACTTCCGAGACGAAAAATCGAGTTGAACTTGGTTGGATTGGAGTGAACCTGTTCAACTTCAAAGGACTGCTCATATCTGGGACTCATCTCTTTGGACTAATATCAGGAACAGAGATGAACCCAGCGGCTGCTTGTTCGAATAACATACAAGAACAGACAAGTGTTGTCCTAAAAGCCGATTTTGAAGTTTACCACACTGAGGTTATATTTCGTGAGACACTAGTACAGCCCACATCAACCGTCAATAACATTGCATGCCCCTCGGATATACCTCCGAAACTAGATGATTTGATCAATCAGGGACTTTGTCGAGACTTTACAAAGTCCCAGAGGGAGATGATTTGGGAGAATCGGTTGAACCTCTCGAATATCCCGCAAGCTCTTTCATTTGTCCTGAAGTCCATTCCAGATTTTAGCATAGCCAACCTGACAAACGTTCAAGATTTGCTGAGCGTGTGGAAGCCACTGTTGCCCAACATGGCAATCAAGTTGTTAAAAGCTGATTTCCCTGATATTCTTGTCAGGCAACATGCCGTGAAGCACCTTAGCACTGTTAGTGAGGATGACCTTTGTGATTATCTTCCACAGTTAGTCCAAGCATTGAAATACGAAAGCTACCATAACTCGGCGTTAGCTATGTACCTGATCAAGTCATCTCTGCACAGCCCAAGAATCGCCCATTACTTATTCTGGCATTTGAAGTATTACATTGCTGATGCCCAATTCTCGCAGAGATTTCAGATCGTCTTGGGAGGAATTCTGAGCGTCTGTGGGACTTCAATGAGAGACCAACTTTCGAGAGAAGATCAAATGATACAGCTGCTAGCCAGAACAGCAAAGAATGTCAAGGAAGCCAGCGAGAGCTTGAGAGGGTCTGTTCTCAATGACGAGCTAGAGATTGTGGCTACTGAAATTGACGGGTGTCTACGCCTACCCGTGAACCCGGCAACCAAGGTGAAAAGCTTGAACATAAGCAACTGTTCGTACTTCAACTCCTTCACAGTTCCTCTATCCCTGGATTTCGCGAACGCCGATCCCCGTGGCCACTCCGTGAAGTTCATGTTCAAAGTTGGTGATGATCTACGCAAGGATTTGATCACGTTGCAGCTATTTCGCGTCATGAACAAACTGTGGTTGTCAGAGGGTCTGGATTTGAAAATGGTCACGTATGAATGCATGCCAACGTCACCAATGGCTGGCATGATCGAACTCGTACAAGAAGCTTTCACGTTGAGAGAGATTCACGTACAGCACGGCGTGACTGGCTCCTTCAAAGATGACGTTATTGCTCTGTGGTTGCAGAAATTTAACCAAACCCTTCAGTACAAAAAGGCTGTTGACAATTTCTCAGCATCCTGCGCAGCGTACTGCGTGGCCACATACATCTTGGGTATTGGCGACAGACACAACGACAATATAATGGTGACGAAACGGGGCCATCTTTTTCACATTGATTTCAATAAATTCCTCGGGAACACGCAGAAATTCGGCACGATTCGTCGGGACAGAGTTCCTTTCGTATTGACACCGGACATGGCGTACGTCATCAACTCCGGAGACACGATGTCTCGTAACTTTCAGCATTTTGTCGAGCTCTGCTGCGAGGCTTTCAACGTCATACGAAAAAATGCCGACCTGATATTAAACCTCTTAGGCCTAATGGTGTCGTCCGGCATTGCGTATCTCTCAACGACAAACGACCTCGATTACGTGCAGCATGCATTACAATTGCCTCTTTCCGATGCAGAGGCAACTGGGTACTTTACGCGACTAATAGAAACAAGTCTGAGCTCGAAATCGACGCAGTTGAACTTTTTCATTCACAATGTTGCGCATTTGAAAGATTCCAACGCCTCCGCTTGCACTGCCAGTGTCCTCTTCTCGTTTTCAAACAAAGTTCACAGTCGTGAATCGGATGGCGAAATCGTTTCAGTGCGCTGCGTCGATATACAGAAGCGTTACGTCCCGGACAAACACTACATATTCGTGTTGAACCTCCTCCGCGCCAACAAAAGCGGGCCCACGTTCATTTTTCGGAAATACGATGAATTCCAAGAGCTGCACACGAAGTTGTCGAATGTTTTCGGTGCGTCGAACGTACCTGCACTGCCGAGCCGAATTATCGTCGGAAGGAGTGAAATTCGAGAAGTTGCGACGCGGCGAAGGTACGAGCTTGATGACTACCTGGTCGAACTTGCGAAACACGATAATATATCAAAATCGGAGATACTGTACACGTTTCTTCACAGCTACATGCGTGATGAACAGGACTCGCAAAAGTTCTCCGACATCCTGTTCCGTTTAGATGAGGGAATGCCGAAAAGTCGCGTGGGCGGCGAAATCAAGCTCAGCTACCGATACGAGAATGGCAGCTTCAGCCTCCTTGTCATGCACGCTCGAAATCTAATATCGAGAACGGTGCAAGGACTCGCGGACCCTTACGTCAAGAGCTATCTGTTGCCGGACCCGAAGAAGCTGACAAAGCGCAAGACGAGGGTAGCGCGCAAGAATCTCAATCCGACATACAATCAAAAGCTGACCTATTCAATGTCGTTTGAGGAGCTGCAACAAAGGGTTCTGCAAGTGACAGTTTGGGATCATGATCCTGTTGGAGTGAATGGTTACCTTGGCGGTGTCAACTGCTATTTATCAACACACGATATAACTCATGATACTACCCAATGGTATGAACTGAAAGACATTGGCTTCGGCACGTAGCTGTAATGTTTTTGATCGTTTTTTTATCGACTTTTTATTGAAAGATAAATTGAGTCTTGATTGCCTGTCAGGGTGGTGCTATTGCACATGCGCAGTTGGATATTTAGATTTGAAATCAAAAATGCGCGTGCTCAATAACTTCATTCCAGGGGGGCTTAGGCAGAGCCAAATCTCAACTCATCTTTTCGATAATATACATAGAGATATGAGTAAATGTTTAGCTTGTGTTCAGCTACAGTTTAACTTTCATTGACGGTCCCTCGCCCTCACAACGGAAACCCATCTACAACTATGCATTTCCATCATCCACCAAAAGGTGTTTTAGAATGGTCGTTGTAATAAACCTCTTCATAGTGGACAACGCTTAACGACAATAACACAGTGGAACTTCCATGTAACGGACATCCGCGGGGAGGTCGAAGATTTTGTCCGTTGTAGAAAGGTGATTATTGTAGAAATGTGGTCGTTGTAGAGAGGTGGCCGTTATAGTGATGAGACCGTTGAAAAGAGGTTGCTATTTTGAAATATTTTGGGACACAAATATCTGTTTGTTGTTTATCCGCTAACAGAGGTTTGGTAAAAAAAGCAACGTAAAAAAGACTTTCTGAACCCGTGCTAGAAGCCTTTGATTATTAGGACTTTATTGTTTCATGTGTATCTTTTTACTGCAAGTGTAGACACAATACCAATATAATTGCCTTTAGATATCAGTGATAACATGCTATTATTCATGCAGTGTACCTTTCTTATAACTGAGGCCTTTTGCTCCATTGATTTAGCCAAGTAGTGAAGAAATCTTGGTAGATGATGATACTGTCTGACACGTATATCTAAAATCAAATTTGAAATTAACATTTATCTAATAGCTATTGTTGAAATTTGGCGAATTTTATGTAGATTAATTATGTTTACGTGAGTTCAAGGCTGTTTGATGCATCAGCGCTGACTCATGCCATTTACCTGGATTGAATTTTTAACACCGAAATAATTGACATATCCATGCATTTTAAATTTATTTTTGATATCATTTTAGCATTCTGTATTTTCAATATTGGATACACGCAATTTTTGATTTCGTTGGAGCATATATTATGAAATTATCGTGAAGTTGTTGTTTTGACTTGTCTCTGTCTTTTGTAACCAATCGGTGTTCTCAGCATGCAGTTTGTCCTTAGTATTTCGACCATCAAGATAAAAATAATAAATAAAAATAAATAAAGGAGGAAAGCCTTGCACAAAACAAAAATATTTATATCTACGAACATGCTTGCTGACAAAGTCAATAAAGTGGGCGGTCACAAAATTCAAAGACTCAATCAGGGCTGCCTGAGTTTTCACAATGGATCTTGTTCGAACGCATGCGTATAGCGAGGTTGACCAACCCGCCTATGAAGGCTAGCCCACTTCGGTTGTGTTTACACGAAATGTTTTCAGCCCTCTTTGGTCTCAGATACTCACAGGGAAACTTTGCCTTGTGGCGGGGGGGCTAGCCCTCCTCTCATGTAAACGCAAAAGAAATTGAGAGATTGATAAATCTTTTCCACATCAAAAGGCCCTTGATTTGTAACATGTTTTTTCTCAAATTTCAATGCTTTTTTGACTCACGGCACATGCGCCGCGTAGTCTATATGACCAACTTTCTCTGATAACAATGGGTAACTATGGTTCAATTAGGTTCAATTGTCCGCATAAAAAATTTTGTGCCATCAGGTATTGCGAAACTAGAAGTTCTAAAATTTACCCATACAAATCTCTTATAAAAAGTCGCGCGCAAAATGTTATTTTTATGCAAATTAAGAGATCATGCAGCTGAAAACAATTGCAAGCTGTCATTATTCTCAATTGAATGCTGGTTTCGGTTATTAACTTTTATTTGTTGCCAGAATCGAGAAAGCCCAAAAAAAGCCTGCGCAGTAGCCTATGCATGGCACTGCGCATATACACCCACCTTTACGGCCTCTAACCCTAACCGATACACCATACACTGTCAGTAGCATTACGTCATTTATACTCCTGCGCAGTAGCCTATATATGCCACTGCGCATACATACCCACCTTTACGGCCTCTAACCCTAAACCCTAATCCTAACCCTAGCCCTAACCCTAACCAATACACCATACACTGTCAGTAGCATTACGTCATTTATACTCCTGCGCAGTAGCCTAAACATGGCACTGCGCATACACGCCCACCTTTACGGCCTCTAACCCTAAACCCTAACCCTAAACTCTAACCCTAACCGATACACCATACACTGTCAGTAGCATTACGTCATGTATACTCCTACTCAGTATCCTATATATGGCACTGCGCATACACACTCACCTTTAGGAAATTTAAATTACAAATTGATCAAAACACAAAGTAAATGTTCTCATCAGGTTTCGAACCAGTGGTCTCGAGCTTAGCGTGCAGGGAAGTTACCGGTAGTCCACAGCAGCCCTTACCAGCAGAGGATAAGATGATAAGGTCAAAGGAATGAAAGCACCAAACACATAGTCATCCTTCACCCGTTGATATTAGTCATCTACCCTCACGTTCTGCATACATGCGTCATGCCACATTTGAAATTGGCCGGCACAGCAAATCATTCGGTTATTGAATTAAAGTATGCGCTTGACATACGACAGAAGCAAGCTAACATCTCACCCCTTGAACTACTTCACTGTTCGGTGAATGTTTAGTCGCACCTTGACAAGAAAAATAAAGCTTGCTTGCTTGCTTGCAAGCTTTTGTCTACACCCATCTCCACATTTTTTGCAGGCACTCATTTTAAAATTTTTCTAAGCATCTATGTACAAGTTCATTGGTTAAAAGCAAGACGACTACAGAGAAAAAAGACGATTCCAATAAAAAAAGACGATTACAAAGAAAGAAAGACGATTACAAAGATATAATTAACAACTAGCCAAAATGATTTCATTAAATATACCAATAAAATTTCAGCAGCGTCAGAAATTAAAGCAATTTAAAAATATATGAGGAAATCTATAGCACAAGCGGCAAAAACGCAGAGCACAGCTTCCGAACTGTCAGAAGCTTGTTTCATATCTCTGACGAGTCTTTAGAATAACTATTAAAAGCTATGTACAATATAATTGGATCTTGTGAGGCAATTGGATTTCTTCTGGGTGAAAATATTAGCTGCTGATCTTTGCATGAGATGGGAAGGCATCTTGATACATTCAGGGGCGGCGCCACGGGGCGGACTGGGGGGAGGATGTGCCATCCCAATTTTTTCAAAAATCAATTTTGTGACTTGCTTGAATTCGATGAGAAAATGGTTTTGTTATCTGTTCATTGATTGTTTCTCTGCCAAAATGAAAATAATACCTTTCATTTTATCCAGAAAAGGGTGTTTCCCGACATTCGAAAGATCGCTTTCCGGCATTCTAAAGGGCGTGGTCCCCAAAAAATTCGTAACTCTTGAGCTACTCCACTAGTATAGAATTCAGATTTGGATTAAAAAATTCAATGTAAAAAGTATTTTTCGGTTTTACTCAAAGGTTGATGAATTGGAATGGCACGGCTGTAGTTGCTTCACTAAACATTTTCCTCCCCCTCATACTGCTCCTCCGCAGACGGCATCAAAGTGATGACGTATGAATGCTTTTTGACTGAGCCTCGTTTGGATTCCGCCATTGCGTTTCCGCCTGCATTTCGCGCTTTCTTGGACGACGCCTCACCATTCAACGAAGAGATGCTTCGTTCGAGCCAAGACGGTCGCCTAGAATTGAACGAGCTGAATATGGCGGTTGTGAGGGAGGACTCTCTTCTCAGCGGGTCACGTCTTTTGCACAGCAAACGCCTGCAGCCTTTTCTCAGTGACTTGGTCAAACAGACGTAGATGACAGGGTTTATGCTGCTGTTTAACCATGGGATGATTATCATGCAGAATTCGTAGACGTTGCTTCTCTTTGTATCGCGATTCACCATCTCGTACCAATGCGTGCCGAAGTAGAATCCCCAGCCAACGACAAAAGGGATAAGGATGATCATTATGTTCATCGCAAGCCTCAGCTCTCGAGAGCGCATGCGTCGCTTCCTTGTCGCTTTATCCGTCAACGTTTCCTCGCCTTTGCTTGTTGCCATGGATATGGCTTTTTCCAGGGCTTTTGTGATGCGAATGCTGTGTACGGTGGAGAGAAGGATACCGAAGTATGACGTCATGATGAGAAAACACGGAATGACAAAACTGCCCACCATGGCCGCAAAAAGCACGGACATTCGATACGCTTGTGACTCGATTTTGATTCGAAGCATGCTGAAGATGAACAGCAAAATGGAGTAGGCCCAGATTGCGAAAATGACAATCTTCACCCTTGCCGTGTTTATCAGATTGTGGTAACTCAGCGGCCGCAACACTGCGATGCCGCGATCAAGACTCACAGCTGCCAGGCTCAAGATCGAAGCCGATCCGACAAGAATATCGATTGACGGAAACAGAAACACGATCACTTTTAATGGAATCGATTGAACTGGGAATCGGTCCATCAAAAGAAACACAAGCATGCCTACAATCATCAACAGATCGGCAATGGCTAAACTCACGATCAGATAATTTGTCGGTGTTTTCAGCTTGTGTTGTTTTGTGACCAGCAGCACGATTAATCCATTGCCGAATATCCCAGGTAGAATCATCAACCCAGCAAAGACGTACATGAGGGTGTAGAGAGTCTCAACTTCTTGATTCACGGCGCCCTCCATCGCTGGGCTTGGATGGCTTGTTGAATTGACAGCAGAATTCATAGCCATGGAAAGGTTTGTCAACTTCAACAAATTCTCCATCCTTGGTGATAGCACTTGCTAATGTCAAAAGTTTGCTAGCAATGAGTCCCAGTATGAATTGCAATGTTTATCAACTGCAGCAGCAGTGCCAATACTGATACCAATGGGTGTGGATGCCAATGTTAATGCCAGCAATTTCGCGATGCAACTGCCAATTCAAATCTCAGGTTAAATATGAATGCCAATATGCCCAGGCTTTAAGTCCTGCTATTGTGTTTGCCACACCCTTTAATTACCGACAATTTTAAGTAGATGTGATCATTCTCCTCTCTTGCGGGGAAAACTTTTGACGACCAAGTCCATTTTGTCTAAAAAAGAGCAAGGTAATTGGTTTACGTTCAGCTTTGTTATTGATTCTAAAAGGTAAAGCTATCATTGTCTTCATAACAAATACAGCTAATAAAGTTTAGACACAATTAGCAAAACGTTGTTTTGCGTAAATATCGTGTCGTCGTTTGAAATTGCTTCTTAAAAGACAGAGGCAAATCAATTTAACGAGTATTCTTTCTACTAATCGAATACGAACTAACGACTGACGAATTCTACTAACGAATCGTGTTCCTATTTACTGCCAACTCTCTGACTCGCCTTGTTCTTCTACTTCTTATCTGTTGCGAGCAACACGAGACGAACTAATTATAAGTACAACTGACTTTCGAGATAAGATGATAAAGTTAACCAAAATATAAGACAATGCAACGTAAACTGAATGCATTCATTTGTAACAGATCTTGTAGCTATAGCAGCACAAGGACACATTGCCATGAACACAAGAGAGAGCCAGAGTATACCGGGCAGGCATATTCAACTGAATACAGCGCTAAGATCAAAGAACCATTTGAGGCATTCGTAACAATTACGCGATATTAGTTGGAGAAAGCATTAAATTGTTCGTGTCATAAAACGGTATTGTATTGCTGCTTCCGTATGCCAATTGGTAGAGTCAATCGTTGTTAAGTTAAGTGTATGATAAGATCAAACAATGCACGATTAACGATACCACTTTATTATTTCTTGTAACGGAAATACACCGAATCACGCACGGATGAAGAATGGATGCACATGATCATGCATGGATTGCATTGGATTACTTGGATTGCATTGGATTACTTGGATTGCATTGGATTAAGCTCTAAATTAATGACAATCAGCGCAGTTAATCGATTCACAAACGTAAACATGATTAGGAGGATTAGATTATACACTGTTTACATATCGCTCCAATATTCAAGACAAGTTTTAAAAGGCCTTCACTGGGAGGAGGCGTGTAGTGTGTTCTCAATTAAAAGGGACAATACGCCTATTGTTTGACGGCTAAATAAGGGTGTGGGGGCAATCTTCCATCCAGTTCGTATGTTAAAAAAGATTCTATTAACATTTTGAAGCCAGAATATTACTTAGAAGTTAACTAGTGTAGTCTTTAGTAATGAAAACTCCAATGTTATAACAGCTTATCGAACAAGGAAATTCTTTCTGCTTTCATCATGGAGGTCTCGGCGGGCTCCTTTAAAATCCCACGTCAAAAACAACAGTGCAGTGACAATAAAAGGCGAGTAATGAACTCACAGCAATTCATAGAAAGATCTTTGAAAGCCTCCTTTATCAGCGTTATTGGCTTCATAAAAATTGCTGGGATAAGCTACTTAATTACATGTAATGATGTCTCGTGGTGATTAATCATACATTACCTCTACTGACTCAAGAGGGAAGAGACTCTTTTATTATTCCAAACAAGATTAGAAGTAAGCCCAATAATAATCAGCTGACCTCTCCGTGTCACTGCTTTCCTGGGATCATTGCATGCAATATTTCTGCCATCTGTTAAGGAAACAAACAGCCAGCGTCACCAACCAGTCATAACAATGGACATGCAGGTGTTATTATCAAACATGTACCACATGTAGCAAACGTGTCTCTACCTTCCAAACGGAGAAACGTTGTGCATATCTTTCACACAGATCAAATGTATTTAATTGCATAGATAGTATACATACGGAGCAAACGTGTCTCTATTCGCATAGAACCGGTCTCTCTATTTGCATGAAACCAGTCTCTCTATTTGCTTGCAGCCAGTGTCTCTATTTGCATAGAGACACGCAGTTTGTCTCAAAGTCAATTTAGAACGACTTCACAAACCAGAATTGTAGTATGTCTCCACCTGAAGTCTACTGAACCCAATGACCTTACTGTTCTGGATTTCCAGCACACGATATCACATCCGCTTTCGTGTTTTTACTGGAAAAATGAATAGCCTGTTATTCTTTATAATCTTGAGGTACACCCATCCCATGCTGATGAATTGTCATCTTTGTGAATCAATCTAAGGTGAGTCGTCAAGTCGAATCACTTCATTATCAAATGGTTGTTGGGAAGAAGACAAGAAAGGGACGATTCTCTAGCTGCTGTTGTGATTGGCGTTCAATACTAAATAGGGGTATATACTATTCATGTAAATGTGCATGCGAGCTGACAGTTGTAGGGGACCTGTCGTTCCCACTGTGAATCCACAGACTACTGACCCCCACTGAGTTGTGTGGGTAATTGTAAGTTGAAGGGTCGTGAGAATATTTCGACTGGAAATAGAACAGCCAAAATCTTTTTTTAATTCGACAGCCTCGTCCCCAAGATTTGCCACCAAATAAAGTTTGCCTGTCGAAAAAAAAAGTTTGCCTGTCGAAAAAAGTTTGCCTGACGGAAAATAAAGTTTGCCTGACCGAAAAAACTGTTTGCCTGTCACATACGGGCTCCTATACAAGTGGGTTTCATTCGTACGAATATAGCACCACTGGACATCACAGCAGTGGTCTGCTATATTTGGGTCATGGCTCCGAATTAAGTAAAATCGATGCATTTTGGTGTTAACTGTTTTTATCTCTTTTTAAGCAGCCTGGTGGATGGGCGAAGGGATAAACATTGGAAGCGAAAGGATAAACATTTAATTGCAAAAAGTAATACGAGAAGCTTCCACATATGTTTGATTTAATATTAAATCAAAATTAAAAACTATATATTCAATCGCAAATTCCAGCGATCATCATCAGAGTAAATTGAAATAAATTTCAATTTAAATGTATTTCAACAGGCTTTCCAAGGATGCAAGGAACTGACTAGACGATGCACAAGATATACAATGCATAATTTATTACGACCGTCTACATATAAAACAAAACTGCGCATAGAACCCAAATATAACAAGACCTATTTCGCCCTAAGTGTAATGTTAATGAAGATAAGTTGCACACGAAGAAGAAGTTCAAGGAACCAAGCGTTTAGAATTTCATGCAACTGAAAGTTTCCTCTATACGTTTGCTTGCCGTGTAGGTGTATTTGAATTCTGTGGAAGACAGTGTTGTTACCCCATACCAGATGTAGCTCCATCTGGTATCGAGATATGAAATCATGGTGTTAAAGCTCATACTTGAGTTAGTGCTCATACTTGACTTAGTGTTCCTACTTGACTTAGTCGTTATTTCCAGCTGAGAAAAATATCATAGCTTATTCGTGAGGTATTTTACAATCAAAAATAGAAAAAATGAAAGATAAACATAGAATAGAGTTGAAAAGGATGCCCGAGAGACAGAACAATAAGAGCCATTTCCCAGAGCAAATATCAAATGAGTGATTTGAATTTCCACAGTTGGCTAAAAAATGCACGCAATTGAATTCTATTCATGAATCTTTATGCAATGTTGAAGAGCTTTGAATGAAGGCATGTGACATCTTGTTTTGCCGTGACAACCGAAGTAGTCATGGCAAAATGAAATATGCTTTCGGCTTCTCAGCACAAACTCGACTGGGTAGCCTCATTGGACAACCCTTGCAAACCGAGATTAAAGTAAGTGCTGAAATTGCACAAATTGCACAAAACGGCCATCACTGTTTGCTTCTTCAATTGCAAACCTCGTGGTTCATTCTCCACATCGCTGTACTATTTTAGATCAAACTACAAACAAACTAGCCAATCTTGACTGAAAGTAACCAAAATGTACTTTGCTGCACCGAGAGATGACAATCCCTATGCTAAGGGTAACCTGTCATGCAGGGAAGTTCGCTATATTGAGATTCGATTTCACTAACTACCCAGCTACTATTAGCTACTGATGACATCCATAATGAATGCAATGCAAGATAAAATATAAAGAAAAATACCGATAATTTTCTTTATAGGACTGACCTAACATCCATCTTGACCAACACTCTTAGACTACAGAAGTAAAAAGTCTACGAAGTTTGCACATGTGCAACTATCGAGTCAAATGTTAAGAACCTTGGTTCAAAGCGCATTTATACGACATACTGTAAATCCTCGAATAAGCCCCCACCTCCGAATAAGCCCTCCCCTCGAATAAGCCCCCATCCCGATAATCATTTGCAAGGATATTGAGCCCAAGTTTCCAGACATTGAAGTTGTTTAGTGAATGTATTGCAAATAACAGCAAGTTTAAACCAATAACTTCATTGTTTGGCTGCATCGTATAGCTTTTATTTTGCTTAATATTGAACAATAATCCAGCTAAAATTTCTTTTTTGAAAATACGCCACGGGGGGGGGCTTATTTGAGGATTTACGGTATTGATTCAACCCCGATTCAACGCAGGAGACTCAGTTCGTTGTTTTGCAAGCGCTTGATGCTCGAAGCAAAAACAATTCTCCAATACAGTCACATTGTTAGAGGATGAAGCAACGAACCTCTACTAAACAAGTGAAAGCATATAGATAAACAAATTTACTCACCATTAAAAACACACGGCCCACCACTTTGCTCTCTCTTGCTGACTGAATCCAAATAAACATCACTTGATTTATTAATAACATTGCAGTACTATTGTTGTAGCTAATCCAATCTTGTAGCAATTAAGCAGCGGAAACTGCATGCTAACAATGAATCTGGTATGTTGATTGCTGCAATAAAAGCAACACAGTTGGTTGTTTCCATTAATTAATTACCCATACAAATAGCAGCGAATGCTTGAATTTTTTAAGTAAGCCTGCAGTCTACGTAAGCAATTATGATGCTTAGAAATCGTGGTGACATGCTATCAGTAATGGGAAGGCATTGGATTTTAGCCAATAATACATTGCTATGGGTGTTACAAAGCAAAAACAAAAGTCTTTTTAAATCAACGTTCCTAAGCTATTAGTGAACATTTACAAACATTTGCAGCATAACGAATTACATATCATAAGTAAAAATGTTAGTACAGATACTGTTATACATCTGGTACATATTTGCTATTTCCAAAAGCTTTTTTGACTAAATTTAATTAGTTTTTCTTAACTTATGCATCACCCTCAATTCCCCTAAAGCAATGTTATTTTGCTTGCCAGACCTTTGTTGTCATCATGCAAAGGGAATCTTATTATTATTATATCTTTGTTGTCATTATCTTATTCATTTTGCTTGAAAACAGCTTGGGATGGGGAAAAGGATAGAGAAAAGAAAAGGATATGCGTGTGAAATTCCAAAACAAAAGTGTTCCAAGATTTGAGTGTCCCAAATCGAAAATGTCCCAATATCTGTAATTAGTGAATTGAGCGTGAGTCGACTAAAGACAGGATATCGGAGTGCACACAGTCTCTGAGTAAGAGTGTAAACCGATTAAAATACGGTCGTATAAGTAAATAACTTGGCTTTTTAGACAGAAGAGACTATTATATACAAAGGCGTAATAAATTAGAAAGGGGTACCTGGTTGATTTTTTATGGCCTTTAAATGATCTGAAATTACAAAGACATGAACATCTCCACTACGAATAAAAGCAATAAAATTCAGAAGGCACAGACACAGAAACAAGCATACATTTTAAAATATTTAATTATCAATTAAAGTAACACTTATTTACAGGAAATTAAATTACAGCAATGGACAATGAACTATTAAAAAGAAATATATTCGCTTGATTGGGATCGATTCAAAAAAATTCCGGAAATAAAATTTAATTAAACCATATAACCTGTAATGCTTATATTGGATCAGAACAGTAAGAACCCAAAGCGAATAAAGTATAGCAATAAGACAGCATGCAATAATTTTAGAGTCCTCCCCACCCATTTACACCCCTAATTACGCATTGCTAGATCGTTCCTCATCCGACCCAATCCGACACAATCCGAGCCAATCCGATTCCAGCTTTGATGCACTTTGCTCCAGTAAAATTACAGTTTAAACCAAAAAAAGATGACCGTTCAAATTAATGGCTCAAGTAGCCAAGTAGATGCAAGCAGATAGCATATGCAGATACATGCTCTAATTATGACTATGAAGACAGTGGTGAATAAAACCATGAAAAATTTGCCACTCGCAGTGACCTACTTAGCCTTCATGAACTAAACTACAATATACTTCTTCCAATCTATAATGTTAGATATATTCAGGTATCTACCCCCCATTTTTCTGTCGATTATATGAAAACAAATAGTTTAGGAACGCCAGGTCATTTAAGAAAAGCTTATCATTTGTTCTTTCAACCATCATATACCTTTTCAAGCATTTACTACTCTTTCATATCAACTGTCTTTTTCAGTTGAAAGTTGTTGACTTCATTTCAAATCTCTCTCTCTCTATAAATCCAATTATTGCACAAATGTCTTTTTCAGTTAAACATGGTCCAATATACCTCTGAAAATTCCTTTGTGTGTTGAACAGTTATCCGATTTCAGCCCATTAGCCTTACTTTTCAAACATCTGTTATCATTAGTCCCACATCAAAGTGATTACTTAGTGCGTTATGGCTTAGTTAGACTTGGTTCAATGCTTCTGGTTCATCGTCGAAACTCGTAGCTTTTTCAATAATCTTCTTTCTCAGCAATGCCAGACCCTCCCCGCTTCTACTTTCCTCGTTATAATCACTATTCAGCGAGTCGTGATGGCAAAAACCATTCCCATGCACTGTCCCGTTACTGACTCTTCTCGACGATGACGTCACATCATCGTCTATTAAATTCGTCTCAATATCCATTTCCTCCTCCGCAACGTCGACTTCTTGAATCGTCTGCTGTACGAACGGGATCGAATCCGAAGCGAACTGCCGCTTGCCAACTGGTATAAACCGGTTCACCTGAGACGGATAATAACATCTATTGGCCGGGTTTATCAGCTGTAAATGTGTGCCATATTCTGAATGATTGACAGGCTGTGGTATGCGCCGGATATGAGGTCTCTGGGCGTAGTTGTTGACTTGAATCTGTGGGTAAATCTGCCTCTGACTGTCATGCGGTGTGTTGCCACCAGTACTAGTCGGGTATGGAAGCGAAAACCCATTGACTCTCATGTATGAATCGGGTGCTGAGCCATTGGCATTCGCTTTCCAATCTGTGACTTGTTTTTGCGATGTTGATGTGATCAAAGCCTGTTTTCCTTCGGGTAATAGTGTGCCATTTGTTGTACCCTGCTGTAAGTTGACTCTCTGTTGATCACATTCTCTTTCTGCGCGCTTGTTCTTCGCCATCGCTGGTTCTGCCTGGCAATCATCCATGTTATTCTTCACCGACTCGCAATCGCTCGCTGTTCCTGGCTCTGTGCACGTGCTGAAACGTGAGCTGTTGCTGTTTGACGTATTTGTTGTCGATTTCATTGTGTATTTCGATGAATCTGATGACGTTTCGTACGGCTGGCTTGATGCATCATCCCTGTTGTTACAGCTGAGCCCATCCCTGCTGAACAAGCCCGAGTGTCGGCTTGACGACCTCCTGTCATTAATACTGACCCTTGAATTCCGTATCCTTCCACCCAGTGTGGGTGCAGAGGCAGTACGGCTACCCCAAGCCCCAAGTCTTCCATACCGTCTCCGTCCTCGAATATCCTCTAGGGTTCGAACTCTCATGTCCTCCTCTGAAGTGGTCGTAGATTCATCTGGTGTGCTCGTGGGGAAGGACGTGCCTATTCTAAACTCCCAATCTGAGGATATTACACTCGAGCGTTGGTCATACTCTTCGATTTCAACACGCGGCTTTGGTGGGCAGGATTTTCTGAACAGCAAGCCAGATACTTTAGCTTTGAACAGTATGCCAACCAATGTTACCAGTAAAATGCATAGTACAGTGCCAATCACAACAATCGTTATGAGATAGGGCCGTGGAAAAATATCATCTTGTTCATTCACATGTGACGCTGCAAAGGAGTTGTTTAGCGAAGAGTTATTTGCCTCCACCGTGGTAATTTGCGTCGGAAAGTCATCCACAAACCTCGTCGGCAAATGATTACCAACATCGTTTGACCGCACAGACTTAATATAGGATGCGTTGGTACCAGTCAGGGTGGTGGTAGGCACAGGAGTGGTGAGTCTTGTTGTTGTTTGGGTCGTTGGAGGAGGGGTCGTTGTCGGTAGTGGTGCTGTTCCAAAGCATTCAAGATCACCAACTGTGAAAAATGAACGTTGGGTTGGTCCCTGCTGTTGGTCCACGCTGAACTGCACGCTTGTCACTGGAAGAGAGTCCTTGTCTTCTAAGTATCCCTGGTCTTTTCTCCAATGTTGGTCACCCATGTCGCAGTTGCAGTCAAGGTGATGATCTGCCGAGACAAAATTAAATGTAAACATAATCTGCAATCACCAAGACACGAACTAGCATAACACCATGTTTAATAGCACGCTTCCTTGTTTAAGCAACTCCCACACCAGCCAGCAGCCAATAACATTCAGGGGGATAAAGAATTATTCTGGGGCATGTACCGGGATAATCCCTTTTATCAAATTCAATGATTTTCTTCTTGGGGCTCGAATAACTGACATTACTGACTATATGGTATCCACACATGAATCATTGTCAAGGCACACCCTCAGAATGATACAATAGCCACCATAATCAAATTGCCCTTCATGTCACCACAAAGCTTGTGGCAACCTTTCTGCAGACAGCTACGCAATAACATTATATAACATCATTTCCATTCTTCAAACAATAGGTATGGCTTTAATTTCCACGATCACTTCTTATAAACGTAATAGGACTTACAGTTGTGTGCCCACCACCCCCTACAAGGAAGGAATCAAACAGACAAACATCTACTGCATTTCGCATTCACCATACCTGCGCATGCTCTTTTCCCCGGCATTCCACAAGCACAGACTTTTGATCCAGGTGTTGCGCCTCCCCAGTACGTCTGTATAATTCCATTACGCGACACCCAGCGTCCTCCACGTGTATGCTCGCTTCTATAACGCCTCACAGAGTCCAACAGCTTTGACTGAAAACAATTGTATCGAATGAACTGTCTGCATTTCATACTGGCATCAGTGACTTCAATTGCCGATTGCTTGCCTAGTTTATACCGCATTTCATGCTTGTAGAGCATGCCTTGTCGAGCAGCTGATACGACGAGGGTATTCGGGTTCAGGGTTTGATGAATTATAGTTGCTGCTCCAAGTTCGTGATCCATTTTGCAGTAGACGTCGAAGGAATCGATACCATTAGGACTGATGCGATATATACCACTTCTCGTCTTTCCTGATTTCATAATCTCATCGCAGGTTCTTTTGAAAATAGACGTCTCACAGATTCTGCCTTTAAACAGAGATTTCTGACACTTGCAAGTGAATTCACCGTGATTCTGCGTGCAATTCCCGGCGTTCAGGCACGGATTCGGAAAACACAAATCCTTAGGCAAGCACTTGTTTGTTATTCCGTTAAACTGCGTCGGCTTCAAGTTCGCCAATGTGACCAATTGTCCGTCGATTGTAAGATTTTGCACACAGCCTACAAAGCCAGGATGACGTATACTCGGTCCACCGATTTTGACGACCTCGTTGAACGGGCCTAACTCTCGTGACAACTCAAAATGCCTCGCAAAAGTGTACGTCTTTACATCACCATCGACAATCAACGTGACAGCGTTTTTCTTTTTCTCCACTCGCATTTCTACATCATGCCAGTCACCGTCAGAGATCTGGTGTCCAGCAGCGGTTGTTGTTACGAAAACCTTCTGCTCCGGACCAATCAGCTTGCTGAATGTCACATTCAAATACGTTCGACCGTTGACATTCGCCAAGGTAACATGACCACGTGTTGTCGACATTGCTGCGATCATTCCACTGCCTTCGAAAGTGCGAAGCTTCATCGATACCATTGTGTCTACTGCATTAGCCCCCGGGCGTCTAAACGATATCTTGGAATTGCTTGTCGTGAAACTCATTGGTGCGTATACTTGAGATATACACTGAAATGGCACGTCACCGTGGGTTATTGTTTTAACCAAATTGAATTTGGCACTGTGTAGAATATTCCGTGCACGAAAAACAACATTGGCAAGGCATCCTTTGAAATTGCGTGTCTCTGGAACCCAGGCTTGGTGCTTTCTCTGTTCCACCTTGTTTATACCACCGGCGTACAGAACAATGTCCAAATCGAGCCGGTGGAACAAACCGGGTGATACCATTGACTTCGCTTCTTTGTCCAACATTACTGTCACAGCTTTCTTGTTCTGTGCGACCACAACGTGATGCCATCGATTGTCTGCAACGTTTTCACCGATGACCACTTGGTGATAACCGCTGTGTTCTGGGGTCGAACCGAGATCTGCTGAATAGCTGCAAAAACGAGAATCGTTTCATTTTACGATTTGATGCAAAACATTGCCAGTCATAACCGGATCTGTTGCTATTTTAATTTACTAATCCGCAGTGTAGAAAGAAATCAATAATATTGGGTGTAACATAGTTTGGCGAGATGAGCCTGTAGTCTATTCATTACTGTGTAAAGAAGTAAAGGAAACTACAATACGTTGTAAAACAGACTATGGCTGAGAGCTCAGCTTATCACTACTCATCTATACTCATTCATTCACAACTTCGTAAAGAAGAAATAAACTGTAAATTCCATATTATCTTGACAATGGTGGGACGCCGCAACACAGGGCTGATGATTTGATCTGCCACTGTCGCCCGAAACAGTCAGCCTTGTTCCCACTGGTGCCATCTTCGTATGCAACAAATACATTTGTATTTCTACAAATGCAGTTATTTTGTACAATATCACTCACACTCACTGTATCTCCAACTATGCCGATCAAAGTAAACACTTTTTCTGAACAATAACAAGTTTGTTAATCGTCCCATTGCTCATCATGTTTTGAACACGCCAAGTTTCAGGCTTGAAACCATGTGAAAACCCCATCTGATGTTTCTCTCACCCACCATGTCCCTGCAACGGGCCCATGGCGAGTCCACGTGAGTTAACTCGTTGCATTACACTTTCGATAGTCACTTCCAAACCGACCAGCATTGTATTAATAATGTATAGATCATTAACAAACTAAATGCCATACTGAATTATTCATTGTAAGGTCGAAAGAAACGATTCCTGTTCTCATTATCTTGGCAATATGGGAGTGTTTATACAAGTCACAACATTTACACACAAGGTGTTTTCGTCATCAAGTCATTTCACTGGAGATTCCCCAGCGAAGGATGTCTTAATTGTTTAACGACTTGATGACTAAATATACTCAGGGAAATGACGTAACTAAAGAACTTGAATGAGGTCATACATTCAGTTGTAATTAACATCAATAACAAGGAAGTAAAACATAAGATGCTTTAATTAGGTGCGGTTTATTTATATATAGCATTGCGAAAGACAAAACCAGGTTGTAATTTTTAAATATAGAAAACTGAAACCATGATTGAGTTTTTTGTTGGAACGAGGAAAAGAAGGACTTTTAATGGCGTTTTATAGTTCTCGGGTACTAATTAGAACTTCAAGTTGAAGTGAAAGTATTAATATACATACACCCAATTTTTAATAAGAAATTACGCGAAATCTTCGTACCAGAGTTTCTCAGCTTTGACTGAATGTAAAAAGAAAATAGCTATCAGAATAATGTTTTGTAAAAACAGAAAGGGAATTATTGGAATTAGAACAAAAATATGAGAGTTTTAGAAAGATTAACCCTTTACATGAAAGGCTTATGAAAGGATTACAGTCAATAAGCTTCATGAATATCATGGAAAAAGTTAGGAAATATGAATGACATGAAATGAAAACTGAAGGTTTGAAAGCTACAGAAATATCCCTGCTGAATAGGGCTATTTCGTTCCTATTCCTGTTTAATTATCCCACAGGTTTGAAACCATTTTTAGCAAAAATAATTAATTAGTTTCCTGAAAGGATGCTGAACTAAGGAACACTTTGACAGAGCAGAAACCAGCCATACACAATGCAAATTAAATTCAAATCTGAAGCACGTGATAGCAGGCCGGTTTTGAGGGGAATCACCTTTCACCTGTCATTTATTTTAACCAAATTCGCAGCGAGACAGCAGTTAGATTATCAGAAGTGTTGATGGATGGAATTGGAATTCTCAAGTAATTCCAATCTGGCTTGATAATCATTATTGTTTGCTACTTTTTGCGGAGTTTGGAATTTTGGATCGCAGCGACACTGATTCGATTTCAACGTTCGACAAACTGAATACTACTTATTTCAATAACGACGTTTTGGCAAAATGATTTGAGAAGAAAATGTCTGATTTATTAATGTACGAGAAGGATAAAGCAAAACACAAAATGAAAATAGCCATTCTTGGTGAATGCGGAGTTGGTAAAACAAGCATCGTAAAACGGTTTGTGAGAAAGCAATTTTGTGATGAAAATAAGGCCACGATCGGAGTGGACAGGTCTGAAATACTTTACCAAACAGACGATGAAATATTCTCATTTAACATCCACGACATGGCTGGCAGTTATCAATTTCATAGCTTGATTCAGAGCTATCTTGCATCGGCAGATGGTGTAATTTTTGTTTACGACATCACTGACAAAGAGACTTTTGCTATGATACCAGTATGGAACGCATTAGTATCGACGTGCTGCCCACGTGACATTGTCAAACTTGTTGTTGGTAATAAAAAAGATTTGTCGCGCTACTGTCGCGAAGTGCATTTTCAAAATGCAAAAACCTTCGCAAATTTCGAGGGCATGGTTGCACTGGAAGTTTCAGCTAAAAACGATGACTGTATAGGCCTAATTTTCCAATGTATTGCTCAAGAATTGACACTAAAGTATCAACAAAGGGTCACTTCCGCACAAAAGACTGGCAGAAGGACTGGGTTCGGGTTGAGGTCATTTGTCAAACGTCTCAGAACTCTTGTTGGCTCGAACTCTGAACCAAGCTGATCAAAATAAATATTTTACAGAGTGTGTCTTTGTATTGTAGCAGCTTGATAGCTTCGTTTTGCTAATTTTTTAAAGAGAATATAAAAGTTGCAACATTTTTCCAAGCTATCAATAATTATCAAGGAGCAAGGAACTTTATAACAATTGTATATTTATAAGATGGTTTTAAATTTTAGCTAATTTATAATGAATGCAAATATAAATATTTATTATTGTTAGTGATATTGGAATTATCTAGTTTTTAAATGTTGCAACTGATAAAGAAACTGTTTGTATGTAAATTTTCTATCATATTTTGATATATACAGGTGTGATTTTATCAGACGTAAGTTAACACAAAGCTTGAATTTTTTTCATGTTCACTACGCCCGAGCCCTATGCCGAAGGGTTGCTTTGGAAACTAAAGAACCTTCAATGGAACCCCCAGCAAAAACCCTTGGGTGGAGCCAGGAAAGTGGGACCTTTGAATAACCTTTAAACAGAAAACAAAACCCTTGGACTCAAACAAGAAGCTAGACACTAACCATTAAGTGAAGGTTTAATAATTTAAGATCTTTCTGAATCAGGCACCAGGCAAAAAATTTGTTTCCGTATGACCAAACGTCACTAATCTCAAATGGAATAAAACTTTGAACACAACATCAGGCAAATAAAAACACATGCGTCAGAGGAGGACAAACACTATGTTCTTTGATCTACGAATTCATTGCAAGCTCTTATTCCCTTGTAAATAATGAATAGAAGACGCTCTTTTGCCGCAAAGAGGATAACTGCGTGTGTGCATGTAGCTCTGATTACTCGAATCAGAGTTCACTGAATTGTGATGCGATAAATTCGATCATGTTGAGCAGCTGCATTCAATGATATGAATCATTGAAGTAGGTTTGTTTAAACAAAACTGACACACCACTTTGGCAATGGATTACCTCTTCGGCTTTAATTACACGCACACAAAAACATCTGCGTCTTTTTCAACATATTCATCATTTCTATAGTTGCCTTGTGAATTATGGATGAAGTACTTCGTAAAATAACGAAATTTGTAATGAAATGTTTGGCATGATGGCTCAAACACAGATAATTAAAGTGTATACTACTATCTATAGCTATATCTGTCGTAGTAGTCAACTTACTCAAATTAACTCGAGCTTCTCAAGTCGAATGGTTAAATAAGAATCTTCATACTACTATCAGCTACGCTACATTCTAAAACTTCCAAAGAGCATCTGGCTGACTACAGGTTTATGTTTATTTCCAACTTCCTATTTCAAAACTGCCCTTGACGACATACTTAGTCGTCAATTTTTCCGGCTCGGTGGACCATTTAAAATGAGGCCGACTCTGTGGGCCATGTTTGTGGGACGAAATGTGGTGACCAAAAAACTTAGTAATTCATAATGATAGATAATAGTAATAATAATAGCACTTTATTTGCAGTTGGGCGAAAAAGAGATAGCACACTCGTTGAATCGCATCTGTTGGATCATGTTCATTGGATCATGCTCGGTTGACAAAATGTAGGTCTTCATGCACGGCAGTAACCGATAATAAGTGAATCACATTTGGCATACGGTGCACTGTACCAATGTATGAACCCATACAATTAAACGCGTATAGCAAGTAAATGAAAATAATTACATCTTGTAGTTTCACATTTCCTTTGCAGACTGACTGAGGCGCCTGTCTGCATCAAGGAATATGAATCTAAAATAATAGAAATCTGCATTGAACAGCATTTTTTAGCACTGATAACAGTCGTTATAGGGGCCGTCTCATCAACAAAAATATCAGATAAGCTATATCTACGTGAATGTGTACGAGCTTATTTGAGAATTGGCCATCCTCTTTGGGCAGATGTTTGCGCGTACGGGCTGCTGATTATTGAATGTTCAGCCAAAACCAGGACAAGACACCTGTCTCCAAGTGGCAGTTATCACCAAGAGACACCACGCTTCCAGATAAAGGTCCAAAATATATCGATCCATGGCAAAGTTGATCCCCATCCTGCTTGATAACTTTACCATAGTCTTTTCGACATAGCTCGTAAGTGCTTCAAGTACGACATTCGAAACTCTAAGATCTTGTTAACCATTTTGTCGCTCCGAACTTTCCATTCCTATTTCATGTACGCAATTTGCATTTCATAGAATTAATTCAACAATACCCAGGCTGGGAATTAGCAAAAATTAATTGCGAAATAAAAATGATGAGAAATGTTGGAAGTATTTTAAAAGCATCAACGGGAAATATCGATGATCCCAAAATTTGAGGTATAACTTTATAAAATGCATACATGCTTCAAACTTGACCATCTATACAACACGAAATTTTGTTAACACATCTATACGAGATGAAAAACATATTGGTATTGTTGGAGAGTGATAGCCAGGAAAAAGCGCACCAACACAACCCCCTGATCACGTGAAACTGCGCACACAAACCAAGGCGTCGATCACATACCATATCTTATCAGTCATTGGCAACACACTTCTGCCTGATCAAACATATAATGAGAGGCTATTTCGTTTGTAAATATGTTGACCCCGCCCCATGCTCGGAATTCTCCATTAACTGACAAAAACAATACAATGCAGTGCTAATGGGCTAAGATAGACAAAGATTACTAGATACGAGATGATGCCATATTTATTCGCATTGGAAACATCTTATATAATCAAATTCGTAATGCTTCATATACATGATTAGAAGGCAATAACTATGTGCTTTTTGGAGCCATGTTTTGTGGCTTTTTACCCAAAATCTCTGCTTTTGCTTGTGTGTTTATGTGAAATCTTGAAGAAGTGGGTTAAATATTACTCGGTAAACTTTAGCCAGGACGCGTCGCACAAAGCATACATTTCTTAATGAAGGCGGATCATATTGACAAAGAGTGTGATGATGAGAGAGGTTTACGAGACCCTAGATTAAAATCAGCTTGATTGACTTAAAGAAAAAAATTTAACCAGGCCTTGATTGTCTCCGAGTAATTGACTTTGACCATCTCAGTAATGAAAACAGTTATTGTCCAACTAAACCACCAAATACAGCGATCTCGTTCCTCCCTTAACGTGACATCATATTCTATATAGCTTGCTGCAGCTCAATAGCCCCCACTCACGTCTCCACTTCTGCTTTTAATGAAAAATAGCTATTTATTAAGGAGATCAGAAAATATTTATCGCCACATAACGTTCGTTCGTTTATCGTTCCTTAAACAGAGGCTTGTAGCATTTATAGCGCACGAGGCTGTAAGTTGGACGAATTTTCAGTTGGTTTTACCGGGAAAGTCTAATTCTATACGAGAAGAGTTCTTATTCTCATTGCAGACAGTTTGGCTAAAAACATTGCCGCTGCGATGGCGCTTAAAATTTTAACTCAAATAACACGCGAAAACGTGCAATTAAAAATAACGTCACAGTGAACAAATCGAATGCCAATGGTCACTTAAGCTGCCCTATGGTATTATATCATTGTAGAGAGTTGCGTGGTGTCCGTTTTTATTAAACTTTCATTGTAAAAAAGGTTGATTAAAACGGTCTTGATAAATTCTCTGGATAAGTCTTATATGACCACTTCAAGTATTGCCGCGCGAGTCTTGTTAGCTGCTGCTTTATTGCCGTTGTGCCGCAAATGGATACTTCACTGTAAAGTGATTAATTGAACCTCCTTCTCATACTATCAATGTGTATATCACTGATATTGTCTCGTGGAAAACTGCCCAATGTCATAAGAAGGTGTTTGTTAATGAGGCTACACTATATTACACACAGAATACAACTGACTTTATCATCTTTATAGAAATTCTTCTTTTGCAAGATTGCATGTGATTAATTTTTTGAATAAAAGAAACGATCGCCTTATCTAATAATATCCGCGCCTGAACATAAGTGCTAATCAAACAAAGAATGAGATGAAAAGAAGAAACGAAAGCTGTAAACACGACGCAGATGGTTTTGAAGACCAAAGTGAATCAGAAACAAGAATAAAAAGGGAATAGCTTACTTAAAATTAAGAGCTTTTCTTCATTGCTAAGAGTATCAAAAAGATTTATCCCAAGTTTCTCCACGCAAATCTCATAATCAAAGCGAAAGGATGAAATGTTAGCGCGCGCTGTTGTTAACACACATTCTCCTTGTCAGCTTACTGCTTGCTGCTAAATGGCGTGCAGCGCAGGTGAATTTCGCATTCTAATTGGGGAAGAAATTAGTTTCCTCCGATGTTTTCGATAAACAAAAATGATGACTAACTTGCTGAAAGCAAAGCTTGCTAAAATTTACAAAATAACATGAATTTGCTTGAACTGAAAATAACTTGAAATTTGCTTGAAACTTGTTGAAAATAGCAGAAGTTTTTTTTAAATAAAGTTCAGCAAACTTTTTTTTGAAAAGCATTTTTCTGAATGATTTAGCTTGGAAAATGACTACTTTTTTTTTAGCTCGCCCAAGCAATTTAGCTGGAAAAAAGGCTACCTTTGTTAGCCCGCTCCAAGCTTGGACGAATAACCAGGCTATTGATTATTCATCATTTTTTATTTGAAAGAAACAGAAAATAGACGCCATGGCATCCTGTTCTGTCGCATGTAATAGCCTAACATACATCTGTAGATACATACTCATGTTAGTGTAAGAGTGTCCGGGAAACATTAAAAAACAGCATGGAATTAACATGCATTAACATATATTATGGCACTAACATGCATGAAATGCCATTAGTTACTGTAATCGATCGATTATATCAGCAAGTTTGATCATTTTAATGCAAACATCACATAAGCGATGCATTACAGCATGCAATGATATTTGACAATGCAATTAAATCACACAAAAGACCACCTGAATATATGTAGTCTGCGAATCGAGCCAGTTGTCGTACGATGAGAAAATATTCTCCTGTTTATGTTTACTTAATGCAGTATATATCACGATACTTTCAAACAAAGAAATATTAGTTATTTAATCAGCTTCATGTTTTAAATAAACTGATGTCACAAGTTTATAAGTGAGATCTTTTTCAAGGAGAAATGCAAAGGTTGGAACATGTATATCGGAACGCAAGATTACATTATCTGATTTTTGTCGTGTAGACGAATTTCAAGTTGTTGATGCTAGTTTTCGGTTTCAAAAAATGAGTTTTCTTATTTCTGAAACCTGGCAATAACATTGTTCATGTCTACAAATCTCATAAAATTCAATATATCGTCATGAAAGTCAGAATTAATGATGTCGAAATGATTGCACGATTAATTGTCTTTGAATTCCGAAAAACGCATGCATGCCATTTTATAGCACAAACTATTAAACTCTTCTTTTCATCACATAAACGTTTCTGTAGTTTTCGACAGTTATCTAGCACTAAAGCTAACGTTGAAGGACCCAAGAACACAAGCGTACCTTCTCCATAACTTCGGTACGCAATATTATTACAGTACTTCAAATGTCAGCTATAGCTACAAGCTAGGTCTAAGCATAGCTCCAACGTGTCATTACCTTACTACTTTACTTTGCTATTCACTGCTTTAGAGGCGTAACTTAAAACAAGAAAACTTAGAGAAAAAGAGAAATGTAATCTACTTTCTACCTGGCAAAAAGAAGATTTGAAAAATATTAACAAGCAATAACCTTACCTGAGTTTTCCTCGAATTATCTCCAACGCCACAAAATCCTTTTGGGTTCCTCCGCTGTACAAAAGCACTCCGTAAGGCTCAGAAGTCTTAAAGTCCAGCACAATTCTATCGTTCGTACTTCCCAACTCGTAAGGTATCGGATACGCAATGTACTGAGTCCCGTTGAATGTGGTTTCCGTGTGCAATGCACGGACGACGGCAATAAACCATACCAAATTGCTAAGTATGAGCATCCGCATCAGCAATGTACGGGCAACAAGATGCGCTGAAACCATCTTCACACGAAAATTCCAACAAACTAATTTTATATATACAACGTTTATTGATTAACCAGTAAACAATTGATCATAAATGCATCACTTAGTTTCATCTGTTGCCAATGTAGTTGAAAGTGAACTTTACTGTTTGAAGTTTGTCGATTTTTGCTTCACTTGATAAAACGTTAAAGTCTTCGATTATCGAATGTGAGGCGCTATATCCAACACTCCTCTTTGATGAAACTCCTTGAACGACCAAGGCGATATCGTTCGTATTAATCCTCTAAAGTTGCCACAAATACAGCTACGTATGTATATATATATATAAAGAGCGTTTAGTTCGCACTAGCACCACTGGCTCTGTCCGTATAGAGAAGATCCAAAACAGCGATTGACGAACGAGATAGTTAACATACCGTGTGTTTTCGTCTTTTCTTCCTTCGCACACTTGTGTTCTGCTGTATCTAAATGTCTTTGATAAATCAACCTGTCTTGCGATTGCGCATACAAAAGGAAAGGCGGTCAATCACAGACCATTGCAATAGCAGGATTGCCAACCGGGGGGGCTACGTCAGTCAAAATGACCTTGTTCAGCACGCATTGTCTAGCTCTGAAGCGCGCGATTTCAAATACAACTAATTGACTTTAATTGGATAAGGCTATGCACATAGCCTCGTGTTTCCAAATTCTCATTTCTTCATCGCTTATGATTTTGTGACTTCGGAGATACACTGCTCAGATAACGTATTGTCTTTATAGCATCGCAAGGTGGAGCTTTGTATAATTTATACTTTTTTTTCACAATTCTAATGACTTTGAGGTGTTGATAAATACAGTTAATTCTAGCTTATCTACCACACATGTAATAATTATATTGCCAACATGGAGTTTTATTAAGTCATTACTAAGCTTTTTTCATAAAGAGTATAATGTCTTGTTCAGTAATTTTTCAAAAGAATACAACCTATTAGTCGAAGATATGAAATGAATAATGTTTTGGAAACTTCAATGAAAACAAAGAGTAATTTCTTTTGAAAGACAATTATTCTATGAAATAATCATGAATGGCTGCTGGAAAAAACATGGAAAAAACTTTCCAGGATGTTTTGTTTTTTTATTTTTTCTGGCAAATTCAAAATTTAACATCATATTTAACATCATATACCGTCAAAGCATAGATGTTGGCCTAGAGCATGGATCTGTGGGAATTTTGTAAATTGTCTCACTTTATACACAAGGTTAACTCGTTAGATAATGTTGGCTGCAGAGAATAACATCGTTCCAGCCAAATGTCTAAGAACTTCACGATAATTGAATGTTATGACAACTTATTTCACTCTCAGTATTCAAAGTGTTTTACGAGCGAGACTGGTTTCAATGCGAAGCGAAAAGGTGTTTCATGAAGTTTTAGAAAAAACAATAATAGCTGGAGAATTTTGAAAGAACATGGCTTCAATTGAAAATTATTCTTTTCAGAGCAGCTGCTAAGGGAGTCAGCATTGAGCTGAACAAACATCTCTCTATCAGTAAATAAACGAAAAGACATCATTTCAAAAGTATGACATTATAGCCATGTGAAGTTATTAGAGAGAGGGGGGATAACGGACATGAGGGGAGTTATACTATGACATAAAAGACAAGCATTGCTTTCCCCGTTTCAATTATAAACAATTTCGACTAAAGGTATTCACGATAATTCAGACCATGAAGTTACCAAACTATGATAACATTATACAAATATAAAACAAAACTTTACTGTTTTGATACAGTTATAGCTGCCATCTCTAAAACACAACTTTGCAAAAATGTGTAAGGCAATTAAAAGACCGACTCATTCAAACAGATATATCCAAAGGCTTGGAGCAAACAAAAATGGGGAAGGGGGTATCACAAGGGGGCATCAAAAGGCGTGATATGTGTTTGATCTCAAGCGAAACAGTTTCCCATTCATAAAAAGGGGGACCCCGAAGTAGCAAAAGCAAAAAACGTAAAGAGGCACGTACCCCCACTGGACCCTTAAGTCAATGCGCATGCTCAGAAGATGAAATAACTATGGCAAATGATGGACGACATAACTCCGAATTCTGTGCGTGTCAGCAAATTACTCGTGTGTAAATAAGAACAATTCAGAGAGTGTTCATTTTGACTGATTTAATAAGGAAGTTTTAACGTGCATGAGCTTCAAAGTGTCACTAATGCATCGCTTAGCATTATACCATTAGCATTAAACTGCAGTTAGCAAGTTTATTAAATTACTTACCTGAGCTTGTGTGCATTATTCTTGATTTCATAATCCAGTCGCAAAGCATCCGGAAAACTCAGATGAGCTCTGAAGTAAAGAATTTTAAAATATTTTAATTTATTGTTAATAATTGGTAACGGATCGGCCAGAAATGCCTGTAATAAGCAATAGTAGGCTCAAAATCCAATTTCCGATATTTACATGTAGTTTGTGTTTCTGTGGAATCCATTTATTGTACCCCTTCTTCTACCCCCAGCATTTCATCCCTAGTAATGGGTCGTATCACTTTCAATCAACTTTTTCCCGCGATAAAAGCGTGAGCAAGTCCGCGCATGTATTTTTGATATATAAATGCGTCCGCTGACCAATACTTCCTCAGAATAGAACATTCTGAAGTCTTTTTATATTCCATGTTGTTAAAAAAATGCATGATACTAGCAGCAACATATAAAAAACATGGCGACAGTGAGATTTCGAAAATTTCTAATTAAATAAGCAAATGAGCAACAAACGTTCGAAAATTAGGACGAAAAATTGTTCGTTGATCAAGTTAGGTCATTTAAATTAACTTAAACCTATATGAGATCAAAGGATAGAAAGAGAGCAAGTCCTTCGCATAAGTATTATTATGATACTAATTATATTAAAGTTACTCATTTACAATAGAATTCAAATGCTATCTAATCCCTTTAGGTTTAAAAATGTCCCCAAGTCCTTAACTGAGGAAAATAAAATTATAAGTTGTGCAGTTTTCTCTGAATTTCGTTGTTCCGGGGAGGAATATATGAGTGATACTTTGGTAATTATATATTTATGGTTATTTTTATGAATTATTAATTTATCCGGTGGTTTTTGAATTAGATAAAAGTTGCTTAAAATGATGAATTCGGATTATAATATAAAATGTCACTTTTAAATTTGTCGACTTTCGCTGAAGAAAGGAACTTTGTAAGAGCATAAATGAAGTTGTGAGCACATGAAAAAATTATAATTTGGGGAATATTTTCTTGAATGAATCGAAGATATTATTTATGCAAGTATCAGGAAATCCAGCAAAATCATTATTAGAATCATAAAGAAAGACATTAATTTTATTCAATTTAATCCAATCTTCGGCTTTAGCTTTTGAGACACTTATTAAATATTTTAATTGAACTTTCAAAAATATGTTTTTACATATTCTTCACCCAAATATTGCTTTGCTGTTTAATTCAAGCAAAGTAACTGAAAAAATCGCTCTGTAACTATGTTTCGTTGTTAAGATAATTATGGACAAAAATACCCGAAATAATAACAAAATATAATATGTGGGACAAAGATTAAATTGCTTCAAGCATGAAAAAACGCATGCCTTTTACTTTAGGCCCTCCTACTTGGACTTAACTTATTTCTGCTTAATTCTAATTCTGCAACTTTGAAAAACAATCAGTTGCAAAGTTAACTAAATTAGAAACTTGAAATAAACAATTTCATACTTTGGCTTGAGATATTGCCATGAAAATGCTTGCTTTTCTTCGCTTCCCTTTGCAGTTCTGAAAAACCCACAACAGAGCCATTTCTTGAACTTGAGTTAAGACAAAATTAAAGCCATGCCTAAGTTGGCCCAATTACCTTTCATCTTGATCTCTTGGGACACTGAATTTCGTGATATGCAAAACACTCAATGAAAAATGACAAAATGACAAAATGACCAGTCGATCTATTATATTTCTTCAAGTGTACAAAAACCTAAACAAACATAATAACTGGGATTTGAATCCTTATTCTGAACTATTTCTAAATAAGATGGAAAACATTTTTTGCACGTAACCTTTGGTTCTAGGCAAGTTATTAGTTTAGAAAGTTAAAAATGGCTTTGAAATGTGTATTGCCTGTTGTCTCAAGAGCACCGACTTAAAAGAGCGTTACATTATTTCCTTCAAAATGCGGACAAGTTCTTCTTGTGAAATTATTATTTTATTTATCTATAAAATAACTCGTATTATTGTCATAGTTTATTGACACACAATTTTAATTAAACAATAGTAAACATGGGATATATAGTTGGCTGTTGAGTAAATGGTCCATTACATTTCAATGGTAAACAAGATGTCTCATGATAATACAAAAGTTTGCATATTTATCGAGGATTCAAGACGTTAATCGTTGACTTCCACAAGAAAATAAGGGGTGTAAAGGAACATAAATTGCGACAGCAAAACACCAAAAATGTTGAATACCAGAACAGGATTTCAGACTCAAAACCCCGTCTTTCAGAGCATATGTCGTTGTCTAAAAACATCTGCTATATTATGAACAATAGCGCTCGTGCAGAATATATATGCTGGAATGTATAGGTTTGAAAAGGCTTCTTGTAGAGTAACACAACGACATGTCAGAAAAGAAAAGAACAATAACAGAGATTTTCAGTGAGCGAGAGAAAAAGATGCGAGGCACTTTGTTGATTTCACTGGATGATGAAGTCTTGTCTGTTTTGACTTTTTGAAGTAAATAGCAGATGTGAATTTATCATCATCCGCAGTGGCGTCGCCACGGGGTGGACTGGGGTGGACATGTCCACCCCAGTTTTCTCAGAGGTCGATTTTCTAATTTCTCAAAATCCGTTGAAAACATTTGGGGGGGGGTGATGTTCATTCACTCAGAACATCTGGGTGTGCAGTTTTCCTCTTTGATGCCCATTGTTACGAAAAATGCTGCTTGACAAAACTGTTTTTCCAAAATTTTCTAAATACAGTGGAATCCCGCTATAACGAACTCTGTAGGGACCGAGAAAATAGTTCGCAATAGCGGGAGTTCGTAAAACAGAAGGGACATTTCTTTATGAAGAACTATTTCCCAGAATCCAAGGGACGCCCCTGATTATCCGCGTTTTCATTTCGGAAGAATTTATACATACCGTCCTATATTTGAAAGTATCAACAAAATTAGAATCAGGGCGAAACATATTTAAATGCAAAAATGTACTTTAGATGTTTTAAGCGGATTTTTCTGCATGAATTCCCTGCGGAAACTTTGTAGGCTATATGTAATTGTTAGTGTATAGGTATCTTATGGAATTAACTTCAACTTCAAATACATATTCAAGAAAAATTATGCCGAAGAAAGGAGAGAATTATCATTACTTCTTTATATAACATATTAAGTAGAATTTCGAGCTAACGAATTATCCGTTGTAAAGAACTAACACTTAGGGGGGTAAGCATTTTCACTTAGTAATATTTTATCATCGGTTTAACGAGTTTCCGATATAAACAAAGAAGTATTTTCTTCAATTGAAGGTTTATTAGACCGTTATCTGACTTCATAACTGTTTGAGCCCGTTTGTGTTGTGTACTTGTGGAGGAAAGCCTTCTGGAAGTTTCTTTAGTCCGCGCGGTAAAATCGGATTATTACCTCCCAGACGCTAGGCGCGCGGATTATCATAACAAATTTCCTGTTCAGCCATGATAGCAGCCATACAACACCCCTGATTTCTGAAACCGTGTTGTCTGCGACAGCTGAAACTTGGGCATATGAACTTAAAAAGCCATGCAGTGAAAGTTTTCAAAGACCGATTCTGGATAACACAATAAAACTAATGACTTGAGCCATCAAAAGAATACAGCTACGGGAGATTTCAGTCAGTTTATGTACTTAGGCCATAAATTATGCATGCAATGCTGAAAAGAGCTATCGCAAAGCTTTGTTCTCTCAGTTATTGTTCGAGTTATGAAATTAATCAGCACAGCTCTTAACATCAGTAATTCACCATTGATTCAAGCAAAAAGTATCTTTTGAAGCGAAAGCACAAAACGTCCTTCTACAAAACAACTGCGTGAGCTTGCGTTAATCAGATATACAGAAATTTTCAGCTGCTCTAGTGTTTTGTTAAAATAATAAATATCGACTTCATTTTGTTGGAAGATCTTTTTCTTCAAAAAGGGACTTTCAATATAATCTACGTGGACATCATAAATCTTCAGCTTTATCACCATCCTGGTAATAAACTTCACGAGTTTTTGTATGACTTCAACAAGCCAAACATTCATACGGGTCCGACTTTGATTGTATACTAATTCGGCCATCTTTGAAACGAGTTTCACGCTTGCATCTCAGATTCTTTTAATGCATGCCAACCAAAGCAACTTGTTTCTAACCTCCCAAAAATGTTCACAACATTTCAGAATGTTCCAGAACTTTGGTTTCCACAATATTGAATAAAAAGTCAAACTAGATTCAGATCCAAGTCAAATTCTTAAACCTAAGTCGATTTATTAAAGAGACTAACCAATTTCTTTAAAATTTGCAAATTTCATTATATGACAGCAAAATGATCAGGTTCCTAAAGCACCTATCCTTTTTTCTATAAAAATATGAAGATTTAGAAGCCAAGCAATGCTGAGCAACACTTTGCACTGGATTTCTCTACTTATAAACAGAAGATGCATGCAATATTTTGCAATTAGATGCATTCTGATCATTAAAGAGATGCATTCTGATCATTAGAGCATCCGGGCCCTTGACACATTCAAGTTTGACCATTCTAGGGCAGCATTACGTCATAGTTGGAAGCTTGATGCTTCACGGAAGGGAGGCGGTCTCCTGAGCGAGGCACCAAACAGCAACGTAGGAAAACCAAGGAAAACTCACTGATATGGAATCTAACGTGCGCTCACAAGGATTTAAGCTCAAATGAACAGATTTAAATGAATTAACGATACATACTGTATAGCGAATGTTCATTAAAGCAAATATCAGCTGTCCTCAGTAAGAGGATTAATTAATGCCACACCTAAGTAAGAGGTATTATCATAAGCTTTTCAAATGGAAATATACGTTTTCGTTGTCAAATTGAATCAGGTTGAAAAACTCGACCCACAATCAAAACTCGTGTTCAATGACTGGCAGGGTAGAATCAGTTCCTGTGAAAATATTATAACAAGGCTCAAACAAAGCTTTGAATACGGTCAAGTTTTTTCTCAGACAAGGGGGCACGTTGAGGCATATTTTTAAGGTGAAAAACAAATAATTAATCAAACGTAAACAACTTTTCCACTTCGCTAATTTTACAGACTAATGCAAACATGTGGCCATTACAATTTGCGCATTTCAACAATCGTCTAATTAACGGAGAAGAATCATTTTTAAGAGGAAATTAATTGCCGCCTCCTAATTTAGGCCAGTTCTCTTTGTAAACGCGATAAAATTGCTGACGCCATTTTCATTGCTTTTTACGCGGGAAAATGGAAACATGCAACAGATGGCGCGTCGGCTCCTTTTAAATAAAGGAATATTACAAGTAATAAGCCTGCCGGTGTCTTACTTTATAATTGTTCATGATTATAAAAACTTGGAATATGTGTCAAACATGATCTTTGTAATCGTTCCATAACAAATTGCTTTTCTTTGCTAGGCGCATGCGGAGTTCAACAAACAAAAATCAACTGTGTCAGAATAATGAATTCCATAAATAATCTCATAACAATGAAGAGACACAAATATTGAAAATACATTAGAACTTCGACACAACGAACCCCCAATCCTCCCTCTTATAACCCCCAATCCTTCACACAACGAGCTTCCAATAATCATTCGCCCCCTCTACTGTTTCGTGGTACAAAATTTGCCCCCAGTTTCTTTCAAACTTTCAAATGTAATGAAATAATCATTGTGGCCCTCTTCAAGGCTCGTTATATCGAAACTCAAGCTGAACAAATAAAATAAAATCAGCAAAGCAAAACAACATCAGCAAAAACTAAAATCCAAGATGAATATTAGCCTCCAAATTCAACGTGATTCTCTTTTTAAAGCAATAAGTCTTTGAAAGAAACAAAAGTTAACAATTCAATGTCCTTTCCCTAATATCGGGGTGGGTAATAGTGAACCCCCCTTGGGGGGAGGTTTCCCTGTCTTCTGTACGGCACGAATGATTGTGAATGCATTTGATACAATTCGGCAGATTGGTATCTGGGCTGCATTAATTGCGGAGGAGCGGCGGCTGCTGCAGGGAAACCAGGCACCTGCGCAGGATATACGGCATGAGGGTGGTATTGCGAAGGCATTTCGCGTACATCTGCGGGGGAGGCATATGAGCTGTTGTACATGGCGGCTTGCGAAGGATCGGCGATGAACATCTACAAACGCAACCAGGATGGTAATTTAGATTTGGGTCTACTGCGTCACACGAACCCAATACCCCCCGTAAAAATTCAACATCACAGTAAAAATCTCTCTTCGCGCAACTTGCAACCGGGGGAGAACACAATGCCTCAATACAGCAAGCTTTACTGTATCTACAGAGGAATGCCTTGAGCACGGGTTTGACAAAAAACAGCAATAAAACATGCCTAGTCAACGAATGGCTCACAGCGGATTCACGCACACTAAATCACATCCAATTAAAACGGATCGCTAGAGGAAGCAGAAAATATGAAACAAACATACCTGTGGTTGGGTATGGCCATCGACTACTGCGTAAGCTTGGGTATGATCTAACGCCTGTGTCTGTTGTTGTTGATGAATTCTCTCTGAACGATACGCGCCATCGTGTACATGGTGATGATTGACAGCTGGACCTGGCGGCAGGGACTGGTTCCAAAACGAGCACAGCGCTTCTCCCACGGACGATTCGAGTTCTTGGCCATCACGACTGATCTGAACCTTCTTATTCTCATTCCACGGGTTGACGAGATCCTGCGTGAAGTGAAACGCCACATCGCCTTTACACACCCATTGGATCGAGAAAACGTTGCCAAGGTTTGTCGAACCAAACTCTGGACAAGACTCCCCGGTCACGCCGGATAACATTCGCGCATAACCTTGGAAATTACCGCTGCCCTGTATTGAGAATATCAAGTAGACGTTCTCGGCCTCCCGAAAAGCTCTGTCCAGTTTCTTCTCATTGCCTTTTGTTGTCGCCCAAATGCCTTTGGACATGGAGATGTCCAAATTTTTGTAGTTGTTGCATTTGACGATGAAATATCGGCTGTTTTTTCGTCGGTACGAGCCACGCTGTCTCTGGTTCGAGTCAACCACGTGGTCACTGGATTCGCTCACAGCCTCGTTCTCGATATGCTTGTCTCTTCCTCCACGTGGTCGGTCATATCTTCTGTCGGAGTTGGACGATCTGGTTCGGTCGTGGTCACGGTTCCTCGAATTTTCTGACCTGAAAAGAAAATAACCAGGGTTTCAAATGCCTGACTGGGAGCAGTGAGATCGGGCAAATAAGAAACCGCTTGTAAGAAACTGCCGGGCCCTTTTGTTCCGAAGAACAATGGAAAACAATAGGGTATCTATATAAACAATAGAGTTCAATCTGAAAATCCTGGTTCTTAGTTGCGGAGCCTTACTGTACATCCAAGCAATACAGTTGTACGTTAACATGCACCATTCTCCGAAGAAACAAGAAACAGAGCGAACCCACTATGGACACCTCTAACAACGGACAACCCTTATGAACAAGTTCTTGGGCTAATCCAAGAAGTGTTGCAAAATGCAGCTACTGTATGTAACCTTATCATATACCAAAAGCCCAAACATGGTGGCCCTTATCCCTTCCAGTGAATCGCATAATTAACTCTGGAATTAAGAAAAGACCAATGCAAGTTCTCTTACAGTCGTATACTGCTATTTCGGGACTCCACTGTGTAGGTACAAACAGAAATATAACATCAATATATATCAACCTTTTATTTCCAAAGGAGCGTAATGAACTCCTATTGTTCCCAGGACTCCAAATCACGTGTTCGCCATTGCTTCTATGATCATTCGTTTGCTTCGAATTTGTTTTTTCTGTTGCATCTGTGCTGGTCTGTATGGACATGCCTTCCTCCAATGCTAATACGTTTGCAACGCACTGGATAACAGCATCGTCAGATTGCGACCACGACTTCCCTTCGGAGGAGATCTTCCGGAAGAATGATGCGAGCAACTTCATCTTCATCGATACGAGCAGCTCCAAAGTCGCATCATCGCCATGGAAACTGATCCATTCATCCACCTTCATCACTGCTCTATCCACAACCTCATCTTTATCATGATCGTGATCAGCTGAAGATTTGGCCTCGTCTTCGCTATCGCTAGCCTCGCACGAGAGTTTATTTCCCGCGCTCTTCTCGCTGGAATTGACGAGGCAGTCAAAGTCACATGACAGCGAAGAACCGGCCAATAAGGCGACGGTACTGGCTGGGATGACAGACAAACAGCGAACTTGCACGGCTACGTGCATGCGTGACATTTCATCGTAGTAAACCCAGTCGTAGGGCAGGTTGGAGACTATGCTGGAATTTGTGCGAGATAAACCATTGCCAGAGTGGCCTAAAAGTGCAAAACACAAGTTGTAAACAATTCATTTGGTAGTTTGCAGCTTTAGCGTCATCCGTCGTAAACGAACCAAATTCTACAATTCAGCCACAATATATCAACCACAGTTTAAAATTAAACAAAACAGGGCGCCACTTTTGATTCATCAATTCTTTTCAAAGAACCCTGTTAAAGACTGAGATTGAATCTTTTTTATTTTAACTTGCTTCATCTATGTTTCAACCGGCAGACAATTGTGCGACGGCTCTATCCTCTCTGTAATTCGACCTTGAATCTTCTCACAACAACAACAAATCCCAGACGTAAAGCAAATAAATAACAAACAAGAAACACGCGAATAAACAAAATGTCCTACCATTTGAAGGATAGAGCACCGAGGAAGGGTGCACTCTCACGTTCTTCTCAGTACAACCAACCAATTTCATCAGTTCCCTGTCAGCACGAAGCATCGCTGGATAGACACCAACAAGCAAAGCCGCCTTAACAACTGGCCAACTGCCCGAATTCGCATTAAGTTCTTTCATGTCGCCATGACGCGTGCGTACCAGTCCCAGGCTTCTCAAGTGACCCATCAGTTGGCTTTTCATGCCCGATATCATTTCCATGGCTGCGGAGGAGAGGAAATTCTTGTTGCAGAAGGAGCGTTCGAATCCCTGGTCACGCGCTTTCGACCATTCCTCGTAGGCCCTAAGCAGGACGATATGATCGCTCAGCGAATTGGAGCCCAGCCTCGTTTTGGTCGCGTAAGCTTTGCGCCTGTCTTCACCAGAAATAGGCAGTACAACTAAAAATGTAAAGCGTAATAAAGTGGAAGTTTAAAGAGAGATATGACCAATATTACATACATCCAGTTTATAAGAAGATACGGATAGCAAAAATGTGGCCATACAAAAGCTACGAGAATAAAAACTTACATGGATCGCGGTAAGCCAAACATGATGCAATGATCAATACGGCATCCAGACACTTCAACACAATACCAAACAGGATCATTTTCCCAAGCCTTGGATCAATCGGAAGATCAACCAAGATCTTCCCCAACTCCGTCAACTCTTCTTCGTCGTCAAGAGCATCGATTGACTTCAGCAACGCGATGGAATTCTGTATCATCAGATACGGAGGAGCTTCGGGCGCCTTCGCAAGAAAGTCACCAATCGACACGTTGCCGGCCGACAGGAATTTCGTCTGAAGACACAACTCGTGAACGGGCGTGCGCAACAATTCGGGTTCTTGGTAAAGCGCAAGGCCATGAAAACGATAGCGGCTCATCAAGTGATAACACTGACCGGGCCGACATCGACCGGCACGCCCCCGTCTTTGCAATGCGCTCGCTTTGGATATCCACACGCTGCGCAGGGCCGACACGGAGGTCAACGCCTCAAAACTTTTCTCTTTGACTTTGCCGGAGTCGATGACAAACGTGACGTCATCAATCGTGACGCTTGTCTCGGCGATGTTCGTAGAGAGGATGATCTTTCGGACGCCGGACGGCGGGCGCCTGAAAACCTTGCGTTGGTGCAGGGGTTGCATCATCGAGTGTAGGGGGTAGACGATGTACTTTTCCTCTTTCGAAAACTCTCTGTCCAAAGCCAGGCGATCTCTTAGGCCCACAATATCATCGTAGCCGGGAAGGAAAATCAAAATGGCGCCGTCTTGCTTGCTGCTCTCACAAACGTGCTCGATAAGTCTCATGATGAGACTGTGATCAACTTTATCATCGTCAAACGTGCTGTGATACAACTCTAGCCTCTGTTCCATTTCCTCCGACCTCTCTTCCAACCGTTGCTCTTTGAGTTGTTGCTGCTGATCGCCATCACTAAGCTCCTCCTCAGCTTCCTCTTGTGCTGCCTCGTTGATGTTTTCAAACAAGCTCACAATGTTGCCTTGATTGAAATTTCGCGCCCAATTAACAGCAGTCCATCCCTGCTTGTGATCCTTCACCTCCGCGTCTGCGCCGTATTCAACCAATTGTTCGACAAGATTCACGTAGCCACGTGCGGCTGCAATCATCAATGCCGTCATCGACGTCTCACTGTGTTGGTAATCTACATGCACGTTTTCATTGAGTATCAAGTGGATGATCTGGTCAAAGGCATCTTCATTGCCATCTTCCCAAACCTCCTTCAATGACGCATCCATCTCCTGTCGCACCTCGGGATCAAGACAGTGACTGCAATCATCTGTTAGCGACATATCTTCCAAGGGAATGTCTTCAAGGGCAGGAGGGGACGTACCAGCAACTATACTTTCCGTGCTTTCATCTTGCTTTTGATGACATGCAATGCTAAAAGTTAAAAAGCTATGTTCATAAAACAATATTAAAAAGACAACTCAGACATTAATAAATCAAGAAAGATAAATCATTCAAGGATGATGGATTACTGTTTAAGAATTAAAATGAATTAATCAAAACAACATCATGACAAATAAAAAGCAAAATGCAACAGGCTTCAAGTCTTAACTTACTCAATATCTGCTGAAGAAGTTGTTTCAATCTTTGCAAAACTCTCAGATGAAGTAGAGTCTTCCTTCTTTTCTTCGTCAGCTGGCATCTCATTAACTGAAACACTTTCCATGCCTGCAACCTGCTCTCTCTCTTCCTCTTCAATCATACTCTCAACTTTCGCATCTCCTGTAGTTTGCTTGCCATTTTTCTCAGCCACTGCTAACATCTCTGCATCCTTTGCCAACTTCTTCATATGCTTGTTCATATATCCAGTCATCAACAGAATGTCTTCAAGGAAGTAAGACTCAACTTTGTGACACATTGTAGGCACATGAACGACAGGACAGTTGCCAAAATAGTCTTTAAACAGTTCCACGTTCAGAGCAGCACTCATCAGAATCACCTTGAGATTCCGATTTGACTTCAACTGATCTCTGAGACAAATCAACAAGTAATCACTGAACTTATCTCTCTCGTGAATCTCATCAATAATAACATGTGTGATGTTGTTCAGGGCCTTGTGTCCTATCATCAGTAATCGCAGCAGTACGCCATTTGTGCAGTAGAGCAGGCACGTCCTCGATGACACTCGTGCTTCCAATCTAATTTGATAGCCAACGGTGTGACCAATCTGCTCGCCTCTTTCATGAGCAACTCTGTCTGCGACAGAAATGGCCGAGATTCGTCTCGGTTGCGTGCAAATTGCCTTGCATGTTTGCTGTCGCTTTGTGGCATCTTCCAAAATATACTGTCCAACCTGGGTCGTTTTTCCACAGCCTGTGTCCCCTGTAACAAGCGTCACTTGGTTGCTCTTGAAACTCTTCAACAACTTCTCTCTAAAGCCGTAGATTGGTAGCTTGGCTCTAGCTGCACTTGTATCGTTGTCCCTAGCTTTGGGTGGAACCTGCGGGTTGGATGATAGTGCGAACTTATTCTCTTTCAAAGCGGCCTTGTTCGAATCACGGTGCGAACCTTTAAACAATCTTTTTTGACTCAAATCTTGTTTTTCTTTGTTTGTCACAGGATGTTTTCTCAACAACTCACCAATTAACTCTTCGCTCTTAGGACTGAGCCCAACTCCACTTGTAGCAGATCTGGCTTGAGTATCTTTCTTGTAAACAGTAAGCGCTCTTTGGTTTCCGCGACCATGACTTCTTGTCTTTAGGCCAAAGTTTCGACAGTAAAGATGAACATAGGCCCGCTCTGAAGAAGTTAGCGACGATGGGAAACACAATTCCTTCTGTTCTTCATTCTGCCGAAATCTTTCGATGGCGACATTCACAGCAATTTTCAACTCTTCTCTCGTGCATTTTTCTCTGACAAAAAACCCATTTGACTGGCCGCCATTTGTGCCACCTGGTTTTTCGTCCGCCATTTTCTTTCTCGTGCCACACGATTTCGGCGGGAGAATGCCTCGGTTTGGAAAACCCTAAGTCGAGGCTGATTTGAACTTGAGTTCGAGCCACAGATTGGCAATCAAGTTCGTGTCGAGGTCATCAATTGATTTTGAAACACAAATAATTGAAACAATATCATTAATAGGCCATATGAGAAATATCAATGAACACAATTGCGTATGACATTTTAGTAATTGAGAGAGCACGACTTTCTAATTACAAAATACCTGTGTCAAGGGTCAATAATCGGAAATTAACACTTGATATTATATTCCATAAACTATTTGAAAATATTATGAGGTGTTGCTTTGACCTAAAAACCGTTGAGTTGATCATTATGAAAATGAATCGACAAATACAATGGCACTGTGTTTTGAAACCCAGTTGAAACAGATAATGATTCCACAGAAGTTAAATTTTCTCATGCTACCTGTAAAACCCGGAATCTACATTCCGGGAATGTGAAATTTGGGTACAAGTCGTTCCAGTACCATGGAATTTTCTAAGACTTAAAACAAAAGTGTAGCTATGCTCCTAATAAAATACTATTACTATGTAAGATTTAACTTTATTTAAAGGAAAGCACTTTGATATACCTTAAGAAGTAGTACAATAAAGCTCCGATAACTCGAACCTCCATGGGGCCGATGAAAATGGTGCGAGTTAACGAAAAGTTGAGATATCAAGGGTTAGAAAGAGTACAAAGAAAACTAAAAGAAGAATACAAGTTGGTTCGAGTTATACGGGGCTATTTATTACGGGAAAGAGTAATCGGGGTTTTACTGTACTTCAATTTCTAAATACGAGCTTTCAGCTAACAACAATAACAAACTTCTTAAACATCTTATTTATTGTAAACACATTTAAAACTCTATCCATTCATAAAACTGAACAATTTCCTAAACTGAAGTTCACTCTTTCTATTTAAAAAATTTATTTTGATAATTAATTAATAAGTGTCCTGTGGGGGGACAATCGCAAGTACAGTTGCAACTGTTCGTTTGATGTTGACCGTGAACCCATCTATTTGGTATTGGGTAAATTGGTAATGATGACGTCGATGCTTGAGACTGAGGCTGCCGTTGTTCACCAAAACGAGGTCGGCAGAGGTATGGAAAATGAGTTTGTAATTCGTCAGTGCTGAATGTGTTCAAACGGTTTTGATTATTCGATGCCCTAACAGAATGCTCTTCTGGTTTATCGGGAAACTCTTTAGACCTAAAAGAGATTTTGATACAATCAATTGCTTTCGTATATCCTAAGACATTTTATTCATTAAATATAATGTCTTCTTTTCATAAGGAACTTGGATCAGTACCAGAAATCTTTAATTTGGCATGAAAACTTTGGCATTCTAAAAGATTCTTAATCGATTTTTCATTTCCAGAATGTAAAATTATCACATTGTTTGATCAATCAAGAATTACAATTCTTTCCAAACAGAAACTAACAAAATTTTTGTTAATTCACTGAGAAAATGCCATGCATAAGCTAAAGTAAATGTAATCTTTTCAAGAATGGCATTTCTGTTTTTTCTTAATCATTTTTGAGCCTGGCACTGAAATTTCTTTCATTTTTTACCCTCCAAATTCTAGTTTCCTTTGAACCATGCTTTTTTAAAAGAAGTGTACACTCGTAACGGTTAAGCAAATAAAGGAATATAAAGGATTCATTGTAACAATTTTCAGCTCAGCTCATCTCAGTTCTGTGAATGATAACAGCGCATTAATGTGCAGTTGCTGTGTGTTGTTGACATGAGTCTCTGTATTTACTAACCAAGCCCGGCTCCTGGATCCTTTCATTGATCAACGAACGATGGGAATATTTCGGTTTCAGTTGTAATGTAATGCGAGATCTCAACCCGACTATGCATAGTATGTATAACAAAGAAAGATTCTGTTGGTATATTTGAAAATGTTAGACAAATATATTCGCTATTTATAGCTTCAAAATTCGACCATTGAACTTTGTATGTGCACACATTCTGTATATAGATGTGCAAATATTCTTGAGCTATGTTGCAATTTGCTTTGAAACAAATTTTACAAAATCTGAAATGTGTAAAAACGCCAAATGATCATTGTGATTGCTAAATCGTGAAAATGATGCCAAGTAATATGCAGAGCTACAGTTTTAATCATCAGATCTCTTCGCCTGAGAGACTGATGCCATTCTATAAGAATCTCTCAGAAGAAGAAAAAGTCAAGAAACCGACATTTTCTTACCTAGCTTAAAAAACAACTGAACATTTGAATAGTTGGAGCATTGTAAAATGAGTGACATATGGGACGGATTTCTTGTTTGTTATAATAAACTCTTTGAACAGTTCCGGCTACTTTTTGACCCCGGTCATAATGACTACATTGTAATGTAGTGTTCACTACATTGCCTTGTAATGTAGTGAACTAATTTCAACCCCATTCCCACGATGTGGGAATGGGGTTGAAATTACGATAGGATTTTTATAAGAAAGCACTTGATAAAGATGTAGTACTCTTCAAAGGCCTGAGAAATTTCAATGCTGGATATTTGAGCCCTGAAAAGTTTGACAAATTTTGATGCTCAAAGTTTTTAGACGGAAATGCCGTGGTGGACATGGACGATATAATTAATGTTATGACTGCAATATAGTATCTTCGTTACTTTAAACAATTGATGTTAAAAATGTTATTATACCGTGCCACAGCATTGCACCACGCATATTTAGTGACGTTAAACTTTCCAACTGTTGCTCTGAAAGTCTTTGGAAAGTTTTAATACCAAAATTGGGAACTTGCTAAGAAAGTTTACTGCTCTGAAGAAAGCTTTCTCATAAAAAAAGTGTAGATCTTTTTTATCCAAAGGGTAGATATTTCGCAAATATATTACCTTTTATAACACTTTTAGTGATGACATGGAGCAAAAAGCTAAGAAATGTGGCACTAATCCTGAGCTTGGCTTCAAGAAAAAGTTTCTTAAATATACTTAGCTAACATGAATATTCAGGGTCAAAATTATCGATAAACAAGAAAAAGTGAAGAATAGAAATAGAAAATTGTGTGGCTTGGTACCAGTTTCAGTATTCGCATTTAGATAATGCATAAGTTTGAAATAAAATCTAAAAAACAAACCTTTGTTTGTGTTCTGCAGCCCGAACTCGCTGCCTTTTGTTCTTAAACCAGTTACTGACTTGGGTAACGGTTAAATCAGTAGATTTTGCCAATTCGTACTTCTCCTTAGCCGAGGGATACGGATTTCTGTCATATGCAGCTGTGAGATCGTTTCTTGCCTTCTCCTTGAAGCAATATGTCGTCTGCTCGCCGTCCCAAATTGTGCGAGGCAACGGAAACTTGCGTCGTATTCGATACTTACCGACGGCACCGAGCGGTCGACCGCGCTGCCGCTCCGCTTCAATGTAATGCGCCGTTCTCCACAATGACTGCAGCCTGCCGTGTTGGTGCTTCGAGAACTTTCTGCTCTCCAATATCGCATAGACATCCTTGAAGTTGTTCTGATAGAAACTGACGACCGCTTTAGCGATTAGGACACGTTCATCCTTGTCAAGTCCGCTCTGGTCGGACGGCAAAGCCCATAAAAAGCGACCTAGCCTGTCGATCTGCCCGGCATTGAGAAGTGAGTCGCAAACCAAAGCGATTTGCGATGAGTTTGCTGGTGTTGCATCAGCATTGCAACATGGCATCGTTGTTTCATTTGATTTTGATGAGGTCTGCTGTCTTTGCTGGCTGGATTCGCTTTCTGTTCCGTTCTCCATTTCCATTGGCATAAAAATATTCCCAAAATTTTCTTCGATATTTTCTTCAACACATCGATATGTTTAATGTCTTTGTATCTATACGAGTTTCCGTCTTTTGTTTTTTCCTTGTACGTCTTAATATCTTTATGCCTTATGGTCTTTATATTTTCAGCTATCTTTATAGATATTCTCTCCAAGTGAAATACACATCCAAAAGACTGATATTATTACTTTTTCCACTAGAGCATTTCGCGACTTTCCACTCATAAATGAACACTCTAAAAAAACCAAAGTATATTCAAATCAGGCCTAAGTACCATAAAGGCTCAAGCCAGCCCAGCCTTGATTCGAACTAGCGAAATAGCGAAACAAAATAACAGTATCCACAAAATAAACGACCAGAAGGTCATCAAGACTATAATGTGAAATAAGGCTGAATTGTTGTTATGAACTTGCGGCCTTGTTAGCTTGTATTGGATTACGACTTTGCGTTAAATAATGTATCCCTTTTATAAACATCCACCAGAAACATAAAGACATATGATTCGCTGGTCCCACTGTAGAGTAAGCGATCCCAGAAGCCAGTGCACCGTGAAGCTATGCTTATGTTTACATAGCAAATAGAGGATCAAATATTGTAAAAATGTACCACAAGCTTAGGTTATGAAGTTGTTTGTTATTGGGTTAGTCGCGGTAGTTTAGGCTAGCATTAAGCATGTCTTATCAACTAGGATCATGACCAACTGACATTTCCATGTCATTATTTCGTGACATATCAATTAAACAGTTTGGTCTGAGCTATATGAACAGTGTCATGGTATAATGTAACAGCATCTTCACGTTCGGATTATTACAGGGGTTTATCTGATACGAGAAATCGAGTTGATATGCCGAAAACGTTTTGAAATAACACATTTCAAATTTGCGAAATCTGAGAAGTTGTTGTTCAGGCTTGAATCGTAAAGTATGAAGTCGAAATTTGGAAAAAATAAATAACATTTGTTGACATTGTATTGAGAGATTCGATTATTTTAAATGATTGTCGATTGTCAAACTATAATTCTATTAGCCGAAATAAATGAACTTTTACGAAAATCTGCTCGGGGTTGAGCTTATTAAAGATGCAATTAAGGATATGTATAATGGAGCGGAGCATACATCATAATATGAATGACTGAGTAAAATAATTTACCAAATAAATTAATGAATTAATGAACAATTTAGCAAACGAATGAATGAATGAACAAATGAATGAATGAGTCAATGAATGAATGAGTCAATGAATGAACAAGTGACTAACTTGACAACGATTCTTAATATGAAAGTATATAGCTTAGCTTCAGTGGGTCAGACAAACACATCTTAAGCAATCTATATTCCAACTAATTAGTTCCTTGTAAAGATCTTTGTTGATCGTACGCTTAGGTAATTAAGTAGATAGTTTTTCGTAATGGAAAGTTCAGCTGACCTAGCAGGAAGTTCTCTGTACATATTAGAAAGGATATAGGATACACATTACGTTACACAATGCCTTCTGATGTTATTAGGCATTCTCAAATGGGCCTATAGCCTTCAAGCACAGACATAATACAGTTATATCCATGATGAATCGGATTCCTAGCTCAAACTGTCCTTGCGTTTTTCTACATAGCCTTGGGTTGCACATTAGCCTAGCTCGAGCCTCAAGTAGTAATTGCTGCACCCCTTAACCCCAAATCGCTTTCAATATTTTACTGTTTTTCAGCTCTTTGATATTTTGAGACTTTCAGAGTGCAAATAAATGCATTGTCAAGTTTGAGATTCGCCACCAATGTATCTTTTACGAAAATCAATGATGTTACATTGATATATAAAGTTATATTCAATGCAAGCAGAACATTAATCACTCTGCTTTGAATATTAATATCTTTATCCGGGCACAAAGTAATGCAAAACCGTTGCTATGCAATATTCGATATTGAAATGCCCATAAGTAGAATTTTAAACACGCTTGGTCTTTAGAATAAGGAGAAAAGCAGAGTCAATCTATTTGACAGATATATTCTTATTATAGAGCACGCAAACGTGATAGATTGTGTCAAGGTTGGTGAATAAACACAGGAATTGCTTTTATCTCACGACGGAAAACTTTTGCCTATATGGTTAGTATAACATATATGTTAAACAAATAACCTTACTGCAGCCCTTTAAAGCGCTCCACCCACATGAATGCAAAGTCCACCTCGTTTTACTGTTTATTGCAAACAAAGTTTTGTTTGTAAAACAGCACAGCAACTTTCTATTGCAACGTATTGTTTAGTTTCTGCATGCTGTTGTTACAGTGGATTCGTGCAGTGAAAAATTCAGTGTGTGGCTCTCAAGTGGCTTCTCACAACGACAAGATACTGGCATATACACTGTTAAGTGCCGACGTATTTAGCTGTATAAATGAGGCAGTGAGGAGGCACGACACGAGAAATTTTTACGTGAAGTTTCACATAAGATATATACAGCAAACATTTATACTATTTTCATCTTCTTAGCTGGGCCACATTGCTGAAAAAATTATAATATAGTTTATTACTATGACATAAATTATTACTGCTTCCTACACACACTTCCTACAGAATCGAAACAGTGGGCTTGAAATAACTTGTTAATAACTGGGCGTGCTAACTTGAGCCTGGGTACCAATGACTTGAAAAGCGACCCCTTGAGAATGGTTTATGACTTAGTGCACAAATTCATTTCTTTTTTAGTTTTTCTAGTTTTGATAGTTACCTTGGAAACTTCTCGCACCGTCTTTTAATGTGTTGTGGACGTGGACATTATACAAGGAGTAAGTGGAGTACACTTATCCCTTGAATGATGCAATGTAAAAAAACGCAGCGTAACTGTGCATAATACTTGTAGTTTGAACAGTAGGACAATAGGCCTTTAAGGGGCGTGTCCGATTCCATTCACTCATGTTTAATCTACCGGTTACAATATTTGGAACATGTGATGAAAAACTACCAAATATTTAAACCTTCCTCCACGCATTTATTTATACATGAAAATTGTGCAAGTTAAATATTATCCCAGCCTTGTTCTCGAGTTTTCAATCCGTCCAAATCTGTCCGTAATAATTTCGAATTCTTTATTATGTGGAAATCGATTCGCTTTCGTGATTCAAAGTTCAATGTTCAAAGAGAGGCTGGTGACGTCAGCAAGCTGTCATGTCGAGGCTTGCTGTCCACGACATGTGTTAAAAATAAAGCTTTCTAGTTACAATAAATAAGTTTAATTGGAAGGAATCGAGCTTCTAAAACAACTTTTCACATCTTGGATGATATTAAGAATATCTTGAACACAAAAAATTGCAGCACATTCTTAATTTTTCATTTAACCAAGTTTTAATTTTCCTGACTTAAAGTAGTTATTTTGCTTTGAATATTCTATACAAATATTACGTGATGGCCCATAAATTTTTAAGCAACCCCGAATTGTAAAATCGCATGAGAAATTTCGTGAATAGCAAAAAGTCACATAACTAGAGAATGTGTGTAGCTAATGCAATAAAACAAAAACACCACTGCAAACCTACTCATCAATTGTACACATATCATTTACTTATTAGTCACAAAAATCACATAACTATATTCACATCTACAAGCCTGTTTCATGGTTGACTCACTCTTCGGGAATGTTGGTGCAAAAGAACATTTTGTAACATTTCAAATGAACAAAACAACACAAACACAGCAAAATTGCGCAGCATTTGTACACACAACATTTCCTTATACGAGTTGGCCATGGGGCTACAAATCAGCATTGACCCGCTAAGAAGAATACAGTTATTAACAAACGCTCAGGAGAAAGGGAAAAACTAAAACAAAAACTGTCCTTCCACGTTTTAGGACCCTCCGCCCTTCCATCCGTCCATTATTACAAATCGGATGTATGAAGAAGCAGAATAATAAAACTACAAGTCCCTTTGCGATGCCTTTTCTTTTAGTTTTCGTGCTTTGCTTAACGTCAATTTTATTTAAACAAAAAGAAAGAGACGCAAACGAAGTCGGGAATATTGATGATAAAACGCAAGTCGTAAAACTTTCCGCATGCTGTTCAGAAAGTGCACAATGCAAAACGTTTTTGAATCAATTACTTCGCGCTTATTCGGAATATTCCATGTTGCTAATGATGCTAAATGAATTCGTAAAGCTACTGTGAAGAAGGCCAAAGACAAAAGACAATGAGCAGTGTACGGGCCTAGTCAATCGCACCGAAAATCACGGAGCAGTGCTTGGCTTGTTGACAGAAGCTGATAATTTCTATATTTCAAAAATGAAGCAATTAAGATTCTTTATTGCAAGATGTTTCCTGTACAATACACTTTGGTATCAAGCTTTGGCTCTAAAGCTTTGGCTAGATGTAATACATATATTGGAAATTTCAAATTTCAAATGAAGGATGGAAGTGCCTCGAATGAGAGCAAGCGGCTTAGAAGAGACAGAGATCGAACTGCGCCATGCCATTAAGGATATACAAAGAGTAAAGAAATAAATGAATTTGTTAAGCAATCGTACGGTAATTAATTGATACGAAAGCTGCTAAACTTTGGGGCTACGGATTGTGGCAATGCCTTGTGTTTTAAGGCAGCGATACATGGCAATTCACGACAACGCAACGCAAGATGTTGCGTTGCAAAATTAAGAAAAAAGCATATAACGACTATAGGTGGTAGAGGAGAAGATACTGAAAAAGATTGAAAGAAAAATGACAATGAATTAACTTGGAAATGGTCAAATATTGAATTGGTGGAGTTTGGATCTGGTTTTGAGCGGAAAGGTTCTTATCAATGGTATAATATCATTGCCCATGCAAGATAGCTAGCATCTGAAAATGTTGATTTGAAGCTGGCACTCGTGGTGCTAAAATTTGAATGCATTTGCAATGTTTGTAGCTACATTAAAGACAAGACTGATGGGTGTTTTTTGTTCATGATAAAGAAAGGGTTTTCTATGGAATTTAGCAACTTTTCAGATCAAGTTTGTAGGGACAAACGTCTAACGCAATACGGCGCATTCAAATCTCATGCATGGAAAAACAATTCCTAAGCAACTGGGAATAATGTACGGAAAACAACAGCTGGATATCACCTTGGAATATAAGAAATACCCCGCTTACCTTTCAATGGTGAATGAACAGCAAATTTCGGATGGCTTTGGGTTCATCTGTACCGAAGTCATTCATACATTAGACTTTGCTACGTGAAATTGACTCTCTGATTAACTCACTGAAAGTTTGCAGAAGGTGTTGTGTGTTGAGTAATATGTCATTGAACCTGTTGTTACTTCGTGTCTGATAAACGATTCTTATTGGTCATCCAGTCTGTCCCAGGTCTTTTAAAGAACCAATCAGGCGTGATATATGGCAGATGCTGTAAGACAGAAATGTAACAAATTTTACAGGACATAGTTGCTTGCGTTTCTATCAAGCCGTGGATATTTTTCCGACACTGTATTATATAACATTTTGGCTATTTATCCAGCATGCGTGCACGCTGCTTACTTGTGCAGGCATATTCTTTCCAAACCCTAACCCCAACCCTTGTCCTAACCGTAACCCCTGTCCGAACAAAAGTTGCAAAGCAGAATTATGGCCTAAGCGTTCGGTATGAATATCAACGAAATCTTATGACAAGGGTGCTATTATTGTATGCGCGAAACTGCCGTGTCGGTAAAATAGCCACAATGTTTCTTTTACATCAAAATATTACCGTAGCTACTATCTGGAAAACAAAGTAAGAATTAATTTGTATCTTACCAGAATTGTATATCCTTTGCCTGCATTCCCTTCCAAGTCTGTATCATTGATTTGAAAACGTGCTTTTTAAATTTAAGACAAATTCCTTGTAAATATTCCATTTCCAGCATGTTGTAGTTGAGGCTTACAGCAATTATTTATGTTATTAGTTGCATGCTGCAAGGACTTTTCTGGATTACAATTTCCTTATTCAAAGGCCAGAAATTTCCATATGCAGGAAAACGTGGCCTACAGGCTATAGCAGGTAACTGAAATATTTTCTCATAGAGTTTTATGGGAATTATCGTAAGCACAGAAAATGAGACGTGAGATTACAAACGTGCTTTTGTACCCAAGGGAGTAATTATTTCTACACCGTATTTTAAAAATGCAATCTGTTCCTTTGTGGTTGGACAAATAATTGTAAAAAAGTTGCATTCACTCCCAAGGGGTACAGAAAAGATAAAACATGACAATTTTCTTAAGAATCAAGTTGTTATATTTTGCCAATAAATAATTACACAAAACGACACAAAATTCTGTCGTAGAATTATCTGATTATATAGCTATGTAATTAAAAATGTTGCCCTTGGAATATTTGGCTTTAGAGAAAATAATAATGTGTGAAATCACTAAATACAGGTATTTTAGAAATTCTAGAAATTATACCCCATGCAATACCAATTTTAAATTCCTACATTGTATTACAATATGAGTAAATGTGTCGAAAAATATATTAACCAAGACTACATTCTGTTTATAAAACAACTTACTTTCTTTGAGAAGTTGAAAACTAGAAATTCTTTATTATCGTTATTTTATTACATATAGCTATATTGTATTCCTCTACGCAAAAATTAATAATAACACAACTTTAAAATTGAGGAATGAAGTCTTTTTCTTTGAATAATTTCTAATAAATTGATGCAATCCATTAAATCGATCCATATAATCCAGTCCTCAATCAGACGAATCCGCACGATCGTTTCAACTATAACCTCTTATATTTCGTCCACTTAATTAGGGTGCTTGGAGAACGATAAAGAAACAGTAATTTAGCAAACAAGTCTTCTTCCAAGTTGAGTTCCTTACTTTCGCGCACCATGTAGATTTCCAAGCACAATTTCAAGACTTTGTTTACATTTGGCATTTCGTCGAACATTATACGATATGAAATAGAAGAGAAAAATAGACGCACGAATTTCCCGATTAACCAAACAAAACCAACATACAAACCAATGATACTAAAAGAAAAAAGAAAAAACGTCATGAACAATATCATTACCTAAATACTTGCTTGAAAACATTATTCTTATTATTTGTCGACACTAGTTGTTTATAAACTGTTAGGCCTGAATACATCTCATCTGCTGAAACATGTCCACAATGACGTCATAATTGTTATATATCAACAGAAGTGTGCCAGCAATTACGAAAAACTTTGACAAAGCAGACACAACCCAAACTGGTCCATTGTGTTAACGGCTACGGCATACATCTTTTACTGAAGTCATGCATTACAATATAGTGCAAAGTAAGTAACGCATGTATAATATATACGTACCCTTTACTGGCAAAGAATGACAAGTGAAGGGGAGGCACCAAATCATTGAAAGTTATAATCTCGAGGCTGTCCTTCTCTGGGAAGATCTTCTTCGTTTCCTGCAAAATTTCCCACCACTCAGTACCGTTCCGTTTGCGCAGGCGCAGTGTGCACGTGACGTAGTGACCGTTGGCCAATTGGGGCACGGGCTTAGCTGGTCCACTGGCGGGGACTTGGATGAAGGTGGGAAATAGATTCTTTATCGTTCTAGGAAAAGGAATGAAGGAATTTAGTTTGCTATCATGGCCTCTTATAACGGCCTCTTATTATACTATATAGGGTAAGGAGTGCTTACATTTTCCCGCTATTTTCTCCACTCTGCAGTATCTTTCGTAGATTAGTTCGGATTTGGTCGTTCGGTTTCAGAGGTATAATGTGCACCCCGGATACTGTTTCTTGAACCAGGGCAGCCTGAGACGTGTTTGGCTCTCTGCAAAAAGAAATCAACGCTCTATTAAGAAGGGCTAGTCATTTCGACACAATGATAATCACAATGATAACTCGAACCTCAGATAACTCGAACCAATTTGTATTCCCCTGGAAATTTTTGCGTCGAAAACTGGAACATTCGTTAACTCGAACAATTTTCATTGGTGATTAGGAGGTTTAAGTTATCGGGATTTGAAGAAGTGTGGAGCTGGAAACAAATCCAAAACAATCATACTAACCTGTTGAATTCATATTTGAATCTCATGGAAACACTTGCATTGGAGAGAAGCTCATTGACTAAAAATTGTCGCGATGGTGGACTGATGGCCCAAATTGCATTAGAATTACTCAGCACTTTAACCCGTACTATATTGCCTTTCTTCTTGTTATAGTCGTCCAGGAAAGCTCTCGCCTGAATAAAGAAACGTTTGATATATCTGAAACAAGGTAACAGCTTTCACTTCTGATTGCAATCAAACATTTAGTAATCGATCTCCAAGGAGAAGAAAGGATTGCTTCAGTTCACAAGGCAATATAGTACTATATTGCAATATATTGAGTTTTGAATGATACAGGCCGAAGCATAAATTTACTAAACTAAACTCGTTGAAATACAAAGAAATGGTCAGAAAATTAAATTTGATACGTATAGTCAATAAATCGGGGCTCAAACATAGTAAAAAAGACCCCATTGTAGCATATTTATGATTTAGATTATACGAAAAAAGCAGGTGTGATCTGATATAAAATTCTACCTTGTCTGGGTCATATTGCTTACTCCTTGTTAATTCTTTGGATGAAATGATTTCAGCAATTTTACGATCACTTAATCGATCCAAAAATTGTTGCTGGGCATTCATTTTGAACAGTGGCTGAAAAATAAAGGCAAGAAAATTATACAAGAGATGCAAAGCCCTACCAAGCCCCCTAGAGAAGACCAAAAACTTCCACAGTAGATTACGAGCTATAAACTTAAAGATGTCTACATGGAACGCAAAGCTCCACCCTGCGTCTGCAAAGAGACTGCAAGCTATACGAAACTCTTAAAAGAAACTCACTTCTCTATTAAACCGTATCAAGCTCCATTAGTCTTTGTCAAGCCCTTGTCGATGGCTACAAGGAACACTACAAGCTCTGCAAAGGTGGTGCGGTGGAGAAGTGGTGCCACAGAATTGAGAATCGAAAAGCAAAGATAAGTGGTGGGACGCTTACCTGATAACCACCAACGGTAAGAGTGAAGGTTGCATCAACAGGCGTATTGCTGATGTAAGCTGAATTGATGAAGGACATGAAGAGAAGGGGAAACCAGATGACAACAATAAGAAGAAACACCAATAGTCCACCGAGCAGGATTTTACTCGACGCCCAGTACTTCATACCACGAGGGTGCGGCCAAGTCTGGATAAAAATAAACAGGTGTTATCACGTTATGCGACGCCCGTCATTGCTGGTAGTTAACAGTGTAATTCAATGCAAACGATTAGAAATTCCGGGGGTATGTATCAAAAGAAATGGCTCCAAAAATATGCCATCTGGAGAAGCAAACATGGAGGTAAAGAAATACCTTTTCTGAATCTCTCCAGCACTTCAAGATGTAAATGTTGGCATAGATATCTTCCATTTTCAACCAATGACTCAAGCTAAGAGTCGTATCCGTGCAAACCCAATCCAGCACACTGCGCAACTCGAGAAGAAAAGGGATCGACTGTATCCTGCAAGGAAATAAAATTCAAAACAAAATTAAAAATACAGTAAAATCCCGATAACTCGAGTCCCCGATAACTCGAACCTTGGATAACTTGAACCAATGTGACTTTCTAACACTCGATAACTCGAACATTCCTTAACTCGAACCATTTTCATCCGTGCCTTAAAGGTTCGAGTTATCGGGACTTCACTCTATACATAACCGCAGAAAAAGCTCAACAAAGAAGCTCTACATCGTCCTATAGCTTGCGAGCGTAGCGCGCTACCTCCTGCATATGATACCATGATACCATATGATACCATGATACCATATGATACCATGCATACGATTATATGTACTCATGTATAAACAGCTCATGCAAGAGACAACAAGCTGCTAAACATACCCTTGAAATAGAATGCCGCTGGTTAGCGTGTAGCTTTTCGTGAGGAAGTTTCCAAGGATTCTAATAGGATAGCCGCATCTGACTTGATAGGCAGATAAACCAAAGTAAAGGCACTGGAAGATGTACATGAATATGGCAGGGACATTGTCAATAAATTTCCTGGAACAAACGAAAAAAAAGTAAAAAAATGTATCCCGGCTGCAAAACTATTCGAATATGCAGTGAGACCCAGCAAAAAAAAACAACTTCTAAGAAACTTTCAGGTTCATATTTACAAAAAACAAAGGGAAAGCATAGGGTGTTATTTTAAACAATAGGGTTCAATCTGAAAAGGCCCTGTTTTATGGAACAATTGTTTTGGCTTGTTGGATGAAATTTTGCACGCGTTTGACCAAGGATTTAATTGTGGGGCCTCAATGTATAGATTATGTATGGTATATATGATAAAAGCAAATATTATGAAAGATAGCAGAGTATAGAATACGGAATCATGGAATAAGGGAATACGGAACATGGAGCATGGAATAAGCAATCTCCCTCTATAGTATTGTGCAAATAAACAGCAATTTATTGGATTACAACTTACTTGGTGGTAATCATAGGAACAGCCAGAAACATGAACACGTGGAATGAGAATACGAGGAATGCGAGGTAAAGGAGCTTGATGAAAACAAGTTTTCTCAAGTAAAGGTATCTACAAGGGAAGGAATAATTATCGGTTCAAATAATCATTATGGAAAGCATAATCCAAAATATATTAATGTAGCTTAAACTCCGCCAAGCCAAGTTAAGTAAGCTCAGTTAAGACAAGCTAAGCTCAGCCAAGTGAAGCCAAGCCAAGCTCAGTCGTGTCGCGTCGAGCCAAGCCAAGCTAAGCCGAGCAGAACTAAACCAATCCAGGCTAAGCCAAGTCAAGCCAAGCAAAGCACAAGCATTAATTAGCAAAAAGAGCAAAAATATTTCAAAAAATTTTAAGTTTCAAATCATTACCTATCAACCATTATCAAAATAAACTGGGTGAGCAGCATATACAAAAATGTTCTTGGTACCTATAATAAAAACAACTCAATATTAACATTATGCGACACATAGCACAACTGCGTAAATTTATGAGATTCCACATTCCACTTACCACATTCTCTTCTATAATTTGAGCAAAGTTTCTTTTACTTGACTGAAAAAAAGTGCAAAGGTATTTTGCAATATGAATTGAGACTGTCGCTAGAGAAAACATTGTTTGGGGGTGGAGGGAGATGAAAGATACGTAGCTACAAAATTTGCGAAAATCGAAAGTGTCCCAAGACTTTTGTCCCGTATTGTAGTGTAGAAAACCACTCCTCGTGTTTTAAAACTCAAAGCTCTGATACAAAGTGGATTGTTAGCTTTACTACAAGTAATTTCAGCCGTGGAGGCTTACCTCTGGGGAGGAGAATGCAGACCAACTGAAGGCAATGATGAGAAAAACAAGAAATTGGCAGCCAAACATCCACGCGTAGACATCAACAGCTCCTGTGCCAACCCTCGGGTCCAACATTCTCTCAATAAACCTTCGTATGTTGGCTAACATGCTGTAAAAATAGATTAACTGAGTTGGTCAATGAACAAACATAACCATATGCCGTAAGTCCTAGAATTAGCCCCCCCCCTCGAATAAGCCCCCATCTAAAATGGTAAAACATAAAGAAGCCCCCAGGGGGTTGATTCGAGGATTTACGGTATGCAGTGGAATATTTACGCACAAACAACTTCTCCGTGTAACAAACTGCATGATGAGTTAAGCATACGAGATTCAAAATGCCAAATCTTCTTGAGTAATGTTCATTCTGGTTGCCAGTCATAAGCAAGCCTGCAAACGTCACTGTAAATAGTCCATATTACCCCAAACAGATTAAAAGGCGCTAGTTAGGATTTAGGATTAAGATTAATTAGGATTAAGCTCTTTGTGAATGATATTCTTATCAACTTAATGGATCATTAAAAATTGGAATGGAGTTCTCGGACTGCTAACATTTGAAATGTCCATACCAGACGGTTGACTCAACTGATCAGAAGATGCTGGTTAGTGGGATTAGACACTTTGCGAGTCATAAACCAGACTAACCTTCGTTCTCTATCGGATGATCTTGTACTGCTGCTAGAGAGAGTGGGCTCCGTGTCTTGAGTCTGTGAAAAATAAAAGTCATCAAGACATGTGTTTGTTGGTCTATCTATGTATCCATCTACCTACCTACCGAACTACCTATCTATCTCTTTAACCTACCTACCTACCTATCTACTTACCTACCTACCTACCTACCTACCTACCTATCTATCTACCAATATACTGAATGCCTTCTAAAAAAAAAAACTTAGCATCAGTGAAGCACTTAGGCTGTACAGTAGCACTAGATTAATACAAATATCAGAGCATTGAGTGTGGTCCCCACCTTTGAAATTTCGTTCTCTGCTGTTGAATTTCGATACAGAATCGGTGCTGGCAAATGCTCGAGAGTTTGAGTTTCTGAAATAAAAAAAATAATACGATAATGGTGGATACTAAAACAAATAAATATGTATATGGTGAAACAAATTCAAATGGAACTAAAACACGATTGCGTTCTTTGGTAAAAGCTTAATAATTGGCAATATAAATGATGCATTGTAAACAGAATAAGTACGACACAATACCATCAAGAGTTGGGGATTTTTGATTATGTAAGCCATCTTCTTCTTCATTCCAAGACTTCTCCCTCCAAAGACCATGAGCCTGTAAAAATAAAAAGCATCAAAACCATGTAATGTTTTAACACTCCGCATTGTTCTCTCTAGCTCATATCGAGATTGATAGACAGATAGCCAGGCAGTTAGCCTCAGGTACAGTTAGCCTCAGGTACAAAGGTACTTGAAGCTAACTGCAAAGGTACAAAGAATATGTTATGTCTGTTATGTGTGTTATGTCTGTCTTAAAAAAGTGGAATATGATGAGATTGTCATGGAATCCTGGGTTGTGATATGAGAATGGAATGCCCTTTGAAAAAGAATTCCAGTTTCTCATAAAACTAATAGTACAGTATTACCCCGCCACTGAGAAACTGACTAAAAGATAGATAAACAGATGTCGACAATAGTGTATTGTTTTTAAACAATACCCTAATCCAAATAACCACTTTTAAGTGGTGGGGTAATACTGAACTGTCTTGCACAGGCATTGTTCTGTGCTTTTAAAATAACTTAAACAGCTCACAGCTCTCAAGATATATTCCATTCCACAATATCCACTTCCAGCGTTCCAATATTCCACAGTCCATGTTTTAACAATAGCCGTTTATCTTATTTCACAGCAACAAATAAAGCCACGGTATACTTACCTTCAAAGCGAAACGATGAAAGAACAGCCCAAGCAAAAGCAGCAAGTCACAGATAGTCGAATTCGCGCCCCGCTCAATTCCAATAATCCGCGGCGCACACAACGGTGTATTTCGCGTTTCGGTCTGATAATTCGCGCAATCGTTGAACGACACGAACTCAAACTGCAGCACGTATTTGACGACAATAACCAGCTCAACGTACGTAATCACGGCAATCCAAAAACGCTTCGTTGGGCGAGGAATGGATAACATGCCCCAGAGGAAGACGAAGAACGGGATTGGGATGGATAGGATTGACGCATAGTACATGTGGTTGACGATCATAAGAGCGTAGCATAGAAGATCCGTGTTCGCCAGCATGGCGTAATAGAAAGCAACGGATAGGCGAACACCGACGGAATCCTGCGTCTGCCAACCGTCAGTGTCATCTTCGTCCATTGTGATAAATGACCACGTGTCACTGTCGTCTTCATTGTTCTTCGCCGAAGAACTGCTGCCGGATGAAGAGCTCTGAAAGGTGGGAGGAAAAGAGATTCGTGACGTAATCAAACTAATCGTGTTATATATCAAGCATCGTGTGAAATCAGCTCTGAAACCAACCATGCAAATATCAGCTTAACGTGAATTGAAAGTTTGGTATTATTTAGAAGTTATTTAGTTATATATTTTATTTAGGTTTATCAGAGGTTATCTGCCAATGTCATGGGTGTTGGGCTTTTGAGGTAACAAAACACTTCGTTCAAACCCTATCGAGTTCCACAACAGTAAATAACTGGTCGTCAATGGTTCCTTGGGGTGGTATACAGCATAGCTTACATCGGCTTAGCCAACTCTTATTCAGGATCCCCCTGTAGCAACTTGCGGGACCAAGTAACAAGCATACAAGCACAACATAAAACAGAGAAAGATAAATTGAAGATGAAGCCTACAAACCTTTGCTGGCGATGAAGTTGAAACTGCGCTGGCTTGGCTCACTTTCATTTGGCTCACTTTGGCATGCTCCTTGTATTTGATACGTCTCTCCTTCTCTAACTGCACAGCAATTGCTCGATAATCCGCGGAGACTTCGTTGAAATATTCGATCAACTCGTTAGCGGTTTGTTCGAAGAAAACTCGGCAACTCCTACCGAATTCTTTCACCGCGTCCATGCATGTTCGTTGCGTATCCTCGGTATCGGCCGAGTCATCTTCGGCGCTGTTTTCGGCAATGTTGCTTTCAATGATGCTTTCGCCAGCTTCTCGGCTTGTGCTCGCGCTGGTCGGTTGCTGGTCGTCGTCTTGGTCTAACAGACTTATCGACGGACTTGGAGAGGTATCCCCTTTTGGAGTTGTTTTCGTCCCCTTGCGTCGCCTGAGACTTGGTGATGGAGATTCCCCGGCATTCACAGTTGCCCTCGACATTGACGGCTCAGCAATAATGGACGAAGCTGTTGAATAAAAAATCAAATCAAATTGGAAGCCATATGAAGTGACAATCAAGAGGACCGAACCCATGACCTCTCACTCCAATACTCGAACCCGTGACCATCCAATGATTACACTGATCTTAAGATAACCAGTTGCGCACACAGAATTGAAAAACAAATCTTACGTGGAGAAAGGCCTGAATCCAACTTCAATTCGCCCGATTGGTCTGAAGTTGATGGCAGAGATGTGGACGCATGCGAAGATTCGTGGGGTGATTCGATTTCTATTGCAGGCCGTTTAGATGCCGATTCATCATCGCTTTCATACCAGTAATAATCGCCAGAGTAAAGAGCTGGAAGTAAAAGTGACAGATTGATGACCGTATTTCAGAATCCAGCGCTTTTCAAGCATAAGTGAAGTAAATGTTATATTACATTAGTATATTACATATTATATCACTATCCTATATTATCTTACTATTACATATATATCACTATGTCTGATGATCGCAATAGCGTGAAACTCCGAGTAACAACATATATGTAGTATTCTTTGTGTGTTACTTCTATTGTATATATCACTATCATATATTATCTTACTATCACATATTGTATTACTATTATATATTATATTAGAATATTATTAATAAAAATTAAACCTTCGTAATGTGACAGTGGTTCCTCTTGATTTGGGTTCAGCTTTTCTTGCTTTATTTTTAACTTAGCAACGCTAGAAGGGAAGGCATTTATCACAATATACAGATGAAATAGATGTTAGAAATTTGGCATCAAATACAAACGCAGAAGAGAAGCAACACCGAAATAATATTTAACTTGCTTTGATATTATAAACACTAGGTTGATAATAAAAAGATTCTATTTTGCAAACACATTGGATGTGAGTGGACTTGAAATACGAGTATTGGTTTAAGAATGATTATTGTAAAATAAATAGGTAAAGAATTGATTTAATTACCTGGCTTTGATATCCTCCATTTTGGCTCGGTCTTTTTCGTTTGATTCGCAAAGCCGTTCATTCAGCCTCTCTTCGACGAGTTGAGCTCCTCTGATAAGCAATGAGAACGAGGTCGTATAGAAAGACGAATAAGTAAGTGGTAGGATTAAATAAATAAAACATGTAAAAAATGTAAACAAATATATAAATAAATAAGCCAACAGATGAATAAATAAACATGGAGATATACAAATGGGTGTATGAAGGACTAGATAAATAAATGAAACAACGAATAAACTAATGAATGATTGAATGAATGAATAAACAATAAGGCAAAAAAATAACAAAAACAAATACAGTCAACTCTGTCTAATTCGAACACCCTGGGGAAGTGTGAAAATGTTCGAATTACAAAACGTTCGAATTATAGAGATTTGTTTTATAGAAATTGGTTCGTTAGTGATCCTTGAAGGGACAGAGAATTTCGTTCGAATCAGATAGAGTTCGAATTACACGAGTTCAAACTATGCAGATTTGACTGTGCCAAAATAAATGAATAAACATTGGGTGTTACCTGGTAGCCATGTCTGACTGTTTTCTGTGTTCCCTGATGACATACTTGAAGTAGATGGATTTGAATATGCGATATTGGATAATAGCAAACATGAAGCAGATTGAATCGACAAAGAGCCCTGTGTTCTTTTCAGATGCGCAATACGGGATTTTGCGCATGTGCGGTACGTAATCATTTTGTCTGAGACAGTACAGGTTTAGCAACTGCACGAGGACGCACCCGTTTGAGAGGCTCTGGATGCGGTCAATATACACACACGAGGCTATCTGAAATGAAAGCGAGGCAATTCTGTGATGAGTACAATCAACAGTTTATATGACTATCGATAGGCATAAACTGAAACTAACGGCTTGAATATATTAACTACCTGCAGCCAAACTTTGAACAGAATGACAAGGAAGTTATACCCAATGAAAACCTTCCACCATTTTCTTAACGTGTGCTTAGGCCTCAAGTACAGGGATTGGCCGTGCCATAGAAAGAAGAAACTGGCCATTAGAAAACCCGCGTTGAAAAGACTGGCAGTTGTTTGTGCAGTTATGTACACAATGCTAAGTGTCAGCCAATAAAACTGTTCGAGAACGATGATCTAGGAAAGAAAGAAACATTGTCATTGAACATCGTTGTTCAAACATCAAAAACAAATTGCAATGAGCAATTTTGAGCCGCACTGCATTAAACGCCTGGTCTAAATTCTAATAAATTCAATAGACGCCCCGGGCAGTTATTAAAACCATCGCAATATACCGTTGAAAAGTTAGAAACGTTGAATCTACTGACCTTGGCGAAATCAAGCCAAGTGCGGTTGATCATAAAATCAGGTGGTATGTATTGTTTCTTATCATCAGCTGGTGACTTCAAATGACGCTGCGCGGTAACTCTCGATCCAGGCCTTGACGATGAAGAAGATGGATGCACATCGGATCCGTTGCAAGCCTCGTTCGCGTGTTCGTCGGCCCTTTGCCTCTTCTCGAGGGCGAAACAGTTCTCCTGACAGCAAGCGACGAGCAGTTGAAAGAAATCGGCAAGCAAAACAAATTGGTTCTGCGGATGTTTGACGTCGGTGAGATAGAGCCAGTGCACCAAATTACCATCCATACCAGACCACGGGTAATCTAAGAAGGGAAAGCACGAGATTAGAAGAAACGAATGGTCAATAAGGGACGCGTTGGAACGAACAGGTCATGAGCATAAAAGACAAACAATGTCACTAGGGCACGTGGTTATGTTGAAGAATCACTTGAATTGCTTCATTACACAATATGCTCTTGAATTAACAAGCCTCTGATGCAACGAAAAAATTAATAGCTCGCAACAGGAAGATTCAATTCTGATGCCCCACTTCAAACTTCGTCTTATTAAGACTGCATTGGTGGTTGTCTTAGATGCTTGTTACATTGTAATTCAACTTGCACATACTTAAGCAAAGTCCAGGAGGCCACCCGAGTATCACAATGTACTGCAGTGGCATGAAGATGCATAAGAAGCCGATGTAAAAAGGCCACAAGCGCTCGCTGTTTTTCCTCTTCACGTAGAGAAACGTGGCAGCCCACAATGATTCAAGAACAGCAAATGCATCACACCTCATTGCCATACATATTACAATGACGATCAAATTGATCTGCAATGAATTAGAAAAACATGATTTAGTGCATATCAACCATAACATGTGGTTCCAAACTGATGTGTTCTCATCACGATAATACCAATGAAACTAGAAGTGACAGTTTGGTTATTAATCCTGTCAGTTCAAATTCTCTTGTCAAGGGATATGGCATGTCTATATGGTATTGTGTATTGCTAAGCCGGTATTGCTTGGTTGTTACAAAACGCGTCATGAGACGTTAACATTGCTAATTTTCTTACTCTAAATAAACCTTGATAAATTCAAAAATAAAAATATCCTTCCATAACTCCCGAATTCATCGCAATTATCAATTGGAGTTAAAACAGTGCCAGCATGTAATAAAATTCTGGTCATGTACACAATATTTAAGAACAATTTAATGACAATTTAAGGTCGATTCAGTGACGTAAGTCCCAGCAGTTTACAATCTGGTACTAGGAACTAATTAGGGACAATTTGGGAAAATTCGGGATAAAAAATGACCGGAGTCTAAAAATAAAAATTCGACCATGTCCCTGATAGTTGGAGACAATATTTTTTACTGTGCGCACAACGAAAGACATACCCTCATTACAGGTCAATATTTCCCCCTTTCAGGCCAACATGTGCACCGTCATTTCAGGATGATAGATAAGGTTGTCACCTACCTCGAAGCCAAACGAAGAGAAGAAATTGTTGCATAAATACTTCAAACAGTTCGAAGCATTTTCATCGGCCATTTGTCTAGTCACCCCTTCAAAAAGAATTCCTGGCTGAACTTGAATTCCCTTCTTATAGTGAAAGAGTTCCTGAAAAGAAAAAAAAGAAGAAAATAGGAAATTCAAAGTGCAAAACACATCTACGTTAACACTGCACAAGTAAATGAGATTACAAGCTTAATAAATCTTACATAACCCAGAAAATAGTTGAATAATGCAGCCTGAACTAAGAAACAGGTTCAATCTCGATTACTCAAAATTATCTGAGATTATCTGAGATCACTTGATCCGATGAATCGAATAATCTGAGATTGGCAATCTAGCTTAAGATTGATAAACTTGATCCGATTAAATCGAATTAATCTGAGATTGGCAATCTAATTAAAGATGAATAAACATGATCCGATTAAATCAAATTAATCTGAGATTGCCAATCTAAATTAAGATTGATAAACTTGATCCGAGTAAATCGAATTAATCTGAGATAACCAATTTAATTTAAGATGACTAAACTTGATCCGATTGAATTGAATTAATCTGAGATAACAAATCTAATTTAAGATGAATAGACTTGATCCGATTAAATCAAATGAACCTGAGATTGCCAATCTGAATTAAGATGACTAAACAAGCGATCGACAATACCTGATGATGCTTGACGACCTTTGCAAAGACAATGACCAAAACGATGAACAAATAGCCTCTGACTTCCATTGATATTGTCGACGATTTGTGCAAACCAATCCATCTAGCGTTGCTTGCAAAGTGACCGGTCGATTGGGGAACGTCGTTCTTGAAACCGTCAACAGTACAGTTGTATTTGAGTATGTCTTCGCTGACAAACTTCAACTGGTAGCACATGAGAGCGAGAACAACGATGGATGACCAGACGACAAAGAAATAATTCATCACTTTCTGTAGCCTTTGAGATGGCATTGATATTGCAAGAAGAATGACGAAAATCGCATTGAATGCCGACACCTAAAAAAGTATCAATCAGCTAAATTTAAAAATTTGTGGTATCACTCTGGTATTACTTTTTAACTAACTACCCTCATATAACCAAGTATCATTTGCTTCCTTCCACCATTTTTTATTGAGATAGAAATCTGGAATTGCTGTGAATATTCAAGCAATCACTCCAGAACCTGTAGGCCAGCTCAAAGCTCCAAAAAGTTTCATTGTAGGCCTTACACGGAAAGTGTCACCTAGGCCCTCGCACTCAAGGCAATATTCTAGGCTGGGACCCGAAAAATTCAGAGCTTCACTCGGTCGCAACACAAATCCAGACAAGATCCTACCTGTTGAACAACCACAAGCATGACAACAAAGCTGACAATTTTCAACGCGTGGATCTCTGCAAACCGCCACAGTACCCTCGACGCGGACTTGTGGAACCTGAGGACTTTAGCAAGGCCGGTCATTTCAACATCATCAAGGCTATCCTGTTCTTGTTCACTGTCGTCCGACTTGGCATTAGCCGAGTCAGGTCCGGTGATGTCGGGCGCGTGTGAAGATCCGGGTTCTTCGGTTATTGACCGCATCAACGAGTAGAGTTGTTGCTGCGCGCGCAGCTGTTTGCGATGGATGATGAGCCGGTTGATCTTCATGGTCAGCGGTTTGTGAAAGAAGTGCAGCTGAATAACCAGGACGATTGAGAAGAGGGTTGGAATCGAGAGCTCAACAAGTAAGCTGGCCTTGTCGTGTTGTCGAAGACCAAGATCGTGCAGCCTAAAGCAAAACAAATATACCCAGTCGGTAACGACAATAGTCACGCGCAAAATGCAACGCAATCTCAATACGGTCGACTCTCGCTATCTCGAACTCGCACGGGTAATGAAAATTTGTTCGACATAGCGGGAGCTCGAGATATCCGAACTAAAACAACACTGATCAGGCATAAGTGTTCTATGGAGGTTGCACTGTATTCAACTCTATTAATATCAAGACTAGATGCCACAATTTGTATCTCGATATTAAACAGCAAAATAGCATACCAGTTGTCTGTGATATGCGCTCCGTTTTTCCAATAGTCGTGCATGTTTTTGAACTGGTAAGTGTAGACAATGAGAAGAATTAATATCGAGTAGACAACCATGAACCACCACAATGGCCGAAGAATGCTTTTCCATATGCGCACAGAGAACTGGAAAGAAAAGTGCATAGAGGTTAGTCAATTATGCAATGTCCTTATGAAATAGATGGATCTTCTAAAGCAGTTGGTCCTTCCAAAAGAGATTGCTCTTCCAAAAGAGATTTCCCTTCCAAAAGAGTTTGCTCTTCACAAGAAGATTGCTCTTCTAAAGAAGATTGCTCTTCCAAAGGAGATTGTCCTTCCAAAGAAAACTGTTCTTCACAAAAAGATGGTTTTTCGAAAGAAACTTGCCCTTCCAAAGAACACTAATTTTCTAGAGCAGCCATCTCAATATGAAGCAGTTTATTAGCAAAGAGCAACGAAGCATTTTGAAGCTCACTGCAACAACGCTGCTGTTATCAAATGAAAGCAACAAAGTCTCGATACAACTAGAACTGAAGAGAGCTTCAAGATAGGAAACTGCATCTGAGCAAAGACAGGAGTAAACTGCACTAAAAACAGCTCAAGGGTTCAATTAATTCATTATAAGGGAAAGCTCCATTCTATAGTGGCTGTTTGCATTACAGAGTCAGTAATTCATTGAAAGAAATAATTCTCACTAACCTGGTAAACAATAAATCCAAATAGGAAGATAACCATGTAGAATATTTGATACAAAGACACGTCCTTCTGAAGCGCAACAAGTAAGAAAGCCGAACAACAAACGAGAATCCAATATTTCGCAAGGGTGCTTCGGATCCACTGCATGAACTCTTTCGCATCATCAGAAGGAGGCCCGGCATCTATGTCTTCGATATCCGATTCAACTGAAAACGAGGTTAGAATGATGACATTATTATTTGCTATACAGTGGAGCCAATAACACGCCAATGAATGTTTTTATCTATTGAAAAAGGTTTCCGTTTTGTGGAGGTTGATTTTACAAAGAGATGACAGTATTTAGGAAACTTTGGGGCAAAAACCTTTAGAGGTGTCCATTGCATGGAGGTTCCACTCCACGGGTTTTAGTTAATACACCAAGTTAATAGAATGATATAGTGGATTCTTGAAAGATCGTAGTTTGGAAGGAACCAAAAGCTCCTCTCCAGTAGCACAAGTCAAAATCAAATACAGTGCAACAAAGCAAATGAACAGGACTATTAAGTATTCGCTTACCTCCTTTGTATTTTTTCTCCGCTGTAACCCCTAAACGCGACAGAAGAACACTTATTAAATTTAATTCTTTAACAATACATTACTACAAGAATTATACATGCAGCTCGCACCATGTTCTCATATGCTTCAATGCTCGAGACATATTAATTGCACTAAAGCCAAACTGTAAGCGTTCCAGGGGTAGCTACAAACCTCGCTTCTTAAAAGCTTTGACAATGGGCCTAGCCAATGTGGTGAGCATCATCTCGCCCGATTCTGCATCTTGGCGCCTGCGCAGCTTCTTTTCACGAACGTGCTGGCGCAGGGTTATCCAGAATATCCAAGTGAAAAGTGTCTGCGAACAAAACGAAAAGCTCTTTGATCGAAACATCGTTAAGCCGACATTGATTCATAGTTACAAGCAGCTATAAGGGACCGATGCCTACTGCAATATACTAAGAGAGCTCTTTATAGGTAAATTAGGTTGGTTAATACACTTTGACTATGTTTCAGTTTGCTTAAACATGTTAATTGCACATGCGCCTATGAGCCCTGAGGATATACGGCGCAATAGAAATGTCTTTATTATTATTATTATTAAACAGTGTTAATAATGATATAAATGCTTTATGTCATGAACGGGAGAAGTTTCACAACAAGCAGCTCTCATAAAAGGGCAGATCAATCTCAATGCATATTCTAATGCCATATCTCTGTATCTCTAGTTACCTGAGCTCCAAGATGCAAACACGGGTAGTTGAACCTCTTCAAGCCCAGTTCCGAATAATCCAATTTCCCGTGTTTCACCGGCAGTTCGGTATCGGTAACATCCATGCCATAGACGTACTGTATGATCAGCAAACACACAGCGTAGACAACAAGGTAAGGCGAAGATACCATGCAGAACCATCTTGCGAACGGCGTGATCCATATCAGACAGGCCCAAAGTAGCAGCACAAACGTCAGCCACGAATGGTAAGTGATACTCCAAGCCTGTGTAATATCACAATCAAGAATGAGTATATAGCAAAGCTTGGAACGGACTCGAGACTCGGATAGCTCGAAGCAATTTGCGCGGATAGCTTGAACAATGGAAATATCATGACGTCAACTTACCATCATAACAATGAGAGCGGCTATGTAATTCTGCCTCATAAGGAACATAAGAATGCTACTGAAAGTTCCCTGCACGTTCATTGGTCCTGCAGCCTGCTGACTTTGCAATGCAGGCAACTCTGGCTGAATGTTCGGAGAGCCTGGAAATGTTCTGTAGTCGTATCTGCGGCTTTCTATCGCTAGCAGGTGCTAAAGAAGGGAGAAAGAGATATGTGATGGAAGAATACACCATGATCATGAAGTAATTGAAGAAAGAGTTTCACTCTGCTTTTCGGGGTTATTAAAGAGGGCGTTTAAAAGAAAAGGACGCTTATTTGAAGCACTACGACATTGAAACATTGAAACTGTTTATTAATCTCGGAACTTTTTGGGGGGCGCCTAATCGAGGGGGGCCATTATTCGAGGGGGGCGTTTATTAGAAAGTACAAGATCACAGCCTCTGTCATTGGGTCCAGAAGAAGAGAAAATGCTTTAGTTGTGCCTTGCCTTTATTGGGCAACAATACACTACACCAACTTAAAACAAATACAAATTGTTGTGTGGGGCGTTTAATTGAAGGGGGCGTTTATTTCAAAAGTTGGTAACATGAGGGGGCGTTTATTCGAGGGGGCTCTTAATCGAGGGGGGCGTTTAATCGAGGAAATACGGTACCTCTCTTTCATTTTGTGTTTCCTGCCACGATAGAGGATTCCACCACTGAAACGCAGACTGCGCCATTCTAGACTGCTGATATTTCTAAAAAAAGAGAAAAGATTGCCAATTACGTGTATGAATCAAGTACTTGTAGAACTTGGCCTCCTGAAAAATCAGAGAGCTTGTCTTGATTGTTAATGGACAAATTATCCCTTTCAGGGGGTACGTGAAAAAACTCAGAGATCAATGCTGTATGTCCACAAACGGGTCAATCATTGATTATGACTTAAACACGGATTGTGGAAAGTTGGAATGCGAACCCATAGAATCCTGGAACCCTGGAGTTAAGAGAACTATTTGATACAGAAACATTACAATCCATCTCATATGCTTCAAGCAAAATGCATGTGTATTACCAAGTACATATCCTCATAGACTTGGACCATAATTGCATCAAGACACCTACAGAATTCCAATGATCTAACATTCCCCCATTCCACATTATAAACAAACCATCTAAAATCAACAAGCTTACCCGACTGTACTTGTATCGAACCTCAGTGGCCAGTATCCAGTAGACGAGAAAAATGACCACAGGGTAAACATAGAACGGCCAATCCAATTTGTTATTTATGCGAAGCTCATTACCACGCTCGCACCACGTGTTCACTATGTCCGGCAATCCAAACAGTCTACAAAGAACAACTACGTCAATAGTGATAATAATAATAATAATACTTGGCTTACTCACTATTTGTTTCTGCATGAATTAAACTGCTTGCTCAACAGTTTACAATAATAAGAACACAATCCTTAAAAGTAAGACCATTTATAAACACGACTTGAGAATGAAAAAACTAAGCATCTGGTTGCTTAGTTCTTTGCATTGAATTGCTTGGTAGTAAATGCACCTAGTGTTATAGAGCAAAAGATATACCACATATAGCATACGACATGCAGCATACAATACGAGGACACAGAGCATACGACATACGGCATACGACATACTACACACAACATATAATGTGAGACACGGAGCATACGACATACAACAAGTGACATTCCACGAAACACAGAGCATACGACTCACGACATACAACGCACGACATACGACATATAATATGAGACACAAAGCATACAAAAAGGGACATTTAATACGAAGACACAGAGCACACGACATACGACATACAGCACGCGACATACGAAATATAATATCAGACACAGAGCACACGACATACAAGATACAATGTGTGACTAACCTGGCATACAAACTCGAAGGAGGCAGAACTGTTTGAAAGAACTCCAGCTGGTACAAATACAATAAAATGACGTGCAGTGCTGAGTAGAGGGTTAGGCCGATTTTCAGACAGAAGAATGCCTTGTTCCTTTTGAATCGCACGGCATAATGCCAGGCCCAGAATGTGCCGAGAAAAAGAAAGACCAAAAAGTAGATTGCTGAGATGACGTTTGGCTGGATGATACCACCGAGTAGCAACATCAATGCGACGAATAGAGGAAGTATCTCTTCCACTGCAGATGTGTCGGACAGGGCGTGGTGGTGATGTCGGGAGTGGGTCGTGGGGTGATGGACTTTGACCTTTCGCGAGCCGAGCACGCACACGAGTGACACGATAAACACGATGACGTCAGGAGCGAGGAGTCGCACGATGTTGAGCGAGTCGGATAGCTCAAACCTGCGGATAAACAAAATATCGTATAATCAGGGAGGTATTTCTAGAAACGTCACACTCATAAACATTCCTGTTCTGTTCATCACACGATTTTTTCATGTTTATCGTTAAATTTAGCGGAGAAACTTGCAGTGAAATTATTAGAAAACTTCGGGCTTCGTTTCTTTCTGAAATTGCAACCCATAGCAGCAAAATCCCAATCTATGCAACAAGTTTTGAACGGAGACAATTAACAAAGGTCCTACTATAACGTAATAGGACCAATGGTAAATTGTACACTGAATAAGAAACAAGAGGATTAGCTGACTATACGAGGAATTGCAGTACAATTACGAATGGTAGAGGATTTCTTGTAGAGTGACAATATAAGAATATGCCAATTTTGCATCCAACCTATTGTTCAAACACAATAGCCTATTGTTTGTTCTATTGTTTTGACCAGAAACACGTTCTTAGAGGTTCTTAATCCATTGGCTCTTATATGCAATATCTTGCTGTATCAAAATCCTGATGTTCATGTTAATACTCACTTATTGAAGCCAAATTGCCTTGCTAGTCTGCCGTTGAAAGAACCTAAAGAGAAGCAAATACCATGTTTAAATCCTTACCCCTCAATCCATGGCATTCTAGCAAATGTATTTAAATGAGAAAGCATTATACACAAACATTTTGTGAGAGAGAGATGAAATCAGAACATGATTCACACATTACAATGCATTCAGCATCATTTTATGGTAGAGTGAGAAGTCAAAACTGAGTGATCAACTTACATGGCTCTACTATGTGTCCATATGGCACCTTTGCGATGATTGCAATTTGGAATGCAATGTGTGTTGTCATCGCAATGACAGATAAGCCAAGGATGGCTTGCTGAAGTTTAATGGCACAAGCTAGAAGGAAAAGTAAAACATTATTACAATGCACGTCTTTTTATGAGAAACAACTTTATAAGAAACTTACTAGTAGAATTTGTGCTAAATTACAATTGATTCTTTTGTTCTATTGTTTTCCTTAACAATAGAAAACAAATTTAAGGAACTCTTACTAGTAGGGCTTGAGCTAGGTTTCTTATAAAATAAAAAATGTGTAGAACATGTTTTATAAAGTTAATAATTAGTGTGTTCTGAGCTAATATGAGGTTTTGCTATACAGCTGAACCTATAATTTATTAGTGCATTTAACATTTTTCTGTCTTCCAATTTCAAATTTACATTTGTAAATATCCTTGCAGTTGTTAGATCCTTGATAACTTGAATAAGTTGAATTGAAAATAGATTAACAATTTCATTGGGTGTTCAACTTGTTAAGATTTTACCATGTAGAATAATATTGTTTAAAAATGAAGAAAAATTATACTCTGGTCTGTTTTTGTTAGTGCCTACCTGATCTTCGTGAAGGACTTGGCAACAGTGGTACAACAAGAAGGCAGAGCAGATAAATGAACGACAGGCCATTGTATCTCACAATGCATGCTAAAAAATAAGGAAATCACAGTTAGGAAATACAAAATAGAATGTTTGTGTCTGTTGTCCTCTTTGTTTTTATAATCACGACATTAGGTTTTATTGTTTCTGACAAATGTTTCCGCAATTAATTTTGAAGCGTGCGATCAAATGACTTAATTAACTGAAAAAATAATTAGTAATACAAGTAATTGGTTTGTGATGTAGGTGATTAACTTTTCACATCAAACAAAGTAATTTGCCTGATAGTAATCTAAAAACAGCAAGGTAATTACCTAAACAGGATTTCTTTGTGTTAAAAATTTAAATAGCGTATTAGTACTGTGGTTAAAGAACCAGCTCGTAAAAATGTTTCGGTTGTAAGACAAACTTGATTTGATAGAAACTTCTGCAATAGCCACATGTTTGAACACTGATAACAAAAGTTGAGTTGGAAGTTTTACGGGGAAATTGCCTGCTTTAGCAAAGCAGTTAAAATTAATAAGCCTCTTTAAGAAAACCTACCAGCAAGTAATGTTGTGGGCAGAGCAAATCGATATAACACGGCTCTTACGGCGTCTGCACCCATCTTTTTGTCTGCAAGGTATACGCAATAAAATTTCCGTTTTGTTCTCACATTGTATTCATTTTTTAAGGACGCATTTTACCCAACATCAACTTGAGTAGTCCATTCAATCATTATTCAAATAATGAACTCTACAGTGAGTTTTTCCGACTTTACGTGCTGTCTTAATCGCGTCTTAATTGATAATTACTTCAGAAACGTGATGCTGAAATAGGCCCTGCAGTTAAACAAAAACAAACAAAACAGGTGAAGTATCAGGAGAAAATACGACAATTATATCCAGCCAGCTATGCTTTGAAAAACTGAACAAATAATTAATCTTTCAACGAGGATATTCTTGCAGTGCAGTTGTGAGTTTCTTGAAATTCGAGGCGTTTTATGCAAATATTCCAAGTAATGAATGATAAATCGCGGGCCTAGGCATGCATAAGCAAATTTTTCGATTATATCATAACAATCATCATTGCGCATGCGAGTACCAACATGTCAGCGGTTCTGACAAAAGTAATTATTAAGAAACAAAAAATAATGAAATTATAATCATAAAAAGCAAGCTTAGAGAACAACTAATAAATTATTGAAAAAGTAGGCTGGTGGACAAGAATGTGGACAAGACAAGACAAGAGTGGACAAGAATTCAAAAGCCGGTTCTGATGTCTAAATTGATAATTTATAAATTAAATTGCATAAATATTCTATGTACATTGATATTAATATCTTTGAAAATATCAAAAGTAGAATAAAGTTCAACAAGTGTTTTCCCAATATAATAACAAATGTATAATCTTCACAAAACAGTCTCAAAAACTAAAATCCTAAAACATTTCGCTCTGGATCTAACCGAAGCCAAATTACACCGAGGTTGAAATAGCCAATTGTTCAATTCTTTATACGGGGAAATTCCTTATACTAAAAACCCATCCTCTCTTTTAAAACACGATTTAAAATCCAAGAATAGTCATACATAGCAATGTCCTCCTAAGTACCTTTGTAGCCACAGTGGTACAAGCTTATTTAACACATTTGCATGCACGTACTCATTTAGCATTAATCGTGTCATTAACTATCAGTATAGCTCATCTTCAAGTTCTTTCTTGTTTTTAGTCCTAGGCCGTGTTGGTGCGACCACTAGATCATCTTCGTCATCATCATCTTCATCGTCATCGTCGCCCTTGGATACTTGTTTCCATGGAGAGGAGGAGAGCTTCGAGGAGATCAGACTTTTCTCTTGTTTCTGCAAACAAAGAGTTTTGGGTATAGTTAGATTTGGATATACAGTAAAATCTAGATAAATCGAGCCAGCGATATCTCGGATAATTTGGACCGATTTCAATTCCCTTTGAAAGCTTTGCTGGTACATTGGAGTCCTCGAAAATTCGGATATTGGACTCGAACCATGTTCATCAGTCCCTTGGATGTTCGAGTTAGGGGGATTTTACTGTATTTTGGAAGGCAAGTCATCCGGAACCACGTGCAACAAAAGCGAAGATGCAAATAAATAAACAATGATAATACAATAAATAAATAATAAGTAAATAATGCAGACAGAAGCAAATACCTTTGAAATACTTTGTGTTCCGCTTGTTGCCCACTTGTCAGCTAACTTGGCAGATTCTGAAACAAAAAAATAATTAAAAATAAGCGTAAAATATAGTTTGAGCTCCTCTGGGGGGGAGGGAGAGGGCTAATGCTTTCAATCAAAGGAGAGATTTCTCATTCTCACTTAGGCCCCCCGGTTTAAATAAGAGGGAGCTAAAAAATTACGGCACCCCTTTCTAAAGTGATTATGTTCTTCTAAACCAACCTTTTCTTCTCATCTTGCTGTTATTAATCTTGGAAATACTCGTTTCAAGTGAATTTCTTTTCACACTGTCCTTATTCTTGTTCACTTGTTGACTTTTCTTTCGGTGAGATGACGTCACAACCGCGTCATCTTCTTCGCTGTCACTCAAAAAATCGCTGACGTTTGACTGTCTCTTACCGCTAGTATCCCAAGATGTCGAATTTCTCTGCAACTTGTTCATGGAGGCGTTCCCTGAAAGCAAAATACACCCGAATCTCAGAAAAACAATGCCTCCATTAAAACAAATTCATAATCTTGATATAATGAACTCTTTGTATTCACCGTGATTCTTATCAATTTCTTATTTATTCTAATTTACAAATAATAACCTATCAGTTATAACTGTCAGATTGGGGAAGATTTTCGAATGCTAATGCTAAAATTGTTTGTTTTTCAGTTTGTTTTTCAGCATCAAAAATATATAAAAAATGCAAAATGATATAGAAACACTGATCACGGTTCGAGGAATATTTTCACTTAATTAGCTTTTAAACAAGGCACGCAACTAAGGGAAAAGGACGCTGGAAAAGTGAGTAGCCTTAAAATAGTAAGGCCATTTTAGTTCTCTACGAGCCTAAGCAGGGATAATATCTTGTGAATGTGTAGAAATTCTCACCTTTACTCTTTCTCTCAATTCGTTCTTCGATGCTTGGCATTCTGTGTTGGCCGGGGGCTCTTCCAGAGCCGCCGGTTAACTCGAACCTCGTCTTGTTCAAATATGACTGCTCGAACCTATCATTGCTGTTCAGACTAGAAGTGCTTCCTATTACAACATCATCATCATCATCATCATCATCATCATTATCGTCGTAGCCATACGTGGGTTTTCTATTGGAGCCTCGGCTTGAGGACCGGTCTCGATCGTATTTGTCTGAATTCTGGCTACCTCGTTTGAGCGACCCTGTAATGGAAAACAGTAGCATCGTCAATTAGCGCATGAGAACAAAAACCATTACACTAATAACAAGAGCGACAACGATACTTGCTATGGAAAGGAAATAACTTGTGTAATCAAGTGTTAGGGGCAACATTATCTATTTCTATTCTCAATAAGGGAAGCAGCCATCATACATCAAATGATCCAGTGGAAAACAGGAACAAAGACATGGGACGTCATTATATTTCACATGAGCACCTATGTCCCAGAGAAACCCTCTCTACTTCAACCTTTCATTGTCATTAACTGATTTTGACAAAACGAACCACTGTTAAAACCCCCTTCAAAGTCACGCCTCGTATACCAAAACTAGAACTGATTTGGTGAGCCCCCCTGGGCGCTTATTTGAGGAAAACACTGCATAGATGAATGCAGACAACAAAAGGCAACTTCGTTTCCTCAATTTTCATCTTAGAATTCGACAAAATCAAGAAGTAAAGGTGTTTACAGTAGGATAATTCAACTTGGATTAAACACACTATATAGTGCGTGATCCATAAACTACATTGAACTGAAGTAAACAAATAAAGGTAAATAATTAAACATGAATAACTACAACTTCATCGTCCAAAAAATCAAGTTCAACTTTAATTAGCAGCTCAATAAGGGAAGCAAAACAAAGCTCTTTATCTTGTCTCCTTTGAAAATCCCTTCATCCTTATTCATTTCTCAGTAGCCGATAGCTTCTGCTGTACTAGGACCAAACAAATATGGAAAGTACGTGACTGCCTTTCTCCTGACCCAGCTGACAAACGCGAAGTGGTTCTCCTTGACCGACTTGAAATAATACCCCAGATATTCAGCAAAGGTCAAATCACCGTCTTTGACATCGGAAATAGCCAGTGATTGTAGGCTGATTTTCCTACCATAGCGGCACATTGATGCAAAATGCTCACAATTGTGGGCAAATAAGTTGTAATTCCAATCCTGGCCTACATACGCTCTTGCAGTGCGTACCACATCTTGCCATGGACGAGGGGTGAAGTTTCCATCCATGTGGTTGTTCTTTCTAACGTCTTCCCCTGAAAAAGCTTTAACCATGTCTTCTCTAACGATTTCTCCCTTAAATTGATCAGTTCCTGTGGCATGGACTATTTCGCCATTCCCAATGAACACGGCAAAATGGGTGTAGAACCACTGCAAAATCATGGTCCCTTTTTTCTGGACAAGATCTCCTGGTCTCAAATGGTGAACCAAGTCTTGGGGAGCAGTGAAGTCGGATGTATCGTGTCTAGCAGCTTGCTGAGCAGCCCTTCTGTCGTACAAAACAAGGGCTGTAGATCGGTTGTCTTCCTGATCTGAGGCAGACGATTTTGAAGATGAACTCCCCATCGTTTTCGTCTTCAAAGTTCAATCCAATCAATGTACGTTAGGCCAAGAAATGACAATGCAAAATCCTCACTGGGTGAAATGCACAGTACTTCTTTACGAAAAAGATGTGATGTGGTGGGAAAGAAAACGAACGAACCAAAATATAATGTGTGTGATGCTTTTTGAAATGTTGAAAAGTCCCAGACAAAGAAATACGAAGCGATCAGTGCGCGGGGAACCGTAACACAAAACTAAATCATCCAATAGGAGACGAGAAAATAAGATACGACAGCTTATCGAAACAATAGCCACACCAGTCTAGTGCACATGACATGCGGGTAGAGCTAGAATACATTAAAACCGAAAACTTTCGGACGATCAAACATTCGGACAAAATTGTGTCCGAAAATTTAATTGTCCGAAAGTACTTGCTGTCCGAAAGTTTTATTGACCGAAAGTTTGTTTTTTCGGAAGACACAGAAATACACACAGAAATGGTCAATGTTCATCAAAGTTAATCATCTACGCATATAATTTCGCGCATTTCCCATTTATTTTGACATTTTAAGCATTTTTGTTTCCTTCATCCTCATGTTCATCATCTTCAATCACAGGCCAATCAAGCTTAAGGAGCACATTGTTTGAGCAACGTAACTTTTTAAGCGTTTTTTGCCATTGCGACTGATCTACGAGGGAATACAAATCGTTGTCTTCCACAAGAGGTTAGATTTCCAGAAGGCTTTGATGTGACATACACATCAAACAATTGAAAAAAAGTGATTCAGTTGTTCAATTCAGTGATTTTTCTCTTTGTGCCAAAACAACGAGATGAGTTGAAGCTACCGAGAGGGAACAGAGGGCCATGGTTATCTTTGATGTGTTCAGGGAGCAAACAGCAGATGCAGTATTTCAATTAATTAAGACAATTAATGTGTCAGTAGGTTTGTGCCAGCTAATTTAGCACATCATTTTCAGCCACTGGAGCCTACTGTCAATGGTCCGCCAAAAGATTTTCTAAAATCAAAGTTTAAAGAGTCGTATGCCAAGAGTATCGGGCCCATATCAATTGTGGAATTGAAGTCTATTCCATTAAAGTTTCACAAAAGCTTTTTACGATGAAACCTCCTCATGCACAGTGATTGATTTGGCTGTACGACTATTTGCGAAACAACCCTAAAATGATGAAAAAAGGCTTTCAAATGTCAGGGATCGATGGCGCATTAGCATGGAGCTGGAACCTGAGGACTCTTTTGAAGATCTAAACTAAATATCATGTCAATTATGAACTAACATGCTATCCGCACACATTTGTTATAAAAATTCGTCTACAATTTTTGCCATCTTCATCGATTTTAGCTTTGTCCCAAAATTTTTCTAGTCCGAAAATTGTTTCGTCCGAAATTCTCAAAAAAGCGTCCGAAAGTTTCTTGTCCGAAGTATTTTGTCCGAAATTTTTAAGTCCGAAAGTTTTCGGTTTTAATGTAGTTAGTTTTGAGAAATAGTTAGTTCTGAGAATCTCTGAGAAATTCCGAGAATCTTTTAGACAATCAATGGCAATATGATGATGTCATATGTTGTGTTGATTAGCAAATAAGAAGCAGCTGGGTAGTTGAGTTTAGAGTTAATATTTGTTGGGGAGATGAATCTTGGCCGGTATTGTTCTAAACAATGAAAGATCGGGTAAGTCCTAGCCAATAAAAACTTGCATCATTGGAGCATGCGCAGAATGTAGTACGAATGTGTCATAGATTTCTTTGGAGGACCGATGATAAGCACCGGATGTGGGTGGCAATTTCACTCGGCGTGATGAGTTCTTAGGCCTAGGCTGCGTCGTTGAAGGTTTGCAGCACTGATAGGATTTCTTTAATGTTTAGATACGTACACAACATACTTATTGGTAACAAGTCCCACTAAAGTTGTACTCATAAATACGACTTAATGGCCTCATTCTTTCCCTCGAAGTATTGTTGATGATAATTCGAGGTTTATTGATATCAAGATTTTGATAGTGAAAATAATACATACGTAGTTCTCATACAATCCCTTTTTCCGTTGGTGTACTTTAACACTTTAATCTTGCGACAGCTTTCCTGCTGCTCGCCGCCATTTGACTTTCACTGCTGTACTTCTGAAGTTTGAGATTCCCGCGCTTCGTAAATCCCTACTACGCATGTTCCAATGATGCAAAAACGACCTCATGCCAAATTCGCCAGACTTACTGCGGTTCATCTCCCCAACAAATATGAAGAAAAGAAGTACTGACGAACTGTTACTTTATCTTACGACTGATACGACGCCTAACGAAAGGTTGATTTCAAATTCAACACACGCTTCCTCGACTTTGAGTCTTTCGTTATACACCGTGTACGAAATCCAAAAATGATGACTTGATAAGCGCCCTAGGCGTCTATTTGAAGTAGAGAGAACATTCGATGAAAACACTAAAAATTGTACGTAAAACAAAAAGACTTACTGTTTGTATCACGATCATCGAAATCTGCTTTGTTGCCACGAGAAAAACGTTTTGAATTGTCGACAAAAGAGACTGGATGACCAGTATCAAAAGATCTGCAATAAAAGCAACACATGCTTAAAAGTTGGAATGAGAAATGGTGGAATGCAGGAATACGAGGATACTGAAATGTTCCTTATTTCATTGAAAGATGGATTTTTCATGATACACGATTGTTGAAATTTTGTAGAACTCTGCAAAGCAATCATTTTGGCCTAAAAGGTCTTAGAAAAAAGAGATATTAATCGCCTCATGTTGATATATCAACAAAGAATTTGCCTCGTCGATTGAACGACCTTTAAAAGCATTCCAACAAACCTTCGAAATCCCGGTGGATCCAGTGGTTCCTGGTCCGAGTTATACCCACTGCTCGAGATCGCTTCTTTTCTCAACATTTCCCGTCGTGCTTTGTGCCCTCTGAATGCGGATTGCATTAAAATGACGTCATCTTCGTGCAGCCTTGAATGACCAATCAAATCATCCTCATAATCATCGTCATTATCGACATAATCGCTCTCATCGCTGAGAATGGTTCGTTTTAGTAATAGATCGTTCCGGCTTTTATGACCTCTGAATGCCGATTGGATTAAGAGAACCGCTTGGTCGTAGCTATTCTCCTCCTGTTGGAGAATAGAAAAGATGTGTTGTGAAAAGGTATTGTTAGGTTGAAGGTTTTCAATATAGGGGTTATCTTGTGCATCACATGGGTACTGAGTAATCTATGCTGTTACATTGTTATGAGGTTAAACTGGCGAAACATGCAGATAGGAGAATGTATAAGCAGCAATAGAATTACACAAAGAGACGACAATGTACAAGAAAACAAGAGAAGGTAGAAGAAAACAGAAAGATGCATAAGAACGTAGGAGGATGCATAAAAAGATACGAGGATGTATAAGAAGATAAGAGGATGTATAAGAAGATTGGAGGATGTATAAAAACATAGGAAGATGTATAAGAACATAGGAGGGTGTATAAGAAGATAAGAGGATGTACAAGAAGATAAGAGCATGTAGAAGAAAACAAGAGAATGCAAAAGGGCATAAGAGGATGCATAAAAAAGATACGAGGATGTATAAGAATAAAGGAGGATCTTTAACAAGATAAGGGGATGTATAAGAACACAGGAGGATGTATAAGAACATACGAAGATGTGTAAGAACATAGGAGGGTGTATAAGAAGATACCAGGATGTATAAGAACAAAGAAGGATGTATAAGAACACAAGAGGATGTATAAGAACATAGGAGGGTGTATAAGAAGATACCAGGATGTATAAGAACAAAGAAGGATGTATAAGAACACAAGAGGATGTATAAGAACATAGGAGGGTGTATAAGAAGATACCAGGATGTATAAGAACAAAGAAGGATGTATAAGAACACAAGAGGATGCATAAAAAGATACGAGGATGTATAAGAAGACAAGAGAACGTGCAAGAAGATACAAACATCAGTTTCTTACATCTAATTCTCTCTGCTTGTGTTTCCTCCAATTTCTCTGAATCGTAGTAGCTGCACGGTGCTCTTTTTTCTCTCTGTTCGACTTTCTTGCACTTTCTACTGTTGCTTTGCTTTGCTTTCTCGATGAAGACTGCTTTCTGGTACTTGCTGATGACGATGATGCCGAGCTACTTCTGCAAGAAAAAGAAGATGAAGGATTCAGATGTGTAAAATTGTTGAAGTTCGTTCGAGAGGGACTCAGCACCCTACTACATTATGTTCTAACTATATCTTGACTTATTAAATATAGTCAGATGTGTAATATAGTTGAAGTTCGCTCGAGAGGGACTCAGCACCCTACTACATTCTATTCTAACTATATCTTGGCTTATTAAATATTGTAAGTAAGTAAGTACGAATATTTATACTGGTCAGCCACTTCAACTATGATAGCTGTTATCAATGTGGGTCCAGTTGGTATAAACCCTTACCGCCAGGATCAAACCCAAACCCAGCAAATCAAAAGGACCCAGCGCCTTAACCACTAGGCTACACCACCATACATGTTTTGTACTATAGCTTATTACATAGCATAACATATGCTGTACACGCTGTGTGCATTTGAGTTATTGCATGAACACTACAAAATACTTAGAGCAATGCTTCTTCTCTCAGTCATTAGATATACGATACAAATAGTTCAACAACATAAGTACATCAACTTGTACGCGTGTGTCTGTTTACGCTTACTTACCTCTGCCTTGCAACATCTTCGGCGTTGGGTCTTTCCGGTGGATCGCCAACTTGCTTATACTTTCCCAATTCAACCCTGATAAATGCGACGTAAAATGAAAAGTTAAACCACAAGACTCTAAGCCTGTCTATGCTGCCATTCGCTGTGTCTTTCTATACGTTACACTATACTGTAGGCTAGACTTTGTTATGTTATTCTAAACAGGACTGATTTGCTGATTGATTTCTAGATTTTTCAATTTTACTCAACTTGCATTACTATGCAATGCAATGCCTTAATATGCTATCAATGTGCCTGACTGGACTATAACATGCTTACATTTCACAATGCTGCATTATGCTATATCATACTCTACCATGCTCTGCAATGCTTTGCTACCCAATGACATGCTAAACCGTACACTCCACTCCTAAAAGCAGATAATTCCATAGTGCGTCGCGTCGTGGGCCTACCTGTATTCATCAGCAAGCTTTCTGTAATGCGTCCGGTCTTCCTTTAGTTTGGCAATGGTCTCTTTTTGTTTATCCAGCTCGTCAATTAGTTCGTTGTTTTTCTCTTCCAACTGTCGAATTTCCTCTCCAGCTTTTCCCGGGTATTTTTCTGATTCAAATAAGAAATTCATCGATTGAAATTATCCAGTAATCACAATAATAAAAAGTAGTCTCATCGAAAAATAACAATGACATGTTATACTCGTTAACATTTTTGTTTGTTTGTTCATTGATTGTCATAATAAGAATGGAAGTTTATCATAACAAGAGTGTTTATGAGTGCAATGTTTCGAGAGAGCTACTTCTCTCATTATCGTGAACATGTTTGTGTTTGTTTGTTCATTGATTGTCATAATAAGAATGGAAGTTTATCATAACAAGAGTGTTTATGAGTGCAATGTTTCGAGAGAGCTACTTCTCTCATTATCGTGAACATGTTTGTGTTTGTTTGTTCAGTGATTGTCATAAAAAGAATAGAAGTTTATCACGTCATGAACAGGAGGGTTTATGAGTGTGACGTTTCGAGAGATACTTCTCTCATTAACGGGCAAAAATGGGGCGTTTCTCTCAAAGCCTCACAGCCATAAACACTCCTGTTAATGACAAGATAAACTTCTATTCTTATATAATCTACTGCAATGCATTGCATATCTTATATTATCATTTCCTATTTTTAATTTTTTTTCTCCTACTCTTGCCAAGAAATTCTGTTTATGAGTGTGAAGTCACGTGCTCCTTCGACGCGCGCAAAAAATAAAATATGCGTGAAGTAATAAAATATTATATTCAATACTTACTATGTTGTTGGGACGCGGACTTTCTCATTTGTGGAGTTTCCGCATCCTTCGATTCCTCCTCCTTCAGTTGCTAAAAAAAATAACGCGTTGAAAACATTTCTCTTGAACATCCGCGCGCAAAACACGCGCGGAGGAAACGGTGTATTAAATGCCGCGCGGATTCCATAGTGCTTTATGCATTACCTGCTCCAATGCGGATATTTTCGCCAATAATTCCGCTCTGCTCATATCTTCAACTTCTGCAGGGATAAAAGCAAAAGTTGGCTAATTAAACAGGATACGGAATATTATTCAAGCTAAAAACTTAGCGCAGCTGATAGAAAAACGCCTTGTCACAAGAAATTAAAGTAAGAAAGACAACCATGGGTATAAATGTGGGGAGCATTTTTAAGAAATGAAAGTCGCGAGTTGTAGAAAAACTTTTGGAATGTTATTGGTATCTAACTTATTTGTATCCCTTTGAATTCTACTTGCTTCAGGTTTCACACTTTGCTATTTCAAACCATAGCCAATTCCTCTGTTTTAACACATTGTGTATCAACTACATTTCAAAGTATTTAAGATGAACAAATAAAAGAAATGTAAATGACTACCTTTTGATATATTCAGCGAGTGTGCGTTCATTTCCATCGCTTTTCTCAAATCCTGTTTCAAGGTGTTATTTTCTAGCAACAATCTGGCGTTGTCTTCTGCAAAAAATAAATTATTCTTTGCATCACAATCTTGATCAGTAGTACCTCAATAATGTGGTACTGCCAGTGGCCTTTCTGTATCAGTGGTACTATTGCTACCACCAATTTGTCAATATCATTGGTACCAGTCGATAAGACAAAAATCGTGTTTCATGCTTGGGCATTTATTTACAAGTCGAATATTATTCAAGTTGAATTCCAATACAGTAACCATGCGTATGAAAACCTGTGAATTCCGCATCTAGCTTATTTTTCCAAAACAATGGCCCATTGTTTTCCTTATTGTTCAAACACAATAGCCCATTGTTTCCTCCATTGTTTTGAGCAGAAGCATCAGCCTGAAAGTTTCTTAAAAAAGTGGTTCTGATATGCAGTATTCAATGTATGCCTCGTACTCGAACTTCAACTTAAACTCGATCAGTTAATCCGTCTTATCTTATTCTGAATAATTTTTTATTAATGCATGAATAATTGGCCCTCAATACATTAAAATCCAGTAAGCGCGTCCCTATCACCTTCGATAGAACCACAATCCAAGCAAAGCAGAAACCATTTTGAATTGGCTTATCAATAACACGTGACTTAACCTACCCGAAAGAGCTTGCACTGCTTCGCCGTATTTTTTCAACTTTCCTTCGGGAGTCTTTTCCTTCTTGATCCTTTGAAAAACAAAATAATCGAGATTTACGAATCACAATACAAAATAAAAGAGAATTATCAGACACCAACGTGGAGGTGAGTGTAAACACTGATCAGATGTAAATGCAAGCAAATTGTTAGCTCTAGTGTTGGTTAAATGCTTAACTGTCAAGCTAACTCACTCTGATGTGATGTTCAGTGTGGTTGCACCCTGTGGCTCTGTCAGCAGTAGGTTCAACCTCTGCACCTAACAATGGAAGTTAATATGAAGAAATCGTTCAAACGAAATCAGTGTAAATTATAGATAACAAGACAAAAATATTCGAAAGTTGGGAGGGTACGATGAAGAGAACATTGCAAAATCAAAGAGAATAAAACTGTAAATTCGAAAAACTTTAATATATTTTGCTTCATCTGAAATTCGTTGAAGCGAAGGCAATACATTGAGTACTTTCAAGGGACAACTGTTTAGTTTGTTATAAAATGAACAGTTCTCTGTATTGATATTCCGTTATATAGATAATTGTCAAGACACAGGCAATGAGAATCTACAGGTAATACGAAGGCATAGAAAGGGACACGATACTGGCAATAGCATGGATACTGGCAATAGCATAGTTACTGGCAATAGCATTGATACTGGCAATAGCATAGATACTGGCAATAGCATAGATACTGGCAATAGCATAGTTACTGGCAATAGCATTGATACTGGCAATAGCATAGATACTGGCAATAGCATAGTTACTGGCAATAGCATTGATACTGGCAATAGCATAGATACTGGCAATAGCATAGTTACTGGCAATAGCATTGATACTGGCAATAGCATAGATACTGGCAATAGCATAGTTACTGGCAATAGCATTGATACTGGCAATAGCATAGATACTGGCAATAGCATAGATACTGGCAATAGCATAGATACTGGCAATAGCATAGTTACTGGCAATAGCATTGATACTGGCAATAGCATTGATACTGGCAATAGCATAGATACTGGCAATAGCATAGATACTGGCAATAGCATAGTTACTGGCAATAGCATTGATACTGGCAATAGCATTGATACTGGCAATAGCATTGATACTGGCAATAGCATTGATACTGGCAATATCATAGATACTGGCAATAGCATAGTTACTGGCAATAGCATTGATACTGGCAATAGCATAGTTACTGGAAATAGCATTGATACTGGCAATAGCATAGATACTGGCAATAGCATAGATACTGGCAATAGCATAGTTACTGGCAATAGCATTGATACTGGCAATAGCATTGATACTGGCAATAGCATTGATACTGGCAATAGCATTGATACTGGCAATATCATAGATACTGGCAATAGCATAGTTACTGGCAATAGCATAGATACTGGCAATAGCATAGTTACTGGCAATAGCATTGATACTGGCAATAGCATAGATACTGGCAATAGCATAGATACTGGCAATAGCATAGTTACTGGCAATAGCATTGATACTGGCAATAGCATTGATACTGGCAATAGCATAGATACTGGCAATAGCATAGATACTGGCAATAGCATAGTTACTGGCAATAGCATTGATACTGGCAATAGCATTGATACTGGCAATAGCATAGATACTGGCAATAGCATAGATACTGGCAATAGCATAGTTACTGGCAATAGCATTGATACTGGCAATAGCATAGATACTGGCAATAGCATAGTTACTGGCAATAGCATTGATACTGGCAATAGCATTGATACCGGCAATAGCATTGATACTGACAACAGCATTGATACTGACAACAGCATAGATACCGGCAATAGCATTGATACTGGCAATAGCATAGATACTGGCAATAGCATAGATACTGGCAATAGCATTGATACCGGCAATAGCATTGATACTGACAACAGCATTGATACTGACAACAGCATAGATACCGGCAATAGCATTGATACTGGCAATAGCATAGATACTGGCAATAGCATAGATACTGGCAATAGCATTGATACTGGCAATAGCATGAACACTGACAACAGCATAGATACCGGCAATAGCATTGATACTGGCAATAGCATAGATACTGGCAATAGCATAGATACTGGCAATAGCATTGATACTGGCAATAGCATAGATACTGGCAATAGCATTGATACTGACAACAGCATTGATACTGACAACAGCATAGATACCGGCAATAGCATTGATACTGGCAATAGCATAGATACTGGCAATAGCATAGATACTGGCAATAGCATTGATACTGGCAATAGCATTGATACCGGCAATAGCATTGATACTGACAACAGCATTGATACTGACAACAGCATAGATACCGGCAATAGCATTGATACTGGCAATAGCATAGATACTGGCAATAGCATTGATACTGACAACAGCATTGATACTGACAACAGCATAGATACCGGCAATAGCATTGATACCGGCAATAGCATTGATACCGGCAATAGCATTGATACTGACAACAGCATTGATACTGACAACAGCATTGATACTGACAACAGCATAGATACCGGCAATAGCATTGATACCGGCAATAGCATTGATACTGACAACAGCATAGATACTGGCAATAGCATTGATACTGACAACAGCATAGATCCTGGCAATAGCATTGATACTGACAACAGCATAGATCCTGGCAATAGCATTGATACTGACAACAGCATAGATACTGGCAATAGCATAGATACTGACAACAGCATAGATACCGGCAATAGCATTGATACTGGCAATAGCATAGATACTGGCAATAGCATAGATACTGGCAATAGCATTGATACTGGCAATAGCATTGATACCGGCAATAGCATTGATACTGACAACAGCATTGATACTGACAACAGCATAGATACCGGCAATAGCATTGATACTGGCAATAGCATAGATACTGGCAATAGCATTGATACTGACAACAGCATTGATACTGACAACAGCATAGATACCGGCAATAGCATTGATACTGGCAATAGCATGAATACTGACAACAGCATAGATACCGGCAATAGCATTGATACCGGCAATAGCATTGATACCGGCAATAGCATTGATACTGACAACAGCATTGATACTGACAGCAGCATAGATACCGGCAATAGCATAGATACTGGCAATAGCATTGATACTGGCAATAGCATTGATACTGACAACAGCATAGATACTAGCAATAGCATAGATACTAGCAATAGCATGGATACTAGCAATGGCATGGATACTGACAATAGCATATACCTCTTCGTGATACATATCAATCTGCAACTGGAGCTCAGCAATATCTGTGAATTTCATGTCATTCTTCAACTTGCTACAAAATAAATAAATAATAAATACAACAAATAATTATAACAATATAACTAGCAACCATGCACGGATGATACTATGAATAATCATGGTACTACCCCCGGGATTATACTTGCCGCTGATGCATAAGCAATACAATGTAGGGGGTTACCTGAGTTCACTGTCTTTACTCTTTACGACTCTTTCGACTGAGTGCAGTTTATGTTTCAAACTCGTCACAGCCTGATCAAAAATGGAACGTGATTAATATACTTGCACATTTGCAGAATAACTCGGAGTACAGTAAAAACCCGCATATAAGAACCAATGAATTAAGAACCTTCGGGATGTATTTCTACTCAAAACAATGCAGGAAACAATAGCCTATTGTCTAGGAACAATAGGCTGGATGGAAATTTACAGGTTCATATATGCGATTTTACTGTATTAGAAGTAATAGTGTGAAAGAAAAATCCATCAAAAAAGAATAGCAGACGAAATATTTATGTACAGTGAAAGGTTAAAATATGTTGCAAAGTTATTAACAGATGATCTAACGTTCCACAGCTGGTGAACAATAAAAGTATACTAATAATGAAAGATTAAAAATATTTTTCTAATGAGTGAAATATATTCCACAAAAGAGAAAATCTAAAACTTTAAAACACTCACTGCACTTGAATCCTGTTTTTTGTCCGTCAAAGTCCTTCGCATGTGGTTGCTCTATAAGAATATTTCGAGTAAGAAACGTACACGAGAAGAACCGAGTGTTTGCTCCTTCAATTGGTAAATGATGCAGATAAACAGGGAGAAATGACATACCTGCATACTTGGGTTCATTAGTTCTTCGATCTGTCGTGCCTGGAAAGAGAAATAGGTATTAGAGAGAAGGGTACGTTGTAAACAGGTGTCAATTGCAGAGTTGCAGGCTTAGGTGCGTGGTAATACGTTGAAAGAGACGAACGTTGAAAGAGGCGAACGTTGAAAGAGGCGAATGTTGAAAGAGGTGAACGTTGAAGAAAGAGGCGAGCGTTGAAAGAGGTGAACGTTGAAAGAGGCGAACGTTGAAAGAGGTAATTTATTTTTAATATTGTTCATCTAGGGTTAGCTTAGGTTTAGCGGCAGGTCTACACCAGCCCTTTGGGGTTGCCACAATCCGACCTGCCTTATCAAAAAGTATATGTATGTATGTATGTATGTATGTATGTATGTATGTGAACATTGAAAGAGGCGAACGTTGAAAGAGGTGAACGTTGAAAGAGGCGAACGTTGAAGCAGGGAAACGTTGAAAGAGGCGAACGTTGAAAAGAGCCGAACAGCCACGAAACAGGCCCGCAGAGATAAACATAGTTGTTTTAATTTTGTCTACTCTACCGATATATGCTCACATACATACATACATACATACATACATACATACATACATACATACATAAGTGCATACATGCATACATGCATACATACATACATACATGCATACATACATACATACATACATACATACATACATACATACATACATACATACATACATACATACATACATACATTTCATACATACATACATGGAAACACACATACATACATGCACACATACATTACCTTAACAATGTTCTCTTCTTCAACTTTGTGCATCTTCGATCGAATCATCTCATTTTCTCTTGTCACGGTGTTCACTCTCTGTAACAACAACAGTTGGGGAGATTATTGGGATGTAATTTGCGGCAAGGAATTACAAGGACTGTCAGGAGAAAGTCAAAAGCGAAAAATGAAACTCTTAAGAAGAAGAAAAAGAAAAAGAGAAAAAAGAGAAAAAATAAAAAAAAAATAAAATGAGAAAGAAAAACAAAACAGTGACGTGTGTAGCAATACCTTTTTCAGCTCAACCACTTCATCATAGTATTCTTCTGCAGTTTTGTAGGCAGGGCCATTTCCACCAACACGAGCTGGAAAAACAAACAAACATAATTTTCACTAAATGAAAATCAACTCCAAAGCTCACTGTCTCTCACCTGCTGTGATCCGAGCACATACCCAACTTAGCGACAGACAAAGTCCGTTATTTTCTTAGGGTGGGGGGACATGTATTTAATGTCTGTGTCTGCAAAGAAATACTCGAGCATGCGCTTGTTCCTCCCATTGTAATCAACTTAACCAATTGGCCAATGGAGCAGCTAAGCTAGTTAATTTTTCAATACCTGATGAAAAACTGGAGCTCCGTGTGTGGTTCTTTGGTGCTCTACCAGTAGACTAGAAACATCAAATTTTGTCAGATTAATTGATATCAAGAAAAAAGATATCTAATCACTGAGAAATCACAAAATAAACAAACCCCTTTGATTTTGGATTAAAAGCTTCCTAGTCAGATTAACATATTCACTTAAATTGCTCTTTGGTAGAACATAGCCATTCATCTACATAATGTATTCCCAATAAAACATCAAATTTTGGGGTCAACCCCACACACTCTCATATCAACACCCCACTGACTACATAAGTAAAGACTAAAAGATTACAGAAGCAGATATGGTGTGCTTAAAAATTGAAAAGAAGGGAGGAATAGCACTAGATAACATCCAACATTTAAGACTGATGTGCAATACCTGTAATAGCTGGTCCAAGAGGTACGAACTAGTGCTTGCAGTTGCCTTTGATTGATTTGTATAGGGTGACTTGATACCGTTCCATGTGTTCATGGCACTACTCTCATTGCTCATGCCTAAAAACAAGTTTAACATTATATTTCATGGTATTAATCTAAATTAACTGAATCTGAAGTAATCAAACTTTGAATTTGAGTATTTTTTGAATGATAACACTATGTTTCTGCACACTTTGTTCTCTGTGCGCAAAATGTGACCCCGCATTCCCCCCAAAAAAACATTGTCTTGTGCACCAGTCTTTTCTCATCGCCAGACCAAAAGAATTTTGGCGATACTGAATCCAACCACCTCTAGAGACAACATTGTTTTGGGGGAAAGGAGTATGCAGTATACGAGTAAAACTTGCAAAAATCATAGGTGTCCCAGGACATTTGTCCCCTACTTTATGTATGTGAGAAAGCAGTTCACGGTTCTTACCAATGCCCTGTCGTATGGATGTGACCCATAACTCTCTTCCCGTCTTTTTTGCTGGCTGTGAAGCTTTTAGAGAACCATATGGAGAATCTGTTGACAAACAAGATGGAGGAAAAAACTTAAAGAAAACAGAGAAATGAAAACTATCTGCATGGATATTGATACCACACTTCATGATGTTGATAAAATTACTTAGTTTTTACCAGATCATACCAACAGATATTGAAAAAGGGTGAACTTTAAATTCCTATACCGTCCCTTCATTATCCCACCCTTTGTAACTCAAATGCTTTCAACAAATTTCAAAAATCAATCTTCGTTTACACTCATTTAATGAAATTTTTACCTTTATTCTTCACTTTAGCTGTGCGATTTTTCTTCAACTTTCTTGTACCTAAAAATAAATCCACATCACTAAGATGACTTTCATTACAGACGTGTCAGATGATAACTTAGCAATCAACATTCATAAAGAAAGATCCATTGTCATGCAGAACTTGATTCAAAAGCTGATGGGAAATAAAAAAGATTACCTGAAGGAGGCTTGGGGGAAAATCCTCCATCGGAGCCAATACTATGCTGCAATCAAAATGATAAATCATTTCATCTTATATCTATTCAAACAACACAAGTAATGCCAAATATATAAGAAAATTCTTCACCCAAAAGCACCCTATTTGCAGACCCGTGAAGTCCATTAACACAATAATTATTGACTCCAATTTATATATCAATAGATTCAGGTGGGGCATATGATTATATGCAATTACCAATGAAATAGTTGACCCAAATGAAACTTCAGACATCCTATCTTGATCCTAGAATAAACAATAAAGCCATCAATCATGATAAAAGCATGTATTAAAATAGAAAAATCCACAATTAAATTGAAGTTGAAATAGATGTGCTTTTATAGACTTATATCTAGTCACAGATGGCTAGACCAGCTTTGTGCATTACACCCTGGTGTCAACACTTAACAGCATGTAGAAAGATGTAGTCACAGATGGAAACAGTTGTGTAAACATCTTGTCCAAGGATTCTGCCCTCTGGTATGTGTACGTAGATCCTGAATGAGCCCACAACCGAATAACTATGGCAAGCGAAAGTCACCATAATTAGATAAACCCAGTTTTTCTAATTATGGTGCTATTTTCTGGAGAAAAACCGGGTTTTTCTGATAATCCTGGTTTTTCTGCCAGAAAAACCCAGTTTTTCTAAAAAACTCATATTTTCTGTAGATAAACAGGGTTTTTCTCAGATAAACTGGGTTTTTCTCAGATAATTGGGGTTTTTTAGATAAACTGGGTTTTTCTCAGAGAAACTTGGTTTTTCTCAGATAAACTGGGTTTTTCTCAGAGAAACTTGGTTTTTCTCAGATAAACTGGGTTTTTCTCAGATAAACTGGGTTTTTCTCAGATAAGTATATAGGCGAACATTCTTTGAACAGATTGTAATCCGATTCTTATACAATGCAACACAGTACCTACGGTAGCTATTGAAGCCCTTTCCACTCTGTCAGGTAAAGGTGCGAACGCACACTTGAATAAAATAAACCATAAAATATAACGAAAATGATGTGATGCACTATTGATGTCTCGTGAAATTCAGGAGTAACAAAATAAGGTTATATCTGAGAAAAATCGGCCACTCTTAGAAAAACCCGGTTTATCTGAGAAAAACCCAGTTTATCTGAGAAAAACCCAGTTTATCTGAGAAAAACCCAGTTTATCTGAGAAAAACCCAGTTTATCTGAGATAAACCCAGTTTATCTAAAAAACCCCAATTATCTGCAGAAAATACGAGTTTTTAGAAAAACCCAGTTTATCTAGCAGAAAAACTGGGATTTTCTGACAAACTGGGTTTATCTGGGGAAAAACCCAGTTTATCTGAGAAAAACTGGGTTTATCTAATTATGGTGACTTTCGCTTGCCATAAATAACACATCACACAACACATTCTCCCTTGGATCGTAAGTCAAGAAAACACCACAGAGGGGAGAATTTCGTAAATATAAACTTACTTATTAGAAACTTTAAGTGTGAAATAACAATGCACAAAACACTATTGTAACAATGACGCGGTGATAAAATTTTCAGGGGGTATTGTTATCTAGAGCATTTACCACTAGAACCAAAACAAAGATAGATGGGGCGTTTTTAATGTGGGCTTCGATGATGGGAAGATCATATCATGTAACAAAACGGGTTTAAGCGTCTTTCGTGGATATTTAGACGTGGATAAACAGTATGAAATAAGTTTTATAGTCAAAGGAGAAACAATAAAATTCATTATCCTGTCCTAGGAAGCTGGATAATATGACAGACAAGGAAGACCCACTTTGGGCCTAAAATAAATAAAGCCTAATATCGCGCTAACGGCTATGTCTATCATTTAAAAAATACAAGAAACATATTACCTGTAATTTATTCATTTCCAAATTAAATTGCATATATGCTTCAAGAACACAGTTTACTTTCCAGAGATAAAAATGTCAGCATGATGTAATTGTAGTCATGGAGTCAAAATTGACACTGCACCTGCTAACAATGCAATTCACTTCAATTCAAAATACGACTCAGAATGCAAAGACGACACGGTCAGTCGTAAAAACGCCCCATTCAACAAGACCTAACCCTAATCCTAATCCTAACCCTAACCCTAACCCTAATCCGAATCCTTATACCAAGCACTGTCAGTAGTATTACGTCATGCATACTCCTGCGCAGTAGCCTATATATGGCACTGCGCATACACGCCCACCTTTAGGCCACTCTAACCCTAACCCTAATCCTAACCCTAATCCGAATCCTTATACCAAACACTGTCAGTAGTATTACGTCATGCATACTCCTGCGCAGTAGCCTATATATGGCACTGCGCATACACGCCCACCTTTAGGCCACTCTAACCCTAACCCTAATCCTAACCCTAACCTTAACCCTAATCCGAATCCTTATACCAAGCACTGTCAGTAGTATTACGTCATGCATACTCCTGCGCAGTAGCCTATATATGGCACTGCGCATACACGCCCACCTTTAGGCCACTCTAACCCTAACCCTAATCCTAACCCTAACCCTAACCCTAATCCGAATCCTTATACCAAACACTGTCAGTAGTATTACGTCATGCATACTCCTGCGCAGTAGCCTCTATATGGCACTGCGCATACACGCCCACCTTTAGGCCACTCTAACCCTAACCCTAATCCTAACCCTAACCTTAACCCTAATCCGAATCCTTATACCAAGCACTGTCAGTAGTATTACGTCATGCATACTCCTGCGCAGTAGCCTATATATGGCACTGCGCATACACGCCCACCTTTAGGCCACTCTAACCCTAACCCTAATCCTAACCCTAACCCTAACCCTAATCCAAATCCTTGCACCAGACACTGTCAGTAGTATTACGTCATGCATACTCCTGTGCAGTAGCCTATATATGGCACTGCGCATACACGCCCACCTTTAGGGCATTTAATTTGCAAATTGATCAAAATATAAAGTAGATGCTCTCATCTGGTTTTGAACCACTGGTCTCGCGCTTAGTGTACAGGTAAGTTACCTGTAGTCCACGGCAGCCCTTCCTAATAGTGGAGAATGGCATAAGGTCAAGGAATCAACGCACCAGACATATAGTCATCCTTCACCCGTTGATATTAGTCATCTACCGCTACCATATTAGTCATCACTGTTCGGTGAAAGTTTAGTCGTAGCACAAAAAAAACCTTAAAAAGTTAAAAATACTTCCTAGATCACCCCTTTCGTTGTGTTGCTTAATTCTAAGCGAAAACCCTCAGTAAGATATCTCTTTATTTGTTTTACATCACTTTACACTCGTTTTAACAATGCCTGAAGTTTATTCTATATTTGTGACGTCACAAGCTCAACTCAGCTTTGCACGACGGCAACAACCACACGAGAGAGAGAGAATGAAAACATCTGTCATTGTATTGATTTGGGAAGGGTAGTTTTGTCCTTCTTTGCGAATTTTTCAGCTCAGTAAGCATTGCAAGGATTTGCCCACTTATATTTCAACATAACTTTGTCGAAATTGCTCTATTTGGTTTGGAATTCAGTCATGAGCAATCGTAATAACAAAGGTAGTTCTTCTTCGTCTGGCCTATCATCCACAACAGCAGCAAATCATGAAAGCATTAAGAAGAAGGGCAAAGATAAAAGTTCGGGTGATCTTCCACCGACAGGCCGTAGCTGGCTATTCAAGAGATCGAAAAGTAAGAATAAGAATGTGGAGGCCGTGGAGGAAGCCGTCATTCCTGCTGAAGAAGAGAAGCAACCGATAGATAACGATAAAAGAGACTCATCTCCTCTGTCCAAGAAACATGCAGCAACTGAGTCAGTCGCGAGTGGAAGACAGGTACAAGAGCAAAGATGCGAACCAAGCAAAGCCAGTGATACGCATGTTAGTTTATCAGAGGATGATCTTAAAAATTTTGCACCTCTTTCAGCTCGTGAGCAGATATTATACACCGATCTTCAAGCAGTAAAGGCGAAGTGTGTGCAGATGGAGAAGACCATGAGATGGTGGTCTGATTGCACTGCTAACTGGAGGGAGAAGTGGGGGCGGGTGCGTGCCGAAAGGAACAAACTAAAAGACGAAACAAGAGTGTTGACAGGTAGGAACGAAGCACTGACCAGAGAGCTCACCTTTCTCAAGCGAGAACAGGATGACAATAATACAGAGAACCAGTTGCTGAGAAATGAACTGAACAAGTGTAAACTCCAACTGAAGAGGCTTGACAAGGAGAAGAGAACAGCTATTGTCGAGCCACATGTTCAAATCGAGGGTGTCACCAATGGAAAGATTGAAGTTGTGGGGTCAGACAGTCATAAGAGTGTCTACGACTCAACTATACCAAAATCTGGTGCTGAAATTCAGTTTCTAGAGCAGATTCTTGATCAGAAAGGGGTTCTACCCCATGCCCAAGACGCTACGGGTGAAGAACAACCCAATTCAGATATCTGCTCAAGAGATTTGATGGAATATGAAAAGGCTTTTGGACAGAAAACGAGGTATGGATATCAAACCGCATGTGTTTTGCTTTATTTGTACAATGGAATCTCTTTAGAATGAACTTTCTGTAAAGGCATCTAAGAATTCCTTTTTTATCAGGAGTTTATTCAAGTAAGAGTAGAATTGAACTATGAAGCAGTTCAAATGGCTAGGTGTTTAGCTCATTACCCCAGTAAGATTCTTCATGTGATTCTACTGTGTTGTGAAATATCAAAGGCTCTGACCACCACACTATTCTGACACAAAAAGTAGTCTCAAAGTTGTTCAAAATCTTTTCTATTGAACTTAGGAAAAGTTCAATTCTGTGGCGCCCATTTCATTTCATTTGCGTTCGCAATATAAGGACATTTATGGCTTAAAAACTGCTTTTTCACGTTCATAAAAAGCTGACAAAGCAAGAATTGAATGTGATTTTTGCAAAAATACTTTCAAGGTATAAATAAATTATAGTTAAACACTGGCAGGTGATGCAAACTCTAAAATAAATCCAAGGAGAGCAGATGTTTTCATGCTGCATGGAATTTGTTGAACTGCCCACAAGCCATTAAGTGTTTATTGTCTTTATAGCCAGTCTTTGTCACATCTCTTGAAAGGCTATTAGAAAGAGCTGACTTAGTCTATGCCAAGTCTTTTTTGCTTCACTTCCTGTCTCAGTTAGCAATAGGTTGTATACTGCCATTTCTTATCAGTAAATGACTGCCTAGACAACATACTAGACTAATTCTGCATAGAATATCAGTTTTCTATTTGTTATCATAATTATATTTCAATTATGAATTTATTTCACGTGTGATAATTATAAGAAAAATTCCGCATGCTATCAGTCTCGATTTCGCAATGTCTAACCGCTGTCGTGTAGTGACGTCACTTCAATTTCAAAGCGCTGTACCAATGTTGATTTTTTGCTTACATAAAGCATTGTACTATTTTCTTAGAATACACATTGTTTATAAGAATGCCCTAATTGCTGGGTCGCGATCTTTTCCATTCGTATTCTTAAGTTTCCAGTGCTGTTCGGCAATGTTGAGCCTCGCTATTTTAATGAGCATTATTTTTTGAAAAATGTAGTAGTTTGTAATAGCCAAAGTCTAGGACTCTTTCGATTTTCAAATAAAACGATTTTCAAACCTTAGGGTATACAGTAGGGTATACAGTGACGACGAAATTCCATCCCCATGGTATCCACAGGGTCTAGTCGACAGAGCAAGGTTTTTTAGGGTTAGTGAGGAGTCTAAAAAATCCCATTGGAAGAGAAATTCACAGCTTAACAGCCTTTCTTTCGTATTTGTACAAATTTCCCAGTGAATTTTGACTATTACTGTCAAGCATACTCGCTATCTCCATGGTGACGTCATCAAATTGAGTATTTTTCTCCGTTGCAGGGAGAATATTGCGTTGCGATCGCAGTTGGAGCAGATGCGGCGTTTCATACAAGAGAGAGAACAGAAATACGTCGAAATTGGATCTCTCAACGAGACACTACAAGCAGAGGTTTGTTGCCACAGTTTATAGAGATCTTATGTCATGTTAGTGTGTTTTAACCCCCGTCCCGTAGCATGCTTGCAAGCCAAGCTCATTGCAAATGCTTTGTTTGTACGGAGGTAAAACTTGATGATCCTCTGTTATGTGGAATCTGACGTGTCTCTGTAGCAAGTGACGTTGTCGGATGGTAGTGCCACTATTTGTTATGAGCAAAGTTTTGCTCGCTACACGTTTTTTATCTTATAAGAAACCTGGCTAAAGCTTCACCGGTGAAAGTTTCTTAATTTCAGAACATTTTGGACATTTTGGACATTTTTGTTTCTTAAAGGTTTCTTAGTGATTTTTCATTTACCAGTGGAAGTTTCTTAAATTTTTTGGCCTTTTACCAGTGAGTTTCTTATGAAGCGGTTTCTTATATAAATCAAAGGAACCTTGAGGTGACTCGCGACAGATGGCTTTTATTTCACTGTATTATCCAGAAAGTGAAGAAAGTAATATTAAATTAAAGGGCTTATGCAGCCTCAAATGAGATATCGACTTTTTTACGGAGATGGAGAGAAAAAGATCTGAGTATCACTATGAACCTATTTTGAGTGTTTTCTGACGAGTTTAAGTATATTTTTTCCAAGCTCAAACACAGCCAGGTCTGCGCTATATTTTCCTCACATTATGAGTCAATTCTCGTTGCTTTCAATTAAAACAGAAATGTTAACAAATTTTGAAAAAAATAAAACTTTCAAGATTTTGATTCAGTGTGACGTCAGAATGAACCGAGCTATTGTTCTTCAACTATTGTTCTCTGAGCAAGAGCTGCCCGGCCTGTGTTGGTTGAAGAAACAGTGTCTGGCTAAAATCTTTTCAAAATGTCGGATTGCGAAAATAGTAGCTCAAAACAAATTCCTCTGACAACGAAGGACGAAGTCTTCCTGAGGATAGCGAAGAAGACGAAGACTATTCAGTAGTCAGTTCGTATAGTTGAAACTCGCACGAAGGAGAACCTCTTGCAAGAAGACCCAGAGCTGGGTACGGCAGTGATGATAAAGAATCGGGTTGTGAAGGCCTACCTAGATATCTCTGAAAGAGCTGGATGCCCGTTTTGAAAATAAAACTTTTGTTGATAATTGGTTAGTTCATTTGTTATTTAATAAATTATTGGCAACTGTTAAACATTAATTCTATGGAATCATATGAGTTTTGTTCATTGTACTGTTTTGTCTTCAGTTGTTACGGTCCAATCCAGGTCTTTAGAAGAGTTTCGTCTTGCGAGACTTATGGAGAGAGACGAATTTAGTGTTGGCGCAGCAAATTCAAAAAACATTTGTTTTGAGACCACTCAAGCAAACATTTTGACTCCAGTTTTCGATCTTGTTTCATCAAGTTAAAAAACTATCATTTTCCAAAACAAAAAATGAAATACTATAATTGTTGTATTAGTTGCATAAGCATACAGCTAGAAAACTTTCTTCTTTTCACCTGATGCTTCCAACAACGAGTCAAAAATGCTCCCCGTCTCCGTGCGTGATCGTGCCAGGGTTGCCAGATTGCATTTTGGGAAATATGCCAAATTTTGCTAGAAACAAGCCAAATTGCTGAAAAATAAGCCAAACCGTGCTCCTCCGCAGAAATTGCTAGTAGCTGCGGAGCATCACTCATCACATGGTCATGCGTCACATACCAAATGTGAGGATTGCAAATCAATGGGAATGTATGGAACTGATTGTTGAAAACAATATTGGTCATCTGCCGTTAATCCTTCTATTGGTTCATGTCGGTTCGAGGTCAGAAGGTCATTCGGGTCATTCACTATGTTGAGAAAGGAAAAAAACTAATAAACTGAACCATTTTACAACAAAAACGCGAAAAAGCCAAAAAAAGCCAAAAATAAGCCAAAAATAAGAAATAAGCCAAATCTAAATTTCCCAAGCCAAATCAACTGAAAAAAAGCCAAAAATGCCAAATTTGGCTTAAAAAAAGCCAATCTGGCAACCCTGGATCGTGCTCGTGGTCCCCCCCTGCCACAGCGTGCCCAGCATCTAGTATGGTACGTCATGTTGTTTGTTATTTCAACAAGTTTACATTTTATCCAATGAAAAACTTGCAAAGTGATATCATACTTGGTAGCCTCACTTCAAATCAAAAGTGAACGTTTGAATCTGAGGCACATACCTTATATGGGCAAGTAAAAGTCTACACTGACACTGACACTGACACAGACACAGACACAGACACAGACACAGACACAACATTTTTCCCCACTCACCAACATCTACTCGCTTGCGCATGCGCGTCGCGAGTCAAAAAACGTGCACTGTGTTGAAGTTGACTGGAACAGCCCGGATGGATATTATTCGGACGGAAGCAGTGTTGCATTGTAGGATGTGTCTACTGTAATAAATTAACATTAATTAACATTAATTAACATTACTGGTTGCTCCACTACATTGGAGGATATTTTTGGATCCGTTTTTTGAATGTTTTCACTGGAGGCCATTTTATGATCTTTTGCTTGCTTGCGTGTATAACATTTTAATTCTTTGATAATTTGCTTCTTTAGCTAACCCTAACCCTAACCCCAACCTTCTTTTCCTCAAGGTAGCAAAGATTAAAGATAAGACAAGTGACGTCAATGAAACATCCAGTGTTTCCGACGTTCACGTGTCCAGAGTTCAGGATTTGAAAATGAAGGAACTAAGAGCCGAGGTTTGTGTCACTTGCTGTCTTCAAGGGGCGCGTGCTTGAAGAGAAGATCAAGCTATTAGCCGTCCAACTTTCTTCCTGATGTACTGATTTTCTGCTCTGTTTGTAGATTGAAAGACTGCAAACTGAAAATGCTGAAGAATGGGACAAACGTGAACAGGTCGAAACGGAAAGACAGGCACTGGAACGAGAAGTCAAGAGGCTCAAAGCGCAAATAGAAGTACAATGTTTTGTTTATGTTGTCTAACTAAAGCACTTTCTTTTCGTATATTTTCGTTCGTTGTTAGCTTATAATTTACTTTCCTTGCTACATTTACCTTTTTCGTGGTTATCATCTTTCCTTCTGCATCCATCGTCCCTTCTTCTTCATGTGTTATTTCTCCTTCTCTATGTTCCATCTCTCCTTCTTTTTCCTTTATCTTTCTTTCTTTTTGCTTCATCTTCTTCACTGATCTCATATTTATTTATTTTTTCATTGTCAATGTTTTGCTGTTATTTATTTCATATTCTTTTTTGCTTCTTCTTTCTCTCTTTCTCTTTATCTTCTTTATCACCCGCCCCGCCCTCTTAGCAAATCTCCATTTTGAATGCTTGCCACCATCTTCCCAGGACTTGGAAGAAGAAATCCGGAAGAAAACTGATCAAGTTGCACATGCGCAGACGTCGGCCATGAAATTCCTTCAAGAAGAACTCGAGAATAAATCACAGGTAGAAAAATAAATGAACAAATAAAAATGTATAATCATCACGATTTTTTGTATACAGTCTGCTCTCGATAAGTGGTTCCACTTATCGAGAACTTTCTGGATAAGTGGAACTTTCGTTTAGTGGAACCAATTTCTCCGGTCTCTTGGATTTGCATTAACAAACCTATAATTCGGATAAGTGGAACCATTTTTTTCGGTCCCGTGCAGCTTGCACTGTATGTAGCTAACACATAAATTTTTCATGAAAATGGAGTTTGGTTGTGATTATGTTTATGTGACTATTTTAGAATGTTATTTTTTATTCAGGAATTATTGGAGCTAAAACTCAGTCACAAGCGTGCACAGAAGCAACTTCAAGAAAAAGTAAGTTTTCATGAGCTTTGATAATTGGACTACTGTTTGATTTATCTTGTTAACCTTTCATTAGTGTTTTATTTCGATATTTTGTTATCTATATTTCTTTTTGCCCTTTTGTTTGTTAGTCTGACGAGTTGGAACACGAGAAGAAGCGAACAGAACAGTATGAAATGGAAATGAAAAAACTTAGAGGCCGTGTTGAAGAATTAAAGAAGAAACTTTGTCAGAGTGAAGAAACTGTAAGCTCTTCAATTTTTATCAGGAATTAAAGTAGATTCGTAAAACCTCTTTGCTCAAATTGCTTCGGCGAACTAAAGTAGATTCGTGAAACCCCTTTTGTTCAAAGTGCTTTGACACAATTCCTTCACAATTTCATTGTCTTATATATTTTGTTATTCTTTCCATAAATACGCAGAAATAATAAAATGTGCGGACTGTTAATGTACTTTGTTAATTCAATCAACAGGCTGATAACCAGTCAAACATTTTACGTCGCCTCCAACGTTCAATGGAAGAGCAGACACAGCATTCGGACAACCTACAAGCCGAAATTACCCACCTCACAAGCAGGTAATTATTAATATCTTCTCTTTTTATTGTTTACCCCTAATTATGAACAGAATTATCATCACAAACAGTTAAATTTTTCAATAGGCTACTGTTATTCATGAGCTATTTCAATTGTCATTGTTGCTTTATTTTGATTGGACAATGCCGAAGCCCAAACAATAGGATCGATGAATGAAATGTACAGATGCTTCTTGCTTATTGGCCCGTCCCAAAAGATCCTTTGTTCTATAGTTGTGCTTACAGGCTACTAGCCAGCCCATAGGTAGACTCATTACATTACGTCCCAGTGCCTCGCTCGCAACTCGCTCAACACAAACCAAACGAGCACTCAAACGAGCGAGTAAAAACGAGCGAGGCACAGGGACGCAATGTAGTGAGTCTAGCCCATAGGCACTTGAGGTTTTTCGGTCTTCGAGCGCATAAATGGCCTTGCTGACTTTCGTTAATTATTTATCTTCAAGGTTAAAGAGACAGAGTATATCATTTAAAAGCAGCAAAAATGATGATAATTCCGACGACGATGTGCAACAAATTTAAGGTAACGTTTCGCAACACACGGTGTTTAATTGTAATAACCTGTGCAATATTTTGTGCTGTTTATTGTTAAGGCGAAGTCAAATTATGTTGAACTATCAACTCTTGAATATCCAGTTTATGTGCTGTGTAACAGTAAAAATTAATTAAAACTCATGTTCTACGAGGGGGTATGTACACGCATTTTATTGTAAGCAAGTTTGGTGCTGACAATTGCTTAACTGAAGGCCAAGTTGGGTGCCAAATTTTTTTTGGTAATTGCTTAAACTATACCCCTTTTGGTTCGTTGAAATAAAACTAAGAAAAAGTGTAGGGTCAAATGTTAGAAGACGTAAAATAACTCAAACAATTTACGATAAGTATTTGCACTGTTTATGAATGTAAAACGAAGAAAAATTACACTATTATTTTAATAATAATTTTTAATAAATTTAAGTTTTTTTTAAAAACGGATCCAAAACAGTGGGCTAACAGCTCCATATTTTGCTTTTTTCTGTGCCAGAAAGCGGGCTCTCGCCCAGCAGTTACAATGTTAAAATTGCCTTGCTTAGCTTTCTTCTTTCTTAAATTGCTTGAATTTTGTACAAACCGAGTACTGCCTTTCTGATAAACAATTTGCTTACATAAAATGCGTGTATTCCTGAATCATTTCCAATGCATTAATAATTTCCAGCATTATTATCTGGAAATATATTACACGTTTTTTTTTTTATAAGAAACCTGGCTCAAGGCCTAGTAGTAAAAGTTTCTTAATTTTTAGCCACATTTTAGTACTAAAAGTTTCTTAAAAGTTTCTTAATTTAATGAAAAAAGTGGCAGTGAAAAGGAAGAGAAAAAACATGGATGTAGCAAAATATTAGTCAATGCGAAAAATCGTCATGTGGAGCCCACAATGTTATGCTTGGCACATAAAACACACTTACTGTAGTTGATATTTGTTGAATCCGTAAAGGGAAAACGTGTTTCCGAAATTTCTAATGTTTCTTAAATATTTCCTTGTAGTTCTAAAAGTTTCTTAAAATTTTGGGTGTCTAGATCTAGGTTTCTTATAAACCGGTTTCTTATAAAAAAAAAACGTGTATAACAACGCTGGAATTATAACAACGCTGTACTGTAGTGTCAAAGTCTATCAACGTTTGAATTTTGAAATTATTTAAGCAGACAGTAGAACGGAGAAGTAATAGATTTCCAATTGTTTGCAAAGTTCAGCAAACTTATATTTTATGTCAATTTCTCTTTTTTGAACCACATCAACGTGAGATTTTTATATTTCTTTGAGTTTTAGACTTGTTTTATTTCCCAAGGCACAGTTTAAGGGCTCTTTATTTTACTTTTGTGAAGTTTTTTCGTTTCCCTTCATTCATAATAATTATGCAAAATCGGTATATAATGATTCTAATTTTAATGACTTAGCGACAATCGCATAAATAGTTTCTTCGTCAAGAATATATTTCTTTTTTATTGTTTTAAAACGTAGTTCTATTCCATGTTTACGTTACAAACGATGTGTTTTATTTTTCAAATAGAAATTTGTTGTATATAGGTTTCGAAAACCAAGTTAACTGTCGTTGTAGCAGTTATATTATGCGGTAAAGTTATATTATACAGATGTTATAAAACATTTTAGTGCCTTAGGAGATTTTCCAGTTTTGAGTATATCATTCCTTTGTAAATATACAACGTTTCATTGTTTCAATAATTAGAATATTAATTTCAAGTGTGTCATAGACTTCGTATAAGTTCGCTCCAAGAATTAAATGCCATTTATATCTATATAAATATAATTTCTTTTTGCAATTTATTTATTATTTATCCAGTTCGACGCTTCAAAACTCTTAAATGTTATTGGATTTGAATAATATTCGTGTCTGCTCTGCTTAAACTGTGACTTCTTGTTTTGATTTATCAAACTGTTACTACAATCTAGTTTCAAGACGTTTGCTCAAATACTCAAATTGTTAGATTTTCATACCAATACCTCTTCATGCAGACAGACTTGGACAAAAGACACTTCAATATTTCAAGCATAAGTTGAACTGATATTTCAAAGATATGTTTATAAACAAACATTTCTGTCGACACGATAAAGGTGAGTTTACAGTTAAAGGTGAGTGTTATTTTCTTTAAATCATATGAATGTTCACTGAATTATCAACTTGCGGCAGTTCACCTCCAGCATGCAAATTGTCTTTAACTTCTTTTCCTTCGTAATCTTTTTTCGTAATTATCTGCAACATCTCTGAAAGCCTCTGGGTTATCTCTATATTTTTTTTCCATAAAAAGTTCTTTGTTTTTCTCCAACAACATTTTACTGTTATCAACTTCGCATTTTCTATTGTGTAAACTCTCCGATTCTGGCAGCATATTAATATTTCTTATTCACACACAGCACTTCATCTTTTTAAATCTTCTTTCACCAGAAAAGCATCTTTCTTTCTTGATGTTGTTTTTCTCGACTAAAACATTTTACCTAGAAACACTAGGTAAAATGTCACTAGGTGAAAGGAATTCTTTTTTATCTTCTTTGACGTTGTTCAATTCCATTTCAAGACTAGCAACCTTTGTCTTCAACTCTTCTTTTGTACTTTAAGTTTGCTTTTTAAGATAGCAACAGGTTTTTTAAATTTTTTGTCGCTTTTAGAGGACGACTCCAGTTCCCGTTGCTTTACTAGTTGCTATCTTCTTTAATGATCTTCGCGTTCATAAGTTCTTCAGAAGCAAGACGAGACTCATCCATGTATATTGTTTCTTCACTTTCAAGGAATGTGATTTTGCTCTTCAGACCTTCCTCCTCTTTCTTCATGTAGGAAATCAAATTTTGTGATTTTATATTCTTATAATAGAACACTTTTGCAGAATTATCTTCTTCTTTTCTTTCCTGCTACGTTCTTCTCTTAGATTTTCATCTAAATTCACTAAATTGTAAACCTTAATTGATTGTTGCTGAATTATATGAATTTGAATTTTGAATTTGAATTTGAATCTTTTCAAGCTCATATTTAGAGCCTTCCAAGAATATTGTCAATCTTTCATTTTGCTTCTTCATTCAGCTTTCTTTGTTTGCCTTCAGCTCACTCGACAACTGCTTGATCGTCTGCTCCAGTAGTTGTCTTCAATTAAAACACTTCTTAATACGTTTGCATGCTCTAACTCTTGTAATGCCTTCCGCAAAGCATTCTTCTTGCAACAGCTTGGGATTTTGTTGCATGCTCTTGAGCTCTTCTTGCAACGAAATCTTTTCTTCCTTAAGCCTAAAGATATCTTCTTCCTAATCGAAGCATCGTTTGGCTCTGGTTTGGCACTAATGATCTTCTTCTTTCTTTTAAGTATGCTGTTATTGCATAAACCACATTTCATTTTTGAGTTTTTTTCATTCGTCTGCTTGACGCTCTTGCTTTGTTTTGAAACGCCAAACTTGAGTTGAAGATTTCGTTCAATTCCCTCATGCTTGTTTTTCTTGTTTACATGTCTTTCACATACATATGAGTTCTGCCAGCTCTTGTTTCTTATCGAGTTGTATTTGCATGAAATATAGCTGGGTGGGTAATTAATGCAGGAATCTAAATACTAAACTCTTCACTTCTAATATCATCAAGATTCTTTATTGATATTCTGCTGTTGGAAAAACAGATCACAGATATCTGTGCATAGAAAGACTTCCCTTAGTCTTGCCACTTTGCATGGTACACAGTTAGGCACTTGTGCTCGGAATAAGGCTTATTAAAAAGAGTAACAGTACGTAACAGGTAAACTGAACGTACTTTGGCTTCAGCTTAATGAAAAAATTCAGGCAGCTTTCTGAGTCATATATCTTGAAAACTTTGATTAAAGAAATACCATGTTAAAGTTACATGAAACTATCATAGTTAGCGCCAGTCCAGCTGAATATAGTAAGTAAATCTATAATTTTTTATAAAACTTTTAAATTAAAATTAAAAAGCAAATAAACATGGTAAGTTGGGAAAGAACAGTATTATGGTTCCAAAGAATGGCCTTAAAATGTTGTTGTCTTTTGTTCACATTATAGGTTGTTAAACAATTGAATATTATTCTTCTAAACTACTTGAAGCATCTATTCAAAGGTGTGGAAAAAATAAAGCTATCAACATAAAACAATCTTTGCATGTCCAGCTGTTTTGTGTAAGTTTCAATGTTTCTTGTCATATGTGTCTTTGCCTTGATAGCCACCAACATATCCAGAAGCAGCTTTGTCGTCGAAATCTTTCCTTCCTTCGATGCCCTTGCCTTTTCCAGATTCATCAAATCGCTCCTTATGACTGCCTGTGTATTTAGATGCATCTGTCAGCCTGTCAACTGCACCAGCCTTGACAACTTTCTAAAAGCAAATTGTTTCATAATATATACACTTGCCTGAGTCAATTCACCAGCTGACTCAAGCTACAGGTGGCTTGTCTATTAACCTGATGCAAATGCATCCACCGCCATGCCTCGTCTTGCTATTCATCCTCTGTCCTGACTCAAAGTCCATAAATCCCACCGTAGCTATGCCAATCATACTATGAAAATGCTGTATTTTGCAGTGTCTTTATATACAGAGACAATTGGCCCAGCACAGCAGTCCCCCCACATCTATACTTACAGTTGCTCCACTTGTTTTGGGTCCTTTTGTTTGCAAAATTAGTTCCTCAAGCTTGCCAACATCTGATTTGGAGCCATATTTTTTCTCTGCAAGCAAGCCCAGGGCTTCTTGAAATTGTTTGAAGGTAATCTTTCTTTCTGTTTTCCTGTCCAAAAAACAAAGGTGTTATGAAAATTGAGGGAAATAACTGACGCAATCAGAAGTTTTAATGCTTGGTTTAATGTGTGGACAGATGGATTAGCTTGAGTACATTTGCTGAAATATTTATTGTTATCAGCAGGTAAGGTATGCAATAAAATGCAGACACATTTAGTCATGATTTCAAATTATTCCAGCTTCAATTCAAAACTTTTGCAAGCACTTTGCAAAAAACAAGTAATGCTGGATATTTCCCCCATAGGACAAACTTTTCTGGACGTGAAAATATACACCATTAAGCTAATTAAATTAACAACATAAATAATTTTAGCAAGCTTACGCTTTGACTTTGCTAAAAATAATGTCAACATCGGTGGCAGTAAGTTTCTTGTCCAATATTTTCGAATCTCTCGAGAACTTTGCAAATTTTGCATTGTCCATCAACGGAGCAGCGTCTTTGGCACCAAATGTGCAATAGGATTTGAATAACTCGTCCATTTTTCAAGTAAAATATCAGAAAAAGAATTAGGTGACTCAGGTAATTGTAGGAGCAAATACAAGAGCCTTTCTTTAATCCTGTCCTAAAACAAGAAAGAGCAAACTTAAACAGAGCTGAAAACGCCCAGGTTTTTGTAAATAGACCCACCTGTTTACATGAATTGATAAAACGCGGAACAATTGACTGAATATTAGCCCGTGGAGATTCCATGGAGACAATGTTATCTGGCATTATGTCTCCATGGGGGGTTCAGTTAGGATATCCTTGTGTCAATGGTCTGTATTGTATCGAAATTATCAAGTTTTGTTTGCCGCAGCGTGGCGATGGAGACCAATTATTTGCGGAGAGGTGGAGGAAGAAAATTTAATGTGTTCCAGGCCTTGTGCATTCTGAGGGCCGAGGAATGGGGACACTATGACCAAAGGAATTTAAGTCTCGAATAACCTGGACTTTATTTATGGTCTGTACAGTTTTGCACGTTTAAATCAAAGATTTTATCTGTCCTATAGAGTACCTGAATGTACTTTTTTCACTCAGATTTCTGGAAATTCACTTAGACAATAAATGTTTAGGACGCGGAGATGGGCCATTAAAAACTCATCTCTTTAGATCTATCTATCTATCTACAATTAATGTACATTCACCTAAATATAAGGTATTACGTACAGAGGTTAGTAATTAGTAAATCTTTATAAAATAACAAATCAATGAAGGAAAAGAAATTATTATTTGACAGTGTGACCAATTGTTAGTTAGGTTGAAGGTAATTCACGACGGCATTACAATCGAAACGTAGGTTTGAGGGAGTAGGTGGGCAAGGTAAATTTCCTGGTCTGACGGTTGCAATAAGGTCACATTGGCAAAAAATAATGAAAATATAAAGAAATCATGAAAAAGTTCAACTAAATTGGAGAGTCATATTATAATTTCTTGATAGTCCAGTTCAATTAAGCTTGTCTAATTCCCTTTTCAAGGAATCTAACGACTTTTGATTTCTAATATCGTCTGATACAGAATTCCAGACGTTAGTTGCGCTTGGTACAAAAGAGAACGTAAATGTGTCCGATTTGCTGTAAGGTACTTGAAATTAATACCCAATTACTACGACGTCCATGGGGTGAATTGGTTTAAACAGAGTTTTAGGGATATCTATTAAGTTATTATTAATTTTGTACATCGTAACGATTTTGCACTTTCTTCTTCTTTCAGCTAAACTCTCCCATCCCAAAACTTTAATCATTTCACTGGGCTAGCGGTCCTGCGATAGTTACTGCTTTTTGATTGCAGATCTTTAGATTTTCAACTTCTGTCGACTGTCATTGAAGTATAAAAACAAAGTTGTAGCACCTCTGCAACTTTCAAAGTCTATTGAATAATTAAGCTGCAGTTCTGAACAAAAAATCAATTCTTAAAATCTTTCTTATACGATAAGGGAATTTTTTCAAAACAGGTTGGCCCATTGAAGCAAGTTTTGATTTCAATGCACGCAATGCGCGGAAACAGCAGAAACTATAAATAATTAATGCCAGGGCAAATCTGATCTTTACTTAATTTAAGAGAGATACTATTTTAATTTCTATCCTATTAATGTAGCACGAATTAAAATAAAAAAGCAGTTTATATTTCCTTGTTCGTAACAGCGCATGACGCTGAGGAAAACAGAAATGGAACAAACATCACAATGGCTTGGTGTGAAGCGTCTAAAATTATTTTTCCACTGATTGTTCTTATTATTTTGTTCGTGTACCTTCCACGGCCTGCCAGGCTTAGGCCTAACATTTGCAAAGCTGATAAATACGCAAATGGATGTTCTGTCCCACTGGGGATGGCTGCACCTTACAAGGAGCAATTCACACCAGCTTGCAACAAACATGATATCTGCTATGGATGTGTAAGTAGATGAGCATTTATCAATCGACTACTGAGATTTTAGTAACAATAAGTTGTTGAGATATTAATTCTCTTCGTAGTTTTTCTTCTTTATGTGATAGAGAAGACAAGATAACAACTATGTAAAAGTTTACCTGTGTCATAGTCTCGTATATTATTGCTTTTTAGTCATCTTTTTTATGATCATTATCTTCTTTATGATCATCGTCATCTTCCTCATGATAATTATCTATTCTTTGTGATCATCTTTTTTTGTGACCATTATCCTCTTTATAATCATCATCTTCTATATATGATCATTATCTTTTTATGATCATCATCCTTTTTATAATCATCATCTTCAATATGACCATTATATCTTCTTTATGAACATCACCAACTTCCTCGTGATCATGAACTTCTTTATGATCATGATCTCTTTTGTGATCATCTTCAACTTTATGATCATTAACTTCTTTATGATTATCATCTTCTTCCTCGCTGTCATTAACTTTGTTGTGATCATCTTCTCTATGAAAACATCTTCGTGCTATTCCTTGTCATTGTAGTCCTTCTTATCATCACCTTCTTTATCATTATCACAATCATCAAAATAATCTGAAAGCAGCAAACATTTTTCATTCCTTCTAGGGATTTCACAACAACTGGACCAGAGCAACTGCGACAAATCATTCCATGAAGACATGACCAAAATCTGCCAAGAAGTTCACCACTGGCGACACAAGCGGTTCATCGATATCGTTCTCGACGTTTGGAACTTCTTCCATCGCATTGAAAGTGGCGAAACTCGCTGTCATTTGACCGCTGACATGTATTACGAGGGGGTTCGCATTTTCGGCGAATCTCACTTCGATCACATTGACCATGACTATTGCATTTCACCATGTGCCTTAAAACATGGTGGCCCGAACCAAACTTTGGAATTTTTATAGCTTTATTCATTATTCAGTGCGGGATACCTGCTAGTACCGTCAAAAGGGGTGCTGGAGTGTCCCTTGGCCCTGCTGAAAAGGTCCCCAAGGGGCTCAGGGATATTTCTACTGAAAATTACTTCAGCCCAGCCCGGGGCATGACGTTTCCCCCAAAAGAAATAATTGTTTTAAGAGGTTATTCGTGTGCAGGGCCTATTTTATTGTGGGGAAAAAGTATAACCCTTTTGCATCGCTTTTCGTGCTCAATTTTTGGCAATCTTTGTCAAACAAATATTAATTTTGTATTTTTACTCTAAGGAGTATATATTAATTTGCATTTTTGCAACTTACAACTACAATCGTTGTACATACTCATAGGCGTAGAGTTATATTTTCTCCAGGGGGGGGGGGGGCTCAAGTGGAATTTGTTTGGACACTTCATTCTGGGTTTCTTATGGTACGGGAAACAAAAAGAAGCAAGTAATATCAGTTTAAGCAGTAACCTTTCTACTTGGATACCCAAACGTATTCTTTCTAAGAGTATTTTTATTTACAAAAGAATTCATAAAGTTCATCGGTCGAAAAATGCATAACGTCATCTTTGTGAACGTTCATAATCGCAACGGCGTTCAGTCGCTCTTGAGAGAGTTAGTGAGAAATTTCTACTTCCCAAAGCAACATCTAACGGATACAGCAACAGCTAAATGATTGAATGGACCGTTAATTTCACAGCCGTTAATCAGAAGGGCCCAGGAGGGGCTTGAGCCCCCGAGCCCCCCAAAGTCTACGCCTATGTACATACTTCTGTATTTTTCATCGTATACTTTGAAACAAAACATTTCGGAATATTCTGGCAGTAAACAATCACATTATCGTAGAAAACTACATATTATTATTTGTATTTTTTTGAAAACACAAAGTATCTTTTAACCTTTCGAAAGATTAAAAGATTTAGACCAGAACCTGTTGAGATTTGTTTGAAGAACCTCAAACACGCCCACCATGAAAATTCTTTTCTTTTGTTATTAATTATGCAATGTGCTGTAAGCTGTATTATTCTCTCTCGCTGCGCTAATATTTCTTTTCTCTTTCAATCACTCATTTTTCGCATCACAAAGAGAAGTGCTGCTAGGAAAGGAGGCGTAGCCGTTTTCTTGTCGCCAAAACTACACTTATTTACAACTATTCGAAAGGTACTATGTTTATTATGATTTCTAGACTATTTCATATTTGTACTTTAGTTAGTTTAGGCTATGTTTTTTGTAATCTAAGTCGTACAAGACATTTTAAGGTTACGTGAATAATTTCATTGAGAAATGTTTGAATGAGATAGGCCTGTTCCGTCAGTGCTTGTTTAGTGTCACGAAGTGTTGATTTTCAATGGGAATTCTAAAAAATTACACCATGGTATAAGATAGTAATTTTTCTACATATTAGCTTCTCAAAAATGTAGGAATCTGTTTTTGATTAAAATTTTTTGGGTTGAAAGGACACCTGCTTTCGACTTGGGCCTAACGTTCCACATTCCTTCACAGCGACAAAAGAATATCTGCCACGCAGCGTATTGTCATTAACTGGTTGATGTGTGTGGGGTTTTGTTGAGGTGCACACTTAATTTCACTTTAAATAGTTTATATGTGAAATCTAGCAAATTAATAGCTTTTTGACTCTCCATAAATTCAGACATAGCTGGTTGAAAAGTTAACGTGACACGAAAGAAGCTATTCAACATCTCAACGACATTTCTTTATGCTTGATTGAACGATGAAAATAAAAGGACTCTTTCAAAATTGGTTTGTACTGTCCTGTCGTTTAATAAAGTAGAAAACACAGGAATATTTTCTAAAAACACAGGATTGTTCCGGTAATTAATTTCCAGTGAAATCAGAGTGGTTATCTGTAAAAGGGGGAACGAAGAATCAGGGAACGGAGAATTAGAAAACAGGGAATGTGACGTTCAACCCTTTATTATTGGTTGTGCATTTGCACGCTTCAAAATCTTTCGCAAACGTTTCAGTGTTTTTTGTTTTTAAAGGCCTCCCCAAAGCTTGAATAACGTTTTAACTGCTCGGATAAAGTAATCCATATTTAGCATTCAGAGCTCACTTTTTGGACGAAAGATTCGGCTATAGATGATGGTACGATATTCCCTTTATTGTCATTCTTCAATTTTTGCAGGCGGCCACATCACTGATCACGTGAAAGATGCAGCCGAAGATCAAAGTCCACAGCCCGAATGTAAGCTATGAGAACGAATCGGTGACAAGCAAGTACATTTACCAGACGACTCAAGTCGTTCAAGACAACGGTACCATCAATGTCCAACCCGTCGACGTTGAATTCACATTCACTACTGACACAAAAATCCCCAAAGTCGGTTGTATGCTTGTCGGACTCGGTGGCAACAACGGGACGACGTTTTTAGCCGATGCTCGCCAATAAACACAACGTGACGTGGGAGACGAAATCTGGCGAGAAGAAACCGAATTTTTTCGGTTCTCTTCTCGAAGCGTCGACCGTTAGTTTAGGTTTCAGCGAGAACGGTGAAGTGTTCGTTCCGATGCGTGACCTCCTTCCCATGGTGAGGCCGACTGATTTGGTCGTGGACGGCTGGGATTTATCGTCATTGCCGATGGACGAAGCGATGAGACGAGCAGAGGTATTGGATGTGAATTTGCAGCAGAAACTCAGGCCTATGATGCGCGAGATCACACCCAGGAAGGCCATATACCGTGCCGAGTTTATCGCTGCCAATCAGAGCGAACGCGCCGACAACATCCTCACCGGCTCTGCGGAGGAGCAGATGAAGCAGATCAGGGCGGACATCCGGGATTTCAAGCAGAAGAATGCGCTAGACAAAGTGATAATTGTGTGGACCGCGAACACGGAGCGATTCTGTGACGTCAAAGTTGGTCTGAATGACACCTGGGATAACCTGATGAACAGCATTGCAAAGGATGAGAAAGAGGTATCCGCGTCAACGCTATACGCAGTGGCATCGATACTTGAAGACTGCGCATACATCAATGGCTCACCTCAAAACACCTTTGTCCCCGGTGTCCTCCAACTTGCCAAGCAGCGCCGAGTATTTGTCGGCGGAGACGATTTCAAGTCTGGACAACGAAAATCAAGTCGGTTCTCGTCGATTTTCTCGTCAGTGCCGGAATCAAGCCTGTTTCGATTGTCAGTTACAATCACCTTGGCAACAATGACGGCAAGAATCTCTCCTCGCCTGCGCAGTTTCGCTCGAAGGAGGTCTCCAAGAGCAACGTGGTGGATGACATGGTCGAGTCGAACCCAGTCCTGTACGCGCGCGGCGAGAAGCCCGACCATTGTGTCGTGATCAAGTATGTCCCGTATGTTGGCGACAGCAAGCGTGCAATGGATGAATACACATCGGAAATTTTCATGAATGGTACAAACACGATTGTTATTCACAACACGTGTGAGGATTCCCTGCTGGCCACGCCCATCCTGTTGGACCTCGTTCTGCTCACCGAGGTGTTTCAGCGAATCAAGTTCCGAGTTGGAGACGAGGCTGAGTACCAGACTTTCCACTCTGTACTATCTTTCCTCAGCTATCTTTTGAAGGCCCCGTTGGTTCCCGAGAAGACCCCGGTTGTTAATGCCCTATTCAAACAACGTGCAAGCATTGAAAACCTCCTCCGGGCCTGCGTCGGCCTGCCTCCGCAGAATCACATGATGTTGGAGTATAGAATGGCAGAAATGGAGTCCTTCTACAAGCACTCGAAGCAGCAAGCTTCGTGCAAGGAAAATGAATATCTAAAAGATGGGCTCATTAGGAAATTTTGATCTCCACCTTGTTATTATTAGCTAATTCTTAGGTTTTCTGCTTAGGATAATTTCTACCAATTCTCCTCATATTCAATTTTCTTAATTAATTTGTTATGGTGTTAAAGTGATATTTATGTTGTTATTTATACGAAGCTGGCTGTAACTACAAGTCCCTTTTATTTGCTATCGATTATTTAAATCTTGTCTATGTTGAGATGTCTTTGCGATGAAATTGTTTTCAGGTGCAATGTTATTTTAGCTCACATAATCAAACTATGTTTACAGAACACTGCTTTTTAATCAGAACGGACCATGATATTGTTAGAACGCTGAGTCGCAGCCAGGCAAATACGAGATACAAAACCAACAGCAACAATAATAGTGATACAAAAAGGTTCAACTATATTTCAACATAACATAACTTCGATATATAAAACTACAACTACAACAGACAGCAAGCCAAGCATGATCACATAATTAGCATAATTTATACTATTTCAACACTCCCACTTGATAATTATGTGTCCAAAAAAAGGTTCAATAAGTCATATTGTCTCAAAGTTAATATACGTTAAAAATACCTAAATGATTTCTAAAATTCTCAAAGGATGTTCTTGGTAGTCCTTTGGTCATAACATCTGCCAGCATGTGATTCGTTGGGCAGTAGACAACCGAAACTTCTTTGGAGCAAATTTTCTCACGGACAAAATGATGCGAGATATCGATATGCTTGGTTCTGTTATGAAATCTTGGGTTCTTAGAGAGTTCAATCGCTCCCTGATTGTCTTCATGTATGACTGTAGGTGTGGTCATCTTATATCCAAGATCTGACAGCAAAAGACGAAGCCATATACCCTCCTGTGTTGCATGACTTAATGCTACGTATTCCGCCTCTGTGGTTGACTTTGCTACGGTAGATTGCTTTCTACTACACCAACTGATGGTTGAATTTCCTATTTGGAAGACATACCCAGATGTGAATGACGGGTGTCCAAGTCTCCTGCCCAATTGGCATCTGAAAACCCAACCATTTCTGGATCTCTCTCATTCATTGAAAATCTCAAACCAAAGTTGTTGGTACCTTTTAGATATCGCAAGATCCTTTTTACCCCGTTCCAGTGACTTGTACTTGGATTTGACATATATCTTGACAGCTGGCTAACTGCAACCGCGATATCTGGTCTAGTAACTGTAGACAAATAAGTGAGGCAACCAATAGCTGTTGATAAATTTTTTATCAAACGGAGTGTCTCCTTCCGAGAACTTCTGGAACTTGCTACCTGGTTCCATAGGGGTTGAAACGGGATTACATTCCCCCATCTTGAAACGTTTCAACATATCATCCACATAATTTGGTTGATTTATCTTAAGAACACGGTTTTCTCTATCCCTTTTATGGACATGGCCTAAGATGAAGTGAGCTTCGCCTTGGTCCACCAATTTCGAATCTTTTGCACAATGATTTCTTTTCAGCATGAAGTAGATCAGTGTTATTGGAGGCAATGATCACGTCATCCACATAAATTGCCAAGATAACAAAGTTAATAGTTCCATCAGTGTCTTTCACTTGCTTGATATAATGCAATTATCACGTTATTTCTCTTATATCCTGATGATATCAAGAAATCATCTAGAGTTTTGTTCCAGCATCTTGCAGATTGCTTTAGTCCATAGATGCTTTTATTTAGTTTGCAAACATAGTCGGGCTTCTCATCATCGATATATCCCTCTGGTTGTGCATAAAGATTCACAGTCAAGGGATCCGTTTAAAAAGGCAGTCTTGACATCCATTTGGTGCACTCAAGATTATGGGCATTCGCCAATGCTAAATTGACCTAATAGCGGCATATTTAGCGACAGGAGAAAAGACCTCCTCATAATCAATGCCATAGGTTTGAGTGTAGCCCTGTGCCACCAATCTTGCTTTAAATCTATCCACACTTCCATCAGCATTCGCTTTATCTTTAATACCCATTTCGACCGACAATGTTACTGTGCTGGTGCAGGTACAAGTTCCCAGTATGGTTCTTGATCAGCGAATCATATTCAGAATCCATGGCTTCTTTCCATTTTTGTGAATATTCATTGTCTAAGGCTTCTTCAAACGATTTTGGCTCAGTGACTTCATTAGATATCGAGTCAGCAATCAGTGAACTATCTGGATTATATCGTTGTGGAGCCTTTCGTAGTCTCTTCGGACCCAAGTTATTGACTTGTCGTATGAAATTGTCCTCGTACGTCGCTCCCACTGGTTCACAATCATCAACACTTTCATCTGTGAGTGGATACGAATCTGAAGTTTCAATCTTTTCAGAGGATTCTTGTAATTCAAAAAACACAAAGTCCTTCTCCTTGACTTTGGTATCAGATTCCAAATTTTGGAATTTATCCTCACAAAACAGAACGTTTCTGCTGCGAATGATACGACTTGAGCTCATGTCATAAAGCTTATAGCCTTTTGTACCATCTGGGTATCCGATGAAGATTGCTTTGAGTGACTTATCATCAAGTTTCTTGCGTTGACTATCGGGAATATGGACAAAACTCAAACATCCAAACACTTTCATGTTTGATACATCTGGTTTTTCGTTGTGCCAGCATTCAAAAGTGTCTTTGAATCCAATGCAGCAGTAGGGCTCCGATTATGAATATATACTGCTGTATTCACAGCTTCTGCCCAAAACTTCTTTGGCAAACTTGCATGGCACATCATTGTTCTGGCACTTTCAATAATCATGCGATTCAGTCTTTCTGCAACTCCGTTTTGTTCTGGAGTATAAGGAGTGGTTAACTGGTGAGCAATTCCCTTCTCAGCACAGTAAGTGGCGAATTGTTTTGAGGTATATTCACCCCCATTATCGGACCTCAAAATCTTCACTTGGTGACCAGTCTGATTCTCCACCAAATTGACAAAATCTTTGAATTTTGTTAATGCTTCACTTTTGTCCTTTAGCAGGTAGACAAATGAATATCTTGAGAAATCATCAATACACATCATCATGTACTTGCTTCCCCCCAAGGAGTCAACATTCATGGGGCCACAGAGGTCACTGTGTATGAGTTCAAGGGGTTCTTTGGCTCTGTGAGAACTTTGGTGTGGAAATTTATTCTGCTTCATTTTCCCTAGCATACATGAACTGCAATGCTTTTCACCGCCTTTATTGGTACATTTTAGACCTTCCACAAGATTCTTGTTGACAAGTTGATTGATATACTCATAGTTCACGTGGCCATATCTACAATGCCATAACTGCATTGTCTGTTCATCAGCCACACTTGAATAATTTGCAGATTCTGTAGCATTTACTTGGTACAGTTTCTCGTCAATGACTTGACCCAATCGGATCTTCCTGCCATTTTTTGTCACTACACATTCATCTTTGTTGAATGTAATCTCGGCACCCATTTGTGTCATTGCTATCACTGACAACAGCCTTTTGCCAATTTAGGTACAAACAAGACCTTTTGCAATATTATGGAAACTTGAGCTTCCCCATCAAAGAAATAAAGCTTCACTTTGCCTTCACCATAGGCTTCTATGATACTATCATCACCAATGCGTATTGGTATTGATTCCTTGTATGCAGTGTAGTCTTGTAATTCATCCTTTTGAAATGTCATGTGCTTGTTGCACCACTATCTACATACCATCCATTTGACAATTGATACTTTATGGAAGAGGTAAGTGCCATTTCTTCAATTGTTGATTGAGCCTCTGATTTACATTCTTCTGCGATATTCGAATGAATTGCATTCTTCTTGTTTAACGGGCAATTTTTCACAATATGTCCAAGTTCGTTACATTTGTAACATCTGGGGCTCCTTGGCCCATCACGGTTGTTTTCGAAGGATGACCCATATGACCTTCCTGTGCCTCGATTTCTAGCTCTGCCACGACCATTGTATCCTCGTTGGTTTCTTCCAACACCATAGGTAGCATAGAGTGCATCATCTGTTGCAGAAGGGTGCTTCTCGTCTCTATCTTTGCGTTTGATATATTCTTCCACAAGGGAACCTTTTATATTTTCCCACTGGAGTTCTTCGATACTTCTTGCGTTCAAACCCGAAATAAAATTCTCATAAGAATCTGGCAGACTACCTAGGAGAACTGTCGCAAACTTCCTTGATGATATTTCCTCCTTTAGTTCTTTCAACTGTTCTGCTAAGGATGTCATATATGTTATGTGCTCAAGCAAATTTTCTCCTTCCTTCATGTTGGCGGCGTAGAATTTTCTGTTCAGCCGTACAACTTGTGCCACTGAAATGAACTCGAAATGTTCCTGCAAAGTTTTCCAAGCTGTAGCAGGATCGGTCGTCGACATTATATGCACTTGCAGGGCCTTTGAAACACTTAGTGCAATCAGCGAATACGCTTTGTCTGAACGTAGTTGAAATGCATTTCTGACTGCTTGCGATTCTGTCGCAGAGGGCGGATCCTCCGTTCCTTGGGAGAAACCCCACAGTCCACGTTCCATAAGAACAAGCTTTATGTTATACTTCCAGCTCTGATAATTATTGCCGTCCAACGGTTCGATTTTCGTTATTTCCGCCATTATTCCTTTCGTTTTTCTGAGGTTTTTCTCGACAAACAATTTCACCTTTTTGAGGCAAAATTAACTCCTTCCGGCTTAGGCCAATTTCAAAAAATGACACGTCGATATAACCATAGATGAAAAAACAAAGATCACGTATCTCAAATTCGATTTCCTTACTTGCGGCCTGGGCCCATAACCTGTTAGAACGCTGAGTCGCAGCCAGGCAAATACGAGATACAAAACCAACAGCAACAATAATAGTGATACAAAAAGGTTCAACTATATTTCAACATAACATAACTTCGATATATAAAACTACAACTAGCTGTTAACATTGTTAAAATGAGTGCTGCTGTGATGTGAAACGAATAATCAGGACTAAAGCATCTAGCATTTGATTAAGAGATATGTTTTGAAATGAGTGCCTGCAAAAAATATGGACAGGGGGTGTTTAGCGTGCTTGGAAGCGCTGTCATGTGTATTGACAATTTGTTATTGACATTTACGTTTCGTAGCTGGATTTTGGAATTTCAGCAATAATAGATTTTAGGAAATTATTCTATCAAGAGAAGGTGTGCGCTCAGTTTGAAGATCAAAGATAAAATTCAAATCTTTGTTGATATGACTTTACAATGTAAACAAAACAATACCAAAAACAGGGGAATAAATGTAGAAAACCCCAGATTAAAAAGAAAACTAAATTAAATGCACATCAACAATTTGAAATCTGAAGTCAGGATTTTCTGGACCGGGATTACTTTCAATATCCCCTGCTAAAAACAATAAAATACATAATGATGGTGAAAATGATGACACAATAGTTTTGGGAGCCTACTATGTATACTTCCGCACAGCTTTTCTCTTCCACTTGCAGGCATTCATTTTTGTCAACTTATCCCCACGACAAGAAAGCAACTCCTGTGTTCTTGTCGAAATAAAATTGGCCTCTTTTGGGCCTTCTCGATTCTGGCTACGAATAAAAGTTAATAGCCAGCAGATAAGCCAACCAAATATCGTTTTCCCAATGTTTCTAAAACGACTCGCTGCCCTGCAGCAAAAAGATGACCGCCATTGATGAATTGATAATAACCAGCATGCGGCTAAACGGAGGAGGATTTGAGGCCACGCGCAGGCTAAAATCCGACAAACAAACACACATACCGTATTTCCTCTATTAAGCGCCCGGGCGCTTAATAAATATTTCGCAAAATTGGGTGGGCGCTTATTAGAGGGGGGCGCTTATTGGAGGGGGGCGGTTATTTCATAGTCCTAAAATTTTAAAATCAAGCATCTTCAAAAACAAAACAATAATCTTATGTTAACAATAATAGTGTATAACAATAATCAATGATAACAAAGTTCCGATTGTTATTCATTGACATACGTTAAAAAATGCTATGTTAGCATTTTTTTGGAAGAAATGATAAATGCTACAGCATAGTAAAGCCCCACAATGGACATTGAATTAACAAATATTAAAAATGGATATTTTCCTTAAAATATAATGACTAACTTTGGTCTTAAACTACTTGCTTATGTTGCCATTGATAAAAGAAAGGAATTGATGTCTATTCACATGTTTCTACGCTATTATTTGAACCAATCAGTGAAAATGTAAGAATTCTATTAACCGCCCTGGGCGGTTAATAGAGGGGGGCGCTTATTTCACACTTTTTGATTTTAGGGTGGGCGCTTATTGGAGGGGGGCGGTTAATAGAGGGTGGGCGCTTAATAGAGGAAATACGGTATTCACAGACAGATTTTTTCTCGAGAAGGACTCGATTATATTCTGCTGCGCAGCCGCTTCACTTCGTTCCGCTACGCAGCAGCAACTACAACAGACAGCAAGCCAAGCATGATCACATAATTAGCATAATTTATACTATTTCAACAGATATCTGCTTTACTTTTGAAATATGCTTAATTGAAAAGAATGGGGATATTTTAGCTTGAAAGTCATTATATTCATTATAATGATATAATGATATTCATTATAATGATATATCATATAATTCATTATAATGATAAAGAGGCAACTAATGAAATCGATTTCTGATCTCTTATTCACCTCAAGGAACTTTCTCTCATGGGACATTCATGTGGTAATTTAAGTTTCGCGAGAGATTTCGCTCAAACAAAGCTTCAACTTATTCATGTGTTTTCTTCGAGGTTTTTTGTTTTTGATAAAGATGGCGAATTTTGCTTCAAACTCAAACTTCAAGAACTCATAATGTAAGTACAATTGAATAGTTATTTGCTTTCTGTTTTCGCTGCCAGCAGACTCGAAACATGAGAACTTATCGTTTTCAGTAAACCTTAGTTAATTTAGTTTACATTTTACAGTTTAATTTGTAGAATAAATTAAAATAGTTGAATCTAGACACTCCACGAAAGTTAAAGTACCAGGAAATGGATATATTGTTTCGCTTTGGGTGCCCCCAAGTAGGGGAAGGATAACTGTCAAAGTATCCCAAAAGTTAGCATGTCATGTCAGTAGAGGATATTGTCAGATTTTTCGCTGCAAAAGCGATTTAAAACAAAACAATGCTACTCTCATTGTGATAAATTGCTTTTCTCGCGCTCGCAAATATCTCAAAAGCGAATTTTAGCGTTCTTTGTCCGGTTATGATGAATGTTGAAGGTGCATTAATTACATTAAAGACTCAGATGCAACATGATGCATTAAAATGCCTTTATACGCACCCGACAATCATCTATGAAGGAACAAAGGGCTGAATATTTATGCAACTGATTTAAAATTAAATTCGAAATTTCTTGGATGATATTATATCAATAGCAATAGCAGTAAACCGTGAAGTGCCTTTCGAAAAGCTGTCCCCAATATCTCAATGGCTCTCACATCCCTGGATGCTGGTAGTTTTTTAAAAAATTATAGATTGTTAGCAGAGAGAAAATATTTGAAAACACAATAAATCAATCAGATATTTTTGTTTCTATTTGCATCAAAATGAAAGTCACAATGTGTTTATGCTTATCTCTTACAATTTAAAATCTGATTTTCTACAGAAAAACAATAGGGAAAGTCTTTGATAACAGCTTCACACAGAAATATTCAATAATATAAGCTAGTTGAGTGTTCAGATTATTTAGCAATGCCACCAGTAATTGGATTTTGCTTGTACAAAGATCTCTTTTCTTTTGCCTTCTGTCTCCACTCTTCGGTGATAGTGCGAGGTTTCTCTGGTCCAACTAGAATAAAGATGCTAGGAGTTATTAAGGAATTAAGATACTATTTCTTCAATACACCCATTTGTCTATAAGAAACAAGAACTGGGTTTGCCAAAATTTAAGAAACCTAGTACCAGGCTCAAAAGTTACGAAAATGAAATTTCCATGTAAAAAAGAGTCTATTAATTTTAGTTTGAGCACAATATGGTCTCAGTGAAAAGCAACAATTTTGAAAGTTTTTGCTTGCAAAAGATTGTAGCTTTCAACTTTCATCTGCATGCTTTTGTGAGAGAACCCAGGTTTACATACACCCCAACTTCAAATTAATAAAGTAATTTTAGGTCCAACAAATAAGAAACTAATTCAGAAACTTTTAGTACAAAAATGCAAAATTTTCCAGCCATAATAAGAAACTTTTAGTACCAATAAGTGTTGGTCCAAGTTTCTTGCAAAATAAAAAACATGTAGCTAATTTTGATCACATAATGGTGGGGAGACTGCTTGAGCGTCTCAAATTTAATACAAAGGTGCTACATTACTATGTATTGTTACACGTTGGAAAATGAGTTCTCCTGAAACACAATTTGTTTTTTGTCAGTAACACAAATCAAATAGGTATAAGGGAACAAATTGAATCACCTTTGGTTTTGCAGTAAGCAAAGAAAACAATTGCAACTGCAACACCCACTAAAACACCACCAGCAACCTGGGCTGAATCTTTTACTTTGAGATTGTCTGCATAAGTTACTGGAAATTGTTGTTTGTAGACTGAAAAAGAAGCAAAACGCTTTATATAGTCTCTTCATGATATCCATACAAGATGTGATTTGTTAGGCCAACGTTTAAAAAATTAACTATTTTTACTTCGTTAGAATTCAAAAGACTGAAATGGCTCAGGTCTGCAACTTCGAGTTTCCAATAATAGATAGTAGAATGAAATAAACGGGTTGTGAGAAATTCAAAAGCGAAACTAACGCGCAACTTTGTCTTCTTTCGATAACTCCGTCCAGGGGCCCTTTTCTTTAGTCTCCAAGTCGGCCATTTCTGCAGGCGCGGCAGCTCTTTCGTATGGTGCTGGCTCGGTCATAACATTGGTGGACACTCGAGGAGCCAGAGAGAAACTCCTAGCAAGAAGTCTTTTAACTGGGAGAGAGCTTAAGCGCTGAAGGTTTGCCATTTTTCCTTGTGATGTTCGAAGACAAATTGTGTTTAGGCCAAAAAGATCACTAAAAGTGAAAATAGACCCATAATGCACCAGTATGCGTGCTGCTCTGCATATGTCCCAATCTGAAGGGAGAAATGGGACAGTAGGGAAGGGAACATTGCTGTGCCGATACCCAAATGCCTGGGGATATGGGTGCTTGAAAGCGGCCATTAGATTTTCTCCACCTCAAAATAACTCTGGAGCCTGGTCTACTGAATGTGGTTTTTGAAATTTAAAAGTTCCGTCTACTTTGATAATGTTGAAGGGCTAGGATAAGACTCCTTTAATATGTTATAGCCTGTCAATTAGTCCTATCTGATGTTGGCTAGTGTGGGGCTCGAACTCACGCTCAAGAGACCCCATCGTTGTAGTACGCAGGGGTGGAATTTTGAATTTTGAACTCAACCGCTCAACTCTTTCCGAGTGAAAGCAGCGATATACTTGTTTGGAGGATGTCAATTCCTGCATCACATCATAAGACAAAGTAGATAACAAAGGGAAACCTCATTCTTTAATAAACCAAACTTTATAGAATATCTTGCAAAATTCACAAGACTACATTGAAAATATTACAAGCAGCAAAACTGATCTTAATTACAACATTCGCATATATTTCATTGAACATGTTAGATATCTCACACATATATTTCATTTAACTTCAAAACTAGAGACTCTTTCAACTATATAGCAATAAATATAATGCTTAGGTAATTTAATATGTGCAAAAGAAGTAATTACGTAATAATTTGCATTGATGTGCTGCAAACAATTTGGATTTTACTCCACCCTGGCGATACTTTAGAAACACAGTGATTCTTGCAGGAAACACTGCTGCTATCCTCGAGAAGATACGAAGAGAAATTACAATGCTTGAGATTCATTAGCAGATGCTACAAATTCGTTGAAAGAACGCAGAAATCGATTGCCAATGCATAGCAGGTGGACTGCTACCAATAAGGTAAGTTCGAGTTTTACACGGCGGTGCACAGCACGCGCTTGTTGCCTGTACAAGGTTGTGCATTTGTAGATACGGCTCCTTGTAGCATATAGCAAGGTCTACATCATCAAATGTTGTGTCATCTGTTGTGTTTTCTAGCCAGCTGAGGATTGTACTGTGAGGAATATCTAGAAAATTAGACGATAGCATGCGTTAGTTGAAGCTTGGCTGGAATTAGTACATTAGTATAAAATAAAATCAAGTTGACATCCGCTATCTCGAAATCTGAAGGAAAATTGAAATTTGTTCTGTAGCGAATGTTCGAAATAAAGAATGACGCAACCATACTGTACGAAACGAAAGAAAATGGAAAATCGTTCGTTATCTCGAATGCCTGTTATCAGTGTTTTAGCATCCAAAGTATCACATAAAAATCATAACGAATATTTGAGTGTCATCATTCCCTAAGGGATTTGCAGCTGGGGCTAATGGGTGTTAATAGCCAATTCAACCTATAATAATCGGCAGAAGAAGATTAAAGACTGCAAAGAATACTTGAATCTGGAAAAATTCAGTAACACCAAAAGCCTCGTTTTCGTCACAAAAGATTCTATTGTTCTAAAACCTCGTTTTGAAATTTGGATTAATCTGGATTTTTGTCACGCATGATTTGGATTTGAGAAATTTTTCGACCTGGCAACCCTGGTGTAATAAGAAAGAGCACATATGCATACCGAGATGGGTCATAGGAAGTCTCAGATTTCTTGGAGGACACCCCGGTTGTCTTCTCTCTCACCAACTCTTCTGCTTTTCTCCGTTCATCTTGTTCTCGCTTGAGTCGTTTTGCTCGAAGTTCTTCGATATTTGATGATGATGGTTTTGCTGTGCTTTTAATCTGCATTCGCAAAAAAGGACAGATATTGAAATGAAATGATGATGAAAAGTCTTTAGTTACTTTTTACTCTTGGTATTTATGATCTCAAAGACTGTTGAAAACTTGTCACTAGACATTTTCAAAATTTAATTTCGTTTACTCATTTACCATCCTTCCGAGGTCGGTAAATGAGTACCCAGAATTTCTGGGGGTATGGGTTTATACCAACTGGACCCACATTGATAACAGCTATCAGAGTTGAAGTGGCTATCCAGTATAAATAATCACACTTACTAACTTACTTAATTAAACATACAAGCATGGAAATTGGGACAATCACCCCACCTGCAAAACTTACCAACTCTTTGTACTTTGACTTTTTGGATTTTCTATGTGAATCCTTTTCCTCTTTCTTTTTCATCTTTTTTAAATATTTTCTCACATCTTGCAAGGGGTCTGACAAGTCTTTCCTTCTGTCCTCTGTCTTGTTATCTGCTCCCAACTGGTGAGGTCTTTTTCTTGTGCTTTGAAGATACCAGGCAGGCCCCTCCCCTAGGATGTGAACCAAATAAAAACTATAAGCACAATCTTGAATAATAGCAAAACTACAAATAGAAATATAGTGAAAATCCTCATATGGGAATCTACAAATCGCCTGTTGCCGAAACACAATGTGCTATTGATTCTTTGATTGTCTTTGACAAGAAATATCAGCCAAAAGGTTTTTAAATCATCAGTTCATATATGAGAGTTTCTACTGAATATGTGAGCATCAAAACAACTAACATTTCAGCATAACAAATAAAAATTCTGACCCTTTGAGCTGCTTCATGTACAAGTTACCTTGGCTTAACAAATTTCCTAAACTGTATCCTATTTACTATTACTACTGAGTTATCTGTAATAAGATTAGTATGCGTTACAGATACAGTTTATCAAGGAAAGATACCTTCTTTTTTGGATACAGATTGGCCAAGATAAGTCAGAATTCCAAGCTTCTTTTCGTAGGTTTCCTGTTCAGCTTTTCTCTCTGCCTCGTACTCAGGATTGCTCTTTCTCGTAGCTACTTCCGTCTGAAAGAAAATAGATTTCTCCACCCTTAAATCAATATATTGTTATTACTATATCCTAAATTGAGCTATACGTCTAACACAAGCATCAATATGCCCTATGTACTGAACTACATGAAATTGAAACTATACCTGGTCCTCAAGATCTTGAAAGAAGTTAATATGGCCAGACGAATTAGATATGGATATACTCTTTGATTCACTCTTTGGTGAGTCTTCTTCAAGTTTCCCTTTGGGTAATTTTGATCTTAGTGAATTGATAGCTGCTTCTTTCTCCTATCAAAACATGAATAGAGGAGATCTATTAGTCTTTCTACAAAACAGCTCATGAAACTTCTAATTAATCTGCCAACTGGTGGTATTACTATAAATAGCAATAAATAGATATTGCCTTTACTGACAGCTCAAACCAACAAGGGTACACAATATCAAATGTTCATGCTATTGGTGGTTTGCCTTCAAGAGTCGCATACTATGCAAGGTTTGAGTTAACAAGGCTTTCATGGATCAGGGTTTTGCTGTATATGCTTAAAATCAAGTTTCATAGATTATGTAACAGCCAATGCACTAACAGCAAGTTGGTTGCGTTTTTCTAGCTCTGCGGCTCCCTCTTTGGCCCTTTGTTCGTCCCTTCTCACTCTTGCCACATTGTCTTTGTTTCGGACATGCCATCTATAAGAAAAAAAGTATTGTTACAACTTCAGATTTTTCTTCGCATGAGCATCATAAAAAGGTTGTCTGTGAAGGTTTTACCAATCACAACATTGTCAGCACTATGAAATGAATAAAGTTGAATCCTGATTAATGTACAGGCATATTTATACATGATAAAGCTTTTTTAGTGCATGTAAAATCTATGCCTTGTATGATTATTGTGTGGTGAAGAAGATAAATTTATTGTTGAAGGTTTCTCACTGCTCTTATTATCATGGGATTTACATTTCAATATGTCTGTTTTCTTGATCGTCATCTGCATATAATAAATATCATGGCATACTTTTACCTTTTCTTGGGAAGAATATTCATCTTCCTTTATTCCAATACTTCAAATAAAAACAATTTCTAAATGAAAACTGCAACGATAATTTGAAAACAACATCAGTAAAGAAAGAAGACTGAAAAAGTCCTCCGCATCATCGATTTTGCTGCTCAGCAGAATCCTTCCATTGCATTTGATTTGCATTGCATTGCATTGCAGTGAAGCAAGCAAGCATGGCAGACAAATCTTACCTCACTGCTTTTTCAGACGCTGTTTTGAGCATCTCAGCCACTTGGGGAATTTTAATAGCACAGCAAAAAAGCCATAATTATCCTCTTCTCGTCGCTTTAAAGTGGCCTTATTATGTTGATGTTACGGCTGGTTTGTTAGGATTTTGCAGCTTAGCCTTTGCGAGTTTCCTTGGCTGTTTGAAATTTGCAGTTCTCCTACCCCATCAGCACGGAACAGTCACGAAGCTCCATCAATATTTCTCCTTCCTTGGATCGTGTACAGGTAATTAAATTAATATTCTATTATATATTCGCAATGAAATTTTATTTATTGGTTGTTTTTGCTTTCACTCAACCCTCCTCCCTCGCCACACCCCCTCCCCTCTCCTCACTTGATTACCTATATCAGTTCTTTGTTCGTTTTAGGACTTCCACTACTTGCTGCTGCATATTCCATGCAAACGAGATACCAAACCATGCACAACGCGTTTGTGATTCTGAGCATTGCATGTCCGTTGCTTGATTTGTTCAGCTTTGTAAAACGTGGAATCATCCAAGAAAGTGCAAGCACATTGTCTATCATAACAATTCTTCTGTCTTCCACAGTGCTATCTGGTGGTGCTTTTAATGTGAACGGAATCCTAGGCTCAGTGCTGTTTGCAATTGCTGGGCTGGCTGTTGGCACGGAAGGGACAACATCATGGCGTAGATTGAAAAACGTTGATCTGTTTCATTTTGTGCTGGCGTTTGGAACAATAAGCCTTGCTGCTGGGTTGTAAAATGGATCATGTCTTCGTATAGCTGTGTTTGACAAATCTGTGTTTTCATTTGTTACCAGACCCTTACAGACCAGTGAATGCAGATATTGAATTTGGGAAACTTTTGGCACAAATTAGATAATACAATGCACTTTTCTAGAATTAACATTTTTACAGACCACTACAGCCAATTTTCGACTTTCCATATCAAAATCTGATTTCAAGTGCTGCTAGACTTTGTTTCCACCTTCAACTGTAAAGAAAGCATCAAAATTGACTTTTTTCAACAACTTTTGTGTGCCATAGTACCTTGTTATTTGCGATTCATTAAAGAAAATAATTACTTTGTGGAACACGAGCAGTTGAAAGGGTAAAATGTACTACTCTTTACAGACAATTTGGTAATAATTACCATATAATTATCTCAATAAATTCTTTTTAATACCTGATACTTTACAATGCATAATAACAAGTGATGATAAGATGTATCCACCTTCATTTTAATTAATGATGGATTTCTGTAACCCATAAATAACTCAAGAACAACAGAAGGGAACCTTTATCAGACAAGTCAACAGAAGTTGGCATATTGGCCACATACTCCTTATCCAAGGTACAAGGTTGCACATAGCAGGGGTGTTGGGTACGACATCCCCCGAACATTTTAACTGTTCGTCTATAATTTGTGAGTTCTGGTTGAAAACGTAAACTTTTTTGTTAAATAATTGATGCTCAGTTTTGTTTTGATGCTCTTTATTACCCTGCTTACGCCAAGCTGTAAAGTTGTCATCCTGTTTTGCATGCCAGGTTGACATTCTTTCCTCTGTTCATCATAGCACTGTAATACCACTGATAATTGGTGCAGTTGCCATAGTCTCGTTTAATGTAGACCTTTTTCTTATACCATTTACAAATACTTTTTGCTGCTTGACCGTTTTCCCTGATCCCTCTGCGAAACTTCCAGGCAGTGCAGCTTGTGTTTCTCAGACACGTCTCGTAGCACTGAATCATATTGTACACCTTGAACCTGTCTTCAGGACTAGCTTTGTTCTTCGTCCGAATTCCACGACTGGATATCTTGTACACACTGTGACAGCGTGTGGCGTTCAGGTCTTTCTCCAAACTATCGCATTGTGTTGTTATTACTTTCCACTTCGGCATCACTGCCCCAATACATACGCAAAGAACTGCTATCAATCGTTTAAATTGGCGTGGAAAATACGACATCCTTCTGTACTTAAATTCACTTTCTCAGATATCTATTTTAATGACTCTCCTTGAGCTTCTGTTAATTCTCGAAATGAGAGCTGAAAGTCGGCTTGCTGAACAATTATATCATTTATAACAACTGCCAATTTGATTATAGCGAATATAACAAATTTTTGTTCGGCTTTTGTTGTGTAAATTTTGCCCACCAGTTGTATATTTTTTCATTTTTATATTTCAGAGAATAGAGATCTTATCAATTTATTTTATACTCGCATCGCAGATGCCTGTAAGTGAGCTGTTATTGTTCCACTGTTGTAAATATTAGGATTTTTGTACATTGAGTTTCGTGCAAGATTTTGCAACAATTTGAACAAGATTTAGCTCGGCTATGTATCGATTGTCTTGAGGAAACGATTTCGTGTGAAACCTGACAGTATTTGAGTTAACTTTCTAGATTTCGCAATAAAATTACTTGTGATCATAGGCGCCGACTACGTGGGGGCTTGAGGGCTCAAGCCCCCCTGGAAATTTCTACGGGGGGCTCAGCCCCCCCTGGGAATTTTGTTTGGGATCTGAAAAAACACGTCTATTTTATTGAAGACACACTAATAAAAGAGTTGAACTGATGATACTGTAGTCCATGATGCTATATCTGTTTTATTGCAATGTTTTGGTTTTTTATTATACATAATACATATGTATATTGTACGTTATTCAAAGTGAATCTTTCCACTTTTTTAATTTTCCATTGCTTTTTAATTTTCTAGCCCCCCCCTGGGAAAAGTAAAAGTCGGCGCCTATGCTTGTGATTGTGAGAGTTAAAGAATGCGCAGTTACACACTACCCAGTGCTCCGCAGGAGTGCGAATACAAATGAGTTTAGACTCTATTTTGATGTTTGATGTAAAATTTGACATATTGGGCTCAGCAAGTTTTCTCCGAGGAAATGGTTGCTTTTTCCAATCGAATATATAAGTGATAAATAAAAAATAAATAAGAATCTCATACAATGTATGCATAAAACAGAATGTGAAAGTAAAGCTGTTGCTTAACACTTCGCGATTACCCGTGCATTATTACACCGATGCTTAAATGCAGCTACCTGTATTTTCATTAATTATGCATTTCTGCAATCCAAAAATTACTTTCATGAACATTATTCTTGTAAAAGAAAAGGATTAATAGTGAGCTTCATACGCTGTTCACTACGACGACAGCTGTTTAAAATTCAAAAAAATCAAGTGTTATTAAATAATCTTTATTTTCCTGGTTCCGCTGCGCTCCAAACCCTTTGTCTTTCTTTACATTTCAAAGTGACAGTTTCTTCTCTGTCCATCATGGCACTGTAATACCACTGATATTTGGTGCAGTTGCCATAGTCTTGTTTAATGTAGACCCTTTTCTTATACCATTTACAGATGCTTTTTGTTGCTTGACCGTTTTCCCTGATCCCTCTGCGAAACTTCCAGGCAGTGCAGTTCGCGTTTCTCAGACACGTCTCGTAGCACTGAATCATGTTGTAAACCTTGAACTTGTCTTCACAACTAGCTCTGTAGTTCGTCCGAATTCCATTGCCGGATATCTTGAACACATCGTGACAGCGTGCTGCGTTTAGGTTCTTGAAACTATCGCATTGCGTTGCTATTACTTTCGACTTCGGCATCACTGCAGCAAATACGCAAAGAACTGCTATCAATCGTTGAAATTGGAGTGGAAAATACGACATCCTTTTGCATTCAAACTCACTTGCTCAGATATTTATTTCTATGACTGCACCTGAGCTTCTTTTTATGACTGTCCCGAGCTTATTGGAGCTTCTTTATGACTGTTTACGTTTCCGAGCTTCTTTATGACTGCCTACGTTTACACTGTACCGGATAAATTTTATCCGCATTAAATGGTTTGCGTATACACTCTCTGCCGAGCAAGCCTGATTCTCATTGTGCCCATAGTGAATAGAAAAAACTAGTTGTGCCTGCGTTTACACTGTCGGATTAACTTTGTTTCCTTGCAGCCGAGCATGCGCTGATCATCAAGAAAAACAAAATGTGACGCATTTTTCTCTCAAATCTTATGGGTTTAGTGGAAACGGGAGAAGAATTTAGATGCGGATAAAATTAATGTGGTTCAGTATAAACGTAGTCTCGCACCCTTGACGAGGGGGGATGAAGGACACACACAAATTTGGGAAATTTTCAAGTGTCCCGGGACTTTTGTCCCCCTATTGCATAATTTATTTTGATCGGAAATTTAGTTTGTAGCTTGTTGGAAAAAAAGCAAAACCTTCAACAGGTCGTATGCACTTGAATAATCCATCGTTGAATTGAATTATATGACGCAATTTCACGTTTGATTGCATAATGCATTGCATGGAACCGAGGTGGATAGTTTTGCAGCCGAGGCCATCAAAACAAAAAACGTCATCATAATAAACAAACATGTTGAGAAAGTGGATGAAAATTTTATTTTGTTTCGTGTGAAATTTCGGTTTTTGAAGTTTTGTAGATAAAATTTAAGATTAACTCGAACATTTAGAGAAATAAATATTTGATCTCTCTCATTATCTGGGAGAAAGGAACTGCGTAAAGCGATGACCCAGGTTGGAGAGTCTGTGTCGACCGAGGTCGATGAATCAGCTTGTCAAACTATCGGAGTGAGCGATGATCAACCATCACCAAAGCGAAGAAAAGTTGGTGAATTTTGCCCATTGAAGACGCTGGACTTGGAGGCAAGATTGCACCGAGTCTTATCCTGTACAGTCTGCCTTGATTTGCCATTTGGAGCTATTTACCAGGTTTTTAGTAACTTAATTCTTTTCAGATAGTAGGCGTATAGGCCTAGTCTTAGGCCTTTCGTTTTGTTATTATGTTACGCCCAAAAACCGGTATGGAAAGTATGGCAGTTTTCGCCGAGATCTCGGGTGTGCAGCCTAAAATTCCCAATTGTGCAAGTGTGCAATGCAACAAATATGTACTTCAAGTGTGCAATATGAACTTTATATACTCATATCCTAGGTTTCCAAGTTGTATTTGTTCGCAGTAACTCACAAATTTAGAATGGAAACTTGCACTTGAAAGTAGGCCCATTCCACTCGCAAGTGTAAAAAAAATTTTCGCGCTTCGCGCGATGTTGCAGATTTCCCCTCATCACAAATTACTGAAACACTGGTCTCAGGAGGTGCAAGTTACCAAGACCACGCCCTTATGTTTCGGACACACCCTATTTATCAAGTGTGCAATGACAATTTACAAAAAAAATCTCGGGTGTGAATCTGCCATACTTTCCATACTGGCCCAAAAATAATACAGATAAATTTACACAGAAAATCACAATATATGTTGAAATTGCTGCGGTCTTATCGAGTAATTTATTTTAAATGTTCAATTGAATTGCCATTTTAAGGTAACCGGGAGTTTTTCGTATTTAAAAATATTTTTCGAGAAAGTTACTGCCATAAATGTCGTCGTTACGATAAAAGTAGATGTCGCGTGACCAGGCATTGAGCTTAAAATATTTCAGGAATGAATTGTTTTTAATGTGTATATTCTACATAAATTTTTGTGGCCATCTGTAACTCACTAGAGCAACAAGATAACAGCAATATTTTTATCGAGGAGGTTTCAAAATGGGAAAATGATATTTCGAAGCACTGTATCTCAATTATAGCAAGACTTTTGCTTCAATGTTTTTTTCCATGCATCTAAAATTCGGAAAACTTTAATCAGTTAACCACACCCTGCATCGAATTTATTTTCATTACTCCGTGGGTGATAAATATTTCAAAAGCTGTTTAATACAAGCTTCCAAGTCTACAGGTGTATGGATGGTGCCGCAATGCTCTCCCAGCATTTCATTTTAAATATTTATTATTTTTTTCAAATGAAGTCCATTGATGAGGAGACGAGAGTCCCAACTTCTGTTGTTGTTTTGCGCTGCGTGGCATGGACACGATTCCCTGGGGAGGAACAATGGAAAATATCGTTTTTGCAAGATGCTTCATGACAAAGCCACCTTTTCTTGGCCTCATTGTTGTAATTTGCTTTTTAGCTGCATGTTCTATAACTTTTGTCATCGATAGTGACCTTTGAGACACGACGATTATAAAAACTAACAATTGAGAGGGACCATAGGCTGCTTCATCTCTCATTTAATTTTGATCTAGCTAACGAGGTCGCAATGGCAAAATCTTGCATGATACCTAAACTGAGCGATGTTTTTTCATAAGAAACTTGGATCAGCAAATAGTAAAAGAAAATTCTTGATTCTTCGTGACACCTTTGACGCTTTAATACTAAGAGAACCGAAAATATTCTACCTTTTTGAGGTTTTGGTTTTTAACTTTTCAAAATCAAAGATTACAATCTAGTTTCTTCGAAACCATTGTCTGATAAAGAAAATGTGTATTTCATTTTGGAGTTGCAGAACCGATTCTAATTCATAATTTAGAGCAGTTGAAACAGGGACAAGATCGTCAGGAAATTATCACACCACAAAATTCGCTTTATAGAGATAAATTAAATTGTTCTGTTTGGATTCCTCCAAGACGCTTTATGTTATTGCTCTAATATAATAATCACAAAATAAGCCGTTATTTTTACCATCTCTTTTATACAGTGTCAGAATGGACATCTCAACTGCAGCCGCTGTTTCAATCACCTTCTCGCGGATGCGAGGCTGAAGAATGAGTCGGCCAAATGCCCCAGCTGTCGTATCGAGATCAGTCATAAAACCTGCACGAGGAATTTGGCCGTCGAGAGCGCAGTCTCAGAACTACCTGCCGAGTGTCGTCATTGTAGAACTGCGTTTACTAGAGGTGACGTCACATGGCATGAGAACGAGCTCTGCATGAAAAGGTGAGAAGCGTGTTGCAATAGATAGTGGAGCCTCCATCTGGGCCAGTCGAGCCTCAATTTGGGCCAAACGAGACTTCATGTCGTTGACATCCTTGTGATAAATGAGACCATTTTGTGGAAAATTTAAATACCCCCGGTTTTGGTTCCAATAATTAATTTGAGCTTTCAATAATTTTGAGGTAATTTTTATTTATACCAATACCAATATACCAATACCAATTCGCAACCAACCCTGATTCATCATAGACGTTTATATTTTCCTGCTGTTTTCATCTTCCATTTAATTCATTCACATGTCTTGAACCTGATTTTGATAAGCATTATCTTGCTTCAAGTTCGAGCTCAGCGAGCCCCAATAGTCTCGAGGCCTATGCTGAAGGTCTTGGGCTCGAGTCTAGTCAATATTGCATCTTAGATCCAAAACTGCTACCTGGCTATTTGAAGGTAACGTTTCTTGAATCGCTCATAATGGCTGTACAGTCTACTCTCGATAAGTGGAACCTCCACGGGACCGAAAAAATGGTTCCACTTATCGAATGTTCCACTTATCCGAATTATAGGTTTGTTAATGCAAATCCAAGGGACCGGAGAAATTGGTTCCAATAAACAAAAGTTCCACTTATCCGGAGTTCCACTTATCGAGAGTAGACTGTATTTATCAACTTTTTCAACAGGCAATCTATTTGCAAGTTCAACATTATCGGCTGTAATTGGGAAGGTGTGAAGTCCTCACAAGAAGGTCACGAAGATGGCTGCAATTATCCACTAAAAACGGGTCATGAATTGATGGATGCAATTGAAATAAATTTCCAGAAAAAGAAAGAGGAGACAGATAAATTGAAAATGTTAATGCAGATGATGTCTTGTGAAAAAATTTCGATTTGTGGTAAGTTGGTCATCCCCGGATTTATTTCGCATTTCTTATTGGGTCTCGATACAATATCGATTTCGTAGAAAGGAGGTCTTGTGCATCAAATTATTGCGAGGGTACACATTGCGTCCCTGTGCCCTGCTCGTAACTCGCTCAACACAAGGGACTTATGGACTTACTATTCAAACACTTGTACGCAATGTAGTGAGTCTACTACGAGGGACCCATGAAAATGTATCGAGTTATTGAATGCTTGAGTTATCGATGGTTAGAAAGTACTAGCAAATCTTTCAAGAGGAATGCAAATTGGTTGGAATTATCGCGGGTTTGGATTATCGGGATTTTACCGTGTTGTTAACTGTCTTTTATAGATATTCAGTTGTCCCCATGCCGCTCCGATGACTTTTTACCGAAGCTTTATTACGAATCCAACCGGTTCAATGCATTCGACCAGAGCTGGATGATAAAAGCGTCCGTACACGGTAACGAGAAATCTTTGGACCGAAATCTCACGTACCAGGTCATATCGCGGACCAAATGTAACATGGAACTCAAGTACTACCTCGTCAAAGGACCCTATGGAGAGCTGGACATTATTCCGGACCTGCAACGGTTCGAATTTACCGATGACAAAAGAGAAACCGCACGACATCCGGTCGTATTGAAACAATCGTCCGACTGTGACCGGCTTTTGAGCACAAAAACGATAAACGTAAGAATGTTCATGTTTTTCATCGGTAAGTAAAAAATTAACAATGTTTAATGTGTGTAAGTAGCCGTGAAAGCTTTATAAAGCCCCCAAATCTAATTATTTCCCCTTTTCGAAGCGATATTTTGAATGACGCCTTCCCTCTCTTTTAAGCCTCCTCAACCACTTTTGAATTAAGTATCCTTTTTAATACCCCTCTTTGAAACCTGGAGAATTAAATAAGCCCCTCTGGGGGCTGAATACAGCTTTTACGGTAAATTGTGTATTCAGCGTGACGTGGAAATTCACTAAATGGCAAACTTTATTTGTGCATTCATAAAGTTTTAGAACAGCAATATTATTTATCAATTAATAATTCAATTATAATGGCTCAATTTTAATCAATTATATCCCACCAAATATGGACAACTGCAGTCCAATTTTTAGTAAATACATTAATGTCTCGACACAACGACCCCTTCGCAACATTTTTGCTTTTGAGCTGTCAAACACTACAATATATCCTCAATTTAAACAACTCCCCAACTAAACAAGTACTGTTGGCTGCTTTAAAACTTACTATATTGGGCTTCCACTGTATTTTTTCGTTACTTGCTAACAAGATGCAAGGAATAAGCATTAAAGATCAGATAAGAGACATCCTATAGATTTGAAAGCAATTCTCAGAAAAACGACACCAGTATTTTACCAGAAAGAACAATCATATCAGTATTTTTATTCCTACCACAATATTTGTATGTTATTTATTTTCATTACCACCTCACATTAACAATACTCGCAAGCAGAAATAATTTACTGATAACCCAAAGTAGAACCCTCGGAAATCTGAGAAATTCAGTTTATTTTTTTTCCAATTACTGCACTGTGAAAATTTGATTAATTTTTGAAACCAAATTTTCTGATAACTCAGCAATACTAGCTGGAAAGCATTCTAAAATATAAAATATCAAATGATAGGTTTATAGAAAAAGTGGTTTCTATGTCAAAAACACTAAACAATATCAATAATATTTGTGATGGCATTATTACACATTATCATTCTTTCTGATAAAACTTATTAATTACTTTATTTAAAGAATGTTTTTAGCTATTTCTTTATTCATCGCCAGAACCAGAGCTGCGTTTCATTCTTCTATTCCTTGGAGATCTTCTTGGTGAACTCTTGTCTAAAAATGCAAAAAATATCAGTTTTATTATTTAAAAACACTTTTACACCCCCCATAGATCTAAGTTATTCCATTCATAAATGGTTGGTGGCGAATAGAACATTTCCAGAGAGTTGTTCAAAATGATTACTGTCTCGCACACAAAAGCTGATATCTCGAGTCAACTACTTACTGAAGTCAGTTGTGGTTTCTTTTGGCAGCCAACCATAATCAACATCATCTCTTTGTTGGGTTCCCATCTCCACTGGTGTAGCTTTAGATGACGACTTCTTGCCCTGGAAATAATTTGAAAAGTTTACAGACACTGCACTATGTTCTTTACATCACACCAGGAGTTCAACAAGTGAGTGCGCGACAACTTGCATAGTCAAGAATTCATGGAGATATGGCAAGAAATGCGTTAAAAAATAACTTACCCGAACTGATGAGAAAGCGTAGTTCAAGCCGAATATTATCAAAAGTGCCAAAGCGACAAGGAAGAGGTACAAGAAGAATCTGCAAAAAATTGAATTGATTAATGGCTTTGCAATTTGGATAATCACAACATTAACAACATTTTAAAAATACAAAACAAGGAAAATTAGGTAAGCTGTTTAACTCTAAGCATATTTGAAGTGGTGCTATTATGTATCCCAATTGGTCACTATAGAGTCACAATGGTGATAGCCAAGAAGGCATGTATTTTAGATATACAGCTGACATCCACTGATTATTCACTATCTCAAACATTTGCTTTCCAGAACAATTCATTTCCCTCATTTTGGTATATTACAGTTGAGACATTCATTTTTAGAGCATCTTCTATCTCAAAATCCAATTTCCTTTGAAAGTCAAGATAGTGGATGTCAACTGTATATATATAGAGTGTCTTAGACTCACGTTTCTCCATCGAAGCTTTCTTCAACTTCTTGAAAGGTAACTGTTTCATTAAAAACCGCACCACCAAAATCTGCACCATACTAAAAAAAACATAATAATGCTTAGAAATATATTTAACAAAAGATAAATTAATTATGACCAGTTTGGTGTTAAACATCATATTGGCTCCATTATCCAACCCAACAAGGGTGTGAAATTCTCACCTCATCCTTGTAAGTGACAACAATCACTAAACCAAACGGCCGTCCACCATAACTCTCATGTGGATGAAAAGCGTATTCAAAGCTGGCCTCAGTGCCTCCCTCTACCAAACGGTTGTAACGATAGCCAGTGAAATTCTGAACATAGTAGTTGTAGTCTTGTGGATAACGGAATGAAGCGTCCATTGTCTGAATGGTGAAATCTTTCAACCCCTTGTTTGTGAATCCAACCAATACACTGATTGGTTTTCCAGCAGGCAATTCTATATGAAAAATAAAACAATTTAGACCCAAGTCAGAGGGGCTGCTATGTATGGTGGCATTAGCAATCAAAGATATTGCTATTTGGTTGAGTCTATGGTAAATCAAGCTTGCAATCTAATTCTTTAAAGTAGCTAATTTTGAAGATATTGCAAAAAACTGTCTCTAGAGAAAACATTGTTTGGGGGAGGAGAGCGATGAAGGATATGTGGAAAATTTGCAAAAACTGTGGGAGTCCCAGGTCAATTATTGTAGTTAATCTTGTTGTTTTATTTCACTTTAATTTACTTTTCTGAGTGCTTTAGATTTTACCACAGAAATTCAATGCTTTATGAACTCTAACAAATTTCTTCACATCTCTCCGCAGAGTGTTTGTAGATGAAAATTGGAATTGTGAATTTGGCACAATGGATTGTGAACTTGACACAAGGAATTGCAGTTACACAGTTGCATACATACGTTTGTCAGGGTAGCTTGGAAAGAGAAATGACAATTCAACATCCGGTGAAATTCGCAAGCCTGTCGTGGCAGAATCATCCGTTGGCTGTTCTTCTTCTGGTTCAACCTGAGGCAATAAAAGTAGCTTATAGCAAAAGGAACACAACTAATATCTGTGGCCAAGTTAAAAACATTTTGCCTATTAAAAGTATTGAAAACAATGGAAGAGTTAATTGTGCTGCTGGGAAAGTTTGTGTTACCTTCTCAGTTGCATCAGTTGCATCGGCAGCGTCTGCACTATCATCATCAGTTTCAGTTTCAACCTGGCAAAATTGCAAAAATTGAAGCATCATAATTGGAAAAACAAAAGAAAGCAGGTTTAATTTATATTAGCAGCATTTAAAAGGGAGATTTACAATTAAATAATCTCCATGGCTTACAAAAAAGGATACTTGATGATGGCCAAAGAATGAGTAGAACTGATTGATTGGGAAGCAACTATACCTTGGATTCTGAATCTTCATCATTTGTGGCTTTTGCTTCGTTCTCTCCTTCGTCAGCGTCAACTTCATCTTCTGTTGCATCTTCTACACCAGCAACAAATACTGAAAGAAGAAAATAAACGTATTACCCAGCGAATTACCTACTTCGTATCTCTAAACTGTGATTTGGACTCAGCCTGCTAAAAGCAATATCCTAAAGGGTTATTAAAGTTTGATGGAAAAATAATAGGATTGCTTAGAAAATGATATAAAACAGTGTCGTGTTTAACGCAAAGTTATCCCTGAAAATCGTATCAAGATATATCTGTTCTATTAATGGATAAGGTCATGTTTTAGAAGAAAAACGTCTTCATAGTGACACGTGTAATAAGGTTAGGCCCAAATCTACCATATTTCCATTGTTCCTCTGGAGACAAAGGACATGAAAAAAAGTAAAAAATACTTACCATCATTGACAACTACGGATAATGGAAAAGCAACCAAAAACACTAAAAAGAGATTAGTCCAAAGGCGAAACATCGTGAAAGTGTGGCAAATTGACGATTCCTTTGATATAATAGGATTTTTCCAGCAAATCTTCCCCCTTCGGAACGTCCTTTACGCAAACTTTGTTTTTGTTTGAAAGAAAATTTTTTGTTCAAAGTTCACGGAAGTGAGACTCTCACAAGCCTCGTCTTGAATTTACCCTGGTTGCGTGACGTCATGTCTGTACTCCTTTGATTTGATTCAATGGTAGAATGCTTGCTAAAACTCCACAAACTTTTTAATGTTCAAGACTTCCCACAAGAAGGATTATTTAACACGATTAAACAAAAATTAAAACAACTCTCTTCATGAGTGTCTGATATGACATTGCGGAATTGCGATATTGAGAGTTTTGCTAAACCCTCAAACTCAGTACCCAAATATTCTAATGATTTTGACGCATTGTTTATATCACCAGCGTTTTCGCCATATATTGGAATTTAGGCCAAGTCGATTTTACGCCCAAGGTGAATAAATATTAGACAGACAACAAGAAGTCATGCTTATTAAAGTCAAAACATTGACAGGGAAAGAGGTATATCATATAATCTGACTTTGCTCACAAAGCTTCGACTAAGTCAAAACTGTTTCTACTTGAACTGACACACTTCACCAGGAGCGAGACTCGAGCTAAACTCATTTCCTTTCATTTCAGATTGAAATTGATATCGAACCAAATGACAAGGTAGGCTTTTTTCATTGATATATTACAAAGAGTGATTAACAGGCTTATATCAAAAGGTTTGAGCTTTGTCAAATTTTATTTCAGGTTGAAAGAATAAAGGAAAGAGTTGAAGAGAAGGAAGGAATTCCTCCCGCTCAACAAAGGTAAATTATTTAATTAACACAGGATTATAATGGAAATTATAATATAGTGAGTCTAAATATACAAATCAGGTAACACCAGAAATGATGCAGGAGTGCTCAAGCTCCACCAACCTGAGGTTAAGTATAAATTATTTGCCCAATAGAATAAGAGGTAGGTCACAGGTTCAAACTGCTAAAATCTTGAGCAAATTTAACCTTACACGCATTTTTTATAAGCAATTTCAACTTGGGCCCAGTATTAAAAATTGCTTAGCTGGAAGGCAAATTTGAGTACTCAAAATTGCTTAGCAATTGCTTAACTTTTTGTTTTTTTTTTGAAAATAGATTAGAAAGAGGTAAATATGGTGTCAGTTCACATTTCCTGTTAAATACTGAAAATACAATTTTTCAAATTGCTTAGCAGTCTTCAATCCAGTACTAAAATTGCTTAACTTTTTGCCTTGCCGAAATCTGCCTTGCTTATAAACCAGTTGCTTATAAAACAAAACGCGTGTACAGCTTTTTCACATAGTTTCATAAACACTTGGAACAAATTGCCAGTCAATGTTATTAACTGTAGCCCGATAAATAGTTTGAAATTGATGAGATGTGAGCAGCCCACCACATGGCTAGGAAACATGCTGTTGCATGCCCAACAACCCATAAATCAATGCAGCTAAAGCACACAGTTAAGAAAAGCATATTGTCTTTGAACAATAGAAGAAACAATTGACTTATGTGTTTGAACAATATGCTTAAGGTGAAGTCCGCAGGTTCTAATGCATTTAATACTTAGTTTTGTCTTATGTGTCAACAAATGTTTAATAAGTGAAGAAGGCATTGATTGATTTGTTCTTTTGCAGGTTAATTTTTAGTGGAAAACAAATGTAAGTAATAAGCAGAATGGTGATGTATTTCACGGCTTCTAATTTTGTATTTCTATGACTCCAATCTTCTTGATTCCTTGGGTCCTTATTTCTTATAGAACTTAGCATGTGTTTGTGGCTTGATCTCTCCTTTCTTCAGCAAATCATCTTTAGCTAAATACATTTCTTCATGAAAATGAAAGCAAAATTTAGTAAGACAAAATGTTATGCAATTGGTAAATTTGTTATTGTTGCTGTCAATTTTTAGCCATCTACAATTTCTTCGTTGCTACCGCTACCTAAATAAATTATCAGTTCTTGTCATCCTGCAAACTTAATGTTCTCTGCATTTGAATATGGCCCCATGAGGGTCTTATTTGAAGGGGTTGGGTTGAGGCTTATTTGAATACTGGTATTGAATCAAGCCACACAAAAGTTTTTATTTTTCACGTAAATGTTGGCTTTATATTAACATGCAGATTGTTCTTTATAGGAACGATGATAAAACAGCATTAGATTACAAAGTCACTGGAGGATCTGTTCTCCATCTGGTCCTAGCATTACGAGGTGGATTTTTGTAAGGACTTCTGGACTCAAAATAGATCTCCATCTGTCATCCTCTTCAGAAGAATTATGGCAATGTCTATCAGAATTCACCCAGACGTTGCTGCCATATGTAATTTATTTTATAATTAAAACAAAACATGATGAAGTTATGTCATTTGTTTAGTTCCATGTTCTATTAAATGTTTAATAAAACATTTTTTCTTTTCCTATTTCTTGTTGTACCTATGATCTGTCTATTCCACACTGATGAAAATGTTCCAAATAATTAAAGATAATAATATTCATATTCATATTAGTTTGTTTTGCGATATCTGAACTATTTTCTTTGTAAGTCCAATTCTAATTATTGTCCGGGTACCAGATATTTACACTGAACATCTCACGACTATCATTAGTGATTTTGGTGCATGTTAATTTAAACAATAACACCGAATCAACAACAAGATGGAGGATGAAGTTGACGAAGACGAAGATCAAGCCATCAGGTTTTGTTTTGAGAAATTCAAGAATTTTAGCGAACGAGGGAAGAACTCGTTTATCAAACAATGCGTTGCAATATGCAAGGTAATTTTTTCTGTATTTGTAATGTTTATTTACACTGTGCCAGTTCTCCTGTAAGGAACGTTAATGTCTGTAGGCCAATGTTTGGAAACGCCCACTTCGACCTTACTCCAGCTCAAATGCGTTATAACATTACTGTTACATCAATGCATTAGATACATAGCTATTAAAAATATCCTTCTGTTATCACAGCATTCCCAACTTCAACTTTTACACGAAGATATCGAGCGAATTCTCGCCAGAGATTTCGTCGCACTGATGCCGACTGAACTTTCCGAGAAAATATTTTTCTATCTCGATGTGACGTCATTATGCAAATCCGCATGCGTGAATCGTAAATGGAGGAAGGTTTCTGAAAGCAATAAAGTCTGGTTAGTACATTATAAACCTACTTTACAAGCCAATATTTAATCTAAGGTTGTCCACCAAGCCAGCAAAGTCTGCAGAAGGCCCTAATTAGACTACTTGTTTTCTAATAATTTCAGAACGGCAAGGATAGTCTAAACGCGATAATAAGACTCTAATTAAAAGAATAAGTAGACCCTTTGTGAGTAATGAAGTGATATTTCAATCAATTTTATTGAGCTCATATTTAAAACCTGGCTTTGTCTACCTCTAAAAACTGCAGAAATCTGGGACTGCTAATTTTCAAAATATTCGTATAGCTATCTCGAACAACTCGCTATCTCGAACAGATTCCCATTTCCCCTCGTTCTCTATTTAGGTGAATTTAGTTCGGATATCTCGAACTCCCGCCATGTCGAACCAATTTTCATTCCCCCTTGCGAGTTCGAGATAAGCGAGAGTTGACTGTATTACACCGGTGAAAATGATCTCAAGCTGATCAGAGGGCGTCTGTTAGTTGAATAAGACCGTTTGTAGCTGATATTCATGCAGCTTATTGATTTCCATTTGTTGATTTTCAGGTATTTGCAGTGTTTGTATAGAAGCTGGACTTCACTCAGCAATGACGAAAGCATATTTGACGAGCCTGAGTTTATTCGCTCAAGACCAAGTTCTGCCTCCAGGAAACTGCGCAACTCGTCGAATTCCCCCCTTTTCTTTGATTTCAACGAAGCGAACGCATTCAAAAACTCAACTGATTGCAGAAAATGGAAGAAATTCTTCATTAGAATCTATCACTTGGAACGAAATTGGGCCGAAGGCTATTACGTTGTGAAACCCGTTCTAAGAGGACACCAGCAGCCTGTTTCTTGCATGGATTGCAATGGTAATTTCACCTTAAGGTATATGGACAATGGCGCTTTTAATAAACGCCCGAATGCTCGTATAATTCTTTCGCCTTAATGAAGTGGGCGTTTAATTAAAAGGATGGACGTTTATTAGCAGAGCTTCGTTTGCAACAACGTACGAGTTTATGTCCAGTAAAAGTGTTATTAAGCCCCTGTAAGGGGTGTTTCATTTACGGGACTCCAGAGGGGCTTATTAAAAAGGGGTTTCATTCAAAATCGCGTTTCATAAGGGAGATTATTAGAGAGGGAAGCTTCAAAGAGCTTTTAGGTTGCGTTAGGTATTTGAGGCAATTTGATCGAAGCTTGTTCATGTTTGTGTTTTAGTTAGCCTCGCTTATTAGAAGTGGTGCTCAAAAGAGGACACAATTGACACGTATGAGTATAGTCAACAGAAAGTGTTCTACAGCATAGTCAATAGAAGTATTGCTCTTTCGACTGAGATTTTTGGTATGGGAGCCATTGAAGAGTACGTAAGGTATTTCAACGTGAAAATTATTTATCGTTTTAGGACGTGTCATTGCTTCTGGTTCACTGGACAAAACCGCGAGGATTTGGAATTTATTAAATTGCCAATGCATTGCTATTCTAACAGATTTTCAAGACTCGGTCAAATGCATGAAACTTCTGGTAAGTTCACCACCTATGCACGAAATAATAAAAATTGATTGAAATTTGGCTCACAAACAGTCAAAACGTACTATTTAGGGCCTTCTGATCACGTTGGAACAATTTCCAGCCCTCTAGGACAATTGGTTCAAAAGTTAAAAATTTCAAATGCTTGCAAGTAGGGAATAACTTTATGTATCCAGAATGAGAGACGAAATTCGAGAGACCGAAAGTCGAAATTAATTGAAATTTGCCCCACAAACAGTCAAAACGTACTATTTAGGGCCTTCTGATTACGTTGGAACAATTTTCAGCCCTCTAGAACAATTGGTTCAAAAGTTGTAAGTTGCAATTGCTCGCAAGTAGTGAATAACTTTATCTATCCAGCATGAGAGACGAAATTCGAGAGACCGAAAATCGAAATTAATTGAAATTTGCCTCACAAATAGTCAAAACGTACTATTTAGGGCCTTCTGATCACGTTGGAACAATTTTCAGCCCTTTACGACAATTGGTTCAAAAGTTAGAAATTTCCATTGCTCGCAAGTAGTGAATAACTTTATCTATCCAGCATGAAAATCGAAATTCGAGAGACCGAAAATCGAAATTAATTGAAATTTGCCTCACAAACATTCAAAACGTACTATTTAGGGCCTTCTGACCACGTTGAAACAATTTCCAGCTCTCTAGGACAAATGGTTCAAAAGTTAAAAATTTCAATTGCTCGCAAGTAGTGAATAACTTTATCTATCCAGCATGAAAATCGAAATTCGAGAGACCGAAAATCGAAATTCATTGAAATTTGCCTCACAAACAGTCAAAACGTACTATTTAGGGCCTTCTGATCACGTTGGAGCAATTTTCAGCCCTTAGAACAATTGGTTCAAAAGTTGTAAATTTCAATTGCTCGCAAGTTGTGAATAACTTTATCTATCCAGCATGAAAATCGAAATTCGAGAGACCGAAAATCGAAATTAATTGAAATTTGCCTCCCAAACATTTAAAACGTACTATTTAGGGCCTTCTGACCACGTTGAAACAATTTCCAGCTCTTTAGGACAAATGGTTCAAAAGTTAAAAATTTCAAATGCTTGCAAGTAGTGAATATCTTTATGTATCCAGAATGAAAGTTGAAATTCGAGAGACCATAAATCGAAATTCATTGAAATTTGCCTCACAAACAGTCAAAACGTACTATTTAGGGCCTTCTGATCACGTTGAAACAATTTCCAGATCTCTAGGACAATTGGTTCAAAAGTTAAAAATTTCAATTACTCGCAAGTAGTGAATAACTTTATGTATCCAGCATGAGAGACGAAATTCGAGAGACCGAAAGTCAAAATTAATTGAAATTTGCCTCACAAACAGTCAAAACGTACTATTTAGGGCCTTCTGATCACGTTGGAGCAATTTTCAGCCCTTAGAACAATTGGTTCAAAAGTTGTAAATTTCAATTGCTCGCAAGTGGTGAATAACTTTATGTAGCTATCCATCATGAGAGACGAAATTCGAGAGACCGAAAGTCGAAATTAATTGAAATTTGCCTCACAAACATTAAAAATGTACTATTTAGGGCCTTCTGATCACGTTGAAACAATTTTCAGCTCTCTGGGACAATTGGTTCAAAAGTTAAAAATTTCAATTGCTCGCAAGTAGTGAATAACTTTATGTAGCCATCCAGAATGAAAGTCGAATTTCGAGAGACCAGAAATCGAAATTCATTGAAATTTGGCTCGCAAATAGTCAAAACGTACTATTTAGGGCTTTCTGATCACGTTGGAAAGCTCTCTAGGACAATTGGTTCAAAAGTTAAAAATTTCAAATGCTTGCAAGTAGTGAATAACTTTATGTATCCAGAATGAAAGTTGAAATTCGAGAGATCATAAATCGAAATTCATTGAAATTTGCCTCACAAACAGTCAAAACGTACTATTTAGGGCCTTCTGATCACGTTGAAACAATTTCCAGATCTCTGGGACAATTGGTTCAAAAGTTAAAAATTTCAATTGCTCGCAAGTAGTGAATAACTTTATGTATCCAGCATGAGAGACGAAATTCGAGAGACCGAAAGTCAAAATTAATTGAAATTTGCCTCACAAACAGTCAAAACGTACTATTTAGGGCCTTCTGATCACGTTGGAGCAATTTTCAGCCCTTAGAACAATTGGTTCAAAAGTTGTAAATTTCAATTGCTCGCAAGTGGTGAATAACTTTATGTAGCTATCCATCATGAGAGACGAAATTCGAGAGACCGAAAGTCGAAATTAATTGAAATTTGCCTCACAAACATTCAAAATGTACTATTTAGGGCCTTCTGATCACGTTGAAACAATTTTCAGCTCTCTGGGACAATTGGTTCAAAAGTTAAAAATTTCAATTGCTCGCAAGTAGTGAATAACTTTATGTAGCTATCCAGAATGAAAGTCGAAATTCGAGAGACCAGAAATCGAAATTCATTGAAATTTGGCTCGCAAATAGTCAAAACGTACTATTTAGGGCTTTTTGATCACGTTGGAACAATTTTCAGCTCTCTAGGACAATTGGTTCAAAAGTTAAAAATTTCAAATGCTTGCAAGTAGTGAATAACTTTATCTATCCAGCATGAAAATCGAAATTCGAGAGACCGAAAATCGAAATTAATTGAAATTTGCCTCACAAACATTTAAAACGTACTATTTAGGGCCTTCTGACCACGTTGAAACAATTTCCAGCTCTTTAGGACAAACGGTTCAAAAGTTAAAAATTTCAAATGCTTGCAAGTAGTGAATATCTTTATGTATCCAGAATGAAAGTTGAAATTCGAGAGACCATAAATCGAAATTCATTGAAATTTGCCTCACAAACAGTCAAAACGTACTATTTAGGGCCTTCTGATCACGTTGAAACAATTTCCAGATCTCTAGGACAATTGGTTCAAAAGTTAAAAATTTCAATTGCTCGCAAGTAGTGAATAACTTTATGTATCCAGCATGAGAGACGAAATTCGAGAGACCGAAAGTCAAAATTAATTGAAATTTGCCTCACAAACAGTCAAAACGTACTATTTAGGGCCTTCTGATCACGTTGGAGCATTTTTCAGCCCTTAGAACAATTGGTTCAAAAGTTGTAAATTTCAATTGCTCGCAAGTGGTGAATAACTTTATGTAGCTATCCATCATGAGAGACGAAATTCGAGAGACCGAAAGTCGAAATTAATTGAAATTTGCCTCACAAACATTAAAAATGTACTATTTAGGGCCTTCTGATCACGTTGAAACAATTTTCAGCTCTCTGGGACAATTGGTTCAAAAGTTAAAAATTTCAATTGCTCGCAAGTAGTGAATAACTTTATGTAGCCATCCAGAATGAAAGTCGAAATTCGAGAGACCAGAAATCGAAATTCATTGAGATTTGGCTCGCAAATAGTCAAAACGTACTATTTAGGGCTTTCTGATCACGTTGGAACAATTTTCAGCTCTCTAGGACAATTGGTTCAAAAGTTAAAAATTTCAAATGCTTGCAAGTAGTGAATAACTTTATGTATCCAGAATGAGAGACGAAATTCGAAAGACCGAAAATCGAAATTAATTGAAATTTGCCTCACAAATAGTCAAAACGTACTATTTAGGGCCTTCTGATCACGTTGGAACAATTTTCAGCCCTTTACGACAATTGCTTCAAAAGTTAGAAATTTCATTTGCTCGCAAGTAGTGAATAACTTTATGTAGCTATCCATCATGAGAGACGAAAGTCGAGAGACCGAAAGTCGAAATTAATTGAAATTTGCCTCACAAACATTAAAAATGTACTATTTAGGGCCTTCTGATCACGTTGGAACAATTTTCAGCCCTCTAGAACAATTGGTTCAAAAGTTGTAAGTTGCAATTGCTCGCAAGTAGTGAATAACTTTATCTATCCAGCATGAGAGACGAAATTCGAGAGACCGAAAATCGAAATTAATTGAAATTTGCCTCACAAATAGTCAAAACGTACTATTTAGGGCCTTCTGATCACGTTGGAGCAATTTTCAGCCCTTAGAACAATTGGTTCAAAAGTTGTAAATTTCAATTGCTCGCAAGTTGTGAATAACTTTATCTATCCAGCATGAAAATCGAAATTCGAGAGACCGAAAATCGAAATTAATTGAAATTTGCCTCCCAAACATTTAAAACGTACTATTTAGGGCCTTCTGACCACGTTGAAACAATTTCCAGCTCTTTAGGACAAATGGTTCAAAAGTTAAAAATTTCAAATGCTTGCAAGTAGTGAATATCTTTATGTATCCAGAATGAAAGTTGAAATTCGAGAGACCATAAATCGAAATTCATTGAAATTTGCCTCACAAACAGTCAAAACGTACTATTTAGGGCCTTCTGATCACGTTGAAACAATTTCCAGATCTCTAGGACAATTGGTTCAAAAGTTAAAAATTTCAATTACTCGCAAGTAGTGAATAACTTTATGTATCCAGCATGAGAGACGAAATTCGAGAGACCGAAAGTCAAAATTAATTAAAATTTGCCTCACAAACAGTCAAAACGTACTATTTAGGGCCTTCTGATCACGTTGGAGCAATTTTCAGCCCTTAGAACAATTGGTTCAAAAGTTGTAAATTTCAATTGCTCGCAAGTGGTGAATAACTTTATGTAGCTATCCATCATGAGAGACGAAATTCGAGAGACCGAAAGTCGAAATTAATTGAAATTTGCCTCACAAACATTAAAAATGTACTATTTAGGGCCTTCTGATCACGTTGAAACAATTTTCAGCTCTCTGGGACAATTGGTTCAAAAGTTAAAAATTTCAATTGCTCGCAAGTAGTGAATAACTTTATGTAGCCATCCAGAATGAAAGTCGAATTTCGAGAGACCAGAAATCGAAATTCATTGAAATTTGGCTCGCAAATAGTCAAAACGTACTATTTAGGGCTTTCTGATCACGTTGGAAAGCTCTCTAGGACAATTGGTTCAAAAGTTAAAAATTTCAAATGCTTGCAAGTAGTGAATAACTTTATGTATCCAGAATGAAAGTTGAAATTCGAGAGATCATAAATCGAAATTCATTGAAATTTGCCTCACAAACAGTCAAAACGTACTATTTAGGGCCTTCTGATCACGTTGAAACAATTTCCAGATCTCTGGGACAATTGGTTCAAAAGTTAAAAATTTCAATTGCTCGCAAGTAGTGAATAACTTTATGTATCCAGCATGAGAGACGAAATTCGAGAGACCGAAAGTCAAAATTAATTGAAATTTGCCTCACAAACAGTCAAAACGTACTATTTAGGGCCTTCTGATCACGTTGGAGCAATTTTCAGCCCTTAGAACAATTGGTTCAAAAGTTGTAAATTTCAATTGCTCGCAAGTGGTGAATAACTTTATGTAGCTATCCATCATGAGAGACGAAATTCGAGAGACCGAAAGTCGAAATTAATTGAAATTTGCCTCACAAACATTCAAAATGTACTATTTAGGGCCTTCTGATCACGTTGAAACAATTTTCAGCTCTCTGGGACAATTGGTTCAAAAGTTAAAAATTTCAATTGCTCGCAAGTAGTGAATAACTTTATGTAGCTATCCAGAATGAAAGTCGAAATTCGAGAGACCAGAAATCGAAATTCATTGAAATTTGGCTCGCAAATAGTCAAAACGTACTATTTAGGGCTTTTTGATCACGTTGGAACAATTTTCAGCTCTCTAGGACAATTGGTTCAAAAGTTAAAAATTTCAAATGCTTGCAAGTAGTGAATAACTTTATCTATCCAGCATGAAAATCGAAATTCGAGAGACCGAAAATCGAAATTAATTGAAATTTGCCTCACAAACATTTAAAACGTACTATTTAGGGCCTTCTGACCACGTTGAAACAATTTCCAGCTCTTTAGGACAAACGGTTCAAAAGTTAAAAATTTCAAATGCTTGCAAGTAGTGAATATCTTTATGTATCCAGAATGAAAGTTGAAATTCGAGAGACCATAAATCGAAATTCATTGAAATTTGCCTCACAAACAGTCAAAACGTACTATTTAGGGCCTTCTGATCACGTTGAAACAATTTCCAGATCTCTAGGACAATTGGTTCAAAAGTTAAAAATTTCAATTGCTCGCAAGTAGTGAATAACTTTATGTATCCAGCATGAGAGACGAAATTCGAGAGACCGAAAGTCAAAATTAATTGAAATTTGCCTCACAAACAGTCAAAACGTACTATTTAGGGCCTTCTGATCACGTTGGAGCATTTTTCAGCCCTTAGAACAATTGGTTCAAAAGTTGTAAATTTCAATTGCTCGCAAGTGGTGAATAACTTTATGTAGCTATCCATCATGAGAGACGAAATTCGAGAGACCGAAAGTCGAAATTAATTGAAATTTGCCTCACAAACATTAAAAATGTACTATTTAGGGCCTTCTGATCACGTTGAAACAATTTTCAGCTCTCTGGGACAATTGGTTCAAAAGTTAAAAATTTCAATTGCTCGCAAGTAGTGAATAACTTTATGTAGCCATCCAGAATGAAAGTCGAAATTCGAGAGACCAGAAATCGAAATTCATTGAGATTTGGCTCGCAAATAGTCAAAACGTACTATTTAGGGCTTTCTGATCACGTTGGAACAATTTTCAGCTCTCTAGGACAATTGGTTCAAAAGTTAAAAATTTCAAATGCTTGCAAGTAGTGAATAACTTTATGTATCCAGAATGAAAGTTGAAATTCGAGAGACCATAAATCGAAATTCATTGAAATTTGCCTCACAAACAGTCAAAACGTACTATTTAGGGCCTTCTGATCACGTTGAAACAATTTCCAGATCTCTGGGACAATTGGTTCAAAAGTTAAAAATTTCAATTGCTCGCAAGTAGTGAATAACTTTATGTATCCAGCATGAGAGACGAAATTCGAGAGACCGAAAGTCAAAATTAATTGAAATTTGCCTCACAAACAGTCAAAACGTACTATTTAGGGCCTTCTGATCACGTTGGAGCAATTCTCAGCCCTTAGAACAATTGGTTCAAAAGTTGTAAATTTCAATTGCTCGCAAGTAGTGAATAGTACTCCATAAGCTTCCATGTGATGTGTTTTTCTCTTTGTTCTCATAGGAACATAATCTTGTCTCGGGTTGTTCTGATGGGATCATATACTTACACGAGCTCACAAATTTCACTCTAATCAGGTATATAATTTTTATGATCATTGTGCCAAGCCAGAAGCCATGTGTAGAAGATGCGCAAGAGCACAGTTTAAACATTGCCAGGCCAACTCTAAATCCAAGTGAGGTTTTCATAACACATCATTGTTCTTTTTAGAACACTCGCTGGCCATTTCGGCTCGGTGGACCATATCTGCTGCGGTGATGGTTTGATCTTTAGTGCGTCATCCATAGAAAGGTTGGTATGGTAACTGGGTCTAGTTGATTTTTCCTGATCTAATTCTTCATTTGTCTTTTTATTATGTATAGCTGTCCCTACTATTGCTCTTTTTAGGACAATAAGGGTCTGGTCAGCAGAGAGTGGCGTTTGTCTGAAATGCTTTACAGGACATACTGATGACATTGAGGTAGGAAGGCTGGCAATAATAGAATAGTGAACAAAAATAGTGAAAAGTATTTTTACATTTTTAAGAATGGTGATTTATTTATATATTTATTATTTCGTAGTTGATAAAATGGGGAGGTAATTTGTTATTATCTGCGTCGTGGGATGAAAGTGTTAAAATATGGAACGTTGAAGAGGGAATTTGCATCCACACGCTAAGAGGACACACCGAAGGTTGATTTCTGTTTAATTTCTCTTTTTCTTTTGTTTTGATTTCTTATCTTGCTCTTACTCGTCGTTTGGTTTCAATACACAAAGATCCAATTATCATTTCAGTCATCTTATGTCTGCAATTTGACGAGCAGAAGGTGATTACAGGCAGTGCAGATGGCCTCATAATCATTTGGGACATGATTACCGGACATTTGAAACAAACATTACATGGACATTCTGCTGAAGTGGTAAATATTTCATGTCATTGATTGGTTGACCAATTGACTGTTTCAATGCCAGCTGGTATTTTCTGCTTGATTCATCAATATATTCAACCGCTTTAATGATTAATATGTTAATCGATTGCTTTGTCAATTGATCAATGCACATGCTGATTAAATTACTTTTTGGATTGATTTGTCGATGATGGACTGATTAACTGATTAACTGGCTGGTTGACTGGTTGACTAATTTATTGATTATGCGGGGCTGCGCTGCGCAACTGCTTATGGTTGGTTTTCTGAAGTAACTGACCAGTTGATTATTTGACTGATTAACTGATTAACTGATTAACTGATTAACTGATTAACTGATTAACTGATTAACTGATTAACTGATTAACTGATTAACTGATTAACTGATTAACTGATTAACTGATTATCTGATTAACTGATTCTCTGATTAACTGATTCTCTGATTAACTGATTCTCTGATTAACTGATTCTCTGATTAGCTTTGTCAGACTGATGCAGTGTTTGATTGCCTGGTTGATATTGCTATTTGAATGTTTTTCGTTTAGTACTGCTTGGAGTGCAACGATGAAATCATTGCATCTGGGTCTGCAGACAGCACGATCAGAATCTGGTCCATTCAAGGTACAAAATTGTCCCTAACATTTCCATATATTTCTCTTCAACACCCTACCATTCTCTATCTAACTTCTTTTCACACTCCACTCTACACACTTTTTTTATAAGAATATAGTCTATAAGTATATTGAGGCTCAAAATTGCCAAAAAACAATGGAAATTTAAGAATAACAATGAAAAAGATCGAGGTTCAGCATAAGTTAAGGTATTCTTATAAAAAAGTGTGCAGCGGACGATCTCATTTGAACTAAGAGCAAGGGCTTATTCGAAGGTGAGGGCTTTTTCGAGGATTTACGGTAACGTGTTTTGTTTTTTTATGAAAGGGGCACATCTGTTCACATTGGATGGCCATATTGGAATTGTGAGATGTCTGAATCTGTGGCGAACAAGACTTATAAGTGGAGGCGATTGTAAAAAACTTATCATATGGGACACATTGGTAATTCTCAGTTTTCTATCCACTTCACAGCCTATTTTAATGTGGTCTTGCTGACACTTTGTGGTTTTGAAATTCTAGAGCGCGTTATCTTTGAAATTCAAAATCGTGCGTTACTATTATTAATGTTGAAAGGGCCCGGATTCGTTTCATCATTCACGGTGTAACCTGACTGATACTCCTGTCTGCTATTATTGAAAACATTTACAAGTTGTTTTTCATTGCTGAAAATGGTTGCTTATTTGATTATATGCTGCAACAAATCTATGATTTATATTACCAATAACACAATAATATTGTTTTGCGCTCATACACCCATTATAATTGGATTCCCACCCTTAGCATCAACGTAGACTCTTGAATGTTGCTGCACTATACCATGAGCTCTTGCGAGTACATATTAGATGAAATCTAACTCTCGAGCATCACGGCAGAGCCGCTGAAACTCATTGAATGTTTTCGCCTCCAAAGTTGGGCTGCTACCACTAACGTCAAGACGCTGATCAGACTGCGAGACTGGTGCGGGGCTCGAACCCGAGAACTTTTTTGGAAATATGATCTTGGAAATTTTCCTTAAAAAACTGAACCAGCTAAATAGTTTCACAGACTGTTTAATTCCTTCATAAAAAAGTTATTCATGCTTGTGTCTTCACCTTAGTTGTTTTACTTGTTTTCTTGCTTCTGTTTATTTGTAAACATTTTGTTTATTTCCTCTCAGACCGGGAAATTGCTGAACGCCGTGCACAGAAATCCAACATCTTTGCATTTGATGTGGACAGATAGAACAAAAATCGTAACTGCTTCACCAGAAACTCCAGGCACCATTACCGTGCTTAGCTATTTGGTATTCTACCTCAACACATAGGTATAGCGAGGGATCCATGTGGTGAATTGAACTCCGGATAACGGTGCCATACCATTGTTTTGCGGGCCTTTGAGGGGGCTTATGATTGTACTGTGCACATGAGTTGTTCACAGCTGAGTTTTGATACAGTGGACAAGGTACAGTGAGTTTTGTAAGAATCAGCCTCGAAACCGTGAATACTCTGTTATAGTTCAACAACGAATAAGAATAGTGGATTATTGGCAATGATATATCATTGATTATTGGTCTCATTACATAATCCCCTTGCTTCCCTGTGCTCCATTCGTTAAGACTGGTAGATTATGACATGAAGCAGTACCACGTGGTTACTTTTGTTACAAGGTCATACTGGAAACTCTATTAACGGCGGACACCTTAGAACAACGTATCTTTGTCCTAAAGATGTTTCAAAATTGGGCATCTTTTTGCAAGAGCAACCTCTCCACAAAGGCGTATCCATTAACTGGTGGCGCCCATGCCCATTCTACTGTACCATTACCAATATCAGCTCGCTGTATTGATAGCATGGTTGATTTTAATCAACTATTTTCGACTTTCTCTGTCAATGTTTGCACTTCATGGCCAAACCGTTTGTTCCGCTTTTAAGTAACAATGAATAGCATATTTTTGGAGCTTAAATTTACTCATGCAGCAGGTTTTATCGATAAATGCACTCTTTATGTTATATTTTGTTTATCAAAAAAGAGAATCGAAATAAGATCTTTGTACTTTTATGTATTTTGATTTGATTTAACTTTGTATGAACATTAATATGTGGCTCTTTGCAGTCAAATAAATAAAGAAGATGCCTAAAGGCTTTTTAAGTCTTTCATAAATAAGCTCTCATAAAAAATAATTTTTTGGAAATCAACTTAAGGGCTTGCGATGGGGCTAATTCAAGGATCAACGTTAATGTCATTGCGTCGAAATAATCTGCGATTCTGTTATATTCCTCATGAAAAGCTTCCGAAACCGCAGAAGAAAATGTTTCCAACAAGTCTTTTATCACTTGCGACATTCTTCGAGCAATTCGCCGCGGTCCAACAACTTTATTCATTTGTTCCAAGCTCCTGTCATCTGGGCAGGACATGACATTTGATTACGTCATATTTGACATTCAAGAGATAGCAGCGGAAAGGGTACGCCGCACGAAGCTTCAAATACTCGGGAGGCAGACAGGAAATACTAATATTTGTTTATTTTATCCTGCACTCAAAGTAAGTCTCGCTATATTGAAATAAAACAGTTTTAATAAAGTGTTTGGTATGTTGAGATATTTTACGGGTTTTGAATAGATTTTAGTGATATTTAAGTCTATTTTTATTGTAGGGTAAGGGGGTATTTGGCTGGTGCTTACCCCCGTATTTTGCACAGGTCGCTTCAGAAGAATGGGACGATGCAGTCGCACGCATCGAAAATTAATTAGTGTTTTTCTTCGCAGTGACGAGTTGTATTTGAACAAGGAACGCCACTGGATTTTAGTTACCGATTAGATTCGCTCGAGTATGGTAGGGTCCTCACTCGAAGACAGTTTATAATACACTTTATCATAAGCTAGTATGAGGGTGTTGGATATTTTGTTGCTGTTTATTCCTTTGGTTTTACCCTGTGCCCTTGCCAAGAGGCGGCGTGAGCTAGGCCAGGATGGGCCTAAGCAAGAAGAATCTTCAGAGGTTACCTTCGAAAAAAGCGAACCTTTGTATACGAATCAATGGGTTGTACATATAAAAGATGGCGTGAAAAAAGCCGAAGAAGTAGCACATAAGCATGGATTTAAATTTCACGGACAAATTAGCAGTCTAGAGGACTTTTATCTATTTGAACATAGCAATATTCATAAGCGCAGTAGACGAAGTTTGGAACACCACGAACTATTAAACAGTGACCCAATTGTTCACTGGGCTGAACAACAAAAAATATTGAAACGAGTTAAAAGAGGTTTTGAGGATTTCACAGACCCTCTATTTAAAGATCAGTGGTATCTAAAGAATAGAGGTGAGTTTGAAATTATTTAATTCGATTTATTTTCTCGACTTTGTCAAACCACTTATCTCTAGCTTATTCTCTCTCCATCCTTCCTCAGGTTCGTTCATTTTTTTGCTTGTATAATATCTTATTTCTTTTAAATTATATTTTCAAGGTTTATTTATCGATGTTTATAATAGTTTTCGGATTTAATATATAGCGTCATTAGAAATCAACCAATTTAAACCCGGAAAACACTTATTTTTGTTTCGAATTACGTCGGGTCTAATTTTGCAATTGACCAATTTACTTCTGAATTTCAAGGAAGCAATAATTGTTACAATGATAGGATGAAAGTGATTACATATTGGTGGCAAGGAAATAAATATATAGATTGCAATCTAGACATCCACATCACATAGTTTGGTTAGAATTTCTTAAGGCAATTAAGTAAAACTGTCGAAAATAAACAAGTCAAATGTTGTGTTTATTTAGCTGTTTTGCATCAGTGTTACATCACAACTCAATGTGTGGGCAGGAAAAGAAATGGATCCATCTAAAGAACTCTATAGATCAATTTTAACAATATATGGAATTAGATCAATTTTGGTTTAAAATTTGTCAGAAGTATCATCAATCATCATATAAATGCAAACAGTATAAAGTTTCAGTTACCTCAGCTATCTATTACATCACAAACATCTGAAATTTGAGATGGGATTCTAGACAAAACATTTTAGATCAGAGAAACTTTACTTTGCATTGCCATCATATCACATTTCAAAAAGACTTAATCAAACAGTTAATCAACTTATTTTATGAAAAGAAAACTTACAATTGGACAGTTTTAATATCAGTGACATATTATTAAAATTATATTTTCAGCCTTGATTAAAAAGGTAGATTTGCTGGATATTCTATCTATGTTTTATTTTCACTAATGACTGCAAAGCTAATTAAGTATTCCTTTTTGATATGGTAACAGAGTGCTGCTAATTAACAGGGTGTTAATGCCTGCAGTCTGATTGTAATCAGTAATTTAAGTAGGATAAGTAATATGTTTATTGGCATTGCCAAATGCTGAGGCAAAGATTGTTTCTGCAAAATTTTTTATAATTAAGTCTTTTATAAGAAAGTTGTGCTTTTTTCTTTAAAAAGTTAAGAAAGTTCAATAATGGATTTTCGAAACCTAAGAAATTTAAAAAATTTAGATGCTGAAATTTTTTTTAAAAATTATCATGCAAAAGTGAAATATTTGGCTTTGTGACTATAATGCATGAAAAGTAGGTAAGAATGGATTACCTAAGAAAGTTTGAGTGCTGAGTTGAAAAAATCCTATGAGCATTAATCTCTAGAAGTCATAGATCTGTCTTGCTCACTGATAATTTCTCATTTCTTACAGGTATCACCAACTGTAAAGGCACAAAAGGTATTAATGTAATACCTGCTTGGCAAAAGGGAATAACAGGCAAAGGTGTTGTTGTAACGATCTTGGATGACGGCCTAGAGTATACCCATCCTGATTTGAAACGCAATTATGAGAAAGATGCAAGCTATGATTTTAATGGAGCTGATGACGATCCGTTTCCTGCGTATACAAGTAATAACATCAATAAACATGGAACCAGGTAAAATCTTTTTATTATCTGATTTGTTAATTTTTGGTTGCTATAAACTGCTATATCCCATTCCAGTTTTGGTTGCTATAAACTGCTGCCAACTTTGTATTTTTTTTTAATGTTTTTAGCTCTGCCAAACTTTGAAACTACTTTTGATGCTCTTGCAAGCTCTGAAAGCACGTTTTAAGTTCTCTGAAACCTGAAACTATTATCTAAGCTCTTGCAAAGTCCGAGACTACTTTCTAAGCTCTTTGATACTTTGAAACTACTTTCTGAGCACTTTCTAAGGTCTCAAATTACTTTCTACACTCTTTGATACTTTGAAACTACTTTCTGAGCACTTTTTAAGGTTTCAAATTACTTTCTAAACCTTTGCAAGCTTTGATACTAATTTTTAAACCCTTTCAAACTCCGAAACATCACTGCAAGCTTCCTTAGCTTCATCAACATTGTCTGGTACGTTTACAACTATAGACTTTATGAGGACTCCTTAACTTTTACAACGCTACTCCATCCAAAAATTACACTAACGCAAGAAAACATCAGAATTTGAATTTTGCTACAAACTGTTGCTAGAAAACACAGCTGTAAAGGTAAAAATATAAAGAAAAGAAGAAGTTTAATATAACAACATATTAATCAAGTTTAATATCAAATAAGAAATAGCAGGTATATTCTATTGAATTCACGGCAAAGCCGGACTGCATAGAGACATTTCATTAATATGCGTGAAACACAATTTATTTGAGTTTTGGTTGCCAATGAATGGAACTGGTTTCCTGATTGTCGCGACAAGAATATTCAAAATTAAATATTTCACAAGCGATCTTGTTTTCTTGCAGTATAAGTTTTTCAGCTTTCTACACATAGCTTTTTTACGAAGTGAGTCTTCTTATCAGGTCGTTTACATTGCATACGCTGTTTGAAATTTCACTTCATTTCGACCCGACCTGAACCAAACAGAATTTGATTTTAAAAATCCTTGTCTCTCTATCACCTTATCTTGGCAACGCCGCATCGGAGTCACATAACACGAAGATTAATCTCTCATCCATTGCTGCATTTATCTGAACTCATTTTCTTCTGATCATTATCCGTTCTCATTACAACCTATCCCCGTGCAAACACAAGATACTTCTTTCATCCCATCCCACATTCATTTCGGCACTCCAAACGGAATAATGTCAAACAATCCTTCAATAATCCCTATGTGCTTCTAGAATTGATTCGGTATCCGTTTTGTAACATATCGAATTCTCACGCATTCAAACCCCGTTTGTCAATGCGCTCTGCATAATTACGGTGGCCCACAACGGCCACGGCACAATCTTTTTTCACGGCACACTTATATATTTCCACGGCACATCTATATATTTCCACGGCACACTTATATATTTCTCACGGCACACTTTTATATTTCCACGGCACACTTTTATACTTCCACGGCACATTTATATATTTCTCACGGCACATTTGTATAACCTCGTTCCCAGGTGCACGTGCACAACAGAGCACGTGCAATTGATTGAGAAAAGAAAAGAGTGGAGAAAACGCGATGGAGTCGGGAAAAGAGCACCATTTTCTATTATTCAGCCAATTTTTGCTTTGTGTATCATCTTCAAATTTGGGATCACTTCAAACGATTTATCGTAGCCTTGCCTAAAGTATATTATTTTGCTCAAGAGGCATTCTTGCAGACACCATAAATCCTGCATCTGATCATTCCAAAAATTGCTCATTATTGTTTTCTCTTCTAACAGCTATTGCAGCTCAAGCTCAGCAAAACTACGAAAAGATTGTAGATATTGCTGGCAGTGTCAAGCTGATCAGCAAATAGTTGGCCCTCATACTGACTGGGTTCAGTGCAGGGCCAAGTGGAATTCCACTACAGTCCTTTGGAAGGCCAACAGAGCCAAGGAAAACTCATTCAGCAAAGCCTCTTGAGCAAAATAATATACTTTAGGCATTTGATCCCAAATTTGAAGATGATACACAAAGCAAAAATTGGCTGAATAATAGAAAATGGTGCTCCTTTCCCGACTCCATCGCGTTTTCTCCACTCTTTTCTTTTCTCAATCAATTGCACGTGCTCTGCTGTGCACGTGCACCTGGGAACGAGGTTATACAAATGTGCCGTGAGAAATATATAAATGTGCCGTGGAAGTATAAAAGTGTGCCGTGGAAATATAAATGTGTGCCGTGAGAAATATATAAGTGTGCCGTAGAAATATATAAGTGTGCCGTGAAAAAAGATTGTGCCGTGGCCGTTGTGGGCCACCGTAGCATAATACATTGGAATCAAGACACTATAGACCATACTGGTAACAATATTTAACATTTCGTTCGTGAATTGGATGCTATGAAGTGGTTAAAAGAATCAGGTGTTTGGTCCGTTGCATCAAAAGTGTCATGTCGAAATACCATCGTAAAATGTAGCCATGACATTTTACATGTACAGCAGTAAAAACCCGCATATGAGAACCTGCGAGCTTTGCATCTAGCCTATTGTTTCTTCTATTGTTTCGAGCAGAAATATCAGCCTGGAGGTTCTTACTCCACCGGCTCAAAATGCACTATGATGTCCAAGGATAATCAACATAATTTATGCATTCTAGGAATAATTAAGAACATGCGCGTTAGGGAATGAGTTTTAGAGAGATAGTGAACGAATGAGTTTTAGAGAGACAGATTAGTGAACGAATAACGTTGAAATTGTCTGATCTTTGAATTACATCCACTGACGAGATATTATGTGCACTGTATATTGTATATTTTCACTGTATAATGCATTGTGAATTTCGATTCCAGGTGTGCTGGTGAAGTAGCTGCCGATATAAACAACTCGGTGTGTGGCGTCGGAGTGGCCTATAATGCTCGCATCGGAGGTGTGCGTATGTTGGATGGTGACGTCACTGATGCTGTCGAAGGCGGCTCGTTGGGCTTGAAGCCGCAGAAGATCGATATCTACAGCAGTAGTTGGGGCCCTGATGATGACGGAAAGACCGTTGATGGCCCTGGACCGGCGGCCAAACAAGCTTTCAGTAAAGGTGAGCTTTGACAAGGCTATATGTGAAACTGAACTTTGCCATTACTACCATGCTGTTACCTGTGTTGGTATCAATGCTTAAATCTGTCCAGTCAACCACGAGTTTTTTCCCCACCCTGACTCTTGTCCAGGTTATTCAGGCTGTTATGGATTCCCTATGACACCATTGTCTAGGAACATTGGGAAAGCTATATGACCTTGGAGTCGATATATTATCCATGTTATGTTCGGTTGAATATCGTTATCATCACCGACTATTCTCCTACCTGTGGATTTATTCAAGAAATACAACATTGGCCACCATGACTATAATTCAATTGTCCATACAGTATGTAATGTCCCTGTAACATACTTTCATTAATTATGTTATTACATAAAAGTATGTAATAGCATACTTTCATCAGAGCCAAGCTGAAATTTCTTCTCAAGCAACAGAACCTTATTATCTTGAAAACAACAAGGTTATTGTTCAAAAACAATATTATATTGTCTTTGAACTACTTTTTTTGAGTGAGTCATTACTTTTTCTATGACTATGATTGTATTACCCATGCTTTAATTCTGAAGATGATATATTTGTTTCTCAGGCACTCTGAAAGGAAGAAACGGAAAGGGTTCGATATTTGTTTGGGCCACTGGAAACGGAGGCAAGCGACGTGATTACTGCAGTTGCGATGGTTACATCAACAGCATTTACACGATTTCAATCGGTGCTGTTGACGACTGCGGTCGGTCACCTTGGTACGCGGAACCGTGTCCGGGCACTATGGCGGTCACGTATAGCAGTGGCCAACACGGAGTGAACCGGGAGATAGTAACGACCGACCTGCATCACAAGTGTACCGACCAACACACCGGAACGTCGGCCGCTGCTCCGCTTGCCGCAGGTAATTTTTTATTTCATTTCCTTTGGTACTGCGTAACTATGGGAGGATTTTTGTGAAATGTTGCTCAAGTATCGTTATCCATCCTATTTTAAGCTCGGTTGATGGTATTTTGACTTTTGAGAAGCGTTATTCGAAGTCACCTCAATGCTGTAATGTTTTAGGCTCCTATTTTCCTGGCCTACACCACAACCGTGCTTTTCATTACATGTTTCTGGTCGTTGATAAATCATAAAGCTCAAATTTGTCATTGTCTCCGCCGTTCTCCTGTCTTTCTCAGTTCTGACTCTTTTTGCCATGGCTCGCGTACCCCAGTAGCTGCTCTACTAGGCCCAATATTTCCTGGTTGTGCCGAATGCAACGTACAGCCTGCTAAGTTAATGCTGCTCTTATAAGAGTAAACGTATTGCTACTCGTAAACACCTCGGTCCCGCCTCAGCAACTGTTACAATAGAAATACCAGAGGGGAAGCAACTGTTACAAAAGTACGTTATTGTTTTGTCTGTTTTGTCGTAGGAATATTTGCCTTGGTGTTGGAAGCGAACAAGGCGTTGACATGGAGAGATTTACAGCACCTTGTCGTGCGCAACAGCATCATGGTCAGTCCCGAGGATGCGCAGTGGCAGACGAACAAAGCCGGCATGAAGGTCAATCCGAAATTCGGATTCGGCGTGCTGGATACTGCGAAGCTTGTCGACGCTGCCAAGGACAAGAACTGGAAGACGGCAGGTAAGCAGCACATTTGTAAGAGTGAGCACAAGCTGGAAGGCAAGACCATCCCCTCCATGGGTTCGATCACGTCAAAGATATACACTAGCGGCTGCATGGGGCAGCCATCGGCTGTGAATAAACTCGAACACGTTCACGCCTACGTGACGTTGAAGCATCCGTCGCGCGGTGGTTTGGTGATCAAGTTGAAGTCACCATCAGGTGTCGTGTCACCTCTGCTGGAAAGACGGGAACACGATGTGGGTGGAGAGGGATTCACGAATTGGCCATTCCTAACTGTTTTTAACTGGGATGAGAACCCGACCGGGCATTGGGAGCTGACCGTCAAGGACACATCCGGGCGGGCCGGTACGCTGTTGGAATGGAACCTGGATGTGTACGGTACATATGATGAGAGTTTGAATATACCGGTCGATGAGGAGAAGATGTGCGAGGATGAGTGTGTCAAGGGTTGCCCACATCCGTTCTCGGAGAAATGCGTCGGTTGTAAAAAGTATTGTGATTGCGAACGCGGTATTTGTGTCTCTCAGTGCAGCAGTCCGCTCAAACCGGACATCGAGAGGCGACATTGTAGAAGAGCGTTAGAACGGCCTAACATCCCCCTAGATCCGCATAGGTATGAGTCCCGCGCGGGAGAACACGACGGTGCGGCCACCTCAACGCCAAAGAAAGTCAGCCATCCGCTACTAAAGATATCAGTGCCTGCGAAATACGCCGTCATCGCTCTCTCCGCGGCGGTTTTTATCGCGCTTACCGCAGCTATCGGTTATTTTCTCGTCGGTTTGGCCAAGAAACAAAGGCAGCGAAACCGAGTAAGTTATCACCCGGTTGGTCTAAGGGGCACTACTTACCAAGTCAATTTAAATGTATCACGAGAAGATGGTACCCAAGAGGAACTTGTTAATTAAATGCGATGGACAATCTTTCATGTGTTCATGTTGGAAGTATTATATTCCAACATTTTCCAGTTCGCGTGAAAGTGAATTTGTATCGCTTTCTTGTTTGTCAATATATTTCAATGTAAGATCCGATTACTGAATTCGGCTAAATAATGGTTCTAATTACTGGCACTTTGTTTTATATAAATCGTAATTGACTATTTAAAAAATATTTCGTCTTTATGTGGAGTGACGTCATAGGTGATAGAAACTGCTGTGGGGTGGTTTTTTCAAGGGAAGGCACACCAAAGGTTTTTCTCAGGGGCATTGCCCCCCCCGTCCCCTCTCTTTTAAGAAATATGCGTGTGCTGAGTTTGATCCTGGATTGTTTGACTCGAACTTGTTGTCTTTAGCTGTTTCCCTAAACATGGGATTGTAGTGAAAATTAACTTTTGTATGTATCTTAACATAATTTTAATTTGATTGCATGGATTAAAGTCTGGTGACACGTGGTTGATAGTGTTTCATTCCCTCTGCGTTTGTGGTCTGTATTTACGTGATGGAAAGAAATAATTTCTATTCGTGTACAGTCGAATCTGCATAGTTCGAACTCGTGTAATTCGAACTCTATCTACTTCGAACGAACTTCTGCGTCCCTTCAAGGATCACTAATGAACCAACCCTTATAAAATATACCTCTATAATTCGAACTTTTTGTAATTTGAACATTTTTACGCTTCCTCAGGGTGTTCGAATTAGACAGAGTTGACTGTATTTATTCATGTGAAATGGGCAACGACGAAATTGAGCAAACATGAAATAAGGAAACAAAAAGACAAATTTTCAGTTGTGATTTTTAAATAAATATATTTACAACAACTCGTATAATTACATTCTTCTCTGTGCGATTAAATAACGAACTATAATTTCTTAAATATAGGGATTTTTAAAAACAAGAGATGGTTCTCTGAATATCCTGTTGAATTTAACCATGGTTTTACTTCAACGTAAATTCAAAAATCCTTTCGGGTCGATGTTCAGTTTCCTCTGCAGTTCGGATGTTGTTTTCTTCAGATCCCGCTCAATTCTATCAAGTTTATATTCTTCCCTGCGAAAAGCGCTTTCCAGAGATCTACGTCGGTTGCTATTTTGCATTGCTGTGGTACTTTTAGTTGAGCCATGATTGTGGGCCAATTTAGCTGAGCAGGGACGCTGTTGTGATGATATCTGGACTTTGAAATTATTTCTCTCAATCCGTTCTGGAAAGAGGAAAGTAATTAAATACAGTGGAGAATACAATCAAGATAAAAAGTAATCGAAAACCCCTTGGTGTAAGTTTTGTATAAGAAACTTCAATCAGCATTTTTGGAGGGACGCAAATTCAAGTCATCCTGAATATAACCAGTGCCAATCAAAATTAAAATCAAAACATTTCCAAACGAAAATTAACAAATAATCTTTTATTGAGACTAACATTTCACACTGCAGATAAACAGTTTCTTTACTATTCTTGAGCCTAGTACTATAATTTTTTAAATTTTTCACCTTTCTACTCCTATTTTCTTATAAAAACTTTCTCACATTAAAAAAACAAAAACGGCACAAAATACAATTTCCACTCGAACATATCAGAGATTAGTATCGGAATTTCACTACAACTCAAAACTTTAGCCCTGCCAGATGTCAGAGGAAGACTATTGATAAACAATATGATTCTACATGTTTGTCAAAACAAAACATGGTTCAATTTGATGGCAAAAGCACTCAACACTAACTTGATACTTACTTGAAGTATGAGGTCGAGTTGTGTTAGAGCTGGTTTTAGCTGTTAATGGCTGTGAAAACAAAATATTGCATGGTTATTACATAGCAATTTTGCTCAGAAGTAACAAATTGGGTTGGCGTAGCATCAGAACCAACACTATTTTTTGGTTCCATGGGTAAGAAACTCTTAGTAAGAAACTAAATTCCGCACCTTTTCAGTATTTGACTGGACTTTTTCAAGGTTTTCTGCAATAATGACACAGGCTTGTTAACTTGGCTATAGCAAATATAAAAAGAGCTAAAAACATGCTTCACTCTCTCCACAATTTGCTAGTAGCAATTTAGATTATACTAACAAAAATAATTATGATAATTCTGGTGATTATCTTGATAATGATAATAAATTACCTTTTGTTAATTTTGCAGCAGTGTTTTTCTCCAATAATCCAGTGGCTGACATACTGAAATCTGAATCAAGGTGATTGGCAATAATTGGCGTTTCTTTCGTGTGTGGATACAACTTAAACTTTGGCGGCTTTTTCTTCAATTTTTCCTTCTGCTGCACCAACTCTTCTTTCAATAACAAATTTGATCTTTCTGCTCTCGAGTCATCTTCCTATATAAATAAATATAAATGCAGAAGTTTCATATTTTAACCCAAAATCTTTCACATTAGCTTTTCATGTTCACCCTCAAATGTAAGAAACAGCTCTCCATAATTATAATTTGTTTTTTAATTATTCAAGGGCACCTCTAGTTGGTAGTGCATGAAATACTCGTACGATACCTGAAGTTTCTTTAACATATTTCTTGATATTCTCCCTGCAACTTCATCAGTTGATGTCCTATCTTGGGCATGACCACCTAAATGTTTGTCTAAGAGTTTCTCTCTGCTTTTTAGATATTCCAATTGGTAACTTTTTCTTTCATCCTCCTCTGCTCTATATATTCTATTTAACAATCCAATTGTCAAAGATGCCCAGTGATTCAAAGCTGCAGACTAACAAAATTAAAATCTACAATTAACCTTTGTGCAATATTGTCCCTTGAGGTAAACAGTGCAATATATTTACTTCAGTTTCTGAACCATTGTTCTAAATGCAGAAAAAATGAAGAAATTCACCTTTGGGACAGCAACAATTTCATCTGTATCAGCCCTGACTTCTAGAGTGGGAGGAGCTATGCCTACAAATCGGAAAGATAAAAATAAAATCTTCGGCTGGGAAATAAAGGAATGCTTTATCGGAAGAGCTTTTTATTAAGGTAATTTGTTAATATTGATTTTACGCGTTACATACCAACAATATTTGCCACATGAACTGATGCCTCAACATCTCCCATCCAAGCTCTGGAAGCAGAAGACATTATTTCATATTGTAAAAAAACATATCGAAACACCACAAGCAACTTTTTGCTGAAAGATTTTTGTACCTTTTAACCAAGTGTATCAAACATTTCAGTTGTTCTTTAGTCTTTTTCAACTCAGTTTCGCAAATTGTCAGTTGAATTTGAGACGCGTCCACAGAATCTCTCAAAGTTTGATTCTCGACGGAGTAACTCCTCGTTCTGTTAGGCCTCTGTATTTTGGCAGACTTAACTCTCCTTGCCTCCATTTTGCGGGAAGAAACGTGGTTAACTGAAGCAGGTGTTTTGCAGGAGTTTCAAGTTATAGAAACAGCAACCAACATTTTAAGGGTCATGGCCATTGAAACAAAATTCTTGAACAACATTGTCGTTTTTTTGTCCAAAGATAAAAAAGCGGCGAAACTTCTTAATTCACTTCAATCTGCAATAATCTCCTTTTAAAGGTTTGTAAAAATATCAAATTAGGCCCAATATGGAGGATCGAAGTAATGGAGGGACCGAAGATAGGTTCGACAATCTTCAACAGAATATTGAATTATTCATTGAAACGACAAGACAAATTGGTATCATGGTCAGTGATTTCCAGCCTGGAAGCCAAGATATACTGAACGATAAGCTGTAAGAAAGCGATAACTTTAAATTTGTAATATGCCTTCCTAAAAGGCCAGGCCACCAAATTTCCAAATTATTTTTTTGGGAGATGTTAATTAAATGTTGGATTTTAATGTTGTTTGGTGGCTTTTTTCTCTGCTAATAGCAACAGCCTGATAATTGACATGCAAAAGATGGAAAAATGCAAATCTCTGGTTCAAGATGTGGAAGTCCCTCTGGAGATTTTCCAGTAAGATGGTTTGCAACATTTTTATGCAATTAATTGTAGCTTGTGCCCCTTGAAGACGCCTGTTTCTTCCCTGTTTATTTATCTTAGTTGCGGCCTTTTTATAATAGGTATGTTGATGCTGGAAAAAATCCTGAGCTCTACACAAAAGACTGTCTTGAGAGAGCATTGGTAAAGAACACAGAAGTCAAATGCAAAACTGATGCTTACAAAGTAATCATAAATCAAAAATTATAATCATAAATTCTTGATTGTAATCATTAATCACCAGAATCATAAACTATAGTCATGAATATGAAGTATCGTTAACAAGTCTTTTCATCTTGCATCATTTGCAGAAATTCAGAACTGCCTTGACCGAAGAGTTAACAAAAGAATTTCCAGAAATGATGGTTCGATATCACCAATTTAAAAAGCAACAATTCATTGGGCCATAATATACAAGGAGCGTCAAGGCAAGTAACTTTTTATAGTGCTTTTGTGCTGTGTTCTCAGTCAGTTTTACAACATAGTCTCAGTTGAGATAAGGTCTCTGAAAGTTTTATTTGACTGAAGTTGTTGCAGTGATGATGTCATCATTTTGCTTTTGTTCCATTATCGGCTCCCCACTGAATCTTTTTCTTCTTGCTTCCCTTGCATTTACAAACACGTCAACAATGAACAACAACCCACTCAAGAATCCAAATCCCTAGAGAAACAAAAAACAATAAATCCGTGGGAAATTAGCAAATTTCTCATTACTTAACAAGCCAAATTCTCACCTCATTTATTGCTAATTTGCTCCAATTATCGTAATTCTATGAGCCTCCTCTTTTCAGAAGCAAGCATTTATCATGCCCCCTCTTAGTAATGCCTCCCTTCAAAGTGAATCAGCCCCCTAGTGGGTTGAAAAGAAAATTTACAGTAATACAGAGCATCTTAATTACCGTTCCACCTTGTATTGCCAGACAAGAAGTATATTTTTGTGTTCTATCGATGTACTGGCAATAATTGATTGCCTCCCATTCCCTGTTTGAAGTAGGCCATTGTTTCGTGGTCAGTAGCAACTCTGCAACTGATGTGGCAAGGAGACCCGTCGCCAACATTGTGAAAATTCCAAACAGCAAACCGAAGATCATATTCTAACAATAGAAAAATATACGAATTAAATCGCATTATTATAGTATAATTGTTTGGGTTGGAGTTGTGACACCCTTCCCCTGAGGAAGGCTGAAGTAGCATTAGTTTTCTATCTTTTATTTCAGCATTTAGTTTGCAGTTTTGACATTGCTAAACTATCCAACGTCACTCTCACAGATGAACCTCTTAAGGATCAGCCCTGGCACTGATTCGTAGCAAGAAATAGAATGTTAAAAGTTGGCAAATTTAGTTTCGCATGCAAACCTCGTTTCCAATTTAGCTAAAGTGGCGCTTTAACACCACAGCGAGTCAGCTTTTGATATTTGCTAGTACTTCATGTTAATGTTATCAATGCACGAAACAAAGTTTAGAATTGGGGGGGGGGGGTAATTTATCATGCGCAGTGTGATAATGTCCTTGCTTACCACCCACGGCCACGCTACTGGTAAATTCTTAGCCAGTCTCATTAGCATGACAATGAAAATGAAGAACTCTATGACCCAGGCCGTCGCCGTGACAAGTATGAAGAACTGGGTACGAGAGTACGTTGTTCCTTCGATTTTCACCGCCATGTTGTATGTGAAAATCGTGACGACAGCACCAAGTAATGCGAGCTGAAATTAATGGTGATGATTATTATTATTACCCTGACTTCAGACACTTATTCCAGCGGCAATCACATCGATCTAACAAACATTACCAATAGCAAAGAGGTACAATGTTGTGAGTCGGTTAAACCGAGGATGATTTGTGCTATGAAACAGTGAAGCAGTGCCTTTCTTTTGTAGAGGCTTTGTTCAACCCCCATTTCACCCTAAGTTGCTCTCTCAAGCAGACCCTGTGATCATGTGCCTAATTAATTTTGTTGATATGTTGCGTTCTTTTGGGAACTTTTTTGCCCCTTTCTTTTTTCTCGATACTTTGGAGAAAAGGAAAGCGCGTTCTTTTGGTCAATTCTCCTGAAAATCGGAGACTTCGCAGTCTCCAAACTCTTCTGTCTCCAGAGCAAGAAGAATTTGGAGACTTCACAGAGATTCTTCGAAGCTCTTCCGTTACGTTTTTTTGGAGTCATGGATCGGAAGTCTCCGAACTCTACTTTTTCCGAATTCGGAACAGACAAATTTCCCAAAAGAACGCACCCCATATAAGACATTTTGGGGGAGGATGGAGATGAAGGATGCGTTCCAAAATTGCGAATGTCGCAAGTGTCCCAGGGCTTTTCTCCACCTCTACTATTGTAGCTATTTGGACGTGCAATGTGGTGATTTTGATCTAAGATAATATTACCGAGTCTTCAAACATACCAACTCGATGAATTTTACTGCTGCTACGGCAGATTTGAGGAATTTTGTATCGAAAAATCGTTTCATCTTTTCTGGAATTCTGTGAACAAGACATGCAGAATTATATATCATGACAGACCTTTTCTAGTCAATTAATACAACATAGCTAATGCGAAGGTTGATAAATTTGTAAAAATGACTTGCCTTTTTTGTTTTTATTTATCTTCTTCAAATTCCTTGATTTAAAATTACTTCAAACCCTTTAAAAACTTGCTGCTTTCGGTATTTTGGATTCACCGAAATTTAAGAGTTTTGTATAAACAAGAGTTCTGTCAACTTCCAAGGAGGTTCCATCATGCAATATACCAGTGCGTGTGGTATGCGAAAATAATTCCGTTTTTACTGACAATACCCCCGGACTGAATGCGTATTAATAATGCATTCACGCATTGAAATGTGAATTGAGTACGGGTGTTTCTACTCACAGATTCACATGCAAATCGCTTCTCACCGTATTGAATCTAATTGAGCATTAATGAGCCATTCACACGAATCAAATATTTGACTCTCAAATCATTACATAACAATTCTTAGTGTTTCTATAGCAACTGATTTGAATTACTTGATGCTTGATGCGGTTTGCCATGGAACATCCACCAATGCAATTCAATTGTAGACCAGCCATAGAGATCAGAGACTAGGCGTTACGCAACCTTGAGCCAAGGGCCACAATGGAAACAGCTATCAGCAAAGCGACAGGGGCCTGGGTTCGAGGTTGGGTAGTGAGATCTCGCTTGGCTGGCCAGCCGGCTTTTCATATGAACAGAAAACAAATTTTGTATAAGATTTGGCGGGTGAATTTAGTCCGGATTTCTCGAACTCCCGCTGTATCGAACAAATTTTCACTTCCCTTGATGCGAGTTCGAGATAGCGGGACTCTACTGTATCAATGTACGGGAATACTAGCAGTGTCTACCATTCTACACATTAATATCCCCTATGACCCTACCCATAAAAACCCCTTTAAGTTGTTGTTTTGATTTCTATCTGATTAGCGTTTATTTCTTTTGTTTCAGAAGTTGTGGCCTTAGTTTAGACAGAACCATGAACAATATTTATCTCAATTTCCCGACGAATCTTTATTGAGAGAAAATAAAAGAGAACCCAGCCAGGCGGCCAGGATGCAAGCGAACAGATAAGCTAATCGTTTTATTTTATTTTAGCATTCATTCCTCAGTTAACCCAACGGTTGCTTCATTTTTACCGCTCGTTAGATAACATTGCCAGCCACCCAATATGCTTGTTACAATTATATATTGTCACAAACCAGATTTTTCGTTTTATATCAGCAATTTTGCTGTATAGGGTGGAGCTTAATGGTCTGGAGAACCCATTATATTTCTGTGTTCTATGCTTGACTGTATTTCATTTACATGTAGCTATATTTGTTATAATTTTTATTTTGTAATTTGAGCAGCCGAAATCCCAAGCAATTTTTCAACCACCTGTGTCTGTTTTGAGGTATCAACCAATCGCATTGCAGAATTGATATCACGTGGTCTTAAATCTCTTACGTCGATTGGAGGATTCGAAAATAGAAACTGTTAGACGCTCGATGAATTAGATTTGTCGAGTTGGTCAAGGTTGTCAGACTTGGGATTTTATCCCAAGGTCTTGGGATTTTTTGAGGCTGATGGGATTTTCCTTGGGAATTATTTTTTCGAAAAAAACCTTGGGATTTTTCTTGGGAATTTTAGAAGTGTATCGGAAGTGTGTACGTATGCACAAATGTAGTGGCACCACTGGAAAATAAGAACAAATTAACGGAAACGGCTGTAGATTGCGGTAACTGGAAAAATTATAAACGCTGGTAAAATGTAAACATCGATACCGGAAAGCTTAAAAACAATTGAAATATCAGGATCTGAAATCTGAAATCTCAGGATCTTTGCTACTTTGCACGAATGACGTCATTTCCAAAGAGAAAATTGAACCTTGGGAATTTTATTCTTAAAACAATGGATTTCGGGATTTTTTGAGCCTCGACTTGGGAATTTTGAAGATTTCAATCTGACAACCCTGGAGTTGGTTTCCTGGTTGCATAAAAAATATTGTTTTGTTTTGTTGTTGCGAACTGACGGCGGACAATAGATTAAAACTATGTAAATTCCCATCCCAAAAGTAATATTTGTCAAGGCTTAACTAATGTTGCTGTTTTTAATTTTGGAATAAAGTTGAAACTCGATGTTTTTGTCTTCGTTTTATTGTAAAGACAAATTTACAGTTTAGTGAGGTTGATAACCCGAGAAATCGTGCAAATTGTGATAAAAGCATGAAAATTTGTGAATCTACCAAGTTTGATATGCTTAACAAGATAGGATATAGACCCCTTCTGAAATATGCCCCCTTGTGCTATTTTTAGCTCAAAGTATTTGTACCCAGTCCTCCATTGACGCTACTGAGAAAACTCGCTCTGTTTCATGATAAAGGCAATGAAACTTGGTAAACTTACATAATTTGATGTGTTAAATGAGATAAAAGTAATTACCCCAACGTAGAAACAACCCTTGTGCTATTTTTAGACTAGGGTAGTCGTAGCCAGTCCCCCAGAACATCCTGTTACGGTATCTTATTAAGACGCAACTATACAGCCAAGAAACTTGGCAAACCTACATAATTTGACATGCTTAACAAGATAGAAGTAGTTACTCCAAGGTAGAAACAATCCTTATGCTATTTTTAGACTGGGGTAGTCGTACCCAGTCCCCTAAAACCTCCTGTTACGGTATCTTACTAAGACGCAACTATACAGCCATGAAAAACTTGGTAAAACAGTCATGAAACTCGGTAATTTAACATGCAAACAAAATGAAAGTGTATCCCAACGTAGAAGGGACATTTGTACTATTTTTAAACTGGGGTAAGTTTTACCAACCCCTCGAAACAAGCTTTTATGGATCTTATCGAAGGCATGCTAAGAAGGATGAAAGTTGTACCTGTCGTCTGATATCTATTCATTCACCTCTACCTCACATTCTCCAATACAGCTACAAAGCTCTGTACAGGGCAGATCAGCTCGTTTGCATTGGCATCTTCCAGACGAACATCCTTTTTTGCATTTGCAGTGCTTCAATTCGCGGAGTACTTTTGAAACTTCCTCTATTGTTGTCCAGCGAGGTGAAAACTTTCCGTCGATTTTTTTCCAACCCCAAAATGTAGGATCAGGTAGTGCTTGCACCTTTTCGCAGCTTTGCCCCCAGACGTACCTAAAAATTAATTTTTTCTTTCAATAAGGGAAAGGAACAAAAAATACTTCCATTTACATGCAGCTAACATTTGTTCATTGCGTTGTGGATTGCAAAAATTTTGTTTACAAAGTTCTCAAACAAAAACGGATCCGGATCGCTATTCATTTGCACAGCAGTACAGCACAATTTTTCTGACTTTTCCTGCAAATAAATATAAAGTGAAAACGATAAAAAAATAGTCGCTTACCCGGCTTGATATGCAGCTCTCAACGAGTGCTGATGCAAGGCATCCTTTGTCGGCGGTATGACGTCAATTGGTCTGGACTTTTTCGTAAAGAGATGTCTTCTACAATCGTTCACATCTGTCCAAGAACTTGATCGGTCATACATTAGGATCACAAAGCGTTGTAGCTGTGTCAGATCACCTTCACTGATGGTTTCTGGGCTATCGGAGAGTCTCTGTAAAGTTTCTGTGACACCAGGGTATGCTTTCCAACACTGCCATGCACTTGTTTTTCCCTTTCCTGCAAAGGATGACACCGTGTCGCAACCGGTAAACGCATGCCAATAAAGTAATGCAGAACATTTTTCTTCTCCCAGTGCTTCCACTATTCTATGAATAGGAATCCATCTTTTATTTTTTCCTGCCCCGAACTCTATCCAAAGCTCATCCAATGCAAGAAAAGTGAACTTTGCGATTGCGATGATAACGACATCAGTGTCAACGGTCTTTATTAAGACTTTCGAATTTCCCTCTTGAGAACAATGCTTCACATGCAGAAAAAGCCTGGTGTCAGCTTCCTCATGGTTGCACGGACTGAGGTCATCAACTATGCCATCAAAGCCATTGGTAAGAACCTGGTCCATGATAGTGCTGACAATGATCTTCTCAGGGACGTTTAATTTTACCACGCACATAGCGAGTATTTTGAAAAGTTCGGACTTATTTGCATCAACTCTTAAAAAGTTTTTCCAATTCTTTGGTATTGGTGTTTTTGCTGTCACCTTAATACGGGACCCTGTTCCCCGCTTCTCTCGAGCTCCTTCTTTTATGCTGCTTTCACGGTAGACGTCAAAAACCAAATCTAGGCGTCTAAGATCTCTATTAGCAAGAATCGTTTTAAAAAATGACGCCATTTCGTTATCTGCATAATCTTGAAAATTTCTTGAACTCAGAGGCGATACCATATGAACTATTGCTGCACCATCTAGCAAAACTGCCGTAATGTCTGATGGTCTCTCTGTCTGTACAATAATGTACTCGTCAAAGATTTTTAAACAATCTGATTTTGCAGTTTGCCTCAGTTTTCCATACATTGAGAGTGCCGGTGGGTAGACATGATTTTCATGTGCAAAAAATTCACTCAAGTCACTTTCTCTGCTTTGGCACACTACATACAAACGTGAAAACAACTGACAGTCCTGCTTCATTGAAGTAAGTTTTAACTTAGAGCTAGATGTCTTGATGGAGTTTTTATTCCGGAAAAGGCTGAACTTATTGCGTTTAATTGGCTCGTGAACCGACGTCTTTCCTGTAATAAGTCGCTCAACTTTAAACTCTTGATACTGAGTAGCTCCAGCATCCCTTGCAATCTTCACGGACCTAGCTGATTCTTCGTCCATTACTGTTTTACTCATCAGTGTAATGAGGACGTCTTCTTCTTCTTCAAAGGGATTTCCTTCACCTTCCAAAATATCAGCGAATGCTTTTACATCTTTCTGAAACTTTTTTTCAAAAGCAAGGGTGTCTTCGTGGTGCTTAGATGAATCATCTTCGTCTTTGTTGCGCAAAAGTGTCTCGTATTCATCAACCATCAAAGACATTTCTGGGCCTGCCATCATCCATTTCATCAGAGCATTAGGCTGATCTAATATACCAATCACTCCTCCGTCTCCCTTAACTACTTTATTATTTTGTTCGTGGGCATGGTCAACACCAATACATGAAAACTTTTTTTTACTCTTCTGAACGACAAATTTTCCATTCATAAACTCGGTGTAAATTTCAGGGTGAAGAACTTCAAGCTCATTTAATGTTTGTATGAAGACTGGCAGCCATCTTGCGTAATGCGTGTGATCCATACTAAACATCCAAGGTGCAAGTTGTTCCAAACACTCACAGTACTGTTTGAAATTAGCTTCTCTGATACTCCTAACGAACAGAAGAAGTAGCACCTCAAGCTCTATAACTGTATACCAATAATCGAACTGACAACAGCTTGTTCTTCTTGTTGTTATCCATTCCCTGAGAGTTGTGTCAGATGATGACGTTTGTTTCCTCCAGTGCTTCATCAGCAAATGATGCAATGCTGCAACTGAAACCTGATGAGCATACCGGCAACGTTTTACATTGTGGCCTATCAGGTAAGCATCACTAGTGCCAGGTGTACTTATCCCAGCTGCTACAAAAACTTCCGCCCACTCACTGCCTTCAAGCCAATCTCCTATCATTGCCATGGTAGCCATCTCAGTATGCAGGTCACCCATCATGACAACCATCTTGTCTTCTCCTAAGAGGCTGGGGAACTGCCATTGAATTTGCTTAGCCAATGCATACACAGGTTGATCCGCTGTTATTATTGGAGATTGCTCTGGGTTAACGGTTGTCAATGTCTTTGCAATTATCTTCATTAAATGACATACAACTGCCTTTGAATTAATGCTGTCTTTCAGTAGAGGTAGCATGGTATTTTTGCATGGCGGATGTGGAGGCGAATCCTGTTTAGCTGAATAATAAGCTGCCCAAGAAATTTGTTCAGGTGTTGGGTCTTGCGCTGTAAGTACTTGGTCTACCTTCTTTAACCAGTCTATTTCCCCATCAATGCTCTTGTATTGGCTAACGCGCGTAGGTGCAGCTATCATTGGCAACGGTTTCTGTATTTTACCGTCCTTTACTGGTTCCACCTCTGTATAGTACGCTGGTAAAGAAATTTTTTTATCTCGCTCATTCTGGTTTACATCAACACATCTTCTTTTCACAGCTGGACTCGTACTGCCAAACTGGAACATAGAAATGGCTGTGCCATGGAAATGCGTTTGTGCTGTTGTTGATTTTGCATTCTGATCTAAGTTATCAATGGCGGAGAGTGTAAATTGTCCTTGCTCCAGAGCTAGGGGAACAACGCAATTTCTTCTTTGGAACTGGTCACAAATGTTTTGTGCAATTGACGTCTGAATGTTTTGGACGCGATCGTAAGATACGCTAAGGCCCAATTTTGCCATCCTGTTAATTAAACCCTTCTTTCTTGTGCGATTAAACAGCATAATACCGTTATAAAGCGGTAGTGGCGTTTCTTGTTCTCTTGGGTGTCTTCGATATTTTGTACCACGGCGTCTACGCTTTAGAGAGTTGAATCGAATTAACTGAGCGATGGAAAGCGCCGCTTCATTCACATCATCAGCTGAATCATCGTCGTCTAACCCCATGTTTCCCCCCTCAACAATCATCTGAACAAAGGCAAGCAATGATTCTGGAACGGAGGCAATCTTGCTATCTTTGCTAAAAGTGCCATCGAATTCCGAAAAGTCTTCGAATATAGCTTTCCTTAGTATAGAAACTGCTCGCGCGAGACACATGCCATCCTGTTCATTGCTCCAACATGCTTCAAGAAGTCCACTACCAATGTCTTGTTTGAAGGCAAGAATAATTTCGCGACCTGCTTTCTTCTCTTCAAGTTCTGTTATGTTCTGAAGTATGGAGTCTTTTAACCGTGTGCTATGTATTGAGTTTTCGGGCTTATGACCATAGTGCACCATACGTTTAGAAAACAGTTTTTTCAAGTCACTCAGTTTAAATACAGGAGAAATTTCTGAAGTTTCATATTCATTTCTGATGTATGAAATTATTTCGGATAGGACTATTCCGTAGATAACAGATCCTTGGTTTTCCGTTTTGCTTTCTTTCATTTTGTGACTTCGCTGAGCGTTGTAAAGGGAAACAAGACACTTTTGATGGTACATCGCTTCTGTTGCCACCATATCACCCTCGCTTAGTTTCGCCATAATCTTTTCATTGCCTGTTTCTATGGCAGCATCTTTTACCTTTTCGTTCAGTTGGAATGTTGTTGCAGTATGAAGATTTTCTTCCTTGTCTTCCAGATCACAAAAGAAACACACATTCTTTTTGAAATTTTCGCTCCTGAACGATGAACGAGTGCTGATTGTACGCTCTGCCACACCATCCTGTGATATATTTTTTGTCTGGTTTTCCACAGATTGTAATCTTTTGTTTGCGTGATAGGAATCGAACTTGCTTCGACATGATTTGTGGTACTTTGCATTTTTATTGACGAAGGTCTCAAACTCATCTTGGCCATTTTCTCTCAGTCTCCCTGATTTTAAATCAAACGGGAGTTCTTCAAATTCAGCACAAGTTGCAATGTCACTAATAAGACTTTTGTATCCAGCAAACCTATCTTTACGTTTCGAGCTAGCGGGGCAAACAAGCTTTTCACTGCTCTCGGACTGACAAACTAAACATCTTTCCCAGTCTGTTCTCTGAATCGCGATTTTCCGTGTTGCACTAAATTCATCAATGGCATTAACTAATTGCAGCTTCCTTTTTGACATTGTAATCATAAAAGGCTGAAAACTAGGTAGTTAGATCTTAAACTCAAACATATAGACCTATTTTTTGTATATTCATTTTGTACATCCACATCAATCTGTTACTTCACCAACTGATTCTTTCCAAGACCACCCTGTAGTCATATTCGATCTCAAATTACAAATTGACAAATAAAATTCGGAATATGCCTAACACATTAACATTGCAAACACAACAATTTCCGACATAGTTTCCGTCAATTTTAGGGATTGGGTAAAAACTTCCATCTCTCTTAGCATGAAAAATGGCGTGTCAAATTGTGGAGGTTTACCAGGTTTCGTGGCTGTATAACTGTGTTTTCAAAAGATACCGTAACAGAAACTTTTGGGGGATTGTGTACGACTACCCCAGTCTAAAAATAGCAAAAGAGTTATTCCACATCCGGGAAACTACTTCTATCTTGTTAAGCATGTCAAATCATGTAGGTTTACCAAGTTTCATGACTGTATAACTGCGTTTTTATAAGATACCGTAACAGAAACTTTTGGGGGACTGGGCATGACTACCCCCAGTCTAAAAATAGCACAAGGGTTATTCCTACGTTGGGAGGACTACTTCTGTCCTGTTTAGAATGTCAAATTATGTAGGTTTACCAAATATTACAGCTTTTATGATGAAGCGGAGCGGGTTTTATTGGTAACATCAATGTAGGACTGGGTGCAAATACTCTGAGCTAAAAATAGCACAAGGGGGCATATTTCAGAAGGGGTCTATATCCTATCTTGTTAAGCATATCAAACTTGGTAGATTCACAAATTTTCATGCTTTTATCACAATTTGCACGATTCGTGCGTTTCTTGGCTCTTATCGTACGCACTAGTTTGTCAGGACGCAAAGTAAAGTAAAACAGGGCTGAGAATCAGCTGGTTGGCTTATCAAATATTTAAGTCTTTTTCCAATAGTTTCAGCAGCCAGCATTTACAGGTGCTAGAACTGTGATAGTTCATCATTTCGTGTCAAATTACTTTTTTACTACAACGTAGCTAGTCACTACGGTGCAAATTTCTACACCTGAAATGTTTCGTACGGTTTTAATTATTGCCCTGGCCCTTTTGGGTAAGGGGTTTTTGTTTGATGGCATAGCCTTTACCTCAGTTACTGCATCTGAAAGTTTAACTTTGTTGGCAAGTTCGACAAATCATGTTACGAATGGGGCCACAGTCCCATTCGTAGCAAGCTCAACTTCGCTTCCATCAACTAACGAACGTGGAATATTCAGTAGCAGCTCTCAAGCACCAGCTATTACAACCTCGAATCAAGCAAATTCATCTTCGACTATTTCAGTTACTTCTGTTGCCGCAAGTGTCCAGTCAACCAGATCTACACCAATTTTTATCAGTACTTCTCATCAATCAATGCCAAGTAACACAACGACTTTTCAATATTCAACCAAAGTCACAACTAAGATGGTATCTTCCACAACGTCACCACAAGTTTCAAACATTCAATCAACTTCTCTTTCATCTGCTCCGATTATCACAACCGCTACACCCAGCCAAAGAAATGTTTCTAGCGATAAATCGACTGCCGTTTTAGTCCAGCCAAGCTCAACTAGTCGGGCTGTTCAAGCGACTTCGAAATATGTAGAGAACGTAAACAAGTCTACAAATTCTGTACAATCGCTTGGCTTATGGAATGACTCTTGGACAATTCGACCTTCCACCTCGGCAAGCCGTTTTACAGAATCCGACTCTGAAATCTATCTTTCTGAAATGACAAACTCCATTTCTATTATTGTCACTTTCTCAACGAGCTACGAGGAAACAAGTTCAACAATTCGGCCTACTCCATCTGCATCAAACATGACTGGGATCATCGCCTCCCCAACAGCTACAACCAGCAGAACAAATGGTAATAACTGGGGTGGTAATTCAGCTGCTACGAGAGCCATGCCTGAGACAATTCTGGTTTGTCTCTTGTTGATGCTATCGTGTTCTGCGAGTTTCGCTGTTATTTGATCATGCAGAACCTGTTCACGGACCGTTATGGCATACAATTTCATGTTCATTGACATTTTAAGATACTTTATTCAGTTTATCTACATTTATAAACTTTGCTGGAACGGGTTTAGGTAAGAAATAGTTACTCCTCTTTATTGTTACTGATCTTCAGGAAACTTTAATTTCCTTTGGAAATTAAAATCATTAAAATAATCTAACAAAGCTGAGTTTATATTCCGGATAGATTGTAATCTTTCTGTTAGAAATAATTCTGTTAAATTTAATAGTTGTTCGCTGAAGGTGTAACGGGGGTATAGCTAAACAATTTGAACAATATTTTACAATATTACTATTTACATCATTGGTGTTTTTCTCTAATATTTAATTCGATTTATTCTCTCAGTTAACGTGAAGCAATGTCAATTTTTGTTCCTATTAGCCACCCACTGTATACCTTATTACAATTGATTATCGAGCCGCAAGTTCACCAACGATTGTCTTGGCGAATCGCTTTATACAACAGAGTTAAACGTTTATTTTTAACAAATTCGTCGTGCGCAAATTTACGAACTTTCCAAACATTCACACTTATTTTAATTTTTTACCACCTGTTGTAAAAAGCTTCGGCTCCGCGTAATTATACTAGCACGAGGGAAGATTTGCAATTCATGCTTATCTTTGCGCGTTTCTGTTGTAAGCTTGTGTTAACGAAAACTTGGTTCAAATTCTACTATCAAATGCATCGCTGAAAATTGTTTTGACTAGATTCGCTGAAAATTCTTTCATCGTTGTCCCTTTTCGGGGGTTTTTCGCGGGAAAACGCAATTTGACCCGCGCAATTCGCTCGTCAATTTCCATCAAAACATTGTCGAGGATTTTCGTTGACAGACTTTGCGAAAAGGTGGTCAACTCTTTCGCGCTATATCCAACCTCGTTCTGATTGATACGGTTCAATTCAATACCCTCGTTTCCAATTGTCACATGACATTTGTTTTCAATGCTCGTTGTTGTTCCGTCAACTTTCGCGAACTTACCCGAGTGAATCCGAGTTGATTTGCGAAAACTTTCGCTCGAGGCTATATTAGTTTTTCGCTTTTCGGAAACAACTTCGTTCATTATCCCAATCACGAGGTTTTCTGCGAATGGTTGCAAGCAACAAGTTTCTTTACCAAGCCGCGAGTTTCCAACTGCGTCGCTCATCTTTTTAGCAATTTTCCCCAGCGAAACTTCTTTTTCTCTTTTTTGTCTATCTGAACATGCTTTATCATCACTTTTCTTTGGCATTTCGCGAAGTACTTTTATAATTATTTCGTCGGTATATTTTTGCGACCATTTTGAAAGCGAAACTGAAAACTCCACTGGTCCAACATTGTTCTCCTTGTCTCCATTTGCAATTTTTTGATTATTTTCCCCATTCGTTTGCTGTTTATCCTCATAATTTTGTTGTTGTTTACTTTCCTTGTTTACTTCATCCATTATTGCCTTACTAATACTGCCCAAGCTTTCGTTCTCAGAGTCCGTTTCTTCTGGTGGAGATATTTGGATCAAAATCCCTCCATTTAGCACTGGTGGCCCCACATACTCTGGCTTTGCTTCTGCAGCATTATTTAACTGCAACACCGTAGGCCCGTCGCTATTACATTCATCTTGCCTAGGCCCGTCTGCTCGACTCTTGACTGACGTCAGTATAACATTGTCATTTTTCCCATGAATCTTTGCAATGTATGACCTTTCAGTCTGCGAATAAAGATGGAATTTTAATAAAATAAGCAGGGCAACCAGCTACACGTTTTTTATGAGAACAACCTTTATAAGAAACACCAGGCTGAGATTAGGCCAAAAATGAGAACAATACAAGAAACAAGGCAGGCTGAGGTTCAACCCAACTCAAGAACTAAAATATCAGCAACAATCGAAAATAACAAACTACTGTAAGAACAGAACAATAGAAAGCGCTAAACAGCCATTAAACAAACTTATTGCAACAGAATTAGTTCAACACCATCGATATCAGTTTTTTATGTAATCTATGCTGCCATCTGTGTACAAAAATAAGAAACAGAATAAGAAACACCTTATGCTGAAAATATACGGAAAAATAAGAAACGTCAGGCTGAAACTGGAGCCAAATGTTCTTATAAAAAAACGTGTAACATGTTTGTCTCGAATATATGATTGCAAGGTATTCTCGTAGTTAAGCTGATTCTTTAATTTATGTGTTTGATGTGTTTGAGCAAATGTTGCGTAAATGAATTTGGTGTAAATGGAGACTTAATTTGAACAGTTTAGTTCAAAGAATATTCAGCTAATAACAGGTGACATGCATAACAGGTGGGTATACAAGGTTGTAAAAACTTCTTTTTTGTTAATTTTCATACAATTTAAATGCAACTGGTCAAATGACTGTTTAACCAGTTGCATTTAATTTTTAACATAGAATGTTTCAAAGTACAACTCAAAGCTCACCAAACTTAATGAGTTGTTTTATCAACATTTTGTTTGTTTTTTGACTTGGCCAATTCTGGAAAATTTTAATTGTTTGGTATATCAATAATTCATAATTTACAAAAACAGCGCATTTTCTGCTGTGCAACGCAAAGACCTATAATTGTTTGTGGAAAATTTAGAGGTTTTGTTCAGCTGCTTCTACTAGCAAAAGAAGTCATTCAAAAATGTATGAAAATATTTGCTGTTTGGGCCTAAACAATCCGTTACTTCTAATATTTAGAATTCCTCGATATTTTCTGTACTTGACGAAACCCCATGTTTTGTAGCTATATTGCATATATCTGTTATATTAGATAAGATAATTTGCGAAACCTATGTTAAGCATGTTTTTGGCCAATATTTTTTGGCCTACGCGAGAATACTTACTTCAGACACCAAACCAGTGACATTTCTGCAACATTTTTGGCCCATTGCTGGAGATTGAAATCGCCAGAAAATGGAGTTTGAAAAACTATATTTTCTTTCAAACAACTTGAACTGACCAACACGAAGATATTGTTGAAGAAATTCTGCAAACTAAGCGCTTCAAGCCTTCCGATTTTCAGGACTCGCCTAATTAAATATTTACGAAGAATATTTTAAGAAGCAAATTGCTTTTGCGTGTCTCCCCCTTAATCCATATCCTATGCTAATGAAATTCACATTTTAATTATAAACGTGCTATTGTCTTGAAAATATTATTGTCTTTTTCTCATTCTGACTCTGAGATGAAGCAGAACAAATTGAAATATGTTTAATCTGTTAATTTCAAGATGTAAAGGCCTGGCAGGTTTTAAATTGAATACCGAACATCTTGAGCATCTTTTGAGGCAACATTATGGGGGCGGAGGGGGAGGAAAGATACGTGCAACACTTGCAAACAGCGCTCAAGCGCCCCAGGACTCTTGCCCCATATTGTCCCTGAAGAATTTTTTTTCTAGTGACGTAATGACTCCCCGACGCTCCGGCAATGAGGGCGGGAAATCTGTATTTTATCTGACGTCAGATTTATTGGATGTTTCATGGCGAAGATTTAAGTTTGACATTTGATGGATTATTTGTAATTTATAAAAACGCCCTGGATTTCAATCCTTTTTTATATTTCAATTAGAAAAATTAATCAACCAAGGATTAAGCGAAACATTTTGCCATAGTCATGTTGTTACATATTTGGTAAGTTTTGGTTTATCTATAAGTTCTATACAGAATCTGCCAAAGTCTTAAATCTTGACTTCAAAATAGCTGTATATGTATAGTTGCAGAGAATTTAAATTTCTTTAATTTTTTATCAAATTTTAGGCCTCGTTTCACCATGCTCAGCATTATCCTTTTGGCCTGTATCATCAATTTGAACTGTGAAAATTTAGTCAACATGAACACTAGAACAATTTCATATCGTGGTCTTCCAATTGATAATTCAACAAAACTTGCTTCATCCCCTGCCAAATTTATCATCAAGTCTGACCTAAAGGTATACACACATTGTATTTTTTAATTAATTAATACTTAATCACACCTCGCCGTTCTAAATTTCCATTAGGTTTCTTCGGCAATTTTGAGCCTCATTCATTTTCAATATTGCTATAAATTGCATGTCTTTGCATAAAAATTATGCATCAGAAATAATGGCAAATTTCCATTGAAAATTAGCCGATTTCTCTCTAACAAACGCCAGAGAAATAATGTTTATCATAAGTTGCATTTAACATTGATTGAGAGGAGAGAGGTTAGAAAATAATCAAGTAATGCTGTTTTAAGAGATACGACGCTGTCTTGTTATATTTTGTCCAAGATTACAGTTTACAATCGTCAGCCTAACCGTGTATGGTCTAACTATAGTTAATTTTTGATTTTTACAGGGTAGTGTGAGATTTGTCGTGAATAAATGGCTAAGTCTCAATGATATCAAAATCAAAGTCAAGCTAGATGGATGGACAAATACTAATTTGACTGTTTTCCGAGTTGAATACGCTAGAATCGGCAAGTACAAGGATACAATTCAACTGTTAGTGGTGAGTTTGTGTATATAGCTACAATGTCAGCCAAACATTCTGGAACACTTTTGGTTTTTCGAATTCTCCACATACCGTAAATCCTCGAATAAGTCCCGGGGGCCTTATTTGCAAAAACGAACTTTTGCTCTTAGGTGCCTAATTGCCGTCCCCCCCGCTAATTAATTTTTGAAAATTTTTCCAACCCCCCCGCTCTTATTAGGACCCCCCCCGCTTATTAAATTTTTCAACTTCGCGTAAGTGACGCGTATTGAAAATTCATATCAGAGTATCCAAAGTCACAAAATAAATAGATAACAGTCTTGCATAGACAAAATAAGATAAAAATTGAGTCTGGGGAGGGAGAACAACTTTGAAATAAATTCAACAAAAATCCAACCCCCCCGCTAATTGGGACCCCCCCGGCAATTAATTTTCAACAAAAAATCCAACCCCCCCGCTAATTGGGACCCCCCGGCAATTAGGCACCTAAGAGTAGCTCGATTATTGTTCAATATTAAGCAAAATAAAAGCTATACGATGCAGCCAATCAATGAAGTTATTGATTTAAATTTGCTGCTATTTGCAATACATTCACTAAACAACTTCAATGTTTGGGCCCAATATCCTTGCAAATGACTATCAGGATGGGGGCTTATTCGAGGATTTACGGTATCCTTTCTCCCCGTCCTTGATCTGGCCTTTTCTTAGTTGGGTATCTAATGCTTGAATCCAGTCAAGATTGCTTTTTTAACCTGCGCATTCTGTCTTTTCTGTAGTACGAGCCTCCGTTATTCAAGCCAGCCGTGAAACTTAACAAAAACAGCCTCACTTTCATAATTGCAACCGGCTCAACGTGCCTCGCTATCATCCTTCTGTCAATCATCGCCTCGTCTGGAGTCCATTTCTACAAGAAGTACAAGAAGAAAGCATCACTGCGTGGTTATTTTGCGATGGATCAAGAAGAAAGTTCAAATGTCTACGATTCTATTGAAAGTTACAGTAGTGACTCGAGCAAGAACACGTCAACTTCATCTTCCTCTAATACTACTGCGTGCGATTATTCTTCCGATACTACTACTTCTGCTTGTAGTTGTGCAAGCAAGGCTACAAAAGAAGGTAATACTTCTAAAGAAGATCATGAAAGTTCTAGTGATGCTGAAAGAGATTGCACTAAAGAAGATGATGATGGTTGTAAAGAACATGATCACTTTAAAGATGATGGTGAGGATTCTAAAGAAGATCATCATGATTCCAAAGAAGATCATGGTTCTAAAGAAGATCATAATTCCAAAGAAGATCATGATTCCAAAGAAGATCATGGTTCTAAAGAAGATCATGATTCTAAAGAAAATGATTCTAAACAAGATGGTTTTTCTGAAGATGATGATAGAAATTCAAAGGAAGATCGCAATCATTCAAAGGAAGATATCAATAACGCTAAGGAAGATGTTGATTCAAAAGACAGTAACGTTTCTTTCCAAAAAGACATATCGAAGGAAGAGCAAATTCAAGGTTTTGATTCAAGAGACAGCGAAGAAGATCACCGGAAGAATTGTCACGCCCCGGATATAAAATTGTCCGCATCTAACAGCAATGAAATCTCAATAAATACTGAAGATGGGTCAGATAGCCCTGGACTTCTTCATGCTCCGGTTACAAGAACTATAAACGGATCCAATGTCCTGATAACCAGTGATTCCGTCCGGAAGGCCGATATCGTATCCGGCGATCATTCCAGTTGTTATTTGCTTCAGTGCTCTTCAAATAAAGATATGGACCTGGTTTCCGGTGATAATCATGCCGTTGAGTCGGTTATCAGCGAGGCTATCCGGGCTCAAACAGATTTTGACGGTGGCTTATCCGGAGAGACAAAAAATGAAACCGGACTAGAGCGAAGCAAGAATGCACAACCGATAAAGAAACCAAGGGGAAGAAAATCACTTTCCCCTTCAAATAACCTTTTATTTTGCCTCTTTTTCGTGACAATGATTTCAGCCTCGCAATCATCATCATCTTCACCGGACGTTAATTTTTTTCAAACCGAAACTGCGGATATTACCATTGAACTTCCGGATATATACTTAAGTGATGTCCACGTCTTCTTCAATCAACTCCATAGTAACCCTGTGCTTGTGAGCGGTGATCAACACGTGTTCAACCTGAAAGTATTTGGTTAGTATATTTTTATTTTATTTTATTTTATTTTATTTTATTTTATTTTATTTTATTTTATTTTATTTTATTTTATTTATTTTATTTTATTTTATTTTATTTTATTTTATTTTATTTTATTTTATTTTATTTTATTTTATTTTATTTTATTTTATTTTATTTCATTTCATTTCATTTCATTTTATACATACTGTTTGTTTCTGTAGATGTGGCATCAGTGATGCCTGCTGCATCTGCCAAAGACAAGTGCAAAGAAAAAAAGACTCAGCCTTCCTGCGATACTGGCATTTGTGAACCCCTCACTGGCAATTGTTTGTGTCAAAGAGGACAGACGTACGATGCATCCTCCCATAAATGCAGGCCTGGTAACTATCATAGATTATTCCAGCATGCTCCTTTATTTGCACATGAACTTCTCAGATTCACGAGATCATACTTATTGAATTCTTCCTGCTGGGGCCATTTCTTGATAATTTATACAGCTATTTCAACCCTGTCGCAGCAACTAATTTGTAGCCATTTCCTGCTTTTCTGTGCTACTCTTTATTGCCACGTTTTATATCCACGTCTTTTTATGCTATGCAAGTATTTAAGTACACAGTTTTATGTGCAAATCGTCTGCAAAAGTTCTTAATTTCAGCATTCCTAATAATACCGAATATTTTTGTTTTTAGATTGCACAAGGGAGTGCCCTGCTGGCTTTTACATGGCAAAACAATGCACGAAGCTGAAGCCAGGGACATGTAAACGTAAGTCTAATTTAACACTAATATAAGCTTATTCTGACAACACAACATACTTGGATTGAAGTCGCTTCTATTGAAATTGAATATGAATTGTGATGTGCTTTTGCGTGAGACTGAATATTGTTCTATTTGGTCTATAGCTCTGTTGAGTCTGTCTGCACGTTATTGACACGCTGACAAACGTTAATGTACGCCACTCAATTCCATTCACTGTCATTTTTCATTTCACCTTTATCAGCGTGCAAGCCCGCCTGCGGAGCCGGAAAATACGAATTCACACCATGCGGAGGAGCGTTTGACAGAGAATGCCGAGGTATTGCGTTACATGGAGCATAGCAACAGATGATTGATGTTGTTATATGATTGGCTACATTGCAATAAATCTTTGTGCTTGTCTTGTTATTGTCTTGCTTCCTTTACAGATCTTTCTACTCTTCCCGATGTTATTATCAAAGGAGATATTCTCTCAGAGAATCGACTAAAGGTTTGCCATACCGTAAATCCTCGAATGAGCCCCCACCTCCGAATATGCCCTCCCCTCGAATAAGCCCCCATCCTGATCATCATTTGCAAGGATATTGAGCCCAAGTTTCCAGACATTGAAGTTGTTTAATGAATGTATTGCAAATAGCAGCAAGTTTAAACCAATAACTTCATTAATTGACTGCATCTTATAGCTTTTATTTTGCTTAATATTGAACAATAATCAGATTAAAATTTCTTTTTTGCAAATAAGCCCCCGGGGGTTCGAGGATTTACGGTACAATTTCTTACTATGCCTTGTCTTAATAGTTTGCAACATCTAGTTATTGTTTTTTGTTAGACTAGTCGTACATGGGTTTTATGATTTGTGTTATTGTACAATTAACTGTTGGCTTAATGCTCCCTTCTTTACATAGTATTGTTTGCGTCCCTTCATATCGAGATTCATTGAATATTCATAATTTCACTTTTGCAGGCTAATGGAACTAACAGAACAGTGACGTTTGATGATGACGTGAACCGTAGCCCAGAAACTGTCGTTGATCGAGGTACTGGCTTGAAATTGACCATCAAATTACTCAACGCCAACCTGGATGTTCTTGTCGGCGAAATTCGTCGTAAGAACTACGACCGAAATCCTTCGGTTCGCGATTTCTGTTCGCAACACGTCCCCGATTACTATGTCGGGCGACGAAGCGTGGCCGATAGGATGTTCTATTTTCGTACGCAAGGCAAGGATCAGTGCCCGAATGCGAACCCTCACCTGCTGAAGGGAGCCGTACACTGTTTAGGATCCGATCATGACCTCATTCGCATGTTCTCCGTGTCGAAATCTCAGAACGAGGCCGACGCGAAATTCGTTGAGAAATCTGGACTTTGTCGCACTACCTTGCAACAATGTCTCGACTGTCGTAAACAGTGCGTGGTTGGCATTGATAAACAGAATTGCTGGCAAGGTGAATCGGTGTGTTTTGCCAACTGCGAAACGAAGCGATGCTTGTGTCGTAATAATAATTGTCCCTGTTATCGTTACAAGGCGTCGAACTGTTACGAGAAGAAAACGAAATGCGTCGGTCGCAAAGTTAACGTCGTTACGCTGCGGCCGATATTCAACGACAAGTTTGCGCACTGTAGCGTGAAGCTGCTACGATTGGCCAGCTACAAGTTGCACGTGACTGTTCACGTGAATGGGACGTTTGTCGGGAAGAAAGATCTTGTGACGTCATCCGTCGAGCATGATTTCGGCTACATGAAAGTCATCGCACCCGACATGAGTCGGATCAAAACGAAAAAACACTTATTGCTGCGAAAGAACATGATTACGTCTGGCATTGATATTGGTTATTTCGCATCGCATGCGGTGCCGTTTACTGGTGTCAATGCAGATTCGATGGCGTTTGCGGCGAATACGCCGATGGCTGTGAATGATATGATGTGGCGCAAATCGAAATGCAAGGATATCAACTCCACGCTGCTCACCGCGTTTGACCGGTTCCCTTTGAGTGCGAAGAGCCCCGGAATATTTCGATTGCTTAACAAGCTTCCAGTTAAAAAGCTTGCTAAAGGCGAAGGTCAAGTAAATCACGCCGGGGGTGATGTTTTTTCGATACGGAATAAAACCCTGCGACAACGTATTACCTACCACGTTTACAAACACAAGTCCGTGTTAGGCCATTTCTACCCGAGGGCTGCCATTTTAAATGACAACAGCTTGGAAAGCCGATTGGTGAATCGATCTTCGTACCACGCAATCGAATTGAGAGGGAGGCTGGCCTCGTGTCCAGCATTCTTCACTGTCAAACTTTTCAACCAGGACAATCCGCGTGAAATATTGCATCATTATGATATCGTTGTAATGCGTCCCGACTCGTGTCCATTCGAAATGCATTTCAATGTCCCGTTTAAGAACGACCCACATCGTCTCGACACTGCCTTCATATTACAATTGACGTCATCACAACAAACAATCAAATTAGTTATTGTTCACGACAAAAAAATGACGAGGAACTTCAACACGACAATTCGACTACCGAAGTCCGAGCCTAGCAAACTCGCTAACATCCTCACACCTATTGGCACCGTAGCTGCTGGGTTCATCTTGCTGTTAATGGTATTGCTACTCTTTGGTTTTCTGACCAGGCCCAAAGATAAACAGAACCAAGGCGACAGAGATAACGAACTTCATTTTCGTCACGTGTTCATGATCACGTGGTACGTCGGTGCGAGGCTGGCGAAAAGCCTCCTATTCACGATCGTCTTCTTGAACTATCTGTTCACGGTGATTCATTCGGAGAATTACTACACTTTGACGAGTTTTAAGAAGTTTCAAACGCGCGAGCACTCCGTCTTCAAAGGAATCTACGCAGATATGGAGAAGCACAGGGTGGCGGAAATCGACAGGCAGCAGCGTGCCCTTGTGGAGGAGAAAAACCTATGCGACATGAAGATGCAAGAATTGGATGAGTACCTTGCGCAGCATCGGAAAGAAGCCTCACTGAAGCAGCGTTTGGAAATGCGAGCCAAATCGATCAAGAAAAATGCGTTGGATCGCATTGAAAGGAATCTTGCCGCTGCAGAGGCACAATTTGACAGGATGAGGAATAAGTTTAACGGTCAATTGGACTCTAGGATGGAGCAGTTGCGCCAAGAGGCCGACTCTGTTGAAGGTAAAGTCACTAGTCACTCCATGGCTGACCCTGCCCGCGGCTTGTACAAGATGTATCGAGCATTTGGTGGTAGTAAGTCGTTTGCCCAGTACATAGGCCTTGACGTGAGATTTCATATCAATTATAAGCACAGCATTGGGGTTATCAAGCAGGGAGTTGTGGACCTGCGCAGAAAGGTTGCCCAGTTAAAATCGACGAACGACAATGAGAAACGACAACAGCAACGCGAAGAAAAGGCGATCGAGAAGGCAAAGAAGGTTTTGCGAATGGCGCTGAAAATCAAGAGGATTCGCTACCCAAGTGCGAAAATCAAACTCGAGTTCGATGACGAACAGGCGAGAAATGTTTTCGCACTGTCGTGGATAACGAAATTGATGAAAGACAAAGTCGTGGCGAAAGTAGCGACGGGCCTAGTTGTTGCATTTGATGTTTTGTTTTTTGTTTATCGCCACACGAGGACCTATGCTATGGCTGTGATGATGGTATATGGCTTCAAGAAGTACTGTGATCTGGATGAGTTGGAGACGGAGCGATTAAAGCGAGAAGAACGGCGTCAGAGGCGGCAGAATGCGACGATTGTTACGTCATCATCGGCTGATGACTTATCGAGTGATGAAAGTTCTGTGGTATTTGATCGGCGACACATTGAGTCAACCGGTAAATCAAGAACTGATCTGACCGGAGATTATTCCGAGTCTGGTTGTCTATCTTCGGATACACGCGAGTTTTCACCGCCCGGAACTTCGGATGTGCGAACGTCTACATCTGCAATAGCATTAGAGCAAGGCGCGGTAAATGAAGTCTCGGCTAATTTCAGCCGGCCTGAAAATAGCTCTGCGAAGAATGAGATGTCTGAGGATAGTTGTCAACATCAGGAACATGGCAAAGGTTCTGGTCCTTTCAAGGACGAAGCTAAGACGGATGGATTAGATATCAAGGGAGAGGGAAAATTTTCTGGAATTTCCAGCCAGGATGAATCTGATGCTGCAGCGCTACAATGTCCGGGAAGCAATGGGACAAATATTGAACCGATGAGCACTGACAAAGAGGTTTTTGGAATAGGTATTTTGAGATCGGAGGATTATGGGACAGCTTGTTCAGAGACAATCTCACATATTGGTCAATCTGGTGAGGATTGTGGGAAAGAAATGGAAACCAGAAATGAGGCTACGTCACTTCATGTTAGTACTTCAACTGGAAACGAGGCTAGTGATGAAGAATCGAGTACATCAACAACCTCGACTCTTCGTGGCTCATCTTCATCTGTGGAAGAATTATATGAAGATGCTGTTGAAAGCGAAGGAAGACGATTTACAGCGCATGATGGACATTTATACGAAGGTGAATGATTTCGACAATGTTAGTAATATTGATTGCTATGATTAGCATGATTGCTATGATTATGATTGCGATTATCATTGTTATGAAGATTATGATATTCGGTGTTTTTCACTTGTAGAAGTTGATCAAGATGGCTACCTTTTGCCACAGCAATGCAAACAGAAGAAAAGCGCGAATGTTGCAAAAGAAGCAAACAACATGGCGATGTCTGCTATCGGTGTTTTGGGGGGCATATTACTTAAGTTCGTCACCCAGATGAAGAAGTTGAATATTGTCCATGTGGTAAGTCGTGTAGATTCAAAGTCTATTCATTTCTGTTGTTACTGCTGAATGATGATTTGATGAATTATAAAGATATAACTAACAACGAATTGGGTCTAACCAGTGTAGCCAATGTAGCAGTATAGAAAACCGGTGGATTGTCATAGATACTTTGCTGCTCTCGACAATAGAGGGGACAAATGTCCTGGGACACTGCACGTATTCTTCACCCCTCCTGCAAACAGAGCTGCCTCCAGAGACGGTCTCATACAAAAGCGACAAAATTTGTTGGCACGATGATTACAGGGGTCTGATTGAAAAACGAGTGAAGTAAAGCCCACAAAAAAGATGTCTATGGGTCGATAGCTCTTTCGTATATTTACAAGTGTCCCAAAGACTTTCGTCCCCTATTGTAGTTACACTCTACAGAAGTATAGATACTCTCTACAGAGGTATAGATACTCTCTGCAGAGGTATAGATACTCTCTGCAGAGGTATAGATACTCTCTGCAGAGATATAGATACTCTCTGCAGAGGTATAGATACTCTCTATAGAGGTATAGATACTCTCTGTAGAGGTATAGATACTCTCTGCAGAGGTATAGATACTCTCTGCAGAGATATAGATACTCTCTGCAGAGATATAGATACTCTCTGCAGAGGTATAGATACTGCAGAGGTATGGATAATCTATTGAGATTTTTAATATTTGTGCTCATGTATAAACGCGCTGAAAGCATCTAAATAGCTTCACTGAATGTGTTATATTTTTCCCTCTCAGATATTACTGAAGACGCATTTGATTCCACTGTTCATCTTGATATGTTTCGTTGTGGTGGCCATCTACTGTGTGATTGTTACTGCTAAATTCGTCCTACACACCCCAATCCTTGACGAAGTTGGCTTCTTTGATCTGAAGATATCACCAATCGTTACCTATCGCAAGGTCGTGAATACACGAACTAGTGCGCATGCGTTTATGATCAATCATGTTCATATACCGTATTACGAAGCAAGGTGAGTTACTTCATGTCAGGTTACATTGGTTTTAGTGATCATGGGGTTGATTTGTTTTTGTGCTGGGCTAGTGTAGGGGGTGGAGGGTGGATTTTAAGGGGGAAGGAGGATATTAAGGGTGGGAGACAAATAGCAAAAAGGAGGAGATGTGCGGAGGGGAAGAGAATTGGCAGATGAATATGAATTATGGGCTAGAGAAACAAAGAGGGATGGGTGATTCATGGAAGAAGTATGGGAAGGGGTGATGGTAGAAACACGGAGGGAGAAAGGAGGGGAAATGGGGGAAATAGAGAGGTGCAGTACTACCAGAGGATATTTTACTCGTGAATACATGTAATGAGTCCGTCTTGGCCGAAGTATATCATAGTATAGTATTGTATAGTATATTATAGTAAGTGTAGTATAGTATTGCGTAGCATAGTGTAGATTTATGAAAAACAATCTATTGTGAGAGAAGAAGATATCATGTTGTTGCATATCGAAATGTTTTTCATTTGTAATCTTTTTTATTTTCAGGATCAATGCACGTATAAACGTGTACCGATTTAAGGCGAAACTTCACAAGAAATTGCAATGTTTGAGAAGTGTTTTACACAACACTGAATACTGTTCATGGCCCAGTGGCCAATGCGATGGACTCAAGTCGTATGACGAAGGGTTTCTCAAGAATATCACCAAGTTCAAATGTCACATGAGGCCAGCCATTGCAAGGAGGTATACTGAAATGCTTGTGCACCAATGCTATGCGACTAAATTGCAGCCAACACTATATGCAGTGATTGTAAACAACAGCTTTAACTAAGACTACAACAGGCCACCAAAGTCCTTGGGACATTTGAAGAATTACTATGAGAATGAAATGCCATTTATCCGCAAGCTATCTTATTTGTGGTCTCTACTGGGACCCCCACTCCCCTTAAAACAATGTTGTCATATCCAATAGACTCTTGTGATCACTGTGCAAAAAGAATTTGATCGACATTGTATTAGACTGTCTCTAGAGACAACATTGTTTGGGGATAAATGAAACGTGTAGAATTTGTCAATCCTATGTTCCAGTATATTCGTTGCCTATTGTAGCACTGGGATATACTGTTGAAAATCCGAAAAGTTGTAAAGTAAAATGCTCTTTCATCTTTATCCCCAGGTATTCAAAGTTCAACAAGATCCAGTTCAAGATGGAAATGATGCGGTCCTATGATCCTTACATCCGATCATTACGAAATATCATCCTAGACACATTTGACGTCATATTAATAATTATAGCAATACAAGTACTCATAGGAATGACATCAAATGCCATCTTCAAGATGGCCTTGTCGTTTGATTTAATCAGGCAAATCAAGGTGTATAAAACTAAGCGGCCAATTGAAACATGGCCTGATGGGAGTAATCGTAAATGATAGCAGTTTGTAGGGGTAATACGGGCCTGTATTTGAATTCGAAGAGGTTTGATTTTGTAGGAACGTTGAGTATTGTTTATCAAGAAAGAGAAGGAAAATTTTGATGTGCTAGGCCGTGTTTTTGGTATTTATTATTTCCATGATAACATTCGTTTGAGGAACAGGTTTAACGAAATACCCCAAAGTTATTGAATTTGAGTCTCGCATATGTCTGATGACTTGTGTTTTGCTTTTTGCATTTGTGATTAACTTGCATATGGCTGCAAAGAGCGTGCATCACATCTGGTGAAAGAATTGCCTGGAGCCTTCTTCCTGAATTGGGTATCGGCAATGGTATTGATCATTTGGTCATCAATGAATTTGCATTACCAACAACGCCCTATTTACCCTGGTATCCTCTGATTCGTTTATTTTCAAGACGTATTAGCATAACATTTTCTTCCGTCTCTGTTTTTTAGCCAAATATGGATGATTGTACTCGGTGCCCTGTTCCGGTGGCTGTAAAATAAAAGGTTGCTTTGAAGTTCATGCAAACCTTTTTTGAAACACCCAGTCATCAAAGTTAGAGGTGGATGCTGTCAGTGAACGAGGTTTGAATTAGTTTGGCAATGGGCTAGGCCCTTGCCAGCCTTGTTCCATGTTCCACGAAGATAAGTTGGCTTCAGCTCATTTTTCAATGAGCATCCTTTGGACGAAAGACTTTACCGATGATTCAAGCGGGCAATTTTATTCTAATTTTATCAGCTTTCCACGAAGAAGATGCAACATGAAAACCGTTTAACGTCGAACTTCGAATGGCCTATTGGTTGGTGAGTTTAGTTTAGACCTATTTCTTTTATTGCCAGCACTTAGGATGTTTTGTGGGATCCATTCAATTAGCAAATGATTAAAAATCATCATAATTTTTACGGGGCATTTCACTAGAGGCTAAAGCCATTGAGGGCCCGTACCCTTCGCAACTAAGTCTATTTTTTTTTGCCTTCTGACTCACTTAGCGTGAAGAATCAATTCAAGGAAAAGGGTCAAAACTAGTGGCCCAAAAACGTAAAAAGATGCCATGTTTATTTCGTCTTTCTCCTTTTTCAGACTTTATCACAACATGAAAAGAAAAGGCACTCGTGACAAGAGTCGTGACAAGGGAATTCAACAAATTCAGTATTTTAAGTTTTGTAGAAACTGCAACATTAAAATTATTTGAACTTATTTTGACGCTCTTTTATTTAATTTGCAGGACAGGATGACTTATTACTACAGTGAAGTTGGATTTGACGAAGACCGATTTAAAATGGTGGCAAATTTATAAAAAATTGAAGATCAGAAAGTAAGAACGAAACATGAAGAACAACACTAACCTATCTTTAACTACGAAAGACCACCAAGATTACTTAATTCTTATAACCTTTGAATCATTTATAATATAGTTACGAATTACTTTCATATGACTCCAGAAGTTTGGAAGAAAATACATCAGCTTGGTCTTCAAATAGAATGCAAGAAGAATTATGCAGCAGTAATTTTTTATTATAGTAATAGTAATTATATATTTGAAGTTATATATAGTGTATGGCTTTGCTTAGTACATCTCCGTTGTTTCTTATTGAAATTCGTTTCTACGTTTCGTTCTGCATTTAATGTGTAATTAACTTCCACTATACGTTTCACCGTATATGCACTAAATATAGAGTAGCAGACAGAAAATACACACAACAAACATATTTTCAAAATAAAATCAAAACGTTCTATCCTTCTTTGATTTGAAAATTGGAGATGTTCTTTATTCGATGGAGCCACTGTTCAATTGACTACTGAATGTTCTAGAAGAATAATAAAAAAAACCGTGAAGCATGAAGTAAATATAAAGATAACCAAAAAAGAATAAAAGCAAATAAACCTTACATTATAAATAACTTCTAATTCGCTGTTTTCTATTTGTGAAAGCAAAGAATTTAACTTCTCCCAAGATGTCTTTACAACCACTTCGGCTTGGCAATCAAAGAACATTTTCCGTTTGAAATCATTGTGTACGCTTCCTCTCGCCGCAGACCTTTGCTTGGCCAATTCTTCTCCACCACAGTCTCCAGGTGTAGATGAACTCTTTTCAGCTGCCTTAGAATAACCTAAACCAACAAATAACAATATGCATTAATGTAAACGCTTTTCGTTCTACAATGAATCAAGAATAAAAATAGTAACGAAGGCCAAAAGACACCGCCCATTAATGTGGAGAAATAGTTTGATTGCTAAAGGTGGCAGCAAAAACTTCGGTAGAAAGTCTGGCTTGCTAACATCGTGTTTTGAACAGGCAAAATAACTTCCCTCGTAATATTTGAAACGATTCTGTACAAATAACATCATGCTATAAAGCCTATGTATAAAGTCGCACAAAACAGAGGTTATTCTAAGCTGGATTCGGTGGTGTTTCCTGCAGTTGGAAAAAATTTTGTGGAGTTGGAAATCCAAACCCTTGGATTTGGAAAACTAAACTTTCACCAAGTTATCCCACAAAAAATTGCTTTTCTGAGGGAAGCCGAGACAATTTTGAAAACATCCTACTTTCAACTGGAGTTGCAAATTCTGCTTACAATAACACTTGGCACAAAACCAAAACTAAAAAATATCATATTTATCCCAACAATAGAAATAACTGATAAACCAAACTCACCAACAAATAGGCCATTTCAAGTTCGACGTTAAAGCATTTTCATGTTGCATCTTCTTCGTGGAAAACTGACAAAATTAGAATAACATTCCTCGCTTGAATCATCGGTAAAATCTTTCGTCCAAAGGATGCTCATTGAAAAATGAGCTGAAGCCAACTTATCTTCGTGGATCATGGAACAAGGCTGGCAAGGGCCTAGCCCATTGCCAAACTAATTCAAACCTCGTTCACTGACAGAATCCACTTCCAACTTTGATGACTGGGTGTTTCAAAAAAGGTTTGCATGAACTTCAAAGCAACCTTTTATTTCCACAGCCACCAGAACAGGGCACCGAGTACAATCATCCATATTTGGCTAAAAAACAAAGACGGAAGCGAATTTTATGCTGATACGTCTTGAAGACAAACCAATCAGAAGATGCACCGGAACGAGGGACTGAGTGTAATAATTGATGTTTGAAGACGGTGGCGAATGTTATGCAGCCACGTCTTGAACAGTGGCGTAGATAGAGGGGGTCAGGGGGCGAAAAACGCCTGTAGAGCTAAACTGCCGTTTTTTCGGAAAATTTCTGATATTGTCGGAAAATAAATATCTTCTGCTTACGTTGAGTTCTAGCTAATTTCATTATCTTATATTCATAGTCTTGAAGAAACAATAATGCTTATTAAATTTTTGTTGGAAAATCTGAATTTCTCGCCCCCCCCCATAAAATTTCCCCTCTACGCCATTGCCTATGGCCAATGCATCAACCAGGGTCACATCACATATGCTCCTGCACAGTACCTATATATATTATATTCTACTGCGCATACTGACCACCTTTCTCCTCCGCATGACGTAGCCCTAACCCAAACCCTAATTCTAACCCTAAGGCCAATGCATCAGCCAGCGTCACGCGATGATATAAGGCGCCGAAGGAGCTACAATCGTCCACTTAAATTGTGAGATTGCCTTTGTTTTTACCCTCCCCCAAACAATCAATGTTGGTTATGTGTTGTTTCTCAGGTTATTTGAGGAAATGATGAGGTTTTCTTTCCATAATAATGGCAACATTGCATAGTCAGGGGAAGGGAGAGCTGGTCAATCATTTTTCGTGCAAACTTTTGCCAAAAAACGTACTGCTATCTTGTATTTTTGTGAGTCTCAATGTATTTTGTGAAGGATTGTAGGTATCATCGAATATTTCGAGAACAAAAAGATTAAAACATGATTACGAAGTTAGAAATAAAATAATGCAATTGATTATGTAATGGACTTAAATTTGATATGACGTAATGATAAAAAATAGGCACGCTACAATATAAACACTCCCTCGGTCAATATGATAAAAGTAAATTTCGCAATTTGGAGTTTTTAACTTGCAACTGCTCCGAGATGATAGATGATAATAGAAAAACATTTTTACACAAGGTGTCTTTTGTGATTAGAAATTTCCAAAATATTTCCACAAGATGCATTTCCAAACAATATTTTATTTAGGGAATTATTTTATATGACCCCGTGTCTATGATTAAGGGATGATGGAAATGGGAGAATTCATCTAGAAACTTGAGTTCACCTTGAAAATTCAAAAGTCGGCGCTAATGCCAACGACCTTACCTTATAACAAAATCCAACGTTACCCAAATCCAAGAAGATGTCCATGAAACTATGCTTAAATCATGTTTGGCATAGTCTGAAACATCCTCTTGTTAATTATCAAAGCATTGTTTTACTTCATTAGGAACGTCATTCCAAAATCGTGTCCTATTATACGCTGAGTCATTAGATGACTAATTTGATTACAGCGGGGTGATTGATTGCTAATTTCTGAAAACAAAAATTAGTTTTCCTGTTAGACGCCTGCGTAGGGGCATGAGTCAAACTTTCTGGAATTTTTGTGCCGACAATAGATTAACGACTTTGCCTAAACTTTGCCAGATCCAAATCTAATAAAAATGAAAGGGTTGATGAACCTTACTCTTTCTCTTGTTCTTATTGTATCATTTTTATTGTTTCAGTATCTCTATATCAATAGGAAACTGGATAAATCGACGATCGTATTATCTTCACAGCATATTCAACAGAGAACAACAACAATGAATGCAGATAACTTTACATTATATGTTCGAGTTACTACAAATGGGGTCTTTCTCGAATACATGGAAAAATGGCTGCTAAAAAGCATGAAAATATTCTTTCTGAAGAAAAACCTTAAACTTGTCCTTGTTCTCGACAACGAAAAGCCAGAGGATCACGTTTACGGTGACAAATTTTCGCAGTTGCATCCTGAGATCAATGTTCAAGTTTGTTACATGGATCCTTATGCTGATAATGTTGACTATGGTTGGGGAAAGGCAAGGCAATATCTCGACATGATGCATGCAGATGTGTGTACTGCAACTGAAGAATATGTTGGATTTGTCGACGTGGACACAATCTTTGTAACTGCTGTTACCGATGATCTCTTATTTGAAAATAACAAACCAATTGTAATTGCTAGATGCGGTTCTCCACAGTATTCCTGTTGGATTCGAACAGCAGAGAATATACTTCAAGTCAAGCAAGTCTTGCAATGTATGTCAAACTTCCCTGTTACGTTCAAAGTCTCACATATTGCAGAGATGCGGCTTTACGTTGCGAGAATACACAATAAATCGTTTGCTCATGTTTTCAAAGAAGCACCACCAAAAGGATGTCCAACAAGAGACACAGGTTCATGGTGCCATTTTAGTGTAATGTGTAATTATATGTGGTAATTTCACAGAGACGAATATGCGTGGCACTTACAATTAGTCCCAGACAGTAGCTGGGACGGAAAGAACACAATACCAGCTTTGGTTCAGCCGGAATACTTTCAAAAAGTTGTCAAAGATAACGAGAAGGTTCCTGCCCCAAGACCATCAGTTCATGCCAAATATCTTTTTTACAAGGGAAAGTTTCATTTCGATTTACACCCACCTGCAGTGCGAACAAACTTCTTTTTGCGTGAAGGCCTATGTCATTCTTTTGGGTTCGACTTATGTCCTGAAAAATGTTCAAACTTCAATCAATGGAGTGTTCAAGAGGGTCTTTTTCGATTTGAACAGTTTAATTGGCTTTGGGACAAGAGATGTAACAGCACACAACAAAAACATTACGATATCGTGAGAGAAATTCGAAATCGCAGTCCTCGCTCCTTTCTCATAGACTTGTCGAACAAAAATGCAACATGCTCCATTCTTGAAGACCTTCCAATCGAGAAGTAATGTACCAACGTCATTTTTAACATGTTCATAACCTGACTTTATATGATTGAAACAATATTATGGCCTGAATTGCTGTATGTTATTTTATTTGATGCTACAGCTGTTCTAGTTCTTGTTTTTGGTTAAGCCTAAATTAATCGAATGACCAAAACAGTTGTGGACTTAAAAATCTTGGATGTACTGGATATTATATGTAAGCTCTAATTAAAGGTAAGTGACGTGGTTTTGATATCCCCAAATCTTACTAAAATATTAGCAAATGCAACACTTCTCCAATTCGAAAGGAAACGCAGTTGTGGCAGATCACTTGTTATAGCTATACCTATCCCTTATACAAGTGAATCAATTCAAAAAACTGTAGCGGCCTGATATTCCGTTACATATTTAAAGTTTCTCCTCCGCATGACGTAACCCTAACCCTGACCCTAACCCTAAGGCCAATGCATCAATCAGCGTCACGCATATGCTCCTGCGCAGCATCTAAATACATGCTACTGCGCATACTGACCGCCTTTCTCCTATGCATCACGTAACCCTAACCCTGACCCTAACCCTAAGGCCAGTGCATCAAAAGGCGTCACGTCATATATGCTCCTGCGCAGAACCTATGCATATGCTACTGCGCATCCTGACCAACTTTCTCCTCCGCATGACGTAGCTCTAGCCCTAAACCTAATCATAACCCTAACCCTAAGGCCAATGTATCAACCAGCGTCACGTCACATATGCTCCTGCGCAGTACCTATATATCTGCTACTGCGCATACTGACCACCTTTCTCCTCCGCATCACGTAACCCTAACCCTAACCCAGTGCCCTAGCCCTAAGCCTGACCGTAAGGCCCATGCATCAACCAGGGTCACGTCACATATACTCCAGCGTAGTACCTATATATCTGCTACTGCGCATACTGACCACCTTTCTCCTCCGCATCACGTAACCCTAACCCTAACCCAGTGCCCTAGCCCTAAGCCTGACCGTAAGGCCAATGCATCAACCAGGGTCACGTCACATATACTCCAGCGTAGTACCTATATATATGCTACTGTGCATACTGACTACCTCCCAACATTATTGTTGGTAGAACTTAACAATCCTTTTACTCACCACAAGACAATAATGTTCTCTTGCTTTGGTTCTTTGTCCATGTACAGTTTATGTTTTCTTAGTTTCTTAGCCTGTAAAATAAACAATCATTCTATTAAAATTTTACTCACTACCTTCACCTTTCGATTTATTATTTTATTTCTATTTACGAGAAAATGCTGGTAAAGCTTTGTACTTTCTGTATTACTTTAATATTGATTATATCTTTGTTCAGAAAAATTTAAATAAAACCTTTTTCAATGCAACTAACCTGAATCTGAATCTGGGTCTGGACTGGACTGGATCGTCTGAATCTGAATCTATGTGAGTTTGAAGCCAGCTCTGAATCTGAATCACAGAATAGAGATAATACAGAAGGCCAACTCGTGTCGGTATCCTTTGAAGCTCATGGTCATGGATTTTGTGGAGTCCTTAAACTCGTTTTCATGTAGCCAGTGGCCAAACAATGGGCGAACAATAGGAAAAGAGAATAGGCCTATGTTTAATGGCGGATAGTTAGTGACAAAATGCAGTGGCAGGGAAAGCGGGTGTTGTGGGTGAATGTCATTAAAAGAGCGTTACATACAAGTGAAGAAACTTTCACTGATACACGGAATAACAACATGAAGGCCTAGTTGTTGTGTTTTTTTAATTTATTATGTTTAGCATATTACACAACACGTGTTTTGGAGTCCTTAACCTCGCTTACATGCGTGACCATCAAAAATGCTCGAGTTGGCCTTCTGTATTATCTTTATTCTGTGTCTGAATGGCCACTTGTCTGTCTTTGAGTGAGCCTTCTTGTTGCTGCAGAGAGCAAGCTATGACTTTCAACTTTTGTTCATTTTCAGCTGAAAAATAAAGCAAATATGAAACGTCGACAAAACGACAAAGAACCAGATAATTCAGTAGAAGAAAATCAGTCGGCTAAGAAACGAAGACAATCGACTAGGCCTCCGTTATCGAGATCTCTTGCTAATGTAATCATATTGTACCTCTCAGAAAAGAAAGATTATCGGAAAATAGACAGATCTCCTTGGCCCCACTGGGCTGAGGTTCTTCAAGATACCGAGCTACCGAAGTATACAAAGGGGACATCGTGCAGGAGAAAGTTTTTAGCTTGGGCCCAATGTCTGGATGTTCAGGAGATCGATGGTGTTAATCAGCTTGTTTTGAAGGAGGGTAGGAAAATCGTCCCATGTCTGGAGGATTTTTCGAAAATCATCAGAGAAGCCCATCGAGGGATGGGAACCTTTGCAGAAAATAATGACTTGCCAACAGCATTTGAAGGGGAAAATAAGCTGAGACCTATACATAATCCAGTTGAAAAATGCTTGAAACTTGTGAGTGGAAACTATTCTGTACAGATAGAACACTTTTTGTATGCTCATAAACAAACACAGTGGAATCTCAATATAACAAACTCATTTCCATATAATAAATTTACTGGCATAAGCAACAAAACTTTGATTCTTCCTCTTGATTTTGCAAACTAAACTTTAATTATAAGTCTTGTTATATTGAGATTAAACTGTAATTAGACCTGCAAAAGTTAGAAATTCTTTCAGTTATACCCACTACGCATCATGGCCAATGCTTTTTATTCAGATTCAAGAGAAGTTTGCATTTGGACTAAGACAATTTGGTATGCAACGGTCGCATGTTTACAAAGAAGTACGTTGCTGCCCAGAGTGCTCCGTTCAAAGGTTTAAAGTGCCACCCAGTGAAATGATCAACGAAGCTCAAATGATTGACCCTGACTTTGGAAATGAAATGAACTTTGTTGCATACAAACATGCTCCGTCCAGCATGGTAATCAAAGGGCCTTCAAAAGACTCGATTTGGCACGATCAAGATGGTGTGTCATCTTACAATTAAATATTCTTGAGTATTCCTCAGAGCTTTCCACAAAGTATTTTCAACCCCCTAGATTTGTATTTAGTAAATAAATAATGTGTTTTTTAATTTTCAAGACTGTCTTGCTAAAGATTGCATCTCATTTTAGCTTTGGCTCGTGAAGATAATCTTTACAATAAACTGTTGGGTGTAATCCAAGAGATTTACCTTGAGTTGGGCCAGTGTGTTCAGGAGGATGAAAATTCAACAGAAAGATTAGTGACAAGTAGGCTGATTTCTAGAAAAGTTTATATTGTCAATATAACTTACCATTATTGGTTTTCCTCCATAGCTATCTGACCCTTCCCTCTTTGAAACTTCTCCAGTTGGTGAACTTTTTCTTTTGCATCTTCTTTCATTACCATGCTTCTTCTTTTATTAATATGCTTCATTTTTTATTAACATGCTTCATCTTTTATTAACATGCTTCATCTTTTATTAACATGTTTCTTCTTTCATTAACATGCATCTTCTTTCATTAACACGCTTCTTCTTTTATTAACATGCTTCATCTTTTATTAACATGTTTCTTCTTTCATTAACATGCTTCTTCTTTTATTAACATGCTTCTTCTTTTATTATCATGCTTCTTCTTTTATTAACATGCATCTTCTTTCATTAACACGCTTCTTCTTTTATTAACATGCTTCTCCTTTTATTAACATGCTTCTCCTTTTATTAACACGCTTCATCTTTCATTAACATGCTTCTTCTTTTATTAACATGCTTCATCTTTTATTAACATGATTCATCTTTCATTAACTTGCTTCATCTTTCATTAACATGATTCATCTTTCATTAACATGATTCATCTTTCATTAACTTGCTTCATCTTTCATTAACACGCTTCATCTTTCATTAACATGATTCATCTTTCATTAACTTGCTTCATCTTTTATTAACATGATTCATCTTTCATTAACATGCTTCATCTTTTATTAACATGATTCATCTTTCATTAACTTGCTTCACCTTTCATTAACACGCTTCATCTTTCATTAACATGATTCATCTTTCATTAACTTGCTTCATCTTTCATTAACACGCTTCATCTTTCATTAACATGATTCATCTTTCATTAACATGCTTCATCTTTCATTAACATGCTTCATCTTTTATTAACATGATTCATCTTTCATTAACACGCTTCATCTTTCATTAACTTGCTTCACCTTTCATTAACACGCTTCATCTTTCATTAACATGATTCATCTTTCATTAACTTGCTTCATCTTTCATTAACACGCTTCATCTTTCATTAACATGATTCATCTTTCATTAACATGCTTCATCTTTCATTAACATGCTTCATCTTTTATTAACATGATTCATCTTTCATTAACACGCTTCATCTTTCATTAACATGATTCATCTTTCATTAACTTGCTTCCTCTTTCATTAACATGATTCATCTTTTATCAACACGCTTCTTCTTTTATTAACATGCTTCTCCTTTTATTAACATGCTTCTCCTTTTATTAACACGCTTCATCTTTCATTAACATGCTTCTTCTTTTATTAACATGCTTCATCTTTTATTAACATGATTCATCTTTCATTAACTTGCTTCATCTTTCATTAACATGATTCATCTTTCATTAACATGCATCTTCTTTCATTAACATGCTTCTTCTTTTATTAACATGCTTCTTCTTTTATTATCATGCTTCTTCTTTTATTAACATGCATCTTCTTTCATTAACACGCTTCTTCTTTTATTAACATGCTTCTCCTTTTATTAACATGCTTCTCCTTTTATTAACACGCTTCATCTTTCATTAACATGCTTCTTCTTTTATTAACATGCTTCATCTTTTATTAACATGATTCATCTTTCATTAACTTGCTTCATCTTTCATTAACATGATTCATCTTTCATTAACATGATTCATCTTTCATTAACTTGCTTCATCTTTCATTAACACGCTTCATCTTTCATTAACATGATTCATCTTTCATTAACTTGCTTCATCTTTTATTAACATGATTCATCTTTCATTAACATGCTTCATCTTTTATTAACATGATTCATCTTTCATTAACTTGCTTCACCTTTCATTAACACGCTTCATCTTTCATTAACATGATTCATCTTTCATTAACTTGCTTCATCTTTCATTAACACGCTTCATCTTTCATTAACATGATTCATCTTTCATTAACATGCTTCATCTTTCATTAACATGCTTCATCTTTTATTAACATGATTCATCTTTCATTAACACGCTTCATCTTTCATTAACTTGCTTCACCTTTCATTAACACGCTTCATCTTTCATTAACATGATTCATCTTTCATTAACTTGCTTCATCTTTCATTAACACGCTTCATCTTTCATTAACATGATTCATCTTTCATTAACATGCTTCATCTTTCATTAACATGCTTCATCTTTTATTAACATGATTCATCTTTCATTAACACGCTTCATCTTTCATTAACATGATTCATCTTTCATTAACTTGCTTCATCTTTCATTAACATGATATTCATTAACATGATTCTTTTCATTACTTGCTTCATCTTTCATTAACACGCTTCATCTTTCATTAACATGATTCATCTTTCATTAACTTGCTTCATCTTTTATTAACATGATTCATCTTTCATTAACATGCTTCATCTTTTATTAACATGATTCATCTTTCATTAACTTGCTTCACCTTTCATTAACACGCTTCATCTTTCATTAACATGCTTCTTCTTTTATTAACATGCTTCATCTTTTATTAACATGATTCATCTTTCATTAACTTGCTTCATCTTTCATTAACATGATTCATCTTTCATTAACATGATTCATCTTTCATTAACTTGCTTCATCTTTCATTAACATGCTTCATCTTTCATTAACATGCTTCATCTTTTATTAACATGATTCATCTTTCATTAACACGCTTCATCTTTCATTAACTTGCTTAACCTTTCATTAACACGCTTCATCTTTCATTAACATGATTCATCTTTCATTAACTTGCTTCATCTTTCATTAACACGCTTCATCTTTCATTAACATGATTCATCTTTCATTAACATGCTTCATCTTTCATTAACATGCTTCATCTTTTATTAACATGATTCATCTTTCATTAACACGCTTCATCTTTCATTAACATGATTCATCTTTCATTAACTTGCTTCCTCTTTCATTAACATGATTCATCTTTTATCAACATGCTTCATCTTTTATTAACATGGCTATTCTTTATTATTATGCTACCATGTTTCCACTCTTCTACTTTTGAAGCTATTATCCACTTAGCAGCACCTTGTTTTCCATAAACCAGTGCCTAGCTTTCCATGAACCAGTGCCTAGCTTTCCATAAACCAGTGCCTTGTTTTCCATGAACCAGTGCCTAGCTTTCCACAAACCAGTGCCTAGCTTTCCATGAACCAGTGTCTAGCTTTCCATGAACCAGTGCCTAGCTTTCCACAAACCAGTGCCTAGCTTTCCATGAACCAGTGCCTAGCTTTCCATGAACCAGTGCCTAGCTTTCCATAAACCAGTGCCTAGCTTTCCACAAACCAGTGCCTAGCTTTCCATGAACCAGTGCCTAGCTTTCCATGAACCAGTGCCTAGCTTTCCACAAACCAGTGCCTAGCTTTCCATGAACCAGTGCCTAGCTTTCCATGAACCAGTGCCTAGCTTTCCATAAACCAGTGCCTAGCTTTCCATGAACCAGTGCCTAGCTTTCCATAAACCAGTGCCTAGCTTTCCATAAACCAGTGCCTAGCTTTCCACAAACCAGTGCCTAGCTTTCCACAAACCAGTGCCTAGCTTTCCACAAACCAGTGCCTAGCTTTCCACAAACCAGTGCCTAGCTTTCCATAAACCAGTGCCTAGCTTTCCATAAACCAGTGCCTAGCTTTCCATAAACCAGTGCCTAGCTTTCCACAAACCAGTGCTAGCTTTCCACAACCAGGCTAGCTTTCCACAAACCAGTGCCTAGCTTTCCACAAACCAGTGCCTAGCTTTCCACAACCATGCCTAGCTTTCCATGAACCAGTGCCTAGCTTCCACAAACCAGTGCCTAGCTTTCCACAACCAGTGCCTAGCTTCCATAAACCAGTGCTAGCTTTCCATAAACCAGTGCCTAGCTTTCCAAAACCAGTGCTAGCTTTCCACAAACCAGTGCCTAGCTTTCCACAAACCAGTGCCTAGCTTTCCATGAACCAGTGCCTAGCTTTCCATAAACCAGTGCCTAGCTTTCCATGAACCAGTGCCTAGCTTTCCATAAACCAGTGCCTAGCTTTCCACAAACCAGTGCCTAGCTTTCCACAAACCAGTGCCTAGCTTTCCACAAACCAGTGCCTAGCTTTCCACAAACCAGTGCCTAGCTTTCCACAAACCAGTGCCTAGCTTTCCATAAACCAGTGCCTAGCTTTCCATAAACCAGTGCCTAGCTTTCCATAAACCAGTGCCTAGCTTTCCACAAACCAGTGCCTAGCTTTCCACAAACCAGTGCCTAGCTTTCCACAAACCAGTGCCTAGCTTTCCACAAACCAGTGCCTTGTTTTCCATGAACCAGTGCCTAGCTTTCCACAAACCAGTGCCTAGCTTTCCATGAACCAGTGCCTAGCTTTCCACAAACCAGTGCCTAGCTTTCCATGAACCAGTGCCTAGCTTTCCATAAACCAGTGCCTAGCTTTCCATGAACCAGTGCCTAGCTTTCCATAAACCAGTGCCTAGCTTTCCATAAACCAGTGCCTAGCTTTCCACAAACCAGTGCCTAGCTTTCCACAAACCAGTGCCTAGCTTTCCACAACCAGTGCCTAGCTTTCCAAACCAGTGCCTAGCTTTCCATAACCAGTGCCTAGCTTTCCATGAACCAGTGCCTAGCTTTCCATAAACCAGTGCCTAGCTTTCCATAAACCAGTGCCTAGCTTTCCATAAACCAGTGCCAGCTTTCCAAAACCAGTGCCTAGCTTTCACAAACCAGTGCCTAGCTTTCCACAAACCAGTGCCTAGCTTTCCAACCAGTGCCTAGCTTTCCATAACCAGTGCCTAGCTTTCCATAACCAGTGCCTAGCTTTCCATAAACCAGTGCCTAGCTTTCCATAAACCAGTGCCTAGCTTTCCATAAACCAGTGCCTAGCTTTCCACAAACCAGTGCCTAGCTTTCCACAAACCAGTGCCTAGCTTTCCATAACCAGTGCCTAGCTTTCCATAAACCAGTGCCTAGCTTTCCATGAACCAGTGCCTAGCTTTCCATAAACCAGTGCCTAGCTTTCCATAAACCAGTGCCTAGCTTTCCACAAACCAGTGCCTAGCTTTCCACAAACCAGTGCCTAGCTTTCCATGAACCAGTGCCTAGCTTTCCACAAACCAGTGCCTAGCTTTCCACAAACCAGTGCCTAGCTTTCCATAAACCAGTGCCTAGCTTTCCATAAACCAGTGCCTAGCTTTCCATAAACCAGTGCCTAGCTTTCCACAAACCAGTGCCTAGCTTTCCACAAACCAGTGCCTAGCTTTCCACAAACCAGTGCCTAGCTTTCCATGAACCAGTGCCTAGCTTTCCATAAACCAGTGCCTAGCTTTCCATGAACCAGTGCCTAGCTTTCCATAAACCAGTGCCTAGCTTTCCACAAACCAGTGCCTAGCTTTCCATGAACCAGTGCCTAGCTTTCCACAAACCAGTGCCTAGCTTTCCATGAACCAGTGCCTAGCTTTCCACAAACCAGTGCCTAGCTTTCCATAAACCAGTGCCTAGCTTTCCATAAACCAGTGCCTAGCTTTCCATAAACCAGTGCCTAGCTTTCCACAAACCAGTGCCTAGCTTTCCACAAACCAGTGCCTAGCTTTCCACAAACCAGTGCCTAGCTTTCCACAAACCAGTGCCTAGCTTTCCATGAACCAGTGCCTAGCTTTCCACAAACCAGTGCCTAGCTTTCCATGAACCAGTGCCTAGCTTTCCACAAACCAGTGCCTAGCTTTCCACAAACCAGTGCCTAGCTTTCCATGAACCAGTGCCTAGCTTTCCATAAACCAGTGCCTAGCTTTCCACAAACCAGTGCCTAGCTTTCCATGAACCAGTGCCTAGCTTTCCATGAACCAGTGCCTAGCTTTCCATAAACCAGTGCCTAGCTTTCCATGAACCAGTGCCTAGCTTTCCATGATCCAGTGCCTTGCATTTCTTCATCAAACCATTTAATCAAAATAACAATTTCATCTTTCCATAATAGAAATTTGCTGTGCTGAGAAGCTTGTCAAGCAACTGAAAAAAGACCTCAAATCTGTGTTCACCGAAAAGACGACCAGCCCTGAATTCATGCAGAATTACTCAGATTTGCAAAGCCATTACACGACCAACTGCCAGCTGGAAGTGTTTCTTCACGACCTCTGCTTGCTCACCAACATCTACAGAATGTACAGAAATCAGGAATTTGTAGATAAAATCAACCAAGGCTTAGAACACTATACACATGGTACAGACAATGCTATGAAGGTTGTGTGGTATGGCACTGGTTTGGCACTAGAGGGTAGAAAACGCAAAGCAGATGATGATAATCGTGATGGGAAGAATAAGAAGGAAATGTTGATGTGATTTGGTTGACATCTTCTTCAATAAAAACCAGTTTGGGTTAAAAAAAATTGTGTTGTATGCGCTGTGATATTTTTATTAACGTTACTTTTCATTGTTGGTGTAATTTCTTACCTAAAAATGTTGTTGTTTTGATGCCTGTGTTACTGAGACAAAAATTCCTCCAAATTGTTTAATTTTGCTTCGTCTTCACACAGCCGTTTAAATGCAGGAAGCTATGAGAAATCTCACAAGACATATTGGTCAATTTCTTTGTGTTCTTCTGTAAAGTCTTCAATTAATTTATGTGCAAAATGTACCCCAATACAACAGACCTTAAAAGAACCCATAAATTATATTTTTACATACCATGGGGATTAAAATGGACCAGATGTTTATTTCGTTATACACACTTTTTGATAAGAATATCACTTTTTTGATAAGAATATCAATATTCTTGAACATTTTCGATTTTGAGCTTGAAATTATTGTCGAGTTCTTGTTATTCTCAACCAACATTTGTTTTCCTTTGTGCAAACGCTCAGAATTTGAGCCTCAAAGTTCTTATCAAATATATTCTCATTTAAAAAGTGTGTATACCACAAGGACCGTAACATCAAATGGACTTGTTATATCCATTCTTATAATATTACATATGTACATTTACAAACAATAATTATTGCAGTGAAACATCGTTTTTATCATCAGCATTTGGATTCTCCGCCGTATTATCAAATTTATACGTGCTTCCAACTTGAAGAATTGGCTCGAGTTTATTCGCAACTTCCAGAATCTGGAATAAGAAATACACTCTTTTTTATGAGAATAAACTTTATAGAGGCTCAAAATTCGTGAAATTTAAGAATATTTTAAGAATATTGTCAGGCTCACGATCTTGTGTATTTATTATTTTTAGCAGGCGTTTTTTATTTTTGAATTGGTGTGCTTTTCACAGGAAATGGTTTTAAATACACTCATCCAAATTTCGATGAAAGTGTCAATAAAATAGCAATAATGTATTGCCATATCTGTATTTTCTGCCGTGCCGCGCTAAGAATAGTTTAAGAATATTCCGAAGTTCAAAATAGAAAAATATTAAGAATATTGAGGCTCAGCAAAAAATTAAGTATTCTTATAAAAAAAGAGTGTAAAGATAACCTCAGCTGTTTCACATTTCACACATTGTTAATTTTTTTGAGAAAGACTTTTTATTTAGACCTGCGCGGGTTGCTTTCGTGATAATCTTGGTTTCTATCAACTCAAAAATGCCCAACTTCAGAACATTAAGGTAATTTTAGATTACCAAAATACAAATTTTTGAAAATTTCAAAACTTCCACCCCGAATCAGGGAATGCTACCTCCCACCTTTCAACCATAAGGTTGAAAAATGTGCAACAATTACCTGTTGATCGATCGCTTCCTTGTTGGAATACTTGAAATCCTTAAACTGTTTTTTGAACACAGAAAACTGCTTAGCTGCGGACATTTGTTCTCCGCAGTTGTAGAGCATGACGGCGTAATTCAAACAAATGACAGGGTCATTCCTGCAAAAGAAAACAAAAAAATGATCAGTTCCACCTTTATGCAATGCATTGATTGTATCAGAAGGAAACGAAAGTTTGAAGGAAGATAGACTGAAGAAAAATATGAAGAAACTTCCCACCTTTAATAAAAAGCAAATATAATCAAAAAGCAAAACGAAATGCAGATGAAATGCGACAAAAATAGAGAAAGAAAGAAAGGTGACGACAAAGAAATAAACATGAAATTAAGATAAAAAGGAAGTTAAAAGAAGAAGATACCGAGAAAGTAATGAAGGCGTTGATGAAGAAAACGGAATGGGTAAAAAAAAACAACACTGAGTAAATAGGTGAAGTTGATAGATGAAAATGCAAAGTACTGGCAAAGAAACAGAAACGTACGTTTCCAAAGACATTGCTTGCTCATAAGCTTGCTTTGAATTCTCAATGTCATCGAGGTATGCCAATGCAACTGCGCAATGAAGAAAACAGTGAATTGATAGCATTGAATAAATAGAAGCGAATTAAAGCATCAATTAAATCCAGGGTTCTTTCGATAGAACCAGCACAGGAGTAAATAGAATCATACTTGCAAGTAGCATGAATAATTTGCCATATTTTGGTCGCAATGTCACAGCAGCACTAAGGTAATGAAATGCAGACGCATATCTAAGTAGATAGAGTTAAGGAGGAATTCAGATGTTTAAATGAATTCAGTTCACGCTACGTCCATCGTAAATGCATATCAACACTGTATTGATGCGGTTGTTTGCATTGTGATAGATACACCATGTCATTAACATTAGTAATATAATGATGTCATCATCAGATGCTAAATCAATGTACTTCATTTGAAGCTGGTGTATCCATAAAACCTTTGTAATAATTGGAATGATAATCATGTAATTATCATGCCAAATCAATGTACTTCATTCGAAGCTGTATTAGTGTTTCCATGAGACCGTTGTAATAATCGGAATAATTATCATGTATTTATCATGTAATTATCATGCTATTATGAATAGGATACTGTTGCATGGTGAGGTGTACGAGACCGAGGTTGTACATGATGTTCCATTCGAATGGTGCTAAATAGGCAGCTCTTTTCAAGCAACTGATTGCCTGTGGAAAATTGGTATTGATTGATTGATTATGAATGATTTCAGGGGGGATAGAATAAAAGTGGGAGGGTGTGTCAACAGGAGTAAAGAATAGTGTGGGACCTAGATGAAGATGAGGGAATGGAGAAAAAAGATTAATTAGATGGTTAATAAATATCAGTGTTAAAGAAAGGGAAGTACGAAAAAGGAAGAATAAACAATAATAGAGATGGCAATAATAGTTGGGGAAAGTAAGATCTACAAAGTAGAAATAAAAGAAGATAACGAAGAAAGAATAGTATGCAGAGAGGAAGAAAAGAGTGAGCAAGGAAAAGAAGATGAACAAATGAAGAACAAAGCTTGGAAGATCAAAGTAAAGGAAGAACAAAAGAAGACTAAAAATAATGTTAATAATGATACTTTGCTTACACAGGGTAATTCAATCAGCTATAAATCTAGCTGCTATGAAGAGGAGCTCTGTAAATTTAATACTGTAGATTTAATTATAGAAGAATCAAATGGTTATAACGAAACGTACTGCGACGTATTTCTTTTTGCCAAAGAAGCACATTCCAATGTTATTCCAAAGCTGAGGTGACTCCGGAATAGCAACTGCCGCCACTCGGTATTTTGTGAGTGCAACGTCATAGTCACCATTCTCTTGAATCATCGATCCAGCTGCCAAGATTGCCTGGGACAAATTAGTAAACATTTTATATATATTGAATTCAAAGAAATAACCTTGAATTTAATATATATTAAATTAAAAGTATTCAAAGAAATGAAGCATGCAGAGACTGAAAAACTGAAAGAAAGTAACATATATGCAGATTTAAATATTTGTTTGAAAACTTTTTAAATCGAGCCATAATAAAGACTTAAAGATGGATGGAAATTAAAGTAATGTATTTTCTCGATTAAACGCCCCTTTGAATAGACGACCCCTAAAAGTGCTGGAATCAATAAACGCCAGGTTAATCCAGGAAATGCGGTGCAAGAAAACACAGAGATACAGCAAAACAACTCAAACTTCAGAGCACTGACCTTTACATTGGTTGGATCATAGGTAAGTGCGTTGCCAAGTTGCTCAAAAGCTTTTTGCGGCTCGTTGCGCTGGAATAGGGTAAAGGAATAAGAATATTTATCACTACTTTCTATTACGATGCAAATAAAACATTTATTAACTAATCCGTGTTTTATAGATTGGATCAAATCAAGTATTTGTTATTAATAGGAGAGAGCAAGATGGTAGATGTGGAGTGCTAAAGACTGCACGGAAACACAGCATCCGGGAAATAAAAAATAATTTACTCACTTGCAAGTAAAGCAGTCCAAGAGTGGTCATCAAATCAGGGTTTTCAGGTGAAAATCTGAGAAGAAATAACAGAATATAGTCACCACCCACTGTGGAAGCAATGTCGTTTTAATCTTGAATATTGGATGAATCTGGACAAGAAAGGGGTGATGATATCAACAAAATCAATATTCACTCCACTGCTTTCTTGTACACATCTATGGCAGAACTGAGGTCGTCTTCCATGAGATAACACTTTCCTAACATAATGAAGCTGATGTCATGTTTACTGAATTGAATGGCAGTCTTCAAACAGTTCTTGGCCTGCATGGAAAAGGGGATATTATGAGTTAATCCCGATAAGTCAAAAGCTGATGATAACAACCGTATGAATTATCAAGATACAATTGCACCCTGTTTAGTTGGTGCATAAAGAGGGGGGGGGCAAGGACTTAAAAAATGTCGGTGTTAAGCAAGTTTCCTGGTAAGGACTTCAAACCCAATGGAGATTGAAAATCAATCCAAATTAGTGAAGGTCCGAGTTATCTAGGAGAGCAACTTAACAAGGTTCAACTGTAAATGTGAGCAATATATAAAGAGATCATAGCAGACTAATTGCACAAACAACTGCAGAACTATAAGCAAAGTTAACCAAGTGAGGATCCCTGTCTTGTGGTTTGAATTTTGTAGTACATTCACAAGCATAGGATGTCCGCATAGGATACAACCCACTACAGTGGATATACAGTATAAGCTAGCTAATGATCAAACAGATAGATGTGTATTCTATTGAGATCTCAAGCTGTTGAAGATGTTGTAAGCATGGACAGTACCTTGTCATAGTCTTTAAGGTACATGTAACAAACACCTTGGTTGTGAGTGATTTCCCAATCCATTGGTGTGATGTTGGAGATTTCTGCATAGGCATCAAGGGCGGCCTTGTGACGACCAAGAAGAAATCTAAAGAGAACATTAGCATCGGGTGTCAAAACATGTTTCTAATTTTAAGAAAACACACAGAGAAGAAATTGTTGGGGGAAGAGGTGGCCAAAAAGAAATTTCACCAATTTCTGAAAAAGTTTTAGACTCATTAAAACCTGCAGCCTATACTTTGGACTGTATTAGGAGATCATTGCCCGCCGAACCCCCCAACCCCCATAGTCACTACAGGGTTGTACACACAGTTCATAGCAGAACAAAGGGGTTTATAGAGTCATTGGTGTAACTTACAATGATCTTGCAACTTGCTTGAGGTTGGCAACGTTTTGAGGGTTCAGTTGGGTGGTTTTTTGAAAAAGAGTCAGGGATCCTTGAATGTCTCCTTCTTCTCTGAGAATTAATCCTGAAACAAATAGCCAAGAAATTAAAGCATAAGCTGACAATATAATCTTTTGACAAATATGCTAAACATTGTAAATCGCCAAATAAGCTCCCACTTCCCAATAAATCCCTCTTCGTTAAGCCCCCATCTTCAATTTTGCAAAAAAGCTTTTGGGGACTTACTGTAAATCCTCAAATAAGCCCCTAGGGGCTTATTTGCAGAAACGGAATTTTAGTCTGATTATTGTTCAATATTAAGCAAGATAAAAACTATACGATGCAGCCAATCAATAAAGTTATTGGTTTCAACTTGCTGTTACTTGCAATACATTCACTAAACAACTTATGTCTGGAAACTTGGGCTCAATATCTTTGTAAATGATTATAAGGATGGGTGCATATTCGAGGGGAGGGCTTATTCGGAGGTGGGGGCTTATTCGAGAATTTACAGTATTCAAGCAATTATGTAAGGTAGCAAATCAGCAGACAAGATTGACGAAATATTAAGCATTTTGGTATATATTATTAAATATTAAATATTAAAAGTTCACACCTCGTACAAACAAAGCATATTCACACATGTCACCTGACTCATTTATCTGCTCACTGATCAACGCCTGTAAAAATGTCAACAATTATTTCATCTTATCAATGTAGAGAAAAGCGATTCTACATTAAAAGGTTTCTTGTTTGCCATTTGATTGATGCCTGCCTTATTGTTTTTAGTAGAGTGCTATTGTTTCATTCATCCAATAAACAATCAGGAATTCTCTTTTGACACAAACTGCACGATGATGCTCACTCTATTCTCAAAGCTCCATGAAAATTACTGACAAATGATTAATTATTCAAAGCAATGCTAGAATGTTAAATAAGATAGATTTAAAAAAATACTAACCTTGCATTTGTCATATTCTTTCATTGCATAGTGCATGTGAATGAGCCAATTTCGTCTTTCGAGAACCGGAATATCCGGAGCTTTAAGGGAAGGGAAATCACGAGCTAATAGAATTGCAAATAATAAACAACATGACTTGATGAAGAAAGAGATGAAAACTTAATTTATCTTACCTTTGCCTCTCCGCTTAGGCTGGGGTATAACAATCTGCCTTTCACCACTACCGTCAGCTTCAGCACCTTCAGGCAACGGGCTCTTTTTTCTCTGTTCTGCACCTTCATCGCTTGCAACAGAGCTTCTTAAACTTGCATTACTTTTGGTTTCAGGCAACCTTGCTGTTGCTAAGTCCTCCGCCATTTTTAACCAAGAAGACAAATTTTGAAACCATAACCATGTTTATTCTTCCTACTGCGCATGCGTATGTTCTCTAAGATTTTTTTGTTTACATGCATTTCAATGATTGAATTTTATGCTTGCACTTGCACGCTACGCCCTAATTGCAGAATAACCCAACTTAACAGCAAAACTTCCTCTAAAAGCCTTGCTAAAATTTCCTCAAAGCAATTTCCATATAATTTTTCTCTGGCAAAGATTCCCAAAATCGGTTTCCCTGCAGCCTCGCTCCTATGGAACAGCTGGCAGGCTCGCCTCGCTCTGGGGATTTCATTTTTCTTTCCAAGAATGGCGGCCTCAACAGCAATTCCAGCTAGCAAAAAGGTAATGTTTATGAAGATATAAGCTCTTATTTAACCCCTTAGTTACTCCTGTAAGGCTTAACCATAATATATGCTCTTTAAATTCACGTTGGCCATAATTAGGCAACTTGCGTGTTTAAGCCCACCTGACGGCTTTGGCTTTAGGCCCCAAGGTGTTGGTGGGCTGGGCGTGCTATATGATTGTCACCAAACTTTATATACCATCTTTTCTGCATAGATTTCTGGCGATGCAGATGTCCAGATTACAGTTGAAGATCAACAGTGTATAAATAATTTTGCAAACATGAATGCAAAGCTACATGACATCAAATCAGATATTGAAAAAGCCAAAGCAAGTTCAATAATAATAATAATAATAACAATAATAATAATAATAAGATTTAACTCTTCAATTGGATTGGATGCTATTTAATAATTAATTTAATGTTGTTCGATGACGGAAAGTTATACAATTCTGCCAGCTTCTACATGATTTCCTTTAAAAATCAGCAGTACTTTCTGACAGTTTTAGTTCCTAATGATTTTTGTTTTTATTTATAGAAAGATTTGATTAACCTGGAAGATGCTGAAAATGATTTGTTACTATTAGATGATGAAGAACTTATTCCGTATCCTTTCAGTAAAAAGTAAATTTACTATTTTTAACTTACAATGGATCCTTCTGTCTGTCACACGACGTAAACATGTTTGCTCTATAACTTTGATGTTCCTGTAACAGTTGTGTAGTTGTATAGTTTGCAGCAAAAAATGCTTCCTTAAACTGGTTGAAAGTTTTAAAATTGGTGAGGTATTTGTGAGGATCAAAATGGATGATGCAAATCAGTTGATAGAGCAACAGAAGGAAAAGCTTCAACAACAAATGGAAGGATTTGACAGTCAAGCTGAAGAATTGAAGAAGCATTTATCTGAACTCAAGGTTAAATTATATGGAAAATTTGGAAATAACATTAACTTAGAGGAAGATGAGGAATAGAAAAAGTGTATTTATTGGAGTTTTCAATATTTTCAATGTCATCATAACCGATGGTTTCTTGTTTGCACTTCCAAAGCTGTCTGTGAACTCTAACCATGCATTATTAATTATGGGAACTTGTGATTCAATATTCAGCGCACATAAATTGAGATTAATTAGCATATAATTAACATGAAATAATTGCAAGGAAAGTCAGGGACTTATCAGAGACCAGCAGATTTATAAAAATAAATTCTTGAATATGGACGTCTTTTTGTTTGCAAGTTAACAGGCAAGGACACAAGAGCTGGACAGTAAAAAAACTATGAGCAGTTTATAAAATTAAATTAAATTGAGTAAAAAACCTGAAAACACATACATGATTTACTTGCTTGAAAATATATTTAATTAAAAGTTATAGGTCAAGTAAATAAAAGGAATTCTTCCACAGACAATATTGAACCGAAAAATTAATTGAAATGTGAGCGTGACCACAACAAGCTAAATACTAAATATTCTTTGTGCAACACAGGATCATAGGAAAGTTTATACTTGGTTTAGTCAAAGTTTTTGGTCCAATGAACTCCAATAGCTATGTATAAAAAGCAGGAATGCACATGCAGTTGTTGGGATTGGAGGGCCGGGGTGTGAAATTCAGATAGACAAAACTTATTATAATATTATCTTGTAACTATCTGTGCGCAATACAAGTAGCGCACTTGTAATTGAGATAAATAAGGAGTGTGTAACAGCAAAATATTGAAAGCAAGTTTTATTGCAGCAGAACATAAAAATGCCACATATTGGACACTTGATTTTTGTACATATAAAATTTTTGAACCAACTCAGAAAATAATGCAGTAGTGTCACACCCCCACACCCCCTATGTGCCGTCCTGGTAACATAATTTGATATAGTGCTACACTAGCAACATAACGGGATATAACAACATTTTGTTGCCGTGATACAAATCGATTTTTCGAATCCAGAATTCTTCTCTCTTCCTCCCCCTCTTACACTATAACGCCCCCTGGGGCTTTCGCCGTCTTCTTCTGATATACATAATAATAATCATGATGATACCTACTAAGATGGCCAGAGAGGAAATTGTTGTGATTAAGATGAAATCTGTTTCTGTGAGTAACGAGTGTATAGTCTTGAATATCGGCGCAGACATTTCGTCTTTTTTGAGCAATTGTGAACCAAGAGACCAAGATATCTTTTGACCATTAACCTGAAAGCAGAAAGAAGAGCTCAAAAAGCGGAAAGATTGGCTATAAAATCTGGAACATGGAATAAGGAATGGTACAGAAAAGAATAAGTTGGAATGCAGAAAGAACCAAGGAGTATATTAGAATCGAAAAGTTCATCATGTTGAGAGTTCGTTGATATAAATGTAGTAACCAATAGAACAGCAAAATTAAGAATGAAAATAGAACATTCAATTCAAGTAGCATCAATTCAACTCATCGAAATACCTTTCTTTTGAACAGGATTTTCCAGGAAGAATCGTTGAAGTGAATTCCGTTGGTGAGGAAGGAGGTGGCGTACACCGAGCTCAGGCAATAGGTGTATTTGAATTTCTCAGAGCCAGGAATTTCCTTCACCTAAACGCATGTGTAAATAAAAACACGAATTAAAAGTTTGGTGCATAATAACGCCACAAATTGTCTCTGATTGCAACAAAGGATGCAGTCAATACGCATGCGCAAACTGATTTTGAACTCTGATTATTGAATTTCGTGTGTGCTGTAATTCTATTCTGTTGTAAATATGCTATGCATTAGAACACAACATTCATGCGTTGTCAGTACAAAACATAAAGTTGGTTCACCTCTGCGCCAGTCATACTGCAAATTCGTTTCGAAGCAGCCTCGTAGTCAGATCGACTGACACTGGAACTGAGGTTGAGAAAGCTGATTGGATAATAGAATGCGCTGAACGCCTGTTGGTTGAAGAAAATGTGAAATACTTGAGAATAAGAAGTACTACTGTGATAAATAAAATAAACTTGAATAAAACAAAGGAAATATACCGAAAAAAATATTTTTCGTTGTACAATGGAGATTAACTATAATACGTAGCGTGAACGAATTAAACGTCTGGTCTCCCGAACTGCTTCAAAGAGCAAGATACATTCGGTTCAATTTAATGAACTTCTTGCAGCCATCTAGTTCTAATATAAGAAACAAGAGGTTGAGGGAGTTATTATATCAGTGGAATTGAAATTCTGGATTATAAAATCATCTGTCTTAAAACCTTTGGTGTAAGTAATTCAAACAAGAGAGTAGGCATGTCTGATTCAATCAATTGTACTATCTTTTCAATCTTAATGAATGGCGACTGAGAAGTAAAAACAATCCCCTCTCAAAAGCCATTCATCAAACGCGAATCGTGTTTATAAAACCCATTTTATGAAATGATAACACAACTAACTTTGTTTTCTGGGAAGATATAATCTCGATATAGGAGAGAAGGTACGGGAAATATAGTTCCAATCAAGGAGGGTAGACATACGATATGGAAGTGAACAAAGTTGTTACAGAATACACCAAGATCAACGAACCGACGGAAATTGATATGGACACAAGATGTCAAGATGAAGCCAATGCCCGTGAAGTTCAAAACCAAATTATGCAGAAGAATTTGAAATCCATGCTAATAGGCCGGACATACATGGACATCTTGCTTCGCAATCATATTGAGAACGTGAACGAAGGCTTGGAAGAGTTAATGTCACTTTACGAAAAACTGTTCCAATACGGTATGTTTCTGTCCGGGTTTCAATTCGTCAATTTGACCATGGGATCACCGTACAGGATGAGAGAGTTCCAAGAAGTGCTGGCCTATCTCTCTCTCAGCCTTGGCTTTTTCTCGTCTATCTTTGCCGTCCTGGTTGCTTTTATGTCACTGAAGTTCTTCAAATCGATGAAGAATGAGGATCCAGAGCTGGTCTTCACGGGGTGCTTGCGTTACAAGAAATTCTTCCTGCTCGCTGATGTAGCTCTGTTCGCAAGTACGGGCCTATTTCTCACATCGTTGAATCTCCAGCTCCACTTTGCCCTAGACAAAGGCTTGGCCAATGCATTAAACGTTGTCACCGGGGTCCTTGTATTGTTTCTGGTCGGCTGTCACTTCTGTATCTTTAACAGACAGCAGAGCTTTTCGTCTTCTACCGGGAAGACATTAAAACGGAAGCTTTACGCGGACAAAGACCAATAAATCTCTTCGCACTTTTGCACTTGTTCCTAAGAATAACTAACTATTCTAGTACATTCACACGAGCTGCTTGAGCCTTGAAATTGAATTCTACACCACGTATATGATGTATAACTTTTGTTAGACATTACAGTGACTCGTTTCACTTTGGTTTACAACCATGCTGTGATCATGCTTATATTAAACAATGCTGAAAATAACTTTTATCCTTTCGTTTCGTTTGCTGATTGCTGGCTGTATTGTCTTTACACTTTTAATATTTGGATATACTTTGACTCGTTATTTCTGGAATAGACTCTGCTAATAACTTTTTAGGAAGTTGGACTACTACACCTCCAGTAATCGTTGAACATCGTTGAACAGGGGAGTCTGAAGTGCTCCCTGTTCAACGCTGATTGGATAATAGAATAATTCAACGATGATTGGATAATAGAATGCGCTGAACGCCTGTTTGTTGCAGAAAATGTGAAATACTTGAGAATAAGAAGTACTACTCTGATAAATAAAATAAATTTGAATAAGACAAAGAAAATATGAAAATGCATTTTTCGTTGTAAAATGGAGATTAAACATAGGTAGCGAATCTCCTTGGTTAAACCAATTAAACATCTGGTCTCTCGAACTGCTTCAAAGAGCAAAATACATTCGGTTCAGTTCAATGACCTCCTTGCAGCCAATTAACGTGCGGGCAAATGGATGTTACGCCTTACAGCATTTTACTAGGAAGGCTGGCGAGCTTCGCGCGCCACCTCCCTAGTGTTTTGGCCTTCGATGTGAGTGGAACAGCGATCTTCAACAAATAGGGGATGGGTTTTGTTGTTTTGGCCTACGACCTGAGTGGAACAGCGATCTTCAACAAAAGTGGGGTGGATTTCTGTACTTTTGGCTTTCGACCTGAGTTGGGTGGGTTTCTGTTGTTTTGGCCTTCGATGTGAGTGGAACAGCGATCTTCAACAAAAGTGGGGTGGATTTCTCTTGTTTTGGCTTTCGACCTGAGTGGGTGGATTTCTGTTGTTTTGGCTTTCGACCTGAGTGGGTGGATTTCTGTTGTTTTGGCATTTGACCTGAATGGAACAGCGATCTTCAACAAAATTGGGGTTGGATTTCCATTGTTATTGCCTCCGATCTGAGAGGTATCTTGTTTTTGGCCTTCAAAATAAGTGTAACAAATATCAATCCTCAACTATGATTTAGCGTTTTTGTTTGCGAATTCTAAAACGGGAGTCCCCATTTCACCACTACCTGAGACAATGCCCTTAATAAAAAATGTTACACTAAACCAGAGATTGAGGGAGTTATTATATCAGTGGAATTGAAATTCTGGATTATAAAATCATCTGTCTTAAAACCTTTGGTGTAATTAATTCAAACAAGAGAGTAGGCATGTCTGATTCAATCAATTGTACTATCTTTTCAACCTTAATGAATGGCGACTGAGAAGTAAAAACAATCCCTTCTCAAAAGCCATTCATCAAACGCAAATCTTGTTTATAAGCCCGACTTTATGCACAGAATAGAGATAATACAGAAGGCCAACTCGAGCATTTTTGATGGTCACGCATGTAAGCGAGGTTAAGGACTCCAAAACACGTGTTGTGTAATATGCTAAACATAATAAATTAAAAAACACAACAACTAGGCCTTCATTTTGTTATTCCGTGTATCAGTGAAAGTTTCTTCACTTGTATGTAACGCTCTTTTAATGACATTCACCCACAACACCCGCTTTCCCTACCACTGCATTTTGTCACTATCCGCCATTAAACATAGGCCTATTCTCTTTTCCTATTGTTCGCCCATTGTTTGGCCACTGGCTACATGAAAACGAGTTTAAGGACTCCACAAAATCCATGACCATGAGCTTCAAAGGATACCGACACGAGTTGGCCTTCTGTATTATCTCTATTCTGTGCTTTATGTAATGATAACACAACAACTTTGTTTTCTGGGGAGATATAATCTCGATATAGAAAAGAAAACACGGAAAATATAGTTTCAACCAAGGAGGATAGATATCTGACTTGACATGGAGGTGAATAAAGTTGGCACAGAATACACTATGGATGAACCGACAAAAATTGATATGGAGACAAGATGTCAAAATCAAACCAATGCCCGTGAAGTTCAAAACCAAACTATGCAGGAGAAGTTGAAATCCATGCTAATAGGCCGGACATACATGGACATCTTGCTTCGCAATCATATTGAGAACGTGAACGAAGGCTTGGAAGAGTTAATGTCACTTTACGAAAAACTGTTCCAATACGGTATGTTTCTGTCCGGGTTTCAATTCGTCGGTTTGATCGTGGGACCACCGTACAACAGGTTGAGAGAGTTCCAAGGAGTGCTGGCCTATTTCTCTCTCAGCCTTGGCTTTTTCTCGTCTATCTTTGCCGTCCTGGTTGCTTTTATGTCACTGAAGTTCTTCAAATCGATGAAGAATGAGGATCCAGAGCTGGTCTTCACGGGGTGCTTGCGTTACAAGAAATTCTTCCTGCTCGCTGATGTAGCTCTGTTCGCAAGTACGGGCCTATTTCTCACATCGTTGAATCTCCAGCTCTACTTTTTCCTAGACAAAGGCTTGGTCAATGCATTAAACGTTGTCACCGGGGTCCTTGTATTGTTTCTGGTCGGCTGTCACTTCTGTATCTTTAACAGACAGCAGAGCTTTTCGTCTTCTACCGGGAAGACATTAAAACGGAAGCTTTACGCGGACAAAGGCCAATAAATCTCTTCGCAGTTTTGCACTTGTTCCTAAGAATAACTAACTATTCTAGTACATTTACACGAGCTGCTTGAGCCTTGAAATTGAATTCTACACCACGTATATGATGTATAACTTTTGTTAGACATTACAGTGACTCGTTTCACTTTGATTTACAACCATGCTGTGATCATGCTTATATTAAACAATGCTGAAAATAACTTTTATCCTTTCGTTTCGTTTGCTGATTGCTGGCTGTATTGTTTTTACACTTTTAATATTTGGATATACTTTGACTCGTTATTTCTGGAATAGACTCTGCTAATAACTTTTTAGGAAGTTGGACTACTACACCTCCAGTAATCGTTGAACATCGTTGAACAGGGGAGTCTGAAGTGCTCCCTGTTCAACGCTGATTGGATAATAGAATAATTCAACGATGATTGGATAATAGAATGCGCTGAACGCCTGTTTGTTGCAGAAAATGTGAAATACTTGAGAATAAGAAGTACTACTCTGATAAATAAAATAAATTTGAATAAGACAAAGAAAATATGAAAAAGCATTTTTCGTTGTACAATGGAGATTAAACATACGTAGCGAATCTCCTTGGTTAAACCAATTAAACATCTGGTCTCTCGAACTGTTTCAAAGAGCAAAATACATTTGGTTCAGTTCAATGACCTCCTTGCAGCCAATTAACGTGCGGAATTAAACCCAGACAGCTAGCAGGTATGTCTGATTCAATCAATTGTACTATCTTTTCAATCTTAATGAATGGTTACTAAGAAATAATAACAATCGCTTCTCAAAAACCATTCATCCAGCGCGAATCGTGTTTATAAAGCCATTTTTATGTAATGATAAGACAACAACTTTGTTTTCTGGGAAGATATAGTCTCGATATAGAAAAGGAAACACGGGAAATATAGTTTCAACCAAGGAGGATAGATATCTGACCTGACATGGAGGTGAACAAAGTTGGTACAGAATACAATATGAACAAACCGACGGAAATCGATATGGATACGAGATGTCAAGATGAAGCCAAAGCCTGTGAAGTTCAAAACCAAACTATACAGGAGAAGTTGAAAGCCTTGTTAATAGGCCGGACGTACATGGACATCTTGCTTCGCAACCATATTGAAAACGTGAATGAAGGCTTGGAAGAGTTAATGTCACTTTACGAAAGACTGTTCGAATACGGTATGTTTCTGTCCGGGTTTCAATTCGTCGGTTTGATCGTGGAAAACAAACCGACTGGGTTGCGGGAAGAACTGGCCTATTTCTTTCTCGGCCTAGGCTTCTTCTCGTCCGTTTTTGCCGCCCTGGTTGCTTTCATATCGTTGGAGTTCTTCAAGTCGATGAAGAATGAAGATCCAGAGCTGGTTTTCACGGGTTGCTTGCGATATAAGCACTTCTTCCGACTCGCTGATATAACTCTGTTCGCAGATACGGGCCTATTTCTCACATCGTTGAATCTCGTGGTTTACTCCGTCTTGCGCCAAAGCTTAGCCATCGCTTTGAACGTTGTCGCCGGGGTCCTTGTATTGTTTCTGGCCGGCTGCCACTTCTATATCGTTCTCAGAAAGCAGAACTTTACGTCTTCTGCCGGAAAGGCATTAAAACGGAAGCTTTACGCGGACAAAGACCAATAAATCTTGTCGCTGAGTTGCACTTTGTTCCTATACTAGACATCTAACCAAAACTAAGAATACTAACTAACTATTCTGATACGCTCACGCGAGTTACGTAAGCCTTGAATTCTACACCATTTATATGATGTATATAACGTTTTAGAAAGTTTGACTAAACCCGCAGTCATTATGGCTCGTCTTTCTCTATTTCGAAGTTCTTAGCAATTTTTGTATGAATTTGCTTAATAAGAATGGCCCAGCAACGGTGATATCAAAACTCTCAAAACTGTGATTTGCGTAACCAAAGTATTTATATTTTATTTGTTATATCGACTGGTGGGAAAGTTGGAATGACCCCATTTTTGTTGAAGATCGCTTTTCCACTCAATGGAAGGCCAACTATAGGGAGGTGGCCTTCCTATAGTTGGCCTTCCTAGTTATTTGCAATACAAGAGTTCAAGGAATCAGATGCTTAGTTTGCAATAAAGGGGGCATTTTCCTGTATTGGGAGACAATTTACAATTTCAACTTTTCACCACTTACCACAAAGTGTCCGAATAAAGGTGGTTGGGACACATCGTTGAATGTACAGCCTGGTTGTGTGCAGCGCGTCTTATTAAACAAGCGCGTCACCATCTCTTGACATTGGGTGAAATTGCTTTGTCCTCTGAATATGAAGGTTCGATTCGGGGGTCCTTTCAGTTCGATACCAAAGGTCCTCAGGGCGTATGAGCCTGAGCAACAGGGAACTGCCCACAGGTAGTCAGAGGTCTTCTGGACTTCTCTTCCTTTGTGGGCGCAGGGATCATCAATAGTTGCGCTGAAACCAGAGTCCTGGATAGTAGAAGAGACCATTTAACAAACAAGAAAACACAGTTGCCAAGTGAGAAAAACGACAGTATATGCTGATAAGTAAAAAATGTATAAAAATGAAAACTAATTTGCTATTCTATTTGTAAAGTTCCGAGCTAATATGCAGACTAAATATATAACAACAGAGTACTAATACATAACACTAAAGACTAAATGTATAACAACAAAGAGTGTGCTCATCTAGAGAAATAAAAATTATGTAATAATAATAATAATAATAATAATAATAATAATAATAATAAATTCTTGGAAACATCAAGTCACCGAACTGCAAAAGATCGCTCTGTTAGGATCGGCCCATATCCTTCGAAAAGTATTATCAATTAAATAGAAAATGACTGCCTATTAGAGTCCTAGAACCTGGATTTGATCCGGCGCTAATGACGAAAAAAACAAATGAAGCAAAGAAAACTCAGAAATAATAATAACAATAATAATAACAATAACAATAATAATAGTAATAATAACAATAACAATAATAATAATAATAATAATAATAATCAGTCACTCAAGGAGAGTGCTTTTCACGAGGTTCCTCTAGAATATCACAAACATCGACATACCATTGCGAGTTTCGCCAGGTACCGCCGTTCAAATTCACTTCTGCCGTAACAGAGGTAGGAGTGGACGTACACTGTATACTGCTTGCCGTTGATAGTAATCGTCTCATTTTCACCATTGAAGTCTTTCCTTGCTGGTATGAACGACACTTGCAGTGATGAGCTACCCAATTCCAACGCACCTGACAATTTCTATAAAAAAATGAGAACACGCTAGTTGGCATGCTTGATGCAATAACACTTGGAAATCCATGGGCTACGGCTATCAAAGAGACTTGTAGTAAAACTTAGTAAACTGGTAACACTATAAAGGTATTATAGACTTTGATCTGGGCTCGAAGAAGTGAGCGCAGGAACTGCAAAATCTGTTGAGATGACTTGAGCTAACATAAGACTTACAGACTTACACTATGAGTTATAAACTCATGAAAACTAAAAGCGATTCTGCTCTGACAGATGGCTTTACACTACCGTGCTTCATTTAATTAGCTTAATGAATGCTAATTGAGGTTTGACTCGAACCAACTCAAACTTGTATAGCAGAATAAATTCCCTAGCAACTCGACGTGTTGGAGATGGGGATCACGTGCAAGTGATAAGTTCAGAAACAACACTTGCAAGTGATAAGTTCAGAAACAACACTTGCAGGTAATAAATTTAAGAACAACCACTTGCAGGTAATAAGTTAAAAAACAACCACTTTCAAGTGATAAGTTCAAAAACAACGACTTTCAAGTGATAAGTTCAGAAACAACCGTTTGCAAGTGATAAGTTCAAAAACAACAATTGGCTCACATTCTGTTTAAATCCATCCTGAATGTAGTTCAAAGCTGTCCATCCATCAATGGCCTCTTCGCTTCCTTTAATCGTCCGTGCACTCACGTATTTGAAATGAGACTTTCGGATCGCATCACTTGACGAAGCCAGGATCTTATCATAAGCACTTTCGTTTGTCAATCTAGCCAAACCATCAGAAAACGAATCATTCTAGATGGCAATCAATAGTTTCCAGTGCGATACAGCGATAGAGTCTATAATTTAGTTTATATAGCAATAGGGTACAATAGGGGACAAAAGTCCTGGGACACTAATGATTTTTGCAAGTTTTACTCGTATACTGCATACCCCTCTCTCCCCCAAAACAATGTTGTCTCTAGAGGCGGTTGTATTCAATATTGCCGAAATTCTTTTGGCCCAGTGATGGTGCACAAGACAACATTGTTTGGGGGGAGTGGGGGTCGCATTTCGCTCACAGAGAAAATGCAGAAACATAGAATTATCGACAGAATTTTTCAGGTGTACCAGGGACTTTTGTCCCCTATTGTAACTCATGATCTGATGAAACTTAGTGACAGAGTTTAAAGAATATTAAATCTTGCAAAAGAAGAATGCAACGGTAACATGCTTCAAACCCAGGCTCACTTGAATAAACGCATGCCAGCTGTGGCTTCCATATTGACAGGAATCGAGTTGATGACTTGTTTTGGAACATACTTTTCTGCACCGTCCAGACATTTTGCCAGAATACCCCGTATTGCGTCAGGGTGTGAAGCATACTTTGTTAGCCCTTTGTCTGAAAACAGAAAAAAGTGTGCATTGTTATTATTATCATTATTATTATTACAGATATTTAAAGATACATCATCTTATGGATAAACATTTAGATGTCCATCCCTTGAAAATGATCCAATTTTAGTCACCGCAGACTATAAACTTTTGCAAATATCTGAGCTGAGCTCCAAAGATAACGTAATAAATGGTCTCTCAAACTGATCAGAAGACACGAATTGATAGGAACAGACCTTCTGCAAATAATTACGAAAGTAATTCCTTCTCTTGGTATGTGAGACATGTCGTTATTTTTAAGGTTATTACGCGCGTGAAAAAGAAATGAAAGAGTTGGGCAAAGTAGGAAAAGGCACTCACCTTCACATTCAGTATATTTGACTTGGTGGATTGTGTCATCTTTGCTGTATTCATATATGATGAGCCTCGTTCCGGAGCCACCTGCGTCAATAATGATCCCAAATCGACCCTGAAAGCGAGGCACGATGATGTCATTTCTTCGAATCACATTTTCATTGAATGAACCCTCATTAAAGCCCTTCCGTTGACACAAATTACAATCCATAATATTTCTGGTTTGTAATAGGTGGTAAAAATCCAGTCAAAAATCATTTTGAAAAGGACAATTTGTTGTCGTAAATCCTCGAATAAGCCCAACCTCCAAATAACCCTTTACCCGCAAATAAGCTCCCTACTCCCAACCTGGCAATCATTTGCAGGCCTGTCGAAACCGGGGAGGTTGGGGGGATGCAGCCCCCTAGTAATTTGCAAAGATTTGTTTCCTTTAGCCTTTCATTTATTGATTTTTTTAAATAGATATCAAAATATCAGCATTTTTTATCAATTCAACATTGCAAATCGTATAAATGGAGCGTTTTTCGGCGATAACAACAGCGTGGTCTCAAAATGTTCTCACGGAGACATACCCCGGATATACCCTTATATCTTCACAGCCCCACCCCTCCCACCATGTCAAAATCGTTGGTTTGCAAAGATATTGGGCCAATTCGATCACATATTCAATGACATTGCGTGGTACACGCTTTTTTTTTTATAAGGAACCGTTTATAAGGAACCTACATGTAGAAGGTCAAAAAACTTAAGGAACTTTTGCTACTAAAGGCCAAATCACTAAGGAACTTTTAAATTTTGAATATATTTATATTTCCGCACAATTTACAATTAGGAAGCCGGTTCCATTGATTTTCAGTACTTTTACATTATATGAAGCTTCTTCATGTTTTTATCTGTTATCTTTTCACATGTTTATAGCAAAACGTTGAATTTAAATGCTTTTCTTGCGTCTGTACTAATTATGTCCACTAAATGCGAACTTAAAATTAAGGAACTATTAAGGAACTTTTAGAACTACAAAGTGGTCAAAAGAGGTCTCAAAATAAGGAATTTAAAGAACTAGGCCCGAGCTAGGTTCCTTATAAAAAAAAAGCGTGTATTGGGGGCGTATTGCATGATGCGTCCCTTACTGATACCTGATTATTATATGCAAATAGCAGCAGGTTAAGCTTGACTGCATGTTATTGCTTTTATAAACAATTGTATCGAAGTTTGAAAGGGATATACTTGTACTTGCAATTGTTTGAAAGGATCAAAGGAACTCGCCGTCACGCTCAAAAGGCAAATCAAAACAGATTAATTTCAAAACATTTAAACTGTTTTCATTTTAATACAGTTTTGTAGATTTCCCATGGAAAGTGACAAGGGTTGCGATTTTTACAAGCAACGCGGACAGGACCAGAAAAAATATTTGTTGGCTCAAATTTCATCGACAGTTTCATTTTCTACCTGCAATATTTTTTCGATAAAACAACATGAAAGTGATTTTCACGCTGAAATTTTGAGAACACTTCTCTTTTCGTTTTCTAAAAGTTAATTGGCGGGAAGATTGTTGAAGGTGATGAAAACCTGTAAAGCTTTCCTCAAATTTGTAACAGGATGAATTTATGTGGCTTGAGAATAGCTTAGGAATAATTTCTGGCTAACAATCTTGAATTTTCAACAATATCAAGTTTCGGCAAAAATTCTGATAACTGAGGTTGTCTGTTGTAATTCTTATTATAAAGAAGCATTTGATGTGATGAAATATTGCATGGTGTCACAGGGCCTAAGCAGAATAAATGCCCGAACTAAAAAATCAATATTTACTGTTTATTATGGCTCACAAACGTACCTTAACTTGCTCTGTCTTTGTACTTTCATATTTCAAAGAGCTGAGTATTATTGCAACAATCCCCAGCAATGCTAAAACGAAGCCGACAACATAAACTATTTTGCCGGTTGCCATCTTCTTGCTCTTTCTGTTGCACCTGTAATAATATCTTGGATCAATAAAATGAATTTCATTTATTATGCAAAAGACACACTTGATTTTTTAGAATTTAATGTTCCTCACAGCACCGTTTCAATGTGCAATTGTGTGGCTTGTGGTACCTGTTCATTATCCGTGACTTGCAGCAGGCCAAGACAAATAAATAACAGCCAATTCAAAACAATAGAAAGAAAGCGAAAGAAGATGAGAGATTAAAAAAGAATTAATGATATAATCTGGCTGGTATGTATCATGTAAATATGACAACAAAATTCTAACTAATAATAGTTTGCTTTAGTTTATTAATGTTTACACTATTTAGTTCGCAGTTACATACAATCAAAATGAAATTGAAAGGTTCCTCAGTCCAAAATCCTTCTGGCCCACACGGACTACTGAGCCGAGACCGAGGATATATCCTTCTTGCCTTGACAGGTTTGAGAAGGTCAATTGTACGTTTTTTTTTATAAGAAACCTGGCTCAAGGCCTAGTAGTAAAAGTTTCTTAATTTTTAGCCACATTTTAGTTCTAAAAGTTTCTTAAAAGTTTCTTAATTTAATGAACACGAAGTTCCAGTGAAAACGAAGAAAAAACGTGGATGTGGCAAAATATTGGTATTATATCAAAGAAAAATCGTCAATGCGAAAAATCGTCATGTGGAGCCGACAATGTTATGCTTAGCACATAAAACATACTTACTGTAGTTGACATTTGCTAAATCCGTAAAGGGAAAACGTGTTTCCGAAATTTCTAATGTTTCTTAAATATTTCCTTGTAGTTCTAAAAGTTTCTTAAATTTTAGGGCGTCTAGATCTAGGTTTCTCATAAACCGGTTTCTTATAAAAAAAGTGTATATTTAATGTCAATTATATATCATTAATATACTTACTAATATTATCTTATTTCTGTATTTTAGACCAGGTTTTCTCAACAAGAATGTGTCGGCCAGAAAGCTGAATATTGTAAACGCAACAATTAATTCTTCAAGAGAACATATATTTTTTATTGATTCTTTTCGTCAGGCAATCTCAAAGCGTTTATTTTACAGACAAAACAAGTTTCGGTTTTGATTGTACATTTTTTTTTGTCTTCTCTTCTCTCCACACTTAAACAGTCTTCTTTCCTCAATAACAGTCAGCCGTCTCAAAAAAGCAGTTATTGTAATGGGTATTGTAGTGTTATTGTAGTGGGTATTTTCATAAGACTTTTGAACTTTACAAAGTTGCAGAATTCATTCATTGAATTTCATTTCTCAACGCGGGAATAAAATTTCTGTTACACGCATTTTTTTTTATAAGAAACCGGTTTATAAGAAACCTAGATCTAGACGCCCTAAAATTTAAGAAACTTTTACAACTACAAGGAAATATTTAAGAAACATTAGAAATTTTGGAAACACGTTTTTCCTTTACGGATTCAACAAATTTCAACTACAGTAAGTGTGTTTTATGTGCAAAGCATAACATTGTCGGCTCCACATGACGATTTTTCGCATTGATGATTTTTCTTTGTTATAATACTAATATTTTGCCACATCCACGTTTTTTTCTTCGTTTTCACTACAACTTTTTTCATTAAATTAAGAAACTTTTAAGAAACTTTTAGAACTAAAATGTGGCCAAAAATTAAGAAACTTTTACTACTAGGCCTTGAGCCAGGTTTCTTATATAAAAAAAAACGTGTATTGCGACAGCAGACCGCAGAGTGCACTGCAACAATAACATTAAGAACAGTTTTGGACAATGGAAAAAGTTCGTGATACCAAGATATACACAGCACCAAAACAATAAAAGAACGAAGATTATATTTCCCAATCCCGGGACATAGCTATAACGAGAATACACAGGCTTTGAGGCGCCTTTAAAAAATCCCAGATCCGGAGAGAACGACCTGAGTAAATATATTTATACAAACCATAAAGAAATACGTGGAAAAAGTCAACATTTTAATTGACACAATAAGTCCAAGGACACACACATAGGGACCTTGCTAGGTTTGGCAATGAGAGAGAACTGGAGACATGTTTCTTATTACAGTGCTAATGCAATAACATTTATTACCACATTTAGGAATTATATTATAAGTCATTTTTGTCTCCTAACAAATCCATTTATAAAGCTTTAAAACCACAGATAATAAACGTAAAAAGATAAACTACTGATTAATTTGAATAAGAATTGAATAAAAAATATAACTATTAAAACCATCCCTCAACCTAAACCAACTGTTATTCTTCACATAACCCTATGGGAAACTCTTTGTAAAAACGAAATATTGACCCAGTTATTATTTTATTCAATATCAACAAATTAGTATTACTATTATTATCATAAAAGCTAAGCTTTCAATCTATAGTTAATTTATAAAACTATTGCTCTAAATTTGATAGTGAAGGTCTTGTGTTACATACAACAGCAATCTTTGTGGCTGAGAGAAAGAATTTCCATTTCCATCACATTTCTCATTGCTTGAAAACCTTGGCGACATTGACAAGGGGGAACATGACCATTGCTCCGATAAAAGAGCCCCCCTGAATGGCCACACCGCACCAAAACAGATCACGATGGCCCCACTCTCTCATCACAGTGCATATTGCCAACTTGGCGTAATTCACAAAAATGCCACTGAGAATAGAAGCCAAAATCTAGGGGGAAAGAGCAATAACTTAAAATTTGCTTCAGGGTTGAAATGGCCTAGAATCAAGCGCGTTATCTCGAACTGTTCGCTATCTCAAAGGACATTTTTTGCGTGAAATAAAAACAAAGTTATCTCAAACAAAAATTGAACAAAAATTTCCGTTATCAATTACGATCAACTCTGTCTAATTCGAACACCCTGGGGAAGCGTGAAAATGTTCGACTTAAAAAAAGTTCGAATTATAGAGGTTTGCTTGATAAGGATTGGTTCTTTGGTGATCTTTGAAGGGACAGAGAAATTCGTTCGAATTAGAGAGAGTTCGAATTACATACACGAGTTCGAACTATGTAGATTTGGCTGTATTATGGCAATGGAAAGTCATGTTATAAAAATAAAGTGAACTCGGGTTATTATCTTGATTATCTTGCATGAAACTAAAGTTTACACGATTGTTATAAAGACAAATAAATGGATATACAAGAGCTAGACTTATCTTGCAAGATGGAAAGAAAGGCTGGTAGGTTCAAATTATTGCGTGAAAAGGGTGGCCAAACTAACCCTATCTTACATGTCGGGCATAAAACCCCAACCTAAAATTATATTACCCATTATTTTGAGACCAAGTTTCTCATCGGAATCAAGTTCTCCTAGCTGTCCATAAAACTATTAGATAATGGTATGAAAATTTCTGATTTCTTTGGGCAATTCAGAAAGAGTTCACAATAATCTGCAACTTTAGAAATGCTATTCATGTCATTTTCGCCATAGAAAGGCGGCCAAAGGAGACGCCACTGTATCGAACGATATGAAACAAAGCAAACTTCAATAATAGACTATGTTAATTCAATTTGATGTTTATAAAAGCTTTGGAGACAAATAGGCTTCTTTTCTTTCCTTCGTAGGCTTCTATCGACAGATATTTCAAAATATAGCGAGTCTTAAAACCCCAAAAGAACTTTTCAAAAATTAATAGTTCTATCATCGTGAATAGCGAAAAATGGAGGACACAGACAACTTCTTGATTGATACTTTTCAATTAAACTTCTTTCTTGCCTTCTTCAAGTTTTCTGGTTTTGTTTTAGCCACAATTTTAAGCAAAGTTTGCTGCGTCTATGCTGCACCCACTTTTTTACAAGAAACTATGCAAAATCTTCGTACCAGAGTTTCTTAGCTTTCATCCTATTTATGGCACGAAAAGTTTCTTAGCTAATTACTCTTTATTCATTTAGCTAATTAACACCCAAACCTAAGTTTCCTTAATTCATCGTCCTACTCTTTATCTTTTGTCACTTCCAAACATGAATTGGATGGAGAAGCAAATAGAAATGCGAATTCCATCGCACGCAAGCAACTAAAATTTAAAAATGTAACCGAACTGAACCAGAAACAAAAAAGAAAGACAAGATCAAGAAAAGCCAGACAGCATAGAAAGTGTCTTGACTTTTCTTAGTCACACAAAATCTCTCGCCAAAGGCCTATAGGTAGGCTTTTTATAAAAAAAAGCGTGTACTTCAGATGAGCTGAAAAGTTATAAAGAAACATAAACAAACATACCACAAGAAATTTGCCACTTGTCTTCTCCTTTAAGATCGGATTTGGGCTTTGTGACGCCAATAATATAACATAACCACTCAACATTGTGAAAATCAAACAACATACACTGATAATCCTGGGTGATTTTGTTGACATCCACATGTAAACAAGGCAAATTAGTGCACTTGATATCCCTCCTAGAGTGACGGCTGGATAAAGGTGAACAAGTTGCAGTTAGCAAACTAAAATTAAACTTCAGAGATTTACAATTGGCAATGGTATGACAATGGAGAAGGGGGCTAATTGGAGAGAGAGTCTTAATAGAGAGGGGTCTTAGTAGAGAGGGGTCTTAGTAGAGAGGGGTCTTAGTAGAGCTTTTATGGTGGTACTTCATGTAAATTTCTGAATAGAGTGAAGCCTCTCTATTCAGAAATGGAAGGAAACAATGGAAGGACACTTCCATTGCTTTCCCCATTGCCAGGGGCCCAAATGGGGCATCCACTTTAACAAGGCATCCACTTCATAAGAATGTCCGCTAAAGTTCCACACATAAGGTTCCGTTGTATTAAGGTCAGGGTGGAGCTCAGGATTAGATCCAATTCAGGTTTCAAATGAAGGAAAGGGTTGAGTAAAGTAAATAGTACATACAAATAAAGGTTGTATACCTAGATGATATGTTGATGTTCCGTAAGGCTCAGTGGCAAAAGATTGCACCTGCGACATGACTCCATTGGCAATGCAGTTGATCCATGCTTGAAGTGCAAGGAAATAGAAGAATACCATCTTTGATTTACAAAAGTCAAGCTTGCTTGGCTTAGCTCTGAAACCTCCTGCAACTGACGTCAATGAAACTTCGTCCAAATAGTCTGGCATGTTTGCGATGTTGGGTGAAGGACAAGAATCAACAAGTAATGGCTGTTGTGTGGTATCGTGAGGATTGGCGCTGTTAACTATAGCAGTGGCAAGTTTCTTGTCAAGTTGCAATGCTGAATAAGCCATTGTGTGATGCCTTTTTACTGCAGGGAGGTGGTTGATGGCAATAAAGGCTGCACCACATGTTAGCATCATGGCAGTGAGAGCTATGAAAAAGTATCTAGGACTAAAGTTCAAGCCTGTGAAGATGACAGTTGTGGTGTTGTGATATGTGTGATTAAACCAAGTTTGACTTGTTACTGTTTCTTGTTTGTCCACACCTTGTATCAACGCAAAAACGCTCGGCAGCAAGCTGCTCAGGTTCTCGCCAGTAAACAAAGCACTCATGTAGGCTTCTGGAAAGATTGCCATGAAGGGGAGGAATACAACTGTTGATGTACAATCAACTAGAGCGACAAAGAATGACAATATTAGCAAAGCAGTACTTCTCTCAGCTCCTAAAATATACGAAGTTCTGTTCCAGAAGAAAGCGAGAAGCACATAGGCTGAACTGCCAACTATGGTCATTGCATATACTGCAGGCCTTTCGTGGACAAATCTAGGCCATAATTTGTTACCTAGAGAATATATCAACGGTCCTAAGTTAGCAAGCTGGCATATAACTGTTAAATAAGATGGCAAACTCCATTTCTCTGGTGCATGATTAACGAGAATGGGAAATTCGTTCCAAATGCCATTGATAGCAAGCCAAGAGCCCATTCCAAAGAGGCAAATTAAACAATACGTGGGCCATGATATTTTTGGCTTTTTCTTTATGTACGAATTGTCTGAGGACAGATTATTGTCAGTAACTTGAGAATAGTATTGATCTTCGTCTTCAAGATCGTCATCCATTTTACTAGATTCGATTTCCAAAAAGGAGGAAAGAAAAGCAAACGAAGAAGGAAGTCAACTTTTCAAAAATAAATTATACAAAAAGGTGGAAAGACTTAAAGCATGCGCCTCATTACAAACGTTGTCATTAAATTTAAATCATGAGAGATCTCGACGCATATTTAACATAAATTAAAATAATACAATAGCATTTGTTGCCCATTTTTATCTGGCACAATTTTATCACGGACATATTCTTCGCACTAGCTGCATTCGTTCAGATCCTTTGTTCTCTTCAATTCAGAAAGTGCCCACCGCTTATTGTCAATTTCAGCAGTCAACTTCACATATTGTTTGACAATAGACACAAAGTCTGGTCCAATTGATTCGTAAACTTGTAATGTCTCTCTAATTGTACGTAACTCGGTTTTACTTTCAGCCAAAGCAGTCTCTAGTACATTTCTACAGAATAAGAGGGCATTGTATGAGGATGGGGGTACGAGAGGGGGTAGCCGGGGTATATTCCCGGGGCTTGGGTCTCAAGAAGGGCCGGCGAAAAGTTTTGCTAATGCAAAGCAATTTTAAAACAGCCGCTTGTTTGTTTATAGCCCCAGGGCCCGAGTTGGCTCTCGACTGGCCTGGTTAAGTGGCATCAAGATACAGCCAGATGGCCCATCTTTCAGACCAAACATTTTCAGCCTCACTCCACCCAATTAGAGTGGTTTTTTTGTATCACCTTCCAGTGTATGCATATTTCAGAGGAGTGTAAAAACATAAGTGTTACCTAATTTTGTGAAGCGAACTGACAGTGTCTTTGCCATATGTGTCTTTTATCAACTGGCATTGTAAAACGCTGAAATTAGAAAAACGCAAACATGAAACCCAAAGCAAATCATAGGGTGTGTGCGTTCGTTTGGGAAATTTATCTCTTCCGAATTCGGAAAAAGTAGAGTTCGGAGACTTCCGATCCACGACTCCAAAAAAAGCAACGGAAGAGTTTCGAAGAATCTCTGCGAAGTCTCCAAAGTCTTCTTGCTCTGGAGACAGAAGAGTTTGGAGACTGCAAAATCTCGGATTTTCCAAAGAATTGACCAAAAAAAGCGTTTTCCATCTTTCCAAAGTCTCCAGAAAAAGGAAGAGGCAAAAAAAGTTCCCAAAAGAACGCACCCAGAACCTCCGAAAACTTGAAAAATCCAGGAACTTGAATCCAGGAAATTTTGTAATAAATCGCACTTCAGCTATCGTTAATTTAAGAATACTAACTAATTACTGCTACCTGATTTTGCGTTTCATGGCATAGCATTTTGTAGCTAACCAATCCACAATTATTTTCTTATCATTGACTGTTGCATCCATTGGATTCTGTTGGACTAACTGCTCCAAAGTATCAACAGAATGGCATATCACCTGTGAATTCAAGAAATTGAAACATGTTATTGAGCTAAAGATGTTTTAATTGTGAATTAATCCATGGAATCTAGCAATGCAAAGTTCTGATGCGTTCAGGCATTTGTCAAAAGACAATTTTTGGCTTTATTGTTAGCTTTTTCCATCTACTTCTCTCCCTTTCTGTAGCACTCAAGCTTCGTATTTTATGTAATTTTAGTATATGCAGCTATTTTGTTAATGCTTTAACATTTTAATGATTTTTCAAAAAAATTGAATAAAATAAAGATATTAAACTACATCAATACGATTTAATTTTCTCACCTCATAATACTTAGTGAATAGTTGATTATTTTTGTCAATTTCTTTTTGCAATAGTTTCTTCTCTTCTGAAATTTTCTTTCCTTCAGTTTCAATAGTAAAGGGTAGTTTTGTTGCTTTTGCATATGCAAGGCCAACGCTTTCTATGATGGATTTTAAGAAACATTAGTTATAAAAATAAATATAATTACAAATCAAACATGATTCTCAAGGTATTCAAAGACAGATCCATATTATCAAATCCTAACTTTATATACAACTTTATAAACAAACTATAAATATAAATAAACTTTATACATGCATGCATATAATTCATTTCCTGTATGCTTTTAGTATTAAAACTGCTGTTGCTTATTCTGTTTCGTTATGCTTAAAAATGCTGCTTTCTTTGTTTGAATTCCAACAAAAACATTAACTTACCGTCTTCAGTCTTTGGGTCCCAAAATCGTACAAGGCTGATGCATTTTCTCTTTAATCTGTGTTCAACTTCAGAAGTAAAATATTGTTGCAGAATCTAATAAAAAGTAACATTGTTAGCAATTAAGTTGAGAATAGATATCTTGAATTATTTCAAGGAAAAATTTAAAATAATAGATTTGCAATAAAACTTTTGAAATTTTTTAATTTTCCTCATGAAGTCCTCAACTCAAACAGATCCCCCAGAGTTAATAAAACACAAAAATAAATAAGAACCATACCATTTGCGTTTCTTTCAATTTATTTGGATTCAAGTTGAATTTATCCTCTGATAATCCAAAAATGTTACATCCATTTTTTTCAAGTGAATGAGACAAGCCGAGATGATATTTTGCTTCGGCACTTCCCAATCCTTTCTGCAACAAGGAGCAAATCTTTGAATCAGCAGTTGAGCCCGAGCTCTCCATCCGACAATCCGACAAGACATTCTTAAGTTCATTGATGATTATCTTATTTTGAAAATATCCAAGCTTCCTGCTGTCAAGTATTGCTTTTGCCTGGAAAAAAGGCAAGGATGCCTTGTTTTAAATTTATCCTTAAGCTTATGTAAAGCGCAAATGAGCAGGTAACTGGATACATTGCGCTCTATAAATGCATAATAATAATAATAATAATTTTTATTTGTCCAACTTCAAATTTAACTTCATTTTATGTGTAAAAAATGTTGGAATTGAAAACTATTTCTTGAGCTTACCTCTTTGTAATCCTCAGCAATCTGCAGACTAGCTCCATTTGGTGCTATCTCCGACTTTAATGTGTCGAGAAAATTAACAAACATGGGATTATCATCATTGGTTGCCATCTCTATTGTGTAAAATTTAGGCCTGTACTTCAACAATTGCCTAGATCACTGTCATTGTCTGCATAAAGCAAAGCTCTTTGTTCTTTATAACTATTAAAAACTTCTTTAAAACAATTATTTATCAAAAATATTGTAATAAACCAGCCCAATAAACAACTATCCCTCACATTTCAAGAATTTGGCCAATCCAATCCAGCAAAGGTTCAAAGATACCGCGCCAAAAATTATGATTGGAGTGGAGGAGGCCTGGAGCGGGCTCGAGTTGAGCCTTCCTTTTGCTCTCCAATTCGCAGTGTAATCGAACCTATTGTTTTCTCACTTAATAGCTGCACATAAAGCTCTGGGCGATGTAAGAAGCGCTCTTGGGTAAAAAAGAGCCAAACGCTTCCATTTTCTACAAAATGTTTGGCTAACGCAAACCAATTTTACAACAGCCGCCGGTTTGTTTATAGCCCTAGGGCCCGAGCTGGCTCTCAACCGGCCTGGCTCTACATCTCGCATTATTTGTACTGATTGCCTTTACTTAACGACAAGTTTTTATTATGATACGATTAACAATAGTAGTTTGCGTCACGCTGGGTAGAATACAACATACAGTGAATAGAGAACAACAACAAAAAATCAAAAAATTTCGTTAACACGTGCAGTTTTGATTATATAATTCCTGTTATACATATCATACTACAGAGTGCTACACACTATGAGAAAATATAATATTTAATCCAACATGATCTTGATCACTTAAAGTTAAACACAGACGAAGTCGCAACATGTTGGTGAATTGTAAGCATGCCTACCCGTGCAAAAGAGTTGCCCGGACGCGTTAGGAGAGCAGCGGACGGAATAAACACAATGAGCAGAATGTCGAAATTTGCAATTAGTAGCCAAACTCTTGGGCGGTCTGCAGTTGTTGATGATATTTGTGCTTGCGTATGTACAAGCACCGAATGTTTGTACGACAACGTCTCGTTTGGCACGTTCACTCACTACGAAAAGAGAGAGAGATATTTCATTGCAAAACCCATTACCTTTCTGCTCAAGAGAAGTAAGCAGAGAGTTATTGGGGATACTCGTGTGAATGTATGGTACAGTTGCAGAGGCGCCCGTGGGACCTGAATTTTAGGGTGGGTCAAATGCTGAAAAACTTCAGAAAAAATGGAAAAATCCCAAACATTTCAAAAAATCCTCCAATTTTGCTTCGACAGGGTGGACGATGGCCTCTCCTGCCCCGCGACCATGACGCCCCTGTATAGTCGAAAAAACTGATGTAACATAACTACTTATGAATAATCAACTGAATTGGCTTATAAGAAGGTAATACCTTTGGCGTTCACCAATTTGGAGACAACAGAGTTGATGTTATCCTCGTTCAAGATAAGAACCTTCATCATTTTCAGGCCTTTGCAGTGAGCAGCAATCTTTTCGCCTGCCTCCGCAGCGCTCATCTCTTTGATAGGATACATCATGTTCTTAACAACTTCGTAACTTGAAGATGGAAACTTGGGCCCTGCCTGTAGTGAAAACAATAAGTTAATGAGTTGTAATTTATACAATGGGATAGAAGAAATGTTCAAGTGAAGTAAAACGAAGATTGCAGAAGAACTTGAATGAAGTAAAATGTTCATCTTTGACGCACCAAAGTCATGTCTCTTTCCAAGAGAGATGGCTTCTCGTCATCAGTCGAAATGGAGCTAATGTAACAAGATTTTTCAGCAACAACTTTCTCCGCTTTGAGTCCCTAGAAGAATAAATCATAAAGTGATGGAATAATGTTTTATAATTGCAAATGGTTTATAGAATAGGCGAATATAAGAATTTTAAATATCTGCAATTTACTTTTGTGAAGTCTTTAAGGAAGTCGACAGCTGGTCTTGTGCCGTGTTGTGGCACTTGAACTCTTTCTGTGTTTCCAGCAACATCAACATTAATCTTTTCAACGAATTTCTTTCCAACTTCTTCAAACTCCAGATCAAAGTCCTTGGCCTTAGAGAAGATTGAAATTCATATAAGCATGAAAAAAGCTAATAAAAAGTTATCTGCAATTTGCAAATTGAAGTCATTGTTTATGCTGCAAATAAAATGGTTTCAGAAGCAGATAGCAAACTTCTGTATCTTACCAGAGCCAATGCAACAAGTGACAGCAAGAATATGGCCTTCATGTTGCGTGACTGGAATCTTCTTGCTAAGAAAATAAATATGAATTTGCGCAAAAGATCAAATAACTAAATTGCAATCTCCTCAAATATCTAAAAACTCAAATTGCTCACACCATGACAAGCCCTTATATAAGATCAAGTAAAAGTTGCCAAGAAACGTGAAAGCGAGCACGAGAATTTACTTACGATAAATCTTCTTTGCAGGATTCTTCTCCAGTTACAATGACTTTGACAATGCTATGTTCTTGCTTATATAAAATCAATTAGATGTAAGCAAACATTGAAATAGCTGAATACGTGTGTTGTTGCTAGCACTACATTTAATTAACCCAAAACATATTAAAAAATTGATTAAAAAGCAAACTCGTCAGAAGAATAAATTGGAAATGGGTAATTGCCATGGATGCATTAAGGTAATGCAACGTGGCCTAAAGGAGAAAGTCTCTTTTTGTGATATAATGCAGAATTTTCAGCATCCAAGAAATATTTGGTTGACTGGGTGAAAAGCAAATTCGCCGGGTTATTAAATTAGAGTATTTGAGTGTCATTCTCTTCAAACTTAATCAAACTTAAATATGTACAGAAAAAATATCAGATTTTTAAACGCTATTGTGCAAAAAACAGAAAAAATGCTTTGCTTGTGTTTTGTTTTAGTCGAACAACAAACAAAAAATGAAGACAGCTTGCTGCACAAGAAAATTGTATCCACTAATGAAGAGTACACGCACGTGAAATATAATTGTGAAGGAGTTTAAAACAAAGAAAAAGCCTCCCTTTAAAAAATCAACTTGATGTTTGTGTGAACTCTGCTGAGAGGAAATATTAACTTTCCGGGTTGGTCCTAGTCTTTTCCACATTATCGAAGCTTATTTTGCAGCATTTATGAAAGACAAAACAAAAAAATGGCGACAGTATCTCAAAACAAACAAAAATGCGGTCCAACAACGATAAAACGGAATTATTACTAAAGGAAACGACTAAAACAGGAAAATAATTTGCAAGCATCACTTTTCTCAATTGTATGCTGTATATCCCTTCTCATGCTCAATTGTCAGGGCAAGTCTGAAAGCAAACTACGAAAACACAAACTCGTGAATCTAACTACAAGGATCACATTGTTATGCATAAAGAGACGAATATACGTGAATTCTCTCTTTATCTCCCCCCGGGTGCTTTAAAGCACTTTAAAGGGGGCTTCTAGGAGAGGGAACTAAATTAAGAAGGAGGCCTAAAGGAGAGTTTATGGTACGTCATTAGCTTTTGTGTACCAATTACAAGTGTGAATGAATATAAAAAGGCAAGTTGGATTAAGGCATCAGATTGAAGCTAAATCTAATGCCGCTAGAGAAATATAGAGCATGGCACGTGGTCAAGCGATAAAGCAAAAGAATACCAAACATGGAATTATACATGAAAACGGAGGCGCATTTATAGTTTCAGCAATGGAGGGAAATGTCAAACATGTATCTCGTTCATACTATAGCTACTACACACACAAGAATACTATACTTAAGCTAGTTGGAGAACGAGGCTAGCTTCCAGAATGAATGAACGGTATTAGAACTACAGGTATCAGAAAGAGGCGGCTTGCTTTAAGCATTTTGCAACACACATAGCTAACCAATTGCAATGAATTTACCGCTTATCAACTACGAATTTACCATCCATGCAGCATCAATTGAATTTTGTTGCACCAAACAAGAAAGAAAACGTATAACGAAACATAAGAAACATAACGATGAGTGTTTGGGGGCGCGTTTATTTGAAGAACTTTTCTTAGCGCCGTGTAACCAATAAGCTAAGGCTCATCAGCAATTTGAGACAGAAAACTGTCCAAGCCTTTCCTTAGCTCCGTTCAGGGGGCGTCTATTCAAAGGGGTCATTTAATGGGGGAAATACGGCAAATGCAGGCGAAACTACACATGATCAATCTACAATACACAACATGCTGTTGTTCCCCGCAATTTCTCGCACTAACTGCTGCACTTGATTGGAACAAATCTGGTGGCTGCTCTAACTGACATAACCTCTAACTAATTCTCTTCCCCCTGACTTTCGGTAAATTGCTTTCTTGAGAAGATCTAGCTAATTGCTTTGTGAGCTTGTGTGGAATACCTTAATTCAAAGCCTTGTTTGTTCTGATTGCTTTTACTTGAAGACGCGTTGTTATTATGACACGATAAAGGGTAACAGTATGCGTCAGGGTGTGTAGAAACAACATACAGTGAATGGAGAAAAACAGCAAAAAATTAAACAATATCGTGAACATGTACAGCTGTGATTATATCCTTCGTTTAATGCATAGAATGTTACAGTCTGCCATGCAGAGTTCAATAATTAAATACAAGTGAAGTCGCAGCATGTTGGTGAACTGAAGACATGTGTGCCTGCGCAATTGAAGCCATTGGGGCCCATGGGGCAAGTCACAGAATAAACACAACGAGCAGAATCAGAGCGAAGAAATCTGCACACTGTTCCCAATTGCTGAGGTGGCTTGCAGTTGTTGATGACATTTGTGCTTGCGTATGTACAGGCACCGAACACTTGTACGGTCACGTCACGTTTAGAGCGTCCACCCACTACAACAAAACAGATATTTCATTACAAAACCTATGTTGCCTGTCTGTTAAAGAGAAATAAACATGTATTTCTTGTGCATACTCGTGTGAAAGTATAGCATAGTTGGAAATAAATGAATGAAATGTAACTGCTTATGAACAAGCAATTGAATTAGTTTGAAAAAGTGGTAATACTTTTGGCGTTGATCCATTTAGAGACAACAGAGTTGACGTTGTCCTTGTTCAAAATAAAAACTTTCATCATTTTGAGGCCTTCGCAGTGGGCGGCAATCTTTTTGCCTGCCTCCGCAGCGCTCATCTCACGCACAGGGAAGACCATGTTCTTCACAACGCTGTATCTTGAAGATGGAAACTTGGATCCTGCCTGTAAAAGATACAATAAGTTAATGAGTTGTAATTTATACATTGGGATAGGAGAAATGTTCAAGAGGAATAAAACGAAGATTGCAGAACAATTTGAATAAAGTAAAATGTTTATCTTTGACGCACCAAAGTCATGTCTCTTTCCAAGAGAGATGGCTTCTCGTCATCAGTCGAAATAGAGCTAATGTAACAAGATTTTTCAGCAAGAACTTTCTCTGCTTTGAGTCCCTAAAAATAATAACAAAATGATGGAATAATGTTTCATAATCTGCAATTAGAATTATAAAATTATAAGAATTTTAAATATCTGCAATTTACTTTTGTGAAGTCTTTAAGGAAATCAACGGCTGGTCTTTCGCCGTGTTGTGGTACTTGAATTCTTTCTGTGTTTCCAGCAACATCAACATTAACCTTTTCAACGAATTTCTTTCCAATTTCTTCAAATTCCAGTTTAAAGTCGCTGGCCTTAGAGGATAGAATTAAAATACATTATCAAGCATGAAAAAAGCAAATGCAAAATGTTCAACAATTTGCAAACTGAAATCATTGTTTTTGCATCAGATAAATTTTTGTCACAAATAGCTAGCAACTTCTGCATCTTACCAAAGCCAATGCAACAAGTGACAGCAAGAATATGGCCTTCATATTGTGTGAATAAAATCCTCTTGCTACGGAAATAAATACGAAATTACGAAAGATATTAAATGCATCTCGCATAATATCTACAAACTCAAATAGCCTACACGGCATGACATATCTTTAGTCAGGGTCAAGTGAACGTTGCTGATATCGAGGTCAACCAACATGAGAATGTACTTACGATGTGTCTTCTCAAGCAGAAAGTATATGACTGTCGCCTTAATTAGGATGACTTTGACTAGTGAAATTGTTCTTGCTTATATACAATTTGATGCAGGGAGATATTGGAATAGCTGCATACCACTCTGCAGCTTAGCAGACAATCTTTGTTGTTGTTTACACCACATTTAATTATTCCGGTATCTACGGCGCATTTGGAAGTTGATTGAAAACAAATTCGCCAGGCAAATAAATCGAGAAAGCGTAATTAACTAGAGATGAATGCATTTAGGTAAAGCACAAAGTCTACTTTTCGCGCTGTAAGGCACAACTTCTAAGGACATACCGCATTTCCTAGATTAAGTGCCCTCATCAAATAAACGCATCATGAAATAAACGATACCTCAGGAGACAAAGTTTTGAAGTAAACTGCCGCTCTCGAATATAACTTTGGGTAGGGTTGAGCTTGAAAAGACACTTATATTCGTGAGATGATTGGAATTGGTTTATAGTGCTTCTCATATCTATTGCTTTCATTTTTGAAAAAAATCCATGCCATTGTTAATCACGCAATAACGAAACATAAATAAGATATAAACGTCCTCTAAAATTGATAAAACTCGTAATTTTACATGCATACAGGTAAAAATGTCTAAAAGGCCAGAAAACACATCGAAATTAAGCCTGTTTTCAACTTTGTTTACCTCTGTGGTGCAAAAGCAATCACAAAATGCAGGCAGTAGCACAAATAAATATAAAAAAGAAGTATCGATGTTCAGTATAAAAAGGAAGGACAAAATGCAAAATGAATGTATAAGAAAAAATGCAGGGGTAGATGAAATTATGAAGAAAGTGGATGCCGTGAAATTGCTTGGAAGAATGCAAAATAATCAGTGGGGGCGGCGGGGTGGGGGGTAAAAACACAGGGTGAATAGAATAAGCAGAGCTAGCACAGGAAAAAACAGAAAATAGCGTGAATGTCATCAAGGAAGGCAGTTAGCGCAACCTGGATGTCAAAGACAACGAACATATTGAAATGAAATGTTGATGATGATGAAATGTAAAACGTGAGTTTGCTTTTAATCCAGCTAAACAAATGTTGGGAATAGTGCATTACAGAAAGCAAACTTTAGTTTCGGGCCAAAGTACATTTTCCTAATGCACTTTCTAATCTTTGATAATTACGCTTTCAAATTTATTGACTTATATTGATAACTGTGCATTAGATCATGGAAAGCAGACTTTGTGCTTCAGGCCAAGTAGCACTACTCCAATGGATAAATCTCTACTAATTACGCCTTTCAAATTTATTGACTATATTGATAACTGTGCATTAGATCATGGAAAGCAGACTTTGTGCTTCAGGCCAAGTACCACCACTACAATGAATAAAACTCTACTAATTACCCCTTTCAAATTTATTCACCTGATCTTTTTAATCCAACCTCCGAATGCACGTTAGATATTGAATTCATTAAAAGCACTGCTTAGTGTAATGTATACATATAACATTTGTCACTGTTTGAAATAGCTTTCAATGTTTATGCAACTGCATACAACTTATACATTATTGCACATAAAATACAGATATTATCTGCTAAGCTGCAGAAAAATATGCAGCTATTTCAACATCTCCAGACAAACCATTGCATATAAATAGGAATAACTTCGCAACTTTCAACAGATCATAATTGAGACGATACACTTTCTGATTAAGAAGATATATCGTAAGTACATTCTCATGTTGGTTGACCTCCGTTTCAGCAACTTTCACTTGGCCCGAGTAAAGATGTGTCATGCAGTGTAGACTATTTGAGTTTGCGGATATTATGCGAGATGCAATATACTTATTTAATATCTTTCGTAAATTCGTATTTATTTCCGTAGCAAGAGGACTTTCTTCACACAATATGAAGGCCATATTTTTGCTGTCACTTGTTGCATTGGCTTTGGTAAGATACAGAAGTTTGCTAGCTATTTCTGACGAAAATATATTTGCTGCAGAAACAATTGTAGAATATTTTGCATTTGCTTTTTTCATGTTTGATAATTTAATTCTATCCTCTAAGGCCAGCGAATTTGATCTGGAGTTTGAAGAAGTTGGAAAGAAATTCGTTGAAAAGGTTGATGTTGATGTTGCTGGAAACACAGAAAGAATTCAAGTACCACAACACGGCGAAAGACCAGCCGTTGATTTCCTTAAAGACTTCACAAAAGTAAATTGCAGATATTTAAGATTTTTATATTCGCTCATTTTATAAACCATTTGCGATTATAAAACATTATTCCATCACTTTGTTATTATTTTTTTAGGGACTCAAAGCAGAGAAAGTTGTTGCTGAAGGCTCTTGTTACATTAGCTCTCTTTCGTCTGATGACGAGAAGCCATCTCTCTTGGAAAGAGACATGACTTTGGTGCGTCAAAGATGAACATTTTACTTTATTCAAATTGTTCTGCAATCTTTGTTTTATTTCACTTGAACATTTCTCCTATCCCATTGTATAAATTACATCTCATTAACTTATTGTTTTCATTACAGGCAGGACCAAAGTTCCCATCTTCAAGATACCAAGTTGTCAAGAACATGGTATACCCTGTCAGAGAGATGAGCGCTGCGGAGGCAGGCGAAAAGATTGCTGCTCACTGCCAAGGCCTGAAAATGATGAAAGTCCTTATCTTGAACAGAGAAAACGTGAACTCTGTTGTCTCTAAATTGATGAACGCCAAAGGTATGAACACCTTTTCAAACCAATTTAATTGCTTATTCATAAGCAGTTATGTTTCATATGCTGATGTTGAATTATACCATACTTTCACACCAAGAGTACCGCATTTCCTCGATTAAACGCCCCGGGGCGTTATTAATTCTGGCACTTTGGGGAGGGCCTAATCGAGGGGGCCATTATTCGAGGGGGGATTAATCGAGGAAATTAGGTACTCACGAAATAGCTGTAAATATCATAATCATTATGTTTAACATTTACTATATGCTGGTCATTAAGAGGGATCTCTACTCTACTCTCTCCAATTACATGATCAAGATAATATAATAGACCGTTCTATTATGTTATCTTGATTGATAAACAACATCATATTTAAATTCACGAACAAACTTGTAGTTACCAAATATTCTTCATAACAATATATCTGTTTTTTCGCAGTGAGTGGACGCTCCAAACGTGACGTAATTGTGCAAACATTCGGTGCTTGTACATACGAGAGCACAAATGTCATCAACAACTGCAGGCCGCCCAAGCGTTTGGGAACAGTGTGCAAATTTCTTCGCTCCGATTCTGCTCGTTGTGTTTATTCTGTGCGCTGCCCCATGACCCCACGCGGCTTCAACTGCGTAGGTACACATGTCTACAGTTCACCAACATGCTGTGACTTCACTTGCATTTAATCAGTTTAATCATGATCAACTTGATTATGGAGTTTAGTCTGAGACAAACTGTAATGTGATATGTATTACACGTAGGAAATAATTACAGAAGGCAAATGTTAACAAAATTGTTTGCTTTCTTGTTGTCTTTATCTGGTCGACAGTATGTCATTTTCTACACACGGTGACGCATACTTTTATCGTTTATCGTATCATAACGACAATTCCTCATCAAGTAAAAGCAATCACAAAGACATTGAAGCAACCTATTCCACGTAACTTTACATTGCAAGTAGATATTCTACTCTGGAAAAAGCAATTTGCCGAAAATCGGGAGCCCGAGAACAGTGGGCAAATAATAAAATAAATATTTTCCCAATCATGTGTAGTAACTGGTCCAAAACATAGCGGGAGAAGTAATATAAGTTGTTGTGCAGAATGAACAAGTGTTGTTTCACATATATCTAATTCAAAAAGTGGTTTTCGTAAGCCTATGTGATTGTATTGAAGATGATCACTGCTTGGAAAATTCATACTTTCTGCTGAAAATGGAAATGTTTGCCTAAAATGTGCCTGAAAGCATTTACAGTATTACCCCGCCACTGAGAAACTGACTTATAAGAAACTCGAGCCTAAAATTGTTCTAAAAACAATAGATATTAACAATAGTCTATTGTTTTTAAACAATACCCTGGTCCAAATAACCAATTTCTAAGTGGCGGGGTAATACTGTATTGCATCGCCTGGAATTATATTCACAGCTATTACGCAAGAAAAGAATAGGTTCGATTTCACTTCAAATTGTGGCATTCAAAGCAAGCAACAAAAACGGCTCTTAATTTATATTCTGCGATAGAGAGAATCAAGCACTGTGAAAAAGACAGATGCTGTTTGAGGTCAAGTTTCTATCTAGCTTTACATATATCTGAAAGAATTGTTTAAAAAATCTCGCTTTGACTGTTTGAGAACAATTCTTTCATGGTCTTTCAATGGCGCCTTCCGTGAAACAATTGCTTTGAATGATGCAAAACGTAACACTGCATAACAGAAATAATTTAGATGCGAGTATGTTTGTTACCTCTGCCACCAGTTGAAAGAAAGACGCTGACCTACTCTGATTATGATGATTACGTTACTTTATTCCGCAATGCTCTGAAGAGTCAGAAATGCGTTGAAGCAATCTCAATATCCATCAAATCATCTAAAATCTGAAATTGAAAAAAATAATTAGCATTTTAAGTTGACTGAGCCATTAAAATAAATTGAGTTGGGTAAGATCAAAGCACAGAAGTGCGACAGGTCAGTCTGGGTTGAGTCCAGAGGCGGTTTATCGAGAACTCAAGTTTAAAAATATTTAACTTATCAAGGCTTGACAAACTGATTATAACAAGGATCGGGGAGGGGGGGGGAGAGAAAATCGCTGACAGAAACCTGCGATGCAGTGGTTCCTATTTTTCTTGCAAGCTCCAGCCTCTCTGTGATGCTGAGGCTAAGGTATTTCAAGATCAGCTTTCCGTCCAATATATTCTTATGCGGATTGGCGAGGTGTCGTTTCGTAAAATGCATTGCCCTGCAAAGAAAAACAAATTGATTGAATGTCCCCCGAATGACGAAGGTAATCCTTTGATAACTAGCAACCAATGACATATTTCCAGGGGATTATGTATTCGGAGGAATAGACATTGCATTTTTTTATTCAAACCCTTACTTGGATCAAAGTAGCAGAGAATCATATAACCTGGGCATGCACAATGTTAGACAAGAATAAAATCGAGCTGCATTACCAGTCACCCACCAAGGCTATGTCTCGCACAGAATCTCAATCGTTTCCCAGAATATCCTTCTGCTACGCAGCAATGAAAAACACTCACCTAAAGGCCTTCGGGTTCAGCCCAGCAACATGAGGCAAGCAGTCGACCAATTTATTCTGCAACATCAATAATCGTCGGTATGATTTCTCAGGCATCGGCAACACAAGGCCAATACCCCCGTCTAGTGTGGCTGAAAATAAAGGCACACGTGGTTAGTTTTATAACGAGGAAACTTGCAGCTGAGCTGATTTGCAGGGGGTAGTGATAAGTACAGACCGAGAAGCTATTTGAAGGTTGGAGTCAAGGTTAGGGTTAGGGAATAAAAATAGGAATATACCTGGGGATTGGGGGAGGGGGGGGGTGTAGAGCAAAAGAAAGACAACCAGGTTGGATTAATATGTAGAGCAGAGCTGATGAATTTATATGCAAAACAATAATCTATGGGTGTTCGAATTAGACAGAGTTGACTGTATTACATGTAACTACAAAAATGTGACTACATTGAATGTGAACCACAAAGAAAAATGCAAAAAAGCAAATGAATGGAATGGATATATAAAAATGGAGAAAGAAAAATATACATAGAGTCTGGTAACTACAAATCATTACGTATGTTCCAGTGGCGTAGATAGAGAGGGGCGAGGGGGGCAAACCCCCCCCCTGTAGAGCTGAACTGCCGTTTTGTCGGAAATTTTCTGATCAGGTCGAAAAATAAAAATCTAATAAATATAAAGGGCAAATCGCTTTTGCATATCAATGAGTCCAAAATTAAATGCTCGCTTTGGAGGAAAATAATGGTAAACAAGGTTGACATATGCATACTGTTGCAGAGCATATAATATGAGGATACTAGTGAAATTTCGATAATGACAAAAACGTTTCAAATGTCGGCATTTTGTTTATTTTTACGGAATGATGCAACAGGCCTAAATTAATCGAATAACCAAAACAGTTGTTGAATTAAAAATCTTGGATGTACTAGATATAATAGGTGAACTCTAATTAAAGGTAAGTGACAGGGTTTTGATATCCCAAAAGCTTACTGAAATATTAGCAAATGCAACACTTCTCCAATTCGAAAGGAAACGGAGTTGTGGCAGATCACTATTATTATTATACCTATACCTATACCTATACCTTATACAAGTGAATCAATTCAAAGAAAAATAGCGGCCTGATATTCCGTTACATACATAAAGTCACTTAGGCTGAAAATAATTGATTTTCTTCGTTGTGGAACCTTTAGCAAACAAAACCGTGTGGTTTTACACAAGTTGAAAATGCAGATTTTGGTAAAGTTCTGGAATACTTCAGTAAAATCCCGTGTCGCATCAGCTAATATTTCAGTAAGCTTGTGGGATGTCAAAACCATGTCACTCACCTTTCATTTGAGCATACATATTATCCAGTATATCCAAAGTATTAATTTTTACAACGTTTTTTGTAATTCAATAAATTTAGGCCGGGTCCTTCGTTCCGCAATAAATCATCAACCAGCGTCACGTCACATATGCTCCTGCACAGTATCAATATAAATGCTACTGCGCATACTGATCACCTATCTCCTCCGCATGACGTAACCCTAACCTTAACCCTAACCCTTTGGCAAGTGGCGTAGATAAAGGGGGTCAGGGGGCGAAAAACCCCCCTGTAGAGCTAAACTGCCGTTTTGTCGGAAAATTTCTGATCTTGTCGGAAAATAAATATCTTCTATTTACGTTCAGTTCTAGCTAATTTCCTTATCTTATATTCATAGTGTTGAAGTGAAGAAACAAAAATGCTCATGCATTGCTGGTGATTCTATTCTATTGTGATTCAACATGGGTCTATCCGTCACAACGGGAGCCATCTTCCTTCTGACTATGCAAACTCATTTTATGTCACTTTGTAAGTTTTTATTAATAGTACATACACTGTGTAAGCAAACAGTAGCACTGAAACAAAGCGAAGTTCGTGTTGGGAGATTCGGAAGCAAATCAAGCTATGAAGCTTTAAAAAAACCACGACCACAGCAGCTCCATGGCCATAGTTTTGGTTCCGTTTCTCGAAAAACAAAGCCTTTTCATATATCTTAAACGGTTTGGGATACATATGTATAATTATACTTCCGAATTTCCTGGATATTCTCGTATTGTGTTATGTGAGAAATTCCTTATAAAGCGATTCCTTGCAAAAAATAGTGTATTTATCAGAATAATCAGCCACTTTTTACCTGTCTTAACGACAGCAACAACAACACAAAATAGAAACAAATTTGGTTCCTGTTTCCATCCTGCTGTGCTGAACAAAAAAACAACACAAAATACCTCAGATTCAAAGCTCAAAACAAAACACAAGATAGTTCGCTTCAGCGAGGAGAACATAGTCACACATAGTTCACATCGGAGAATATACACTGGGCCTGGCTGTAAATACAATTATCGGAGAATACAGTAGATCTCTGATACGATAGCAATATGCATCCAAGATTGGCAGTGGCGGTCGTCATTTGCTACATGGCAGCGATTACGATTCTAGTGCATGGAAGATCAGACCCAAAGCGCCGTATCGCTCGCTGTGCAAACAACAATAGGCCCGTGATCGGGATCTTGACGCAGACTGTCACGAGCAGAAGCGTTAAAAAGCATTTTCCTTGGACGGTTGGAAGGTCATATTTCGCTGCATCTTATGTCAAGTTTGTCGAGTCAGCAGGGGCCAGGGTTGCCCCCATACGTCATGACCTCAACACGGGCGAACTCATGGAAATCCTCAATTCCATAAACGGTGTTTTATTCCCCGGCGGAGGGGTGAGCCTGTCAAAGTCGCGGTACGCAAAAACAGGCGAGAAGATTTTCGCGTATGCAAAGAAGAGGAGCGATGCTGGCGATTATTTCCCGATATTTGGCGTGTGTTTGGGCTTCGAGCTTCTGGCGAAGTTTGCGGCTGGTTTCAACCCGCTTCAACGGACCTACGCTTCGCGCGTCGAAAGGAAGTTGAAGTTTACGGATGAGGCAAAAAGCAGTCGTATGTTTGGTGGAATGGAGGCCAGGCTGGCTGGTCTGGTTACGACACAAGCGCTGTCGTATCACAACCACAAATGGGGTGTTTATATGAAAGAGTACCAAACCGTTTCTGGCATAAATAGTTTTTTCAAGAATCTCGCAACAACTAAGGACAAGAGAGGTGTGGAATTCGTCTCGGCGTTTGAAGGTAATCATGTTGAAGTTCTGCGAGCCGTATTTGCTCGATTAAGTTCCCCCTCAACAGATAAGCCCCCCAAAGTACTGAGGTGAAAAGACATATTTTTCTGAATATTTTTCACAGATGGAATCTCGTTTACCGGGGCTGACCCGTCTACCCAGCAGGCCAGCTTTGCTCATATAAACAGGCTCCTAAGCTCGAAAATGTTGGAAAAATTGATATTTTAAAGTGCCCCTACACCTTATTTTTTTATTGGCTAAAACTATAGATTCGAATGCGCTGATTCTGAATCCGTTTATATTTTTTTGATATGACAAGTAGTTTTTGAGATACGAGGCAACGCGTGCCACTTTTTCGTGGTCAACTTTTAGGACCGTAATTTACCTACTATGACATCATAGTAGGTAAACTCCAATGTAGTGGCTGCTCGTTGTACTCAGTGGCGGCGGGCGTAGGCCTACATTCAGTATAATAAATAGTGTTTGCGTTGCGCTTTTGTTGCGAATACACATAACGAGACACGACAAATTATTTCACTGATTTGTCGTGTCTCGTTATGTGTATTCGTGGGTATTTGTGCAATTTTGGTGATCAGAATCGAATAGAAAGTTTCCATGAATTAACATTCTTTGTCGGATAGTAGTTCATGACAGTAGGGATTGCAGTGCCGAGGAATGCGAAGATGGCGAGGGGATAGGATTGATCGTATCGTAGAGCAAAGCAGATCGTTGATAGTGATACCGATGAAGGAGAAACCTGATGCATTTGATGCCATTTGGCTGAGAACTCTTTCAGTCAAAGCCATGAAAGAGATGTGAGCAAGAAAAGAAATGTTGAAAGAAAACTTTCTGGGCATTTGACTAGATCTGAATTATTATCTTTTTGTTGTGTTTGTGTGATGAAGCAAAAGTGTATATCAAAATTCAATATACGCAATAATTTAGGCCATCATATCCGTGTCAGTCTAAACCTTTGGGGTTTGAGGAAGCTTGAAACGATTCGATTTTCATTTGGAACAGCAAGTGTAGAAAATCTGCAACACAATTCCTTATTACTACACATGAATTTCGTTATTGTACCGAAATTATTGCGCTTTGTTGTTTGATTTATTTCATTCATGATGAGGCGTCCATAGAATTTCTTCCGTCGTTGCGAATTGATGAAATCTATCCATCTCCTTCTCCTCACAGTTTTAGGGCGATCATTCTGATAAAGCAGAATTTTGTGAAGCCATACAAATTTTGATTTATCGGGTGTATTTCCATGGGCTAGCAAAACACATCGATATGGCATATTTTCCCAGTTTTATCATCATGTTTTGATGCTCTTCTTGGCATCCCCGTTCCCGTACAGTTTTAACATTGCACGGCCCACGCCCGCCTCCACTGAGCACAACGAGCAGCCACTACATGGGAATTTTGTAATTCCTCCCCACAGCTGCAAACTCATCGCAAGCCTTTCAAATTTCAATGTCATAATGCGCCGACCTGTTTCTAATCATCAAAGTCAAAAAAAACAAATATCGAGTGCATCGTATGAGAGAAAATTGATGCCGGATTTGTTGCTTCAGTACGGGAAAATGAACGGGGCACAATGGCACCAACTATGATGTCATAGTAGGTAGATCCCAGTCCTAAAAGTTGACCACAAAAAATGACGAAAATGACGAAACATCGACACTTCCCCACGTTATAACTCGTTAACTAGAAGAATAAAAAAATAAGGTGTAGGGGCACTTTAAGTGTTTCATTTAAAAAAACGTGTGTGGTACCTAAGCGAGAAAATACGGTAACCGGTATTTACTTTACGTTATGTTCAAATATCATAGCACAACAAAGCTGTTCTGAACTCTTTAGGAAATGGTCGGGGTTTTTAGCAGAAAGAGGCGGGGGCCTGTGCCCCAAACAAAAATTCTTATTGTTACAATTGAGCAACACAAGAGTAGCGCTATTTTAAAGAACAAAACCCACATCCAACTTACCCCCCCCCCGAGTTTGCCAACCCACCGTATGTGCAGCACTCTTCATGTGCTTTAGGCAGAACTCGAAACCAGGGATGATACCTTTTTAATTTTCCATCAACAGCACGGCATTATCCGATATTTGGCGTTCAGTGGCACCCGGAGAAACCCCCGTTCGAATGGTATTCAAAGCTGAACATGGACCACTCGTTGCCATCAATCCAATTCAGTCAATTCATGGGAGAATTCTTCGTCAACCAAACGAGGCAAAGCTGTCACGATTTTGATGCTTCACGAATGCCAAGAAATGCCCTCATCTACGCATACACTCCATTGTATTCAAGACTAGTCGGCTCTTCCTTTGAACAAATCTATGTCTTTTGAACAATGTATTCCTATGAACATGTACGCTAGAGAGCCTTAGGCTTCAACTTTCACTTTCCTATGCTAATATACAGTATACTGATCAGCATACCATTATTTTCTACGTAGTTTTGTGTTAGATTTTTTATTACACGAGGTTTTTCAATGCAGAGTTTACCATCAGGTATACCAAAGACAGTGGTATGCTTTTCTTCACACTTTCACGCTATTGTGAATGCTACTACCTACTGTCACACTACTACTGAGTACCAAAACGCAACATATGAATTTCATTTATCGACCCCTGTTTAGAACTATCCAATCAAAATCAGAATTTCCAATCACGTGTTAGCAACAATGGGATGCAACAGGCCAACCTCGATCACACGTTCACTAGGTTTTAAAGAGCATAATTATCAAAGTCAGCAAAAACGACTCACCCAAATAGGTCACGTGTCGTCCGTCTTTTCCTCGATGTAAATCCAGGGATGACTCCTGACGGACTTTGATTCTAAACATCGTGTTGGCATGGCTACCAATGTTTATATCGCCTTTCTGTAACAGCCGCTGGCCACCGTAACTTTCAAGAGCTGCAACCAAAGAAAGGGAAGCAATGGATTAACCATCATCACCCAGAATTCCTTGAAGTCGCGGGGTTTTTTCTACTATCCCTTGTTTCTGTACCATGTAAATTCCCGAAATAATTAAGAAACGCCAAGATCACCTAGACAATTATCTCAATGACCTTTGATGAATGTTTTTATCCCCTTCTAAAATTGACTGTATTATCGTTTGGTGCAATCCAATCCAAAGCAGGAAGGTTATAAGCAACCTATTTGGTTCAGAAAAAAAGATTTTGCAACAAACATTACCTTCTGGCTGGTATGAAAACATTATTAGATTCATGTCACCATCACAAACTGCAAAATAAATGAATAGTCATTGTCAAGTTGATCCTAGAGATCATATTTAAAAAAAAGCTAAAATCTCATGTCACTTAAAAATCTTCATCTCACTATGCGGCATGCTTAGCTTTATACCCCCGCGCTGGAATATCAGGGGTGTTAAATACCCCACAAAATGAATATTTCCAGGAAGTAAATGGTACAAATGACCCCGGGCGTACTGATATCAATGAGATAGAGGATTGGTTCGTCTTATTTTAGTGACGCAACACCAACCACAAGAATAAGTCGTAGTAAATTCGATTGACGTTTAGGTCACGACTTTCGAAGCTCGATTTTGGTCCCGTGACTTGAAATGTGTCTTTCTTCGCAGAGTGAGCTTCGTATAGCAGCTTTACCATACCAAAGTATCTCTGACCCATTGGGCAAGCAGCCAGGCAAAACGTATTTTTAACGCAGGCTTATGGTGGTGACCGCTTTTATCTGATGTTAACTGGCGGTGAAAATACGGTTAAGTAGAAATCGATTAGCTTACCAAGAAAACCAAGTGTTGTTCCATCAACAAAATATTCGGAGCTAAACATTTCCAGTGGTCTCTGATCCTAGAAGATAAAAGAGTAGAATTGGACAATTGGACAATTGAATAAAAGTGACAATTGGACAATGGTATGGTGGACACCTGAATAACTTGTGGCCATTGCATGAACATTTTTAGCAATAATTGTATGAGAATAACTACAATAGGGTTACTGCGGAAAAATGGATGCACCAGGAATGTGTCCACTGTAGAGAAGTGTAGGTAGAAGAAAGTAGATTATTATACAGATGTTTCCACAGCAAAGAGGTGTCCAATAGAGAAATGTGTCCACTAAAGAGATGTGTCCACTAAAGAGAAGTGTTCGTTGCAGAGAAGTGTCTGCTATGCAAAGGTTAGGTATTAAATGTAAAGATATATTGGCTACAGAAATTAGTTTGTTGTGTAGAGGCGTCAACTAAAGAGAAGTCTCCAATGCAAAGAAGCGAAGAGAAGTGTCTGCTTTGCAAAGATGTCAAATATAAAGAGGTCTTAGCCATAGAAAGTAGTTTGTTAAGAAGTGTCCATTATAGAGAGGTGCTTACTGATAAATACGCCACTCTGATACACAACAAGACGCACAGCAAAATCATATGTTCAAAGTTTGTATAAAAAATTCCCACTTACTCTGCTGACGAGGGATAGATTATTGAACTGTTCCTGAAATTTTAGCAACTGGATACTTTTGACAATGTCTGAGGTGATCAGAAGGTTTTTCATTGGTAACATCTTATGCACATAGACTTGTGTGTCAATGAATGCCATGCCAACCAAATCAGCATTGTCCTTGAAGTTCCACACGTAAATCTGGAAGATTTGGAAGAAAAAATGAACAAGTTACGTCGAGGGTAAGTGAGACAAAAATAAAGGAATAATGCATGAAACAAAACAAACCAAAAAACATAAGTAGTAAAACTAAAGTAAAACAAAACATAAAAGAGAAGGGACGTATCCAGAGGGAGAGAGGGAGGGAGGGAAGGAAAGCCACGGTCGCCCCCTTTCTCGTAGTAGATTTCATACATAAAAGAGAAGGGACGTAGCCAGAGGGAGGGAGGGAAAGCCACGACCGCCCCCTTTCTCGTAGTAGATTTCATTTATTAATTGCATTCACTGATCTTTTATGGTTTGATTATCAGCATTAGAGGCTGCCAATTTAAAACTTCTAGTTACCCGGTGACAGAGAAAGACAACGTAAGATCGAACAAATCAAAGCATGATAGAATAAAACGAAATACGGAGAAACAAGAGAGACCAACACAAAGCAACATGCCTAAGGAGAAAGTAGAAAAACGTGTTATTACCTTTTGACCAAGAGCAGTAAGGAGATATCCCTGCACGGAGCAAATTGAGGTCACGGGGCCTTTCTGTTCTTTTGCATATAGGCACTAGAAATTAGCAAAACATGATTATTACGTGTGTGTAATGCAAAAATATGTGAAGAATATGAGATTCCAAACTGGGCAAACCTTGAATTTATGTTTCGTTAGTGGATGTCCAGGCTCCGGTACAACTTCGATTATATCAAAAATATGAACCTAGACAAACGATTGCCATTATTATTTATATCTACATCTTTGAAGGAAAAGAACTTATAATATTCTCACAAATCCTTACTCTCTTCTGAACATGAGAATAAGGTTCATCTCCTCGAAGAATCGAAGAATGGTCGAGAATTTTGTGAAAAAACTACTCCAATGAGGTTATTTTAATTCTTAGAGGCAGTTAGAGTGATAACAGTGCAGACTTACACGCCCTTTTGCAGCGATGTCTTCGCCAAAATTGTACAATGTTCCAACCACTAAGAATGTCTTATAGCCACTGTGTGTTTCTTGACTTTTCAGCTGCAGGGTCTGCATTGAAGAAACATGCTCAAACTCTTCAAACTCATACCTGAATAAACACAAAAATGTCTTCAAACAGTGAAAAGAGACAGCGGTAAGTTACCCTAAAGAGATCGGCAAGGAAACAGTGTATAAACTGGAACTGAGTGAAGGACTCGAACCCATGGTCTCTAAACTGCAAAAGCTGACAATAACAATCAAAATCTCAAATCAAACATGACAGATTGACCATCTGCAAGATATGTGGGATTCAAGCGTTCAAACAGATAGCGTAAAGCGTTCCATCCTATGCCATATGGGAATATCCAGCAAATTTCTTTCAGATTGTAAAATTGCATTGTTATGCACTGCTTCAGTAGTGATTAATGTAATTAATTAATTAATTGAGGAGAGTGTGTAGAGTGTTTGCTCACTTGATGTGTGGAACGATTTCCCATCTGGCTGGGGAAACGAGTTGAATTGTGAATCGCTCTATCGTTGGATGAATGTACCGTGAATCTGCAATGTGAAAACTTAACATCAACAAATAGATGAGATGTCAATCGAAAGACAAATGAATAAACAGACAAAAAGATAAAATATAAAAAGACAAATGTGTAGACAGGAAAATAAACAAAAACCAAATTAATAAACAATCACATAAGCGAAAATAAATAGATTTGAAATATTTGTACCCCTTTCAACTGTTTCCCATTCCTTATCCTCCGTGTTGAATTTAGGAATTTTTTTGTTTGGCTCCAAGAAAGAAGTTGCAACAGCATAGACCTTTAACAAATGAATACATATATTGTTACAAGGCACACCACAGTAACAGGGCACTCTTACACCTCATGAAAAGCAATCTAAAGCAACTGAGGTCTTCCTCTCATAACATCTGCATTATTATAATAAAAAATAGACAGACAACATACTCTAAACAACATTCCCAGTATTCAATACGATTCTCTACTAAAGAGAAGTAGGTGTCAATGAATAGAATTCATTTTATATAGATGTGCTCTCAGAAAAGAGGTGTACACTAAAGAGATATGTCTACTGCAAAGAGGTGTCTACTGTAAAAAGGTGTCTACTGTAAAAAGGTGTCTACTGTAACAAGGTGTCTACTGTAACAAGGTATCTACTGCAAAGAGGTGTCTACTGTAAAGAGGTGTCCACTGCAAAGAGGTATCTACTGCAAAGAGGTGTCCATTGCAAAGAGGTTTCGTTGTAGAGCTACAAAAACTCCACATCGGCTGCAGAGAGTAGTTTGTTGTGGATAAGTGTTTATTATAGAAAAGTGCTTGGTGATAAATATACCAGTTTAATACACAGCGAGATGTCCAAGTAGCAAAGAGCCGCACGTGTAACATCATATTAACGTCGTGAGTGTATTACGCTCATCTACCGACTGACTCAAAACGCATATACCTTGTTATCTTTGTTGTACGCCACACTGTACGGTGTTGACCTGAGTGGGACTTTTCTGATAGGCCACGGTGCGTCATAGGTGAGGTGCGTTGGCAAAACTGCTATGCGAAGCTCACCCTGCAAAGAAAGATACATCTCAAGTTAGCTACGTCATGATTGGTAGGCACCGATAGCCACTTCATACAACAATTCGTGAACAATTTCATCAAATGTCACTTTATACTTTCATGAAGCTATATAATGATGGGATCAAAGTGAAGAGAAAGCAACTACATTACACAAATTGCAAACCCCAAAAGTCGACAAACCCGCTAAGCATTGATCTGTCCCCCTGACTTTGAATTGCTTTGCATGGCGTGTGGTTAAAGAAACTTCATTTCACAAGGCTCACTTCACAAAGCTCACTTCACAGGGCTAACTATACAATACAGTGAGTCTTGCGAAGGACTGTAATTTCTATTGACTAACATTATAGGTAATCAACTTTGGTGATTGGGGTTAGTGAACGTAGAAATACCACGTGCTTTCTCTTACCGGCTTGTTAAAGTAGAGGAAACCCTTCGGACAGTTGACGTTATGGAATGGAGCGAAACACGTAACAGCACCATCGATGTTCATTGGATGCGCATTCAGTATACCACGTGATGTTATAAACAACCAATAGGGATGTGGGCCGCAGACAAATACCTGAAAGAAAAATGTAGCTTGAATATCAATGAAACATACAATTTTTTAGAGAGAACACTTTGTGCTGCATCTAAATCTATTGTTTTATCTAACCCTAAGATGTTTAATCTAACTTATTTCGTGTCGCTGTATAACAATTCATCTTACAACAATTTCTTTCCATTTACTCTATCATATATCATCTGACTCAATCTTGTTTGTTTTACTCGTATTCAAGTTTGCTTCCCTTTACTCTATCTTGCTTTAACTTCCAGAGTGGTCCCTTCACTTAGCTCTACTATAGCCAACTATATCATGCTTGGCTCCATCATATCTGACCCTAACATGTTACAGATTTATTATGATAATGTAGTACAATTAGATAAAACGATTTCTCACCCCAGTGTAAGATGCAATGTCTTTGAATAATCGTAGCATGGGCACGTGGGACTTGCTGTTCCCCGGGGATTCATCTAGGAAAAGAAAAGCTTAGTAACTGAAAATATCATAACAAAATATATGTTCATCAAGTTAAAGGGAGATCAAAGGGAGTCAGTGAGGCAATATTATTGGGTTAAGGTTAGAGTTGGGGCTCGTTTACTTACAAATAGATATTTTCATGGCAACCTATGGCACAATAATAAAGGAAAATACCTTTGTCAGAGGTGGACTCGGCTTTATCTCGCATCAACAAGTTGACATTAACCTGCAAAGAAAGGATGACTAGTGGAGTTGCATTCGTAGAAGCCGGAGAAACATTCGCAGCGGCATAAACAGGGGGGAAATTGAAGCTGGGATGCAAAAGACGGCGTGAAATGGAGGCCAGGCACCAAAACGAGGTGTCTACTAACCTTTTTAAAGCGAAGTAGCAAATGATCGTCTGCTGCCTTCGTGTTGAAAGTAAAGGCTTCGTAGATGACAAGAGATTGGTCAATCATAGCAAATATATGAGGTCTACTTTCCATATGGCCTAAGCCAGCGACTAGGATCTCGTTTATCGTGTCTTCTTTGGTAGTACTGCCGGAAAAGGTGGAGAAAATCGGTTAGAACTACGTAACTTCCTGCAAATCGAGGCAAGTCGTATCTGCATATACAATACCTCCTGGAAATACACGGTAAACAAAAAGCAATTCGCTGATTCGCATAATGATACCCGGGGGTAACGTCACACAAACAATGTTCCTACCTTCCATTAGTTGAGGCAACGACGCCACTATCGATAAGCAACTTCGGAGCGTTGCTTAGATTCGGGCAGATAAATACAAGCTTAAAGTCAGGTACGCTGTATACTTCAAGACTGCCTGTTTCTCTGCAAACAATAGCCCAATAAGTCGGATTGACAATCTTTGCTTGCACGTCTGATCTGAAATACAATCAAATGTATCTTACATAAATATGTTATAGCAATAGAATCTTGCTATACAAAGCCCCGACCTAAAGCACCTTTTGGAATATAACGAGCTAACTTCGTGCTATTAACACTGTTTTATACATCAGGGAACAAAAGTCCTGGGACACAACTTTCAAACATTTTTCACGCATCCTTCATCCCCCTTCTCCCCCAAACAATGTTGTCTCTAGAGACAGTCTTATAAAATATATGGAACATTCTTTTTACACGAGGGTTACAGGGATCTGGTTCATGGCCCCCTATTTTAGTCCAATCTACCCTTGGTTTAAATAAGTTTTTGTTGCGCCAAATGGTATGTCTCTGTTCTCTTCAAGACTCTTTTCTCGGTAGAAAAAAGAGCGTTCAACACAATACTGACCGGTTTATAATCAGAATATCGCGACAAAAGTGTCGATCAAATTCATCAAAATTCTATGCTAACAAAAAATAAAGTACTTACATTTGCTGTGTTTTTCTTGGGGTATCCTTTTCAAAGAAAACCGACCCAGTCTCCGTGGTCGAATCTCCGTAAAGAAATTCATCCTCGTCTATATCAACAGAACTACGAGACGAAACAACAACAGTTATCAACACAAGAAATAAAATCAATAATAGCCTATCGCCCCCTTAAAATTTACACGCACTAGGAAAAAGTATACGGACACGATAGTTTTCCAGGGGGTATCAGTTACCTTAGCGGTTCGGGAGTTCTCTTCACTTCGCTTGCCGTTGTTGCCATAGAAACGACTTCGGTGCTCGGTGTTGTTGGCGTTGTTGCTTCGATGATGTCAGAAGTGAACATGCCACTTGTATCCCTGTACATGCAGCTGGCGGAAACTTTTGTGGTCTGAAGCAAGAATGAAATAGTCCACACATTACCCCCGTTGAGCTGCTCAGGTTAACCAAGCATCGAGGTTGCCCTCTCCAATAAGCGGCTTCTTATTTTGGAAAAGTAAATAAACGCCTATCCTTTTAATCGCCCTTCTGATAAACGCCTGTCTGCAATACGACCTGAACATCTTGATAAAGGCCTTAGACGATTATTCAAAGCATCACGGTATGAATAAGAATCATAGAATAAAGATCACCTTGTCAACAGGCGCTTTTTGCATTGTCAGCCTCGGTCCGGTGACATCCTCGATTAGGCTTCCATAAATCAAAGAGCCGTCTACTGTGATAAGTAGGAAGTATGGATCGGCAATAGAGCAGAAAACAACTGTAGATGACCCAGATTCCATGGGCTCTTCCTGCAGTTGCTTCACTAGAAAATACATATACAAAATTACAATCGGAAACTCAAAGTAAATAAAAGTGCACAAATAAGAATGTACAACTAAAGTGCTCTACGAGACCATGTGTCAATTATCTATTGCTCTTAAAAACCAGACGTCTATCATCTAGTGCTCTTAGAAACTGGATGCTTATGTTCAAATGTTCTTAGACCTTACATCCATGATATATTGCTCTTAGAAACCTTACGTCTATGATCTAGTGTACTTTTAGAAACCTTACATTAATAATTTATACATTTACAGTCAACTGCAATGACCCGGATGTAGTTATCTTGCAGAGAACATGAATGCCATGAAAATGGGGACTGCTTACCTCCTTGCAGTAATCTAACGCTCATCGGGCATACCTAAAAGCAAAAGCAATTCGAATGCAATAAAATATTCATCACAACTTTTATGATAAGATTTCTCAGTGCATTGATAAGCCACGCAAAATATTCCATCGGTTGGGGATCTATTGCTTTAACATACACCCATGATTAAATGCAATTCACAATGAGAAGCGTAAGCAAAAAGAACAAATAACGGGGGTAATGATAAAACACATAAATCTCACTTGTATGATGTACTTGTTATTGCCGATATTTCCAGTGTGAACCGTAGAATATTGCGTGCTAAATCCAGAGTTGTCAATCTCCAAGATTTCAGCCTCGGTCTGGAGAACCTAGAAGAATGAAAAAGAGGCTCTCATAGCAAAATAGAACGCTGGTGTACTAAGTTGTTATTAATTGTTTTACTGAAATTTGACCTTGGGGTCGATTATAACGGTGGTTTCATTAAAGGGGTGCTTTATTCGAGGCATGGTAAAACAAATATTCCTAATGATCGGCATGAACACGGAGAAGGGCTAAAATAAAAAAGTGCACGGGAACAGGGTTAAATTTCGATATCACAAAGCACTTCCAAATAATCTTCCCGGTATGCTATATCAAAGTCCTGATACATACAAGGAAACATGTTCTGAGAACCTTGAATCCAAGGGTCCTTCTTTCAAAACTCCACTGGACTCCACGTTACCAGGGGCGTCGTGGGTGGGAACTCATAGGGGGGGCACAATTCAATGATTTTCCGACGAAGGATAAAATGAAATCCAATGACGTCATGATGCGCATGCGCAATGTTTTTAAATCTCCTTGAATTAAACTGGCCATGTGTGTCAGGGAGCACATTAAAAAGGTTTGGGGGTGTTGACATACTTGACACCGACTTTTGCATGAACATTTCTTTGGACCGACTGACAAGTACCGTGGCTCAAATTGCGCTAAGCGGATACCACACCCATTAATTGCGAAAGTTCTCAGCGACCAATGAGAAAGGGCATCTTTAGGAAAATGTTTTTACGGGAAAAATAAAGCCTTTCTACGCCATCGCCATCCAATAGAGCATAGAGCTAGCCCTCAAGTACTGCATTTCCGAATACAAAATAATTTTGGCTACCTGAGGCGGCACCATGGTTGCCGCCGAAGGGGGAAATTTTACAAATTTGGAGCCTCAGACATCGCTGCAAAATGAATTTTGGTGGTTTTTCGTAATCAAATTTTCTCCAAAGATTATTTTTCTCAGTCGGTCCACGTTTTTTCCAAGAGCTACAACACTACTTATAAAATTCAAAATACACTATTAGTGGCCAATACCAGTTTAAATTAGGCAGCCAGTCGAACTTGAATGTTATTTTTTGAGATTCTTGAAGCCAGACTTGTTTAAAAACAATTTTTAGGGCAGGAACGACTTCAATATACCTGGTGACTAAATTCCCATTATTTTCTCAAAATTTTAGGACAAACTTTTTGGACTGACTGGGAAATCATTGGGGGTGTCCCAATAAAAAACACAGTGGGGTTAGCTTCTCCACACATAACGAGTCATGATTAATCATGACTCGTTGAATCATCATGATTGCAAATTCAAATTAAGTTGATAAAATTTAACTGTTGTTGTTGCCACTGTTGTTGACTCGGGGGCCACCACCCTGTATGTTAAAAAGGCCCTGCAGTTGATTCTTTGCAACTTGAGTTAAACAAATGTAATTTTCGGTCACAAGTCCGCAAAATTGACCAACAATTAATCAATTTTACGACTGAGGACAGAAATGTGCAAAATTCCATATTTTCACCAAAAAGCCGAACGGATCTCAAATTTCCGAAATTTTCCGAAAATCCGACGCTTGGGGGGGCAATTGCCCCCCCTGCCCCCCCTGCCCCCCCGCCCACGACGCTTCTGCACGTTACGACAAGCAAGAGGTGTTTAACTCAAACAAAGAGGTTTGGTGAGAGATTTCGGGGAGTTAAGTTACGATCTATAAAATATTGTCAGACAGTTTTTTCCCCTGGCATGTTTCACATTTATTCATATTTCGCCCACACAAATAATACCACGCGTTTGTGCAACTAATTACAGAAATTAATCAGTAATTAACTATCAATATACTCGGAAAATTATCTCACGCGGAAGGAAATTGCAATTAAAATTAAATTAAAATTACATCAGCATAACGTAACAATAAGAGAATTGCAATTTGAGTTAATTGAAATGTTGGTAGCTAATAATGGCGATGTAATTAGTTCAATCCAAATCGATCCAAATAATTAAATTACAAATGGTATTTGAAAGAACAGAACAGAAATAGAATTATCACTGTATATACGAGTGAATTGTCAGACTTGATATGATCGCTAATTATACTTTCTACAACAGTATTCACTGATATTTTACACGCGATATGGAGTTGATTGCTGAGAAATTGTATTTTCTAACAGAATCGGAATGGCATGCGTCTTCAATACTGAACCCGAAAAGCACGAAGAGGCTGAATTTTGAGGCGTCGTATCCAGTTGAAGAGGGAAAAACGTTCCCGACTCCGTCCATACAGTCGATCGCAGTATACTGCTGCGAGGTTGACAATAGTCTGGAATCGTACGACACGGTTGTATGCACAGCAACTGGTGGGTAAGTACAGTTCGCGGTTTTACAAGCCTTACTGACTGATCTGAATCGGTTAATGAAGGTGACGAAATGGAGGATCTCCCAAATGTTCTGTTTGAGTCGTAAGAATTCCAAAAGACCCAACCATTTTGATAAGTCTCTAGTTAAAGTGATATCTTCATCTCAAAGAAACAAGGTTGTCCTTTACGTCATCGGGTAGCAGTAGATTCCATACAACTTAAGCTATAATAAAATAAATGCAACTGTTCAAATACATAGGCCGCAGAAATAAGATACACAGTGTACTTAAGTTGTATGAAATCTAGCTACGTTGTTTTCATTGCCATGAGCCGGTCCAGTTAGTGTCCAGTTAATGCTTATGCTTGATAAAAATAGATCAAAATATCGTCGAGGTTATAGCTAAAAATAAGCTGAGGAGCTATCACTCGCAGGAAGGGTACGATCTAAGGACGGTTATGTTCAGTGCAATACAATACTTTGCATTTGTTGCAGATGCGATACCATGAGCACAAGATCAAGGACGCATTCCGTACTATTTATGGCAACGTATGCAGTCCTGCGTCTCGGCTGGTCAGCAAAATACACGATGCAGAAAATGAGAAAATTCATACCGGGACCACTGGCGAATTTCCACGATCGAAATAGCAAAGAAAACTACGGACTGGACGTCGCGGACTGCCTTCAAGCACTCGAATTAGGAATCAACAAATTAGGATGGTTTCAAAAAGATGCGCTGAAATTTTTGAGTGCAGAGATGGATATGAACTGGATAATACCAAATAAGGTCATCGCCATGAGAGATCCGAGCAAGTTGGCCAATGAAAACGAAGTTGAAAAGGTTGCCATGGAGTTGAAAGAAGAGTTGAAGAATCGACGGATAAATTTGATAGTGAGGCTGAATAAACAGGACTGCAGGGATAACGTAAACAGGGGAATGATCTATAATCCGATTGAGTTCATAGACGATGGGTTTAGTCACGTTGATATTCCATTCAAGGATTGTGGCATCCCCACGATTCACCAAGTATACCAGTTCATAAATTTAATCTCAAAGCCCAAGATCAAAGTAGCAGTACATTGCTACGCTGGTCTTGGACGTACGGGAACAATGATCGCGAGTTACTTGATGTATGCTCACAATTTCACCTCACGACAAGCAGTGGCCTGGTTGAAAATGTCCAGAAGGGGCTCCATCATGGGCAAACAGCACCAGTTTCTCGATGAATTGCACGAGGAATTCTGTTTCAGGAGAGATATGGACCTGGCTCTTCACAATGACACAAAACACATTATGGAAGCGGGGCTCGGTTGCTACGAGGTCAAGGATGTGATCAAAGAAGAAAGAAGGCAGGCAAACTTGCTTTTTCAAGCTAACAACAGGGAACCGAAAATTAATAATTCGAGTATCGATTGTACAGAGAAGCACGCGTCATCTGCTTTACTAAAAATTCCTGTTGAAGAACCGTTGGCGAGATGCAGATGCAAAGATAATTTGAAGAAAAAATCTGAAATGCTCAACAAAAGGCAAGGTGATTTGAAAATAGTACTCACAAACAACACAGCCTCCTTCTCGGACATTGAATCAAGGGAAAAACGAGGCCAGCATGACGTAATGCTTAGAAACCTATTTCGATCAAGCGATTCGATTGATAAAGAAGCGAGATTAACGAACTTGAATCGGTTGGAAGGCTGCAAATCAAACACAATGCTTACATCCCAGAACATATCGAGGGGTAAAGGAAGTGTGATTGAGCAACAGGGCGTTCAGAGCAACAATGAAACAAAAGACCCTACCCTTGCAAAGATCAGCTCTGATACTGAAAACATGATAAATACATCAGCAAATTGTCAAATCTCAAGTCAACAAAGCCAAACGGAAAGTGATAAGGACCGTGATGATGCAGTACAAGAAAACATCATGAAGAAACTGACTGATATATCAGAGAATTTACGTAGAAGGGTTGGTGGGCTTGTGGAGCTGATCAACCCAGAGCCACGACGCAAAAGCATTCATGAAATAAAACTAACTGAACTTATCAAAGTGTCAGAAACAGGTAGCTAGTACAAGGGAAATATTTTACATTTTCATTCCAATAAATGCAGTGTAATAGGTATTGCATCGCATTTTAGCTCGTTGCCAGTAAACTGTATATAAAGCTATATATTTATAAATGTACCTAATAATGCCAATTTTCAGTAAAAGAATTAAATTAAAGCATGCATTTTGCAAGTGAAATTTCGATGTCGTAATTTCATTACCACAAACCTTTCACCTCTTATCTTTGGCTACTGAGATGATAGTTATCGACACGCTACTTTAAACTACAGTCATCCCTGTATAATTCGAACAGAACACAATAAAAATTCTGTATAATGCATAATAAAACACTCTGTATAATTCGAACATCATAACAATTTTCAAATTTCAAAATGTTCAAATTATAGAGGTTTATTTGTTCCGCTTAAAAGGCTTATCAGAAACTTTTGAATGGATAGAGGGCTTCGTTCGAAACTGACTCTAACTAACTCGATTCGAATCATTGTATAAACCCCCCCTGGACGGCGAGATCAATGCTACTGAATTCGACTGGTGAGAAAAGAAAATACGGGTGTAAACAGAGGCTTACCATGCTCGAGTCTTCTCTGCTGAGGATCAGAAACGAATGCAGTTCATCATCCTCTTCATCCTCCTAAAAAGACAAAAATCACGAAAATTAATACCCCCGGAAACTCTGTTGAACCTGTCAGTCGCCAATACTAAATGATACATGCCCAAGGGGTAATGTCGGGTAAAAATAAAGCTACTTGTTAGTGAAGTCTTTCCCCCGTCTCATCCGAGAATTCAAAAACATCTTCAGTGATAATTAACGAGTTCAGCCGGGGGTAAGTCATTGGAGAAAAATAAAATTTTCTCAAAGTAAACAAACCTTTGGTTCTGAAAACACCGTCCACATGTCATTACATCCGGGAAGTTCGAAAGTCGTAACAACTTGCGGTCGAATACTCCTCTGAAAATATGAAATTTATTTTTCAAGGAACAAGTTGTCGGCCAAAAAGTATCAAACGAAAATGAAATATTGAGATGAATACATATATTTACCTGTAGAACCGATAAAGCTCCATTTTTGCCGTAACCAGAACAGAATACCACCTCCAAGTCAGGGTTGGACGCACCAGAAAACTATGATATTAAAATGAAATTTCATTTGCGAGTTTTAGCTGGTAAAGACTTGAATAAGGTTATTTCAATATATTATTTAACGTGAAAACACAACTTTTATACACAGAGAAAACACGAGAAATTGAGAAAACGTGAAACAACCTCTTCCTAAAATAAAAAAGAGGGACAAATTAATTTACTGCATGAAATTTCTTGTTATTGTATCGTTGAAAATAAGAGGATGACATTAAATAGCAGCTGTGGTTGATCAAAGAAAGGGGGGGGGGAGAGAGCTTACCGACAAAAACGCAGGCTCTCCAACAGCACTTTCTGCGCATGGACCAATGTTCAAAAGACTGTCGCACACCTACAATTGAACATGAAAATTATTGAAAGGTAAATGATGGAAATCGCAAAAAATCGCAATTAAAATCGCAAACGACTATTCATACTCTTTGCTGATTTGTCTCTGGTCAGTATTAATACAAATGTATGAAAATTGACTATTACTAGTTGGTAATAGACAGTATTAATACACGTTACGTGGGGCAGTTTGAATATGTGAAAGGAATATTCCTCATAGGCAGGCCCTGAATGGAGGCAATTAATATTTCACTGCATGTGAGGCTAGTTCAACAGAGGGTAAATTGTGCTATAGACCGGGTGGTTGGCCTAGGTTCGGTCACTAAATCGAGATAGCAGTAGACAAATAAGGGAACTCCAAAATATATTCTCCATGATATGGAAACACACCTCGAATGAAAGGGAGGCCACTTTCAAGTTCACCGACTTCTCGGCACTTACACCGTACACTTCCAGATCATCCAAATCATCTAAAACATAGAAATACCAGATTAATGCTACCCGATTCCAACAATACCAGAACAATTCAAAATTAATTCCATCAAACTCAAAATTAATGCCATAGGATTCCACATTAACGTTATCCAATACCCGATTTATCCAACTCTATATTTATACTATCCAATACCAGATTAATGCCATCCAATCCCCGATTAATGCTATCCAATCCCAGATCAACAGTATCCAATCCCAGATTAACACTACTCAATCCCAGAGTAATGCTATCCACTCCCAGACTAACACTATCTAATCCCAAAGTAATGCTATCTAATTCCAGATAAATACTATCTAATCCAAGACTGACACTACCTAATCCCAGAGTAATGCTATCCAATCCCAGCTTATGCTATCCACCCCCAGACGAACACTATCCAATCCCAGATTAATGCTATCCAATATCCAATACCAGATTAATTCACTACTGTTTATCACCCAGCCAGCCTCTATTAACAGAGCATTGCAGCTATTGACACGCTGTACAAAAAGAGTTTTCTCAAAGAAGTAAGCTAAGCTTGAGAGCTTCAACGAGAACTTCATACCATAGATGTAAGGATTCGAAGGATCGATTTTTCGCTTCTTCATCGGTGGCGGTGGCGATGGACCGTCTTTGTTTGCTGCAACTGGACCATCTTGAATTTGCAGCTCAGATTCTGCAGATTTCTCAGTGTACTTGAGGAGCAGTGAGTTACCAAGACGTGAGCCAAGAAACACGTAACCATCAACAACAGTGCACATCTGTAAACAAACGAAATCCACACACACGTCAGCATACCTCATCAAGACATAAAAGCTGCGTAAGAATTCGAGACTCAAAATAAAATATAAATAAAAACTTAAGGCACTCCGATTTTATCAAGGCTTAGTAAACTTAAGGTAAGTTGTGAAAGCTCAAAAGAGCGAAATAAGTAATTCTCATTAAGTAGGAACAGATACTTAACAAATAATTAAAGAACGGATAATTAAGGGACCAGATAGTTAATGGATAATTAAGGGACCAGATACTTGACTGATAATTAACGGACCAGATACTTAACGGATATCTAAGGGATCAGATACTTAACGGATACTTAATTGAGCAGACACTAAAGTTGGTCACATGAGAGAAAAATGGTTCATCACATCAAAACCACATGGCATACATGTATTTTGCTGCATACAAAATACAGTAAGTATGCCAAGGGTAACAAAACTAGACTTACGCAAGATGCAAGAACGCTACCAGCCGCCTTATCAAAATTAAAGCTTCGAACACTTCTTAATCCATCAGTTATTAAAGTCAACACATACCTGGAATGGAGAACGCAAAATTATTTAGCACGAGAAAATATGTAGAGGTAACCAAAACTTGGCAAAACTCGGAAAAAAATAGCTTCAAGTGCCGACTTACAATTCGCCTCCCTTCAGTGTCAGAACCAAAACTCCATTGGATATAAACGAGGCCATGGCACCTTCAAGAGTGAGAACAACATCTTCTTGGATCTCTGTTGAAATAGATAGATATCGATAGTTAGGTATAGTCAAACTCTGATGACCACACGCTCCTTGATACGTGCACAATACGTGTAGGATTCGTGTAGGATGCGTGTAGGATACATGCACGATAAGCGTACTAAAAGACAGTCGAGTACAATAGTTTGATTGCCAATCTTTGGTGTGTTAATAAGTAACCCTGCTTTCTCTTGACCCTAGATTACTTGATATGCTTCAGGTTTGATCAAAGGCCGATAAATCATCGAGGTTCAATAGCACTTGACACATCTGCTAGACCGAGCAGGCACTACTAAAGCGCGCAATGAACTGGATCGAGCAAAAGAAAAGTGGGATGAACAAGAAAGAATCAGATAGGCTTACTTAGTGGAAACATGGTGCTATTGTCAGTCATACTATTCAATGACACGCCGTATGGAGGTACACTTTGGTTCAAATAAATCAAAGAGTTGTTCGCAAACACCAACACTCCACCTGAAAGAGATAATGAAACATTTTAACATTTTTTTATATATTCACAATCTTTTTACTATTTGGATTTATGTAATTATAATGTTCCAAGTTTATCGATGAAAGTAGTTAAATAAAGGACCCTTATGAAAGACACTCTCGAGTGATTCACGAGATGTAATAAAACAACACATTAAGAGTTTGCGATCCTGGGAAAAATAAACAAAAAAACCCTTGATTATTGCCAGTTTCACTGTTTCAGCTTCTCGTATACAGTTGACAGCTGTCATAAAATTTCTGCACTTTTTAAGACTCCACACAAGCTGACGCGCCCTGGAAGCAACTCCAATTAACCCCTTTCTCCATCACTGCAGTAATGTTTGTTATGGCGATATTTGAGCTGTGACCTCTTCATAACTTACCAAGGGGTTTCTTAATTGGAACAACGGAATGACAGTCGAACGGCAAGCCTGTTAATGACCAGATAATTGGATTGGCTCTTTCCGCCGTATTCAATGAGATCGTGGCGATGCAATGCGTATCTTGCCTCACTGCCACACGCCTGTTGGGACAAAAGATAACATCCACGTTAATAACACTAGCGCTCAAATATGCAAAATAAAAATGGCTCAACTCTAAGGGTGTGATCTATAATATGTGACAAATCTGGAGACAAATCAACCAACAACGCACAGAGACGATAAACAATAAACAATAGCATAACGATGAGCAGAAAATTCAGAGTGGAGTAAAAAACCCCCATATAAAAACCTAGTCTATTGTTCAAGCACAATGGGCTATTGTTTCTTCTATTGTTTAGTGTCCCCTGGTTCTTGAACGTGGAATTTTACTGCGTGATTCAGTAACTACTCACCCTGCAAATGTTTTAACTGGTTCGTAAAGAAAAAGCAATGTCGACTCGTAGTAGCCATGAAGAAATTGCAAATCCGTTACGTTTGTAAGTTGATCATCGATAGTTCTGAGATCGATGGTATAACTGGCGAGCTGGCTGCTTGACTGTTCGCTGAAATAAATGATAAAAAATATCAATGGATGTATCTATTTGTGTGAAGAATTTGTTAACGATTTTGTAAGTCAAAATAACGACACACAAGCGTTCCGTAGATTCACCCAAAACATTCCAATAATAAACCAAGTGTAAATTACAATGTAAAAGCTAAAGGGACAAAAATATTATTTCATTAGTTGCAGTTTCAATAGTTGCAATGCTCTGTTAATAGAGGCTGGCTGGGTGATGCAAGTAGTGAATTAATCTGGTATTGGATATTGGATAGCATTACTCTGGGATTAGATAGCATAATCTGGGATTGGATAGCATTACTCTGGGATTGAGTAGTGTTAATATGGGAGTGGATAGCATTACTCTGGGATTGGATATCATTAATCTGGTGTTGGATATTATCAATTTGTTACATGTAGATTTTATTATGTTTGCATAAATCACTGTTGTGATAATAAACCCTCTCTGCCATTCTTCTATTTTTTATCCTATTTATTTATTGTTTGTCTTTACATTTATCACACAAAAACTGTTTCGGTTCTCTCAAATTTCTACACAACTGTACCCAAAAATGCTGCTATTTGAACTGTTCATAGCCAGCAAATTAACCAGCACATCAATTGCAAAGCAAAATTGATCTCACCAAATTCGAATTTAAACAAAACTTTAATTTTAGTTGCACCATGTGACTTATTTTCAATGCAAGATGGCAAACCTTGTCTGCAATGGTTCAGTGTCATCAACAGCAGTCTCGTGTTTGAAAGGCAAAACAACCAAATGTTTGCCATATACTAGCATAACAGCACATCTGTTCTCCGGATCTACTCTTATGATGGGGCTGTGAATATTCTCCATGTATCCTCCCTGATAAAATCAACAAGAAAGGTAAATTAAAAACAACTTAAATCAACACAGTTGAGATTTCATTAGTTGGATAATGTTACAGTCAAACTTTTCAATCTAGTTGAAATAAATATTGAATTAAAGTCAATATAGATTTGCATTGACAGTTTATGTATACATTGGAGCCACCATATAACGCACACGATTGGGCCAAAGTCTTTGTCCCTTGTAGAGAGGTGTCCATTCTATACAAGTTGGATTTGCAAATATATGTCTGACTTTGAAAAATTTTGAGACAAGTATTTGTCCATTGTTAAGAGATGTCCGTTGTAGAGAGGTGTCTGTTAATTGAGGTTCAACTGTAGATTTTGTTGTTGAGGGATAAATTAGTTTTGCATTTACAGTTGAAGGTGAAAAAGCGAAGAAAGCTCACCATAAATTCTTCGTGTTCAAAATAGTGAAGAGAGACGGTCTTGAGATCATGAGATGATGGATCATATTCCACAACAGATAGCTGAAATTGCAAAGAAGTTACATAGGAAATAAAACATACAAATAGAATGGAGGGTAGAAAAAGACGCAAATAAAGTTTGATGTAAAAAGCCTTAAATATAACAAAAACAATTTTAAATTCTATAAATTCAATGTAGTTCATTACAGAAAGGTATTTTTATATCATAATTATGCTGTAGTTTTAATGCTTGGGTTGCCAAAGAAATCTGAGAAAAACAACTGGTTATAAGAAAAGATAACTGTTACACTTGAATTAAAACTAAAAGAGGTATAAGACACTGCAAGGGTGAAATGTGATAGTTATATTTATATTTTTAATGAATATAAACCTATTTTCAACAAATATGCGTTAAAATCAAAACTGAAACTGATTGTAATACCTTAGCATCTTTAAAACTGAGAATGAGAGAATCTCTTGGAGAATTTCCAATTCTAATAGGCTTCATTGAAGCTATATTTCCAAACAACGAGTAGCTCGCTAGCTGCTCCAGTTTCTTCTTCTCTTTCCCGACTGAAAAAAGACTTAATTTGTTAAAAGACTTGGATTTAATAAAGCAAGCATAAGCTACTATACCATTGTACATATGGGTGCAAAGAAAACATAATTGACTTTGTGACAGAATTTAAAGAGAATAGTATTTACTTACAGCTTTCTCCATCCTTTTCATTGCCCTAAGTTGAAGTAAGAAATAAAGAAACAATTTTAGTTCAACTTGTTTTTAGAAATGCATTTTTAATGGTTATACAATGCATGCCCCGCCCACATTTTTAAAATTAGATCCAAGAAAATTTCAAATTCAAATTCAAATGCAAACTCGCGCGTAAAGTATCATAGCATGTGAATTAAATCAGCTATTAAATCATAGAAAAATATATTCGTTATATCTCCACATAGTGTGGCGACATGAAAGTTGTTTTGTACTCACGCAAGTTTGGTAAATTAACCGAAAGACTTTGAGTTCGGTCGTTCCAGCCACAACCAAATTCGTTTCTTTGCTTGAAAAGAAATTACAGCTGCAACAGTGCTCTACAACTGTCGGTGGGTGAACATCTTTATATAAAGCATACATTTTTATCTAGGAGCTTTTACATTACATCAATATGATTGAAACGCTTTGGTTAAATGACTGCTACAAGCAGCAATAGCAATAGTGAGCAGCCATTGATGATAATGTTAAAGCAAAGCAAAGCACGTGGTGCAAAACACAGCCTCTAAAGGTGGGCGGCACAAGCATTTTCCATTTTTTGCCGCTGGGCAGGAGCATATATGGCGTTCGCGTTAAGTTGTGATGTGATTGTAATTTTGGAGAAAATGCATGGAAGAAATCTTTTGAGAAATTGTGTATCGCAAGTGATAAGGAAGAATGCAAGGTTTCTGCAGTCGACTAGAACCTCTGGTCAACAATTATTGAGCAAGCAGGGTAAGATCATTCATGGAATTTTCGCGTAGCACGTGGAGTGAAAAGGCCATGATGACTGACTTCCTTAATTAATTTCACTTTCACTTTTGCTGTCTTTTGAACAGACATGACCAGATGTGGACCGGACGGACGGGCCAGAGTCTGTTACATATCTGACCTGCTCAGGTATTGCGTTAAATCCAAGACTGATGAGGATAATAATACATTTTTCAAATAATTTATCAATCAATTTCAGAGCAAAATGATCGAAATACCACGGAGGAGCACCTCAGACCGATTTACTTGGATGCCCAAGCAACAACTCCATTGGTACGGTTGAATAAGCGCCCTTTTATACGCCCCTTCTCCACTGGGAAATTCAATAGACGCCCTTTTCCAACTCTTTTCTATCCAAGGCTTTGTTTATTCACTAGCAACTGTTTAAATGCATTTGACAGTTATTGAATGAAGCTGTGTGGTTTGCTTGCTGTCAACAGTAAAGTCAAGTGTGTGTACAGAAGAACCCACATATAAGAGTGGTGCTTTTGCTCAAAGTAATAGGTGAAGCAATAGATTATTGTTTTTGAACAATAACCTATTGTTTTTGAACAATAGATAGATTGGATGCAAAATCTGCTAATTTTTATGTGTGTTTTTCTGTACTGTAGAGCAGAGTGATCGTGTATGGCCCTTTGAAAGCCGAGATAACAATAGGAACATTAAACTATTTCAATGTAGTTAAAGTGGCTATCCAGTATAAATTGTCGTACTTATTTGTTCAATCTGTTGCTTAAAACACGTCCAAACCAATATGCATGACACTGTGTATCAATTGGATTGATTCTGATGAAATGAACCATTTGATTACAAATGCAGGACCCACGTGTGTTGGATGCCATGCTTCCTTACAATGTGGCATGTTTTGGAAATCCACATTCAAGGACTCATGAATATGGTTGGGAAACTGAAACTGCTGTAGAAAAAGCCAGAGCTGTGAGTAGAAACAACGAGTATAATTTCATCTAAGCTTATAGCAAGAGCCTTGGGAATTTTTTGTTTAATTAACTGAGCACCCCGTGCCTTGGATGGCTTCAAAATGGGGCTTTTTTGAACAATAGAGGAAACAATAGTGTATTGTTTTTGAACACTAGATGAAACAATAATCTATTGCTTTTGAACAATAGAAGAAACAATGGTCTATTGTCTTTTAACAATAGGCTGGATACAAAGTTTGCGGGTTCTTATATGCGGGTGTTTACTGTATGTTAAATACTGTATCAAACAATATATATTCCCTTCAAAGGTCCTTATATTAGAATAACATAATAACATTAAAGAGCTCTGCTAAAGAATTTCTTTCCAATACTGCGGTGAGGTTGTTTTTTTAATTTCTTACGTTATATTCTTGTCAGCAAGTGGCAAGTTTGATTGGTGCCGATCCAAAGGAGATTGTTTTCACAAGTGGAGCAACTGAATCAAATAACATTGCCGTCAAGGTACTCTGAATATATTTGTATCTTTGCTAAGCACCTAGATTATTTATTTGATGGTATATATATGTGGGGAGATTTCGGTATACAATTATTGATTGAAGGATTTGTTATATCATATAAGGGTGTTGGAAGATTTAATAGAAGGAAGAAGAAGCATGTCATTACAACACAGACGGTAAGGCCTTAATTGGAATAATTGTTTAATTAATTGCATTGCAATATCTTTTTGTTAGCATGCTGTTATGATATGTGACAATGCCAAAAGATGACTAGGCATTTCCCAGCTATCATCATTGACTTTTCATGTCTTCCTGTTTACAGACTGTTGGTTCAATTTATATTAAAATAATCCCTTGGGTACTATACATTAGATTCCACACATGACCATGATTAAACATTAAATGTATGCATAGTTATGATTAAACAAGAAAAGCATTACGCAATGTGATTACACAACACATGCTTCCAAAAAACGTGATGAAAACATTATAATTACATCATTATTATGACATGACTATCAAGCCTTGTCTGTATCTTGTTTCAAAGATTTAACTGAGAACTCTAATAGCTATAGATGACTTCATTTTAGGAGCACAAGTGTGTTTTGGATTCTTGCCGTGCGTTGGAAGCAGAAGGATTTGAGGTGACCTATTTGCCTGTTCAACAGAATGGATTAATTGATCTACAAAACTTGCAGGATTCCATCAGATCAGACACATCTCTTGTTTCAATCATGACAGTTAATAATGAAATCGGTGTCAAGCAGCCGGTCCATGAAATTGGTAAGTAAAATACACCTTAATTTACTTGCTTTCAGTGATATTTTCATTCACACAAATTTCACACGAATCCACGTAAATACAGCTAAAACCAACCTTTGCATCATCTTTGGTGCTTTCATTTAATTATCCTTATAACTTTATTACAATTATGATGTATTGATTTGATTAGGGTAATATTCCTTACAAGATGTGATGAGCTTTATAGGTCATGATAGTTGCGAGAATCCAATTGCCAGCTTTTGTATCTCTTGTAGGAGAAATTTGTCGTGCTAATAAAGTCTTTTTCCACACTGATGCTGCTCAGGTTTAACTTATTGCAAAATATTCTGAAATCGTTATTAATTCTTGTATCCTTACCAAACATTGTTCCACATGTACTTAGTCATGTGAAATGAAAACTTATCTTGAGACCTGTTCTGTTCCATGTCTGCAGGCTGTTGGCAAGATTCCGATGGACGTCAACAAAATGAATATTGACCTCATGTCAATAAGTGGACATAAACTATATGGACCAAAAGGTGCAACTTTTGTTTCTAAACTTTTTTTTGTTTAACTCATATTCATGTGAAAAGTTTCTGACTATTCCCAGTGTGAGATTGACAGAATTATGTCGCTCATCTCGAGCTATAACAGAAGCAGTTGAGAGAGGAGATGACTATTAATTCAGGCACCCAAAAGATGCTTATTAATTCATCCTGTTTCATTTCCCAGGAGTTGGAGCTTTGTATGTCCGGAGACGCCCCCGAGTTAGGTTGGAACCGCAGATGAATGGAGGGGGACAAGAAAGGTTACAAATTAGCAGTCCTCTGTTTTTTACTATTTTGCTATGTTCAGTATCAGTAAGGATCAGCAATATCTGTGTAGTATTGCAATTTACAGTGTTCTCTTGTCTTTTTTAGGGGCCTCAGAAGTGGCACAGTACCAGCCCCACTTGCTGTTGGTTTGGGAGCTGCCTGTGAAATAGCATTGAATGAAATGGAGGTAGACATTTTTACTACTTTTTGAGCTGCCATGAATTTTTATACTCTGCAATAACAGGCAGCATAGACATCATCAGAGTAGACTAACATTTAATTTAAATCCGATTATAAAGTTGCTCTTAAATTAAGGTTTAGCCATTTGGAAACTGGCTGTCAATTGTGTCCAGCGAAGCTGTGATGTCACAGGTAGTTCTTCACTGTCCCACGCTGTTAATTTTCTTTGTGCATTGTTTTAGTATGACCACCAACATATTCGAGAATTGTCAAACCATCTTTTGGATGGCATCAACAGCCAATTGACACATGTCATACGAAATGGAGATCCTGAGCAGAGCTACCCAGGTTGTGTCAATCTATCATTTGCTTACGTTGAAGGAGAGAGTTTGCTTATGGCATTGAAGGACATTGCCCTGTCCTCTGGAAGGTATGAAGAGAATTTCAAATATGTTTTGGTATCTCATCTCTATCTAAGTAACTTTGGATGGGCATTCTATGTATAAATAATTCTGTGGGACTTGCACATCGTCTTCTTCAATATGGGCATATCGATATTCAATATGGGCATATCGACTTGGCAATAGAAAGGACAATGGTTTACCATGTATTTGGCAAATATTAAACTTACAACCAATTGAGACGCATCCAAAAACAATTTAAATGATCGCAATATTTGCCCTGGTACCATTGAATAAACATTTTCAGGCCAAGAGTTGACTGTTCTCCTTGGGAAAGAGCTCAAAAAGGGACATTTTCATGTATTGGGTTGTTGACAGCAATAAGCTTCATGAAATGTCCTATATGAAATGTTGAGAATATATCTGCGTATATCTTTTCCTTATAGCAGTATAGCCACAGGTTTTTGATGGAATGTTGTTTTTGTCAGTTCAGGAAAGTGTTTACGCATTTTTTCTTGCAGTGCATGTACATCTGCTTCCTTGGAGCCATCTTATGTTTTGCGAGCAATTGGTTCTGAAGAGGATCTTGCTCATTCTTCCCTGAGGTGAATCTTATTTCTGTTTCTTAGTATCTTCATATATCTTCATATATTCATATATAACAATAATAATAACAAATAATGACAAATAATGACAAATAATAGCAAATAATAACAAATGGTAGCAAGTAATAGCAAATGATAGCAAACAACAAATAATAACAAATTTCATCTTTTTATAGGTTTGGCATTGGACGATTTACGACCAAGGCAGAAGTGGATTTCACCATCAAGAAATGTGTAGAGAACACCACAAATCTACGAGAAATGAGGTACATATAAGATTGGTTATTTTTAATTTTTCTCAATTTGAAATATCTTTTCACATGGAAAATTGTCTCCAAGCATTCCTATCCTATTTAACAATATATCCAGAGCCAACCTTTTTTATTTAGATTTTATTTGCTGTATTATTTTTTTGTTGTGTCTTTTTTGTGTATTCCTGTTGTCAGATTAATTGCTGAAGCTCTGCTGAATATACCAATTATGATCATGAACATTTGTTTGTGTAGGTCTATTATTCAGTGATTGTCATTGTGACAATATAAATTTATCATATCATGAACAGCTCATATACTGACCATAGTTGAAAACACCTGACCATTCTCACTTGTCCGATAACGAGAGAAGTATCTCTCAAAACGTCACATTCATAAACACTTCTGCTCATGACCTGATAAACTTCTATTATTATTACAGCAATCACGACTTCGCAAAGAACATCTGATTTTCTTTGCCCATTGCACACAATATGGTCTTTTTTGCAATGGTGACTAAATGTTCTTGTTTTTATTCTAGTCCACTCTGGGAAATGGTACAGGAAGGGGTTGATTTGAAGACAATCAGCTGGTCACAGCATTAAAATGAAACTTTTATTTAATTTTGTGTTATCATAATACCCTCATTTCAATGTAAATTATAACTGTCTAATTGATTGTCTAGTTTTTATTGTATTTTCACTATCTATAATTGAAATCAAATTATACAAAAATAACAAAAAGAAGTCCAGTTATTGTATTTTAGATACGTGAGTGTGAGTCTTATAATTAATTTTCAATAAAAATCAAGTCCACCAACTTTATGTTGAGAATTTATATTCTGCAGATTTTATTGTGTAGCAAAATGCAGATTGCAAACTACGAATAAGTGATAATTCACAATGTTTATTATTGTTATCTCTTCTAAGATAAATCATCAACGAACTTGTAAGCTTGTTTTAGATCAGAAATAAGTGTTCTAAACTGTTCTCCTGAAATAGTAAAAGCGACTTCTTTGTCATTTTTATGGTCTGGTGCTGGTGAATCACATTCTGATGTTTTGACAAGTTTCAATTGAACTTCTGGTTCATTAACTTCGTCAATTAAACTCGAACTGATCGCGTAATCAACTCTCCAGTCAACACTCTTTAACCTGGAAAGTCTCAAGCTCTCCTTCTTGAAAACGTCTTTCATTTGCAACTGTTTATCCTCGTATGTTTTGCAGACAGCATTTGCATGCTCCCTTGGCAAGCCAAGTTGTTGCAATTCGTTTGAAACCGTTTCGCCATCAACTCCGTATCTAGTAGCGCTTGAAAATATAAAATTCAATGCTGCAATTGCTGCTTTGATGTCTGCAATCTCAAATTTAGCATCGGCTGTTAATTTGGCAGCTTTCGAATAATCAATGCTTCCTCCAAGAATCTCACCAACAACTTGGCCGCATAATAATTTCATTTTGACGGATGACATTTTTGATAAAATACTTATCTCGGCAAGTAGCCAATCCGGGCAATCAAGATCTCCACAAAATCTGAACCTCATTTTTCTGCAATATCCCTTTAATTGAGTTTAATTACAGGCAGATTTGTCTAAAAACAAATGTCTCTGTCTTCTTTCCTTTGGCCTTGGAGGAGTTCCGAATTTGGAATTCAATTCAATGAGAAGCCTGTGCAGAAAATGTGTGACGTCATTGTGCAAAGCCAGCGATGGTTCGTATAAAAAAAGTTAGAGCAAGAGCATTTCTGATTCAATGGAGCTACAGGAAAACTGCAGTTGTCGCCTTTGTAACATAGCATTTCACTCACTACAAGAAACATTAGAGCTAAAATTAAAAGTTGACTTGGCTTGGCTGCCTTGCTTGGGCTTGGGGATGAACAACTTTAAAACTTCTTGAATCAGACAACAACAACATTAAAGCTGGGGTACAGGGATACAAAATACGACAAAATAGCCGTACAAAGTACATGAATGGCGGGAAGTGGGATGGGAGTAAATCCGCGAAGTCGAAGTATTACAAAGAAGTGCTGATTTTGTTGTTTTTAAAAGTGAGAAAACATGCCTTCAACGCGTAGAAAGAGAATAAAAGGTAGGTTGCTGTTTGATCAAGGATATTTCAATACTAATTAATTATTGCAAAAGAGCTTTTTTGGGTGATATTTCCATGAAATACAAACCTTTGATTGAGGTCTTTTAATGCGAATATCAGGTTACAAATTATAGATTTATCCATTCATGTATTTATCACGCTGATTGAAATATTTTCGTGTCAATTAAGCAGAAGAAGTTGAAGAAGAAGACGATGAGCAACAACCACTTTCCACTAAAAGGGCAAAAAAGTCGTCAAGTGATGAAGTTGTTTGGGAATTTATGGGAGAAGGAAATTTTTGGACAGAGTTTGAGAGCAATATTAACAAGGAGATCAATGAAGCTTTCAAGAATCGGAAAGACAAAATAACAGTTATGATAAAGACAACAAAATTTGACATTATATTTTCCAATCGAATGGTGCAAAAGAATGCTATCACAGGTTGGGAGAAGAGAATTAGAATAAAAAATATGGAAGATACAGGTTGGTAATTGTTTCTAATTTATTTTGATTTTGAGATTCCTTAAATTGTATTTGATTTTATATGTCTTATCGTTTTATGTTTTATTTTTATGTCTTATTGTGTCATTATTGTCTCATGTTGAGTTATTTTAGAGATTTTTGTTTGATTTTCAATGAATGAATTCTTTATTTTAGAAAAATGGAGTTGGCAAGATGAGTATGAAAATTGGAATGCTTATTCAGATGAAATGCAAGTACTTCTTCGGGCTGCTAAAATATTTGGTCTGAAACAAGTTGATTTCTCTGTGAAAAAGGAACAGTACCAAGTGAACTTAATTAAAAAAGAACAAATTAATAAAAAGACAAGGTTTAAGAGGAAAATCAAAGAAGGTCAAGAAATTTTACCAATTGAAAATGGTATGTTGTAGCTTTTTATCGTTGAATTCATTGTCATTGATACTGTATATTTGCCATAACTCAAACTACTAAAGAAGCAAAAAATATAATTTGACATCATAGGAGTTTAGTTTATCAGGGGCATGGTCTAAGGAGTGTGGCATGCTGGGTAGGGCCCTCAAGGGAATGTAAAGATAGTTTCTGGATCAACACCTTGTTCTTGGGGTATTAATTCGAAGGACTTTGTACTTAAATTGTAGGAAATGGAGACATCTTGCCACCAGCTTCACATTCAGCTGGGAATGTAAAAAGAGAGAAGGCAGTTTTGTCAAAAACAAATGGCACAACAAGGCAAGCTTCATCTTCAATGAAATCATCTGTGAAAAAGGAACCTGGAGAGACACCAAAGAAAAATAATGGTATTGACATGTGAAGAATAATTTATTCATCAATCAACCCCCAGTAATGCTTGGATTTACCATTGATAGATCAGAGACAGCTACGAGGCCAACGTGTCTAACTCTAATCATCTAACATCACTGTTAAAGTGCATTGTATGCCAATGAAATCTCAATGTTGAATTGCATTGTGAGCCACTGGAATCTCAATATTGAATTGCATTGTATGCCAATGGGATCTCAATATTGAATTGCATTGTATGCCACTGGAATCTCAATATTGAATTGCATTGTATGCCAATGGATTCTCAGTATTGAATTGCATTGTATGCCAATGGGATCTCAATATTGAATTGCATTGTATGCCAATGGAATCTCAATATTGAATTGCATTGTATGCCAATGGGATCTCAATATTGAATTGCATTGTATGCCAATGGAATCTCAATGTTGAATTGCATTGTGAGCCAATGGAGTCTTCATATTGCATTGCATTGTATGCCAATGGATTCTCAGTATTGAATTGTATTGTATGCCAATGGGATCTCAATATTGAATTGCATTGTATGCCAATGGAATCTCAATATTGAATTGCATTGTGAGCCACTGGAATTTCAATATTGAATTGCATTGTATGCCAATGGAATCTCAATATTGAATTGCATTGTGTGCCAATGGAGTCTTCATATTGCATTGCATTGTATGCCAATGGATTCTCAGTATTGAATTGCATTGTATGCCAATGGGATCTCAATATTGAATTGCATTGTATGCCAATGGAATCTCAATATTGAATTGCATTGTGAGCCACTGGAATTTCAATATTGAATTGCATTGTATGCCAATGGGATCTCAATATTGAATTGCATTGTATGCCAATGGAATCTCAATATTGAATTGCATTGTGAGCCACTGGAATCTCAATGCTGAATTGCATTGTGTGCCAATGGAATTTCAATGTTGAATTGCATTGTGAGCCACTGGAATTTCAATATTGCATTGTATGCCAATGGGATCTCAATAATGAATTGCATTGTGAGCCACTGGAATTTCAATATTGAATTGCATTGTATGCCAATGGGATCTCAATATTGAATTGCATTGTATGCCAATGGAATCTCAATATTGAATTGCATTGTGAGCCACTGGAATCTCAATGCTGAATTGCATTGTGTGCCAATGGAATTTCAATGTTGAATTGCATTCTATGCCAATGGAATCTCAATGTTGAATTGCATTGTATGCCTGCTGCTTGTTTAACACAACTATTGATACTCATAAGTGTTTTATGTTCCATTTAATATTCACTTTTGGTATAGTGAGTTTCATTGTTCCTTTACATTGTGTTGTGGTTGTTTCATCTAGAAAATGGAGTTAAATCTGTTGTCAAGAAGGGAAAAGCACCAGTTGATTTTGAATGCCCAGTGAAAGACACGGTATGACTCTTACTAGATTGAATAGAGACTCCTTGAGAAAGAGGCTATGATAGCTCTACATTGCTTGAAAGCTGTGTTCAATGAAATTGTGATGTTTTGTGTAAATATGAATTTCTTTTTTAGCACCATGTTTTCTGTGAAGGCAATGATATTTGGGACGCCATGCTTAATCAGGTAGCGATTCATTATCAAGAAATAGTTATTCTCGAACAGATTGTTTTTCAATGCAAAAATTGGTGGGAGATGTAGAGGGACCAAAAAGGGGTGGTCGTGATATTACCTACCCCAAGGAATATTTCCATTGCTAACAAACAGTGCTGCATCTTGCACCGTCTGAATCATCATTTCTTTGTTTCTTTATTGTCATCATTTCTTTGTTTCTTTATTGTCATCATTTCTTTGTTTTCTTATCGTCACAGACGAATCTAAAATTCAACAACAATAAATTCTATTTGATGCAATTGCTTGAAGAAGATAAGGCTAACAAATTCGCTGTTTGGTTTCGCTGGGGAAGAGGTAACTACCCGTGTTGGTTTTTTATTCGCTCACATCAGCGTATGCTTACCCCCGTGCTTTGTCATTGCAATCGATTCAAATTCAACGGTTTTCACGCCACATCACGGGTGTACCCGAGAGAGCCGAGAAGCAGAAGTTGATCTTCAGTTACCAATTTAGTACTTCTTTCATTTCTCTAGTCGGTAATACTGGTGCGACTAATTTGATTCGTTGTGGCAATGATTTAGAGAGGGCCAAGAAGACATTCCGCGAAAAGTAAGTTCATTTTTTATTTTTTTTGAACACTGCGTTTCATTACTTATGGAGCTTAGTCAAACTTTGATAATTCGAGCGACACTTGACTCAAATCTCCCCGCTTCTTTGATTTTTCTTTGTCTTCCAAGGCCGTAGTAACCTCGGGGCAGGGGTGTTGTGGTAGCTCAGTTTTAGGGGGGGGTCAAATACGAACAACTTCCGACCAATATGGAAACAATGGGTTTGGAAGTTTTCTGAAAAAGTAAAAATACAAAATTTCCGACAAATCCGGCGACTTTGCTTTGGTATTGGGAAATGCCCCCCCCCCCCCGCCACGACGCTACTGCCTCGCTCGAGGGCCCCAATAATTTCCAAAATATGTGGCATATTTCATAAATCTGACAATTTTTCGGGAGTTTGTAGAATTTGTTAATTACCTCCCCCTCCCCCACCCCCAATAATGTACAGCCACGTTCGCTTTTGATCTTAATTCGAGTCATGAGTCATACCTCGGGTTTATCGGTTCTATTTGGTTGTCTTTCGTCTTGCTTAGGTTTCAAGACAAGACCAAGAACGATTGGGAATCTCGCCATGATTTCGAGAAAGTTTTCGGAAAATACGACCTTCTCAAGATGGACTACGATGCCAGTAGTACCACAGCGGTAACGCATTGTTTTACCCCCGTCATAGATGCCTTATTACCATTTAGATTCAATGGCAGTTGTGAATATGTACGGGTGTTTTTGCAGCAGAAGAGCAGGACAAGACGGCGACCCGGGAAAAATATCAATGCACTATCCAAGTGTCATATCCTTGCTTGTTCTCACTGACTGTTCCTGTTGTAGGTGCATTTTCAATTGCAGAACAGCAAGGCATTTCTCTACCCGAGCCCCGTCTTTTGTTGTTAATCTGCGTTGTGTGCGACTGATGAGCATTGAAATAGCCGGGTGTTTTCTATTTTTTCTATTTTTATTATTTTTATTATAGGAAGAGGATAGTATTGATGGAGCGAATGATGTGAAAGTCGAGAAGAAAGAGTCTCAACTTGATAAAAGATTACAGGTATTTTCATGTTTAGCATGCTTCCAACTATGGTGACTACTAATATTATACCGACTTTGGATAACAATACCAGGCTTTTCGACGTACGCTGTAATGCAAAGTAAATGGAGCATTTTGCATAAATGGCCTTGTGATATGCCACAAATACGCCAACCATTCCTTGATTACATGCAGCAGAATGATGCTATTATGCAACTGTTTGGAATTCCACAAGTCTAACACTGGCATGTCCTTTTACGTAAATAACATAAATAATTAATAAATAAGCTTTCATATTTTTACAGGTTAACTTGGTCAGTAAATAAAATCACTGTTATTAATAACGATAATATAATAATGACCTTATTTGAGTGTCAAGGTATTTAGCATTTGTACTAATTGGGGGCACTGTCATTTATTATCCCAGTAACCTGGGTACTCATTTAGTACACCTCGGAAGGATAGACAGCTGAGTTGGCTGTCAGCTTGCAGTTTATGGTTTCAACCTTTCATGGATTTGAACCCATGAAGGTTGCCCTTCAAGGATACGAAACCCAGCGCCACTAGGCTACACCACCGATATTAATAGCATGTCTGTCTTGATCCATGTAACCTTGGGGCTTTGTTAAGAATGTAGTCCACTAACATGTATGATTTTCTGTTTTGTGTTCAGGCGTTGATTGAACTGATCTGCAATGTACAAGACATGGAGCAAGCTGTCATGGAAATGAAATACGATGCAAAGAAAGCACCACTGGGTAATCTTATCATATTCCACAACATTACCCCCTGGCAATAGATGACTTTCCGTAACTTCTTATTGGACTATGTGGAACACGCAGGGTACACTCTAATCACAGTGAAACCTCCATATAACGAAAACTTATGGGGGTCCATAGGAGATGTAGATAAGTTTTCTTTGTATAGATGTGTCAGTTATGTTCCACTGTGCTTCTAACTTTACCCCCTGGAAATAGATGACTTTCCATTACTTATTATTGGACTATGTGGAACGCGCAGGGTACACTCTAAACACAGTGAAACCTCCATATAACGGAAACTTATGGGGGTCCATAGGAGATGTAGATAAGTTTTCTTTGTATAGATGTGTCAGTTATGTTCCACTGTGCTTCTAACTTTACCCCTGGAAATAGATGACTTTCCATTACTTATTATTGGACTATGTGGAACGCGCAGGGTACACTCTAATCACAGTGAAACCTCCATATAACGGAAACTTATGGGGGTCCATAGGAGATGTAGATAAGTTTTCTTTGTATAGATGTGTCAGTTATGTTCCACTGTGCTTCTAACTTTACCCCCTGGAAATAGATGACTTTCCATTACTTATTATTGGACTATGTGGAACGCGCAGGGTACACTCTAATCACAGTAAAACCTCCTTATAACGGAAACTGATGGGGTCCATGATTTTGTTTGTTGTGGAAAGATGTCGTTGTGTTGAGGTTACTTTTGCAAAGAGATGACTAATTTTGGAACGAATTTGTGCGTCATAGGACAGGTAGATAAGTGTCCTATGTTAAGAAGTGTCAGTTAGATTTTACTGTGCTTTTAACTTTACTCCCTGGAAATAGATGATGTTCCATTATTTATCATTTGGCTAACTACACCACTCAGGGGGTGAGATGATCGAAGTCAAATTTGATTCATATTCTCGGCTGTTCTTTGCAGGCAAGTTGACGAAAGAGCAAATAAAGGCTGGTTACTCTGCACTGAAGAGAATCGACACTTGCATTACGCAGAAGAATTTTGGCAGTGGTCTCATCATGGCTTGCGACGAATTTTACACAAGAATCCCTCACGTGTTCGGGTGAGAGAAGCTTACTGATTATATTGATTATAGGATAGCATTGAAAATCTGAAACATAGCGAAACATAATAACTACTTACCCCGGATGCCTTCTAACCTTACCTCTTAGTTTCACAGCATTGTTGAGATCTCCAGGTAAGGTTAGAAGGGATCCGGAGTAAGTAGTTACTATGTTTCGCTATGTTTCCGATTTTCAACGCTATTCTGGAGTTCTGTACCGATCAAAGATTGTTCTTACTGATTATGTTGTAAAGTGTGCTGCAGACACTGGACATCAAAGAACTCACTACCTCCCTCTCCCCACCTTGAACGCCCGCACTTTATGTAAGAAGAACATTGAATAGAGCCAGTAAAGTTTCGAGTTTGCTGGTGGATGAATTCCAATATAATGCAGTTTAAAGTGTTTTAGTAATTGTGCATCGAAGCTTGTTGTGTGGAGTGGAGTATTCCAGTGTGTTCAGCTTTCCTTTGATTGGCCGTGAAAACTCACCTGATATGATATAATGAAGAGTTGTCCACATACGTATTTAATAAGAAAGAGTTAGCTAGCATCAGACAATTGATTGTTAACCAAGGAGATAATTATGTTATGTCTCTGATGAGTGTCAGACGAAAAGCTTTAGTATTTACTATGTTTCGCCATGTTTCCGATTTTAAAAGCAATTTTGAAGTTCTGTACCGATCAAAGATAATTATGTGTAATTTATTTGTCTAACAGCATGCATCGACCACCTTTGATCAGAACCAAAGAAGATGTTCAGAAAAAACTGGATTTACTGGAGGTACGTAAATTATGGATTTATCATGTTCAATACTCTAGAGGCTTCTGGGTACACCGAACCAGACCTCTCGGCTTTAAAACCGCTGTATTACAAGTCGTCATCAGTGCCACTATATTGTTTAACCGAATAGTCTAACCGAATGTTTAACCGAATAGTTTAACTGAATAGTTTAACCGAATAGTTTAACCGATTAGCTTAACCGGATAGTTTAACTGAATAGTTTAACCGAATAGTTTAACCGATTAGTTTAACCGAATAGTTTAACGAACGGCGAAAATTATCAAATTCGGTATCGGATACAACAGTTGGGATCAAATACGATATTTAGCAGATTTTGTTGAAAAAAATGCAAGTAATAAATAGTTTAATCAAATAGTAAATCATATATAGTTTAATCAAATCAAATAGCTTCAACAATATTCCATTCTCCCTTCTATTGTCATATCACTCATCAAAATTTTACTTTTCAATGTTATCTTTTGTTTTGCTTCTTCGACGATAGAACCTAAAATTTTTATTAATACCATAACAATGTCTGCGTTTCTTTTTTCAGGCCCTTGGTGACATCGAAATCGCGTTGAAAATCATAAGTGAAAACCAAGACACCCTCTTGCATCCCATTGACAGGCATTACAATGCTCTGAACTGCAATGTCGAGGTAATGGAACACAGCGAAGATGAATTCAAGGTGATTAATTTGCAAAATATATTTTATGTGAGTTAAAGTGATTTGCTGATGAGTGATAAAAACGAATTCTCCCATCGAGTAATCAAAGCTTTAAGCTACTTGAAATAAAGAATAACAATGTTTCTGGCCTTACCCGTTATCAAGTGGTAAATAAGATGGAAAAATCGTTACAACGTAAAGAAAAGAATGTTGTATTTATTTGTATTTTACTGTGTTACTATACATATATACAGCTACACACGCCACAAAAATTTTGAATCAAGAAACTCCAGGACAATGCTTCTACTCAAAACAACAGAAGAAACAATACACCATTGTTTTTGAACAATGGAAGAAACAATAGCCTATTGTTTTCGAGCAATAAGTTGGACGCACAATTTGCAGGTTCTTATATGCAGAATATTACTGTAGGTGATATGGTGATTTCTTATTCACAGATGATTGAAAAGTACGTGCAAAATACCCACGCAGCAACGCACAATACCTACAAAATGCAAGTGCAAGAAGTGTACAAAATAAATCGCACAGAAGAAGATAAGAATTTTAACGACTGTGGCAACAAGTTAGTATACTCCTGCATTTTTTTACAATTTGTTTTTTTATTTAGATGCTAAATTAATTGTGGTTTAGAAGGCAGAAAGAAATTATGGAGTGTGTTCAAGTCGAGAGGAAGGACCAGGGTCACACTGCTTGGATTAGCTTTGGGCTATTCAGTTGTCCCTCTGTGCTTAGCACATAAACCAGGCAGTACCTTACTAGTAAGCGTATTTGCCAATCAATTCAAATACCGGGACTCCATTTATTCCATTGCTTGTGTTATCATTGCGAATTTTATTCAATTGTTAACAATTTTTTTGCAGAAAGTTACTATGGCATGGTTCTCGTTTGACGAACTATGTCAGCATCCTGAAGCAGGGATTGAGGATTGCTCCACCCGAAGCACCGGTTACCGGTTACATGGTATGATACTTTGTATTTATTATTACCGTTAAACGGTCAAACAGGTTCAAGTACACGGCAACCACTCACGGCTGCACCTCAATGTTTTTATCTTTTAGACTTGTTTAAACTAGAAATTAAGGTCCTCCCTACCATTTACTATGGTTTCACACATTGAGGCTTACCTGTGTTTATAATTACAACTGTATTTGGACGTTTGTCTTTATATTTTTTAGTTTGGAAAAGGAGTCTACTTCGCTGATATATCATCGAAAAGTGCGAACTACTGCTATCCATCCAGGTCAAAGAACACTGGCCTAGTTATGCTGTGCGAAGTGGCACTTGGCAAGTCAAAGGAACTCTTAGCCGCCGATTACGATGCAGATAAACTACCCAAAGAGTATAACAGTGTCATGGGATTGGGGAGAACTGCACCTGACCCTTCTGATATCTATTCTTTGTGAGTATTTATTTCGGAACATTTAAACAGCGAAATACAACTAACAAACTAATTTTACATATTACGACATGTTTTACAAACTTTGCAAAAGTTGTCGTTTTTGAAGCAATTCAATTTGCAAAAAACCCTTTGGGACTGGGCCTACTAGAATATACAATGCTTATATCATTTCGTTTTTAGGCCTAATGGAACAGTTGTTCCGTACGGCAAGCCAACAGATACTGGAGTGCTAAATTCAAATGGATATACTCTGAATTATAACGGTATGTCAATATTGCTTAGTGCTTAGGCTAAAAGCGTTTAAATTGTTATTTTGTAATTGCATAAAATTTCAAGTTTAAAACTAAATCTTTGGCTGTTTTTTTTCAGAGTATATTGTGTACGACACTAAACAGGTGAGTTCGTAAAATTTTTTCTAGAATTAATTTTATAACTTGCCGGAGCTCAGAATTTGAAATAAATTCCATAAAATTATACTTTCAGTGAAAAATAGGTCTTTTAAACGAAGTAATAATCTAAGTTATTATTAAATTGACAATAAAAGTTTGGTACTCGAATAATTGTATAGATACCTCTTGATAATTTGAAATTGCATTTCTAGGTATTGTTTCAAATTTTTAAACTCAATGAAATTTATTTTTTGTTATTCCCAAGATTCGCTTCAAATACCTGGTTAAAGTGAAGTTCTTGTTTTCATAAGCTTCCTTTGCCACTGAAGTGTTGCATGAAAATTGTATTCAGAGTTTATCCAAAAGTGAGTCATTATCAAGGTAACCTTTTTATTATTTTTACTCCTTTTTTGTTCATTTTAATTTTGTTCGCACTTACCGGCATATTTTCATTTTCGTTTCCTCTTTGTTTAAAAAATTACTTTGTCATCCCCGTGTAGAAAAGTTTTGCAATATTATTTAGATTAATTAATGTGATTATGTGTACGAGTACGAGCATTAATTTGTTTTGAAATAATACGTTACTGTAATAAAATTGATACCAACGAATTGCCATGTTTCTGTACCTTTTCGGGTGTTTTGTCTGCTTGCGTCCACTTGCTTGAAAGTTGAAATTTGTGCATTGTCAAATTGATTTGGGGAATAATTTTCATAACGCTGTTATTTAAGCAACTAAGGCAGGCTTTCGTCAAAGAAAAAGATGAGTATAAAACATATTGTTTCTTTTTTAGCAAAGCTTCACGATTTCATTTTAACATACCTTAAAAAGGATGCTGGAATTAAAATAAACTAAAAGTTTAAGCTTTTAAGCAGAATCATTCGAAAAAGTTTACAACGAAGTTCTGTTGTTAATTTAAGCGAATCAGCTCGCATTTCAGCTCGTCACGTGACTTTTACACTGTCGCTCACAGAAAGCTGCCACGTGATTTAAGCAATATATGGCCTAAGCGCAAAATTCATCAAGTCTTATTCCTCTTCTTCCAGAAATTCTTTGACATCGAGAATAATTTGTTTGATGTATTTGAAAAAATCTGCAACAGTTCCCGGGGCTTCTTGTGCTGTCTTTCTGTTGTTGTTGAATTTCTTGATTTTTGTGGGAAGCTTGGGTAATTCTCTCAACTTCAAGGCCCGACGAAGGTCGGTCTCTGGCCTGATATTTTGAATCTCATTCAAAACACGCTCGATACCTCTTTGAACGTCTGGCTCGAGATCAACCACTTGCAGAGCACAGCTGTTCATTGCATTCAGACAATCCACAACATCTTGAATTGGCTTAGGAACTGGAACCCCTGTTACAGAGTCAATTCTCATGGTATTACCAACATCGATTCTAATACGAATTTTGCCTTGTTCTGCTTTCTTCTTCAAAACTTTCAAATATTCCTTGAATTCCTTTTCGCCATCAAATTCATCAATCATCACGAATGCTTTTTCAAATTTTTCGCGCGCTTTTTGCATCTTCTCGCGACTTGTCACAAACGGATTGATTGTCGAAGCCAAATCCGTAAATAAACTATCAATATCAATAATTCCAATTTTCTCAAACTTCAAGGCTTTGTGGTAAGATTCTTTTTCTTTGTTGTCGATTTTCTTTTTCTCTGCTCCATTTTGCTTCTCTTTGCTTTCTTTCTGCCGCTTGTCCGTTCCAGCGGCATTCATTTCACCGCCATCATACTGTTCCTTATGTTTTCCAGTGGACTCTTGATGGCCTTCCTCCGTTACAGCGGCATATCCCCCACTAGTCTGCTGCTTAGCCTGACCGATTTGTCCCTCTTCCTCGTCATTTCCCTTTTCAAAAGCATCCATTATCTCATGCACGATTTTCTTCACCTCCTTGCAAAAATCATCAACCATTTTGGGTGCCTTTTTCATCATCTTCACATTATCTTTAAACTTTGTAGCAGTTTTGATCGTCTCCTTTATCCCGCTACACTCTCTCTGTGCAATGTGTTTCACATCCAAATTCTCCGCCCTCGCGGCCGCGTTCGTGCATTCATCAGTTATTCCAGGCACCATGTCGTACAGATCATCCGCCGCGGCGAGAATTTTCTCCATTGCATCTTTGCATTTCTTCTCCGCGTCTCCGATCCGCGCGGCTTCTCCTTCAAGCATGACCACCCCGCGCTCGATCTTCACCCGTAATCCCTTGTGAGCAAGAGATGTCTTCAAGGCTTTCGCATATTCTTTAAACTTTGCCTCTGGGTCTATCCGCTCGATGCTCTGAACGGCAAGTTTAAATGATTTCTCCGCTTTTTCCAAAGCAATGCGGTTCTTCACAAACGGATTCAAAGCGTTTTCGAAATCATTGAATATGGCGTCCAATTCGTCAATGTAAAGATGTTTAAAGCGGAGCAGTCTTGCTGGTGCTCCATCAGGTGTCTCTATCAGTGGACTTGTCAAGTCTTCTTTCTACATTAAACCAATTAAAAATTAAAAATAACGTCATGAAAATATTTAGATGTGCAGGAGGAATTTCCTGTGTACAGTAAGTCCTCGATTAAGCCCCCAGGGTGCTTATTTCGCAAAACATATTTTAGGGTGGGGACCTATTCAAGGGGGGGGCATTATTAAAAAATTGTAGTCCGAGGGTGGGGGCTTATTGAAGGGGATTATTAAAAATTTGTAGTGCTCGAGTGGAGCTTATTCGAGGGGGGGGGAATTCGAGGACTTTACGGTAGGCAGGAAACGCAAAGAGACATCACAATTCAATGCAAATAAACAGTAACAAAACAATTGTCAACTCCATGTCGTGTCAATTCCATCTAAGTCTTCGTATTTAAAATAATCATCACTGCCTTCTTCAAAATACAATCACAACTGCCCCATTTGCCTGTTGTACCAGGTGACACGGTTCAAGTGATCGTGACTTTGTCGGCAGCCTTTAATGTTTCGCAAGATTTTTATCTTATCATTTTCATTTTAACTTATTTATTTCGGTTTTCAACAATATTTCATAAATATCTTTGCTCTTGATGCACGGATCATATTTTCGCAAGATTTTTCTCTCAGTAAATCTTTTCGTGCAACAGGGCCTTCTTGTGAGTATAATAATTTTGTTTCAACATCATCGTCAACGGAAGGAAGAAATGCCTCTGCGAACAACGCCTTTGCAAAAAACTTTATGCAGACATAACATAGGTGGGGGAATCAGTTGAAAATCTACTTTAACACGTAGACTGCTTGCACGAAGCCGATATTCCAATTACGATATAGACAGCAACTGCCTTGGCTCAGGAAAATATTCAACAACATATCAGATATAATTAATTTCTGAAAGCTGAAAAAAACTCGCTTACCTGCTTAAACCAAGGACAAATACAAGGCATGTTTGCTTGTTTTTCTTTTGCCAAACAAATGCTCTTTCGCTTTGATAAAACTTCTCCTTTTTCTGTAGGTATAATCTCCTATTTCATCTGCCGTTTTTCCCTGACGAGAATTTTGGTCTGAAGATGTTGCAATGCGAAAGCGAAATTCTTCTGTTTTTGAAGGAGGGGGTTGGCATTTCGTCATCGCTTCTCAGAAGTCATGCGCCTGTCATTTGCTTCCGTTTCAGTGGGTTCCCGGTTTCGATTTTGCAATAAGAACAACAGTTGAACGTCATCAGGATAAATTGAGTGCACTGCACTATTTGTTCAGATGTTAGTTCCGGGAAGTTGAAGTTCATTTCCGTGAAGACATGGCATTTTCCATTTTGCAGAAAATGCAGTTTTTATTTTTTATTCAATATTATTGAAAAATATGCGTTACTGATGATTAAATCATCAGTAACGCATATTTTTATAAAAAACTAGAACTGGAGTTGCGAAAAAATTTAAGGAACCTTGCTATAGTACCAGGACAGGACCAAGAGTAATTATAAAATATTTCGTTTTCAAAAAGATATGGGATGGTCTTGGTGAACACTGCGAAGTTTTTAGTTTTGTTTGGAAAAGATTGTAATTTTCATTTTGATTTGCTTCGGGTTGTTTTCGTGATGAACAGGGCTTATGTATGCCCATTCAAAAATCCTAATCTTCAAAACAATAAGGTATAATTTCAGGTCTCGAAAATAAGACGCGGATTAGGAAACTTTTAGCAATATAAGTGTTGATCCAAATTCCTGATAAAAAACGTCTATCATCAGTGAGTTGGTAAACATTTGATTGTTCGAAGCAATCTAATTTTTAGGCCAATACATTATATCGGTTTTTATGCTAAAATGTTCAAAATTTTATGCTAAATTTGGCTTTTATGGCCAAAATGTTCAAAGTTATGTCAATTTTAAATTTGTACAAACACACCACGATTAACACACTTAAATACTTCACACTGTACATTCAAAAAGTCACATTTGAGTCAATGACGTCACTGGCCTCACTCTTGCATTTCAAATGGAGGCTTTTAATAGGTCAGTAAGTTAAGGGCTTTAAATCGTTGAAAGCAAATATTCCAACATTTACCGTCCAGTAAACGTGCAACAACTATTAGCTACCCCCCCCCTTTATTAACCCCTGTTGATAACTTAGAACAGTTCCCATATAAAATCAAACGTCAAAATCTTTAGACCCAATTCCCGGCCCTTGTGCATATGATTCTTCGTCTCCGCTTAAAACTCTTCGGAATTGCCTCTTAGATATCTACAGCCCTTTAACTTCATCAGTTGTTCTGCGAGGGATGAGATTTCTGTCGTTTCACTTTCTGATGTTGGCGCTGCTTTCTGCTGCTGGCTGAGTAATTGCCCACCCGATAATTTGCGCGTGCGTGGGGATTGGGTCGAGCTTGCCAAATAGCTCGGCTTGAACTCGGAATGAAGAGTGTTTCGCCTTTGGCGTTGCATTGCATTTGATTTCACGATGCCGTTGCCAGCTGTCCCCCCTATCATTGGAAGTTCGAATTTCTGCGGGCCTGATAAACTTTCGTGAGATCCCGAGTTGTGCCTGTGCAGTGGCGGCACATTATCGTCAGGCAGCGTCTTCGCCACGTATTGCGACCGGCTGCCACTCCGACCTGACAAACTGTTCGAGAAACTGTTTCCTTTCTGGCTTCTGAACTCATTGCTCATGCCAACACCAGCAGGGACTCCGTTGAACGATCTGCTTCTTCTCGTTCTTACACGGAACTTGTCATCTGCTCCTCCGCATTCTCCTCCTCCGTCTTCGGCAGTGTCGATCATGGGAAGACGTACATCTTCCTTCAAACTCTCGTAATCACAAAAACTTTGTTTTTCTCTGCTTATCTTTCGCTCTCTCTTCTTGTCCACAGGCGGTGCTGATACTGTTTTTTTCACACACTCCGATGCAATGTTTTTGCCTGCAACATTTGCTTGCCGTCCCATTGCCGTTGACTGTGTGACATCATCCATGCCAATGCTTTTGACAACGCCATGAAACGAAACGCTGCGTGGTTTCCTGCTCCTAAGCAGCTCCGCGGCAATCTCCTGCGCAGTTCCTTTGGTCTCAGTAGATCGCTTTCGTATGCAGGGCGCTACGGACTCAAAGCCGTCGTTCGTTTTACTAGAAGGCCTTTCCCCCCAAACCACAGCACCCCCCTCTTTCATCAGGGCGAGACGAGTTTCAATGCTATTTTTTCTTTCACCATCTGCTGATATGCTTCGCCTTCTGCCTGTGAATAGCTTTCTTGGATCTTTAACCATGACAACACCTTCATTTTTCAACACGCAATTTACACGAACGCCATCAACATAATTACTATCTTCATTGACGTTATTATTATCACGATCTTCTGCGATTGGTGTGTCATTATCATTATCGCATTCACACAATTCAATATTTGCGACTTCAACTACATCACCAACGCTATCACCATGATAATTATCACAATTCTTGATCATCTTCGTCTCATCTTCCCTCCAACAAGTTCCCCCGACACCACTTCCATTGCCAACTGCAGTTCTGTACGCATCAGTTTTATTATCGTTTATTTCGTTCGCGATAGACTGAGTTCTCGACAACACTTGTTTGAATCGCATCACAGTTCGGCTCATTTCTGCATCGTAGGATCGCAGGTTGGAGTTTTTCTCAAGCTCGAGAGTTCTTATCTTTTCCTCGAGATTGCGATCGTGAGCTCTCTTCTGCCGTGTGTACACATCACAAGAAATCTTCCTCAATTTCTCCAGGTCAGTATTGCGTTCTGTAAACGGTCTTATCATTCTGTGTTGCTCTTTTGCTCTCTTGTTTCTTCCTTGTGCGAGCGGTAGAAACGCTGGTTTACATCAAATTTTACCTCGAAACTCACAACGCAACACTCTCTTCAAGCACTGTTTCTCGAAATCAACTTCGCAATAATTATATGCCAGGATCTCAAATTCCAACAAGAGACAATAGAGGGCAAGGCAAAAATTATCAATACTGACATAAAACAGTTGCGGTGTTTTTCTTACACTTGTCTTTGCATTGTTTATGTACAATTCTGTATGTGGTCACGGATAAACAGTGAATTGAAGAACGTGAATGGTGGAATGACTCTTTAATGTTGGCGTGTCTGCTTGCGGTGGGCGAGATACGACGTTGCTGGGAGGACTGTTGACAAGATCCTTGCTGGCTCAAAGAGGTGTGAAATGGCAATGAATGATCAACTGAAAGGAATGCGTGCAAACAGATCTGATTATACCCAGGCTACACATCGTTTACGGAATTTGAAAGAGCGAAGTAGCGCGAAGGAGAAGTTTAATATCTGTAGAAAATTGTCCCAACCCCTCATCGCTTTGAGATCTGGCTGTTGAATTTGTTTTCTGAAAGAACGCGTGAGAAATTGATTACCGACTTAACTGATCAGGTTAATTAGCATTGAATGTGTTTGTATGATGAATTCGATGTGGTGTTGTTTATGAATGATTGCCGAGAGAAATGCCATGTTGTTGTTTCCTTTTCATTTTTGCAACCTGCACTGCACTCATCGCAATATTTCTTGCACTCATACGTGCAAAACATGTTGAAAGCTACCACGCTGCTAGTTGATGCACACTTACCTACATGTCATCAGGCTTGTTTGCACCACACAACTATTGCGTGTGCCCCACTTCTTTTGCGTTCAGGCTACGTTTTCGAAAGTTAAACCCGGGTTAGTTGCATTTACACTACAAAAATCTAACCTGGGTCAACTTAACCCACTGGTAAAATGTGGCCCAAAATGCTCAAAACCATCCAATTTTTATACATAGCTACCGTACTTCATTTTTCATGGTGACGCTTTTTCATTCAAAACAGTTTCATTTCACCAAACTACGAAATATGCATTTATTTCCTGCTGGATAATTACCGAGTATGTAGTATAGAGTTTTCGTAAATAAGAGATGGTGTATTTTGTCCACCGGTCCATTTTGATATCATTACTCACAATGATAGTTGACAGCAGACCAATGACGCGTTATGGCATAGCATTGATGACAACTTGGTTCTATTCCATATTTTATGCTCATGATGCAGCTCATTCGATTCAGGTTTGAGAGTTTTTTTGCAGGCATCGGTTTTACTGCTCACCTACCTCTATTTTTCTGTGGATTTTCCTTTGCAGTTGCACTATTTGGCAAGATTGACATTTTGTCAAATGTCATTACTTCAAGAAGCTCATTTCTGTTGGGCGCTATATAATTTTGTGGTTTGTCATTTCGCCAAGCATTCTGATGTGCGAGTCGCGATATTTACAGCCATAACTTTTTTTATTATCTATCTACTGTTTAATATCATTTAATGTATTTAATGTGATACTGTTCAATATGAAGCTCTATTTTTGTAATTATTTTATTTGAATTAGCTGGTAGTATACATAACAAGCGACAAAAATCCTTGGACACTTGCGATATTCGCAGATATCGCACATATCCTTCATCCCCTCCTTGCCCAAGACAGTCTTATACAATATCGATGAAGTTCCTTTTCAACGATAGTCATCCTTCGTGAGTATTATTCAGCTTATTTCTTTTCTGCCATTGATTGTATATTGGCATTTTCCATTTCATTGCATCTGACCAGTTTTTACTTTCTCTTTATCGATATTACAATCCCTTTGAAGGGCTCTACATTTTCATATCCTTTCCATTTCAGTCATTGCTATAATAAATATTAATAGTTCCATCCATTCCCCGAGCACACGGTCCATGGAACCCCCGATCCCCGATTTCCATTCCAAAGTTGTTCCAGGTCCATGGTTTGGTTCAGATAAAGAGGGCTTTCAACTTATAACAAGAGATATCCCTATCTTAAGATTTGCGCTAGATAGTGCAGATTATTGACTAGTGGAATGAGAGTGATCAGATGGTTGTTTAATGTTAAATTCAGACTGATGGAAATTAAGAAAAACTATTGCTCTTTTGAAAAATTTTTGTTTGAAGCTGTTTTTTGAAACTATTTGTGGCAGCAACCTTAAATAAAAACATCCCTTTCTCACAGCTCGGCGGGATATTAGCCGCCATGACAGACACTTTTGTTGCGTTTTGTTACATTTCTGTGGAACTGTGAAAGCATTCATATGCTAATTTCTGCGCATATATTTTCCCGGGTGTTTCGTCAAACTCGCGCAGATATGTCTGGCAACCCAAATCAGGATGCTTATTGTTATGGATGTAAAATGCAGCATGCTCATTGGCCGGGCTCTCTGCTCTCTTTTGTGACGTTGAAAACGTACTTTACATGACATCCGGTTGAGCGAATGCATTTTAATATTTGCATTGCTGCTTCGCAGCGCGCAAATCAATGATTTTATAATGATGTTGAGTCGAAATTAGTCTTTTTCACCTATTTTTCATAATGAAATTGATCTTTACGCTTTTGTTTGTTATTTTAGGCAATGTTCGGCAAATAAAGATATTTACACGTATTGGAAAGGTAGTACGTTAGGTCGATTTTCTGGTTGTTATATTTATCTGAAAATTATTTCTGAACCTCTCCGATATTTCTGGTCTAAATGTGTTAATACAACTGCCTAGTGTATGTTAATACCTCTAGGAAATCGATGCTGATATTATCTGACTAATATATGCTCAAACCTCTTGTTAAACTATGCTGATATTTCTTGCTGAAATGTGCTGATATTTCTTTCTAATCGTTGCTGATACCTTTGGCTAATCTGTTCTGATTTCTCTGACTAGTTACATATTGCTGTAAAGATTTATTTAACAATGATTTCTGATTTTTCAGTGTGATCATTGAGGAAAAGAAAATCCAAGAAAGCAAATGGCATCTATGTGATAGGAAATATTCTGGCAGGTATACCAACTTTTTAATATATTCCCACACACAATATCAATACCATTTTAAAATGTTTATAGCACATGGCCCCTTGTGGAGGCACCGTAATAAACGCATGCGTACTCAAATTATTCCCACGTCTAATCTTCATCAACATATCCCTTGGAACATGGATAGGCATCTGTTCCATTGGTGACCTTTGCCTGTGCCAAATGCCACTGGGAAATTTTGCTTGCTTTCGGCCGGAGAACACTGATCGCGAAGGTCGAGAGATCCACAGTAGTGATTAGTATCTCCATTGGCAAAATGTGTAAACAGGGTGAGCTTTCGTGGCTGCTCGGCACGTGGCACAGGTTCCCCCGGGGAAGGTAGGATTTCGCCGTTTTTTTGGCGAAATTTTATTGGAACCGGGTAATTTTCAAAAATATTTGATTAAGTTTCAACAACAAATTCTACTTACTTTTGATGACTTATTAAATTATTTGTTGAAGGCCAATCGAAACTTTGACAAGAAAAGTCTTGACCATGAGTAATACTCATCAACAGTCCTGACTTCTCAGCCAAAAGTTCCGATGCCTTCATTAAATGCATATATTGGTGAAATTGTGCCACTGAAGTCACCACACTAACATCTTGTTTTGCATGTGGGAACTGATAGGATGCGCATGCGTTATTGTGACGCGTTTACATTTATCTATGGTGTAATGCATACCTGAGTGTCATTTCCGGTATTATTACCGAATATGGTATTATCAAATGAACCCCGTGACTTCCTGTCTGCGCAAATGCGCACAATTGAGCATAAGAACCTGTGCACATGGAAGTTTCAACCTTTTTGTCTTCTTCAGGCAGTGAGGAGAGATGGTCATGCAAAAGATAAGATGGTGGAAAAGTGAAGCCGATATGAACCCCTTTGGCTCCTCAAAGGCTTGACTACAGAGAAAGCAAGCAAAAATGACAGCAACTGATCATATGTGATACAAATTCCTGCAGAAAGAAGAACACCCTAAAGCTTCTGTCGTCGAGAAGAAGGTAGCTACGTTTCTTAGCCGCAAGATACTTTTATTCATGCACGCAGGCCTAACCCTGTGCTTTCAGGACCACGAAATCTCGTCGCCATCTGCAATTTCATTATTCGCCATCATGTTCGTTTTTGGGTTCGTTATCTGTTTTCTTATGTTGTTTTATATAGCCAATTCGAAGCATTTTTATTGACTTCATCTGTTCTATCTGTTTGAATCTATATTTCTTTTCGATAGACGAATGAATATTGGCTGCAGAAGTTGCTGCTTTCATAGAATCAATGGAATTGCATCTTTTAGGCCCAATGTAAGTTATTCTGTGAATCATTTTACATTCGAGAGAACATGACATTTACAAGTCGCGAGTTGACCATGACTTGCGCCAAAATACTTCCATGATGATAATTTTATTCAAACTTGACAGTATAACTATCGAGAAAAACCACTTTTTGAACTTATCAAAGTTGTCTTTTCATGAAATAATTTGAAATTATTTTTACTTTTAGTTATCATATATCAACAAAGTTGGACAAGAAATGGACGAAAATGTTAACAAGAGACGAATTTAAAAGACAATATTAACCAGAGCAGCAGATGACTAATTTCTTCAAATTTTGATATCATAGTTTGCGAATATACGAATACATATATGAATAATACTGACAGTTTCAATTCTTCATGTGCTTTGATAAATGTTCTTTCTTCTTAAATAAATAGTTGTCAATTCTCTTTCTTCTTTTCTTCAATTGTATTACCACAGACAATGACCTCGATTTGGTAGTTTGGGCCACTTTGAGACGAAATAGCTACCTCGGTACACAGGTTTAACCATACAGCTATAAACGTTGATCCGAACTTCATAGCAGTACGAGTGAAAAGGCGTCAAAATAAAAAAGCAGGAATATAAAAACCACGTGTTAATCAGCTACATAAAAAAAGTAAAGCCAATCGTCACTTCCTCCCACCTTTTCAGACTTATATTTCTATACACCTTCGTCCATTCCTAATAACCCCCGTGCGTCTTCCTCTGCAACCCTGACACTGCCTCCAACTACTTTCTTCCCAGGAAGAATCATTCTCCGAGTAGACCGTTTCTTACTATCTTGTTCAGCCCGTCCTTGCACTGCCTGTGGACCTGCTGACCTCTATTCGGCCCCTCGTTTTATAAATTGCTATTCCTTCCCCCGTAACGACTGTTTTGTTGTTGTAATGCTATCGGTGGCCTTGAAAATGAAATTTCACAAAGTTATACCCTCCTGCTTCGCAGTACCTGTGGCTGCTCAGTCAAGCGTAAAATCAAATGAATTTGCTTTTTCGATAACCTTCCACTGTGAAAATGGCATTTGATACAAATTTCAGAAATTATTTGCTTTTATAAACATGCGATATCCTGCAAAATGTCTGTAAAGGGACGAAATTACGCCGCAAAATTCATTGCATCAAGCTTAATTGTCCTATTATTGGTTGGAATTTGCGAAACTAAACGAGAAGAACAACAACAGAAAATCATCCTGCTGTCGTTTGACGGGTTCAGATGGGACTACAAAAACAGCAGCCATTACAACATGACCAATCTTCACAAACTCATCACAAATGGTGTAACTGTAGATCACGTCCGCAATGTATTTCCCACCGATACGAACCCGAACCACCAAAGCATCATTACGGGCCTTTATCCGGAACACCACGGCATAATCGACAACCGGATGTTCGATGAGCGGAACGGCACTAAATTTGACCCGGAGACTACAGAAGAGAGGTGGTGGAACGAAGCCACGCCGATCTGGATCACAAATGAACAGCAGGGTCATCGAAGTGCGGTTTGCTATTGGCCGGGCGCCAACGTTCGGTTCAACGGAACTTGTCCTCCGGTCTTGAGAATCAATAAGACATCATCGAATTTCGGATTCCACGATAGGATTGATCGGGTTTTGAAATGGATGAAGGAGAATGAAAACGTTACATTTGCAGCTGTACATTTCGACGAACCGGATAAAACAACGCACGAACACGGATCGGATCCGAAAAGACATCGGGATAAGGGACGATTAGTGACTGCTTTATCAAAATTGGATATTGCTTTAGGATATTTAATCAACAAGCTTAACAAAACTAAATTGAATAAAGAAACAAATATCATAATCATTGGTAAGTACAGCAAATGATACACCTTTGGTTCTTCCGAACATCCGCATTGGTCGTTTACAATTCCCCTCCTTTACCACCGCTCTGCTATGCTTAAATTATGTTTCCTATTAACTAATCGTCCGTTTATTGTTGTCTTCTTCTCTACCAAATACCTACCTATTCTTAACCCCCCCCCGTCTGAAAATAGGTAGGTATTTTAAATCGATACCCGTTCTGATATCTACCTATTCTTATACCCTACCCCATCCCAAGACCTTCTTCAAAAACGATCTACTTTGTTTATAATACCATCCCTATCAACTACTAAACATTTTATACTATTTTCAACCAACTATCTACCTTTTTCATACTGCTTCCCTTTAAAGCAGTCTAACTTTTTCATACTGCTTCCACTAAACAATCTACCTTCCTTATACCACATCCCCTTCCAGCTGGGTACTTATCATTCCAAACCACACCTTCCTCAAACTATCTCTACCAACTTCCAACATTGAATTAGCTTTCTTCTGTTGCAGGAGACCACGGTGGAGTTAACACGAATCACACGAGAGTGATAAACATTGACAAATTCATAAATGCGACAAAAGTGACAATACGGTGCATGATTGGCTTCACGTTCACATCGATATGGCCACAAAAAGGCCACTTAAAGCGGCTGTATACAAAGCTCAAAGACAAGCATCCTCACTTAAAAGTCTATTTAAAAAAAGACATCCCGAACCGGTTTCATATCAAAAACAATAATCGGACTGCTCCGCTGATTTTGCTACCGGACCCGGGCTGGGTTGTAAAGACGAAATTTCAGCCAATCGAATACTTGAACGGGAATTTCTCCAGAGGGGAGCATGGGTATTCAAGCGAATGCAGGGATATGAACCCAGGTTTTGTTGCCTGTGGTCCGACTTTTAGACATGGTGTTAAAAAGGAATGGATAAATACAGTTGACTTGTATCCGCTTATGTGTCATATACTTGGAATTAAACCGCTGAAAAACGACGGAAAATTTCAGCGGGTGAGAGAATTCCTCAAGAACTCAGTGTAAACAAAACTTTGACTTTCTAATAATTCTCTACATAAGAAACGCCATGGCTGGAAGAGCAGAATTGTAAAAACTCCTCGGATACTTTTTGTAAAAATTTTCTCATTTTGGTTACTTTTTCAATTATCACATTTTCCTACCTGTTGCCAGGCAGCTATTATCCAACATCATTTTCACTCTGTCTAAAGTTCCATTATTAGGTCGAGGCTTGATATTCAAAATGGCGCACATCATGGAATAAACATCAACCATTTGCAAGCTGTCGAATGTTTGGCCCTGTTTAAAACACGGACCAAAAGCGAAGAATCCCGGATGCATGTCCTTGATGAGGTTGCTATAGCCGTGGTCACCACGCCTGAAATAGTCCAGGTCAAACACGATGTGACCGACCTGCCCGGTCTCAATCAACCATCCGCGATCAGCCAGCAGGATTAACGGCGCGGTTCGCTTGCTGTGTTTAATGTGCATGCGCTCTGGCAAGTCTGCCTTCAAATACACCGTCATGTGCGCATGCGCGTGACGTAGCTTGTTGTAAACCGTCGTTAAGTGACCGGGTTTCGGGTAAACGGAGACGAATGTCATGCCAACAGTATCTCGGACGTGTTTGCTCCAATCGAGGTAATCACTCAGCCGTATGATTCTCCTGTTACTGATTTCCGTGTAGCCATGATCTCCTGATAAACACAGATAAAGCTTGGAATTTATATGTAAGAAAGTTAAATTAACAGATTCTCATGCTTAAAAATAAAAACGAGCTTTAATACTGGATCAATAACATTGATAGAAACCGTGCCACTGGTCTGACCATGTTCGAAAGTGTCCGCGTAAATGGGGAAATGCTCTGGTCGTTAGAAAGCACATTAAACGACCAGCCCTTCGTAAAACTGTACGACATTCAGATCAATGATTTAAGTTTGGCTTACCAATCACAATTACATTGACTTGATCCTGCAAGCTCAAAGCGGCAATACGGTTTTTCAAATGACCAAATACACCATCAAGTTGACGACATGTTTCTTCTATTTTGCTGATCGATGTCCGCTCTCCGGTTTCATGCTTCAATGTATCCGGTTCTTCGATATACAAAGCCACGAATGTCAAACCAGGCTGCTGTAACCAATGCAATGCGATATCAACTTTGTCCGTACTTGGAACTATATTATCAGCATTTACTCCTTCGCTGTTTCCCGCGTCTGTAAACGTTGGTGAAATTCCGCGTATCTTCACGTTGTATCCCGGCCAATTCGACACGCCACTCTTGTGACCCTGTTTCTGGTTGGTCACCCATATTGGTTCAGCCTCGTTCCACCACTTCGAATCGGTGGTCTTTATGTTGAACTTTTCCCAAGTCGTCTGGTCCAACATCTGATTATCGATAATCCCGTGACTCTCTGGATACAGACCGGTCACTGTAGTGTAATGATTCGGGAACGTGTTGGTCGGGAATACATTTTTAACATGCGAAACGCCAACTCCTTGTTGCTGTAGCGAAATGATGTTTGGAAGCAAGTGTTTGTGCTTCGATATGAAGTCCCAGCGCAATCCATCTAGACTGATTAGAAGAAGTTTCTGGTGAAGTTGTACGCTTGTGTCATGCTTCTTGTGAGGTGGCATTAATAACACTATTTGATAGCAACTCGAAATCAGCAGGATCAGGATAAAAATCGACTGATTCATTCTGCATAACAAGTTTTTCAGCAAAACAAAATAACATATATTATATTGATTAACACCGTCAAAAAAGAAGTAATTAATAGGCTGTTTTTCAGCGGTTCCGTTTCTAAACGATGACAAATTCTGCTTGACAGTGAACAAGAAGTAGATCCAGTATTACCAGCCTGAGCGTGGTGTGACGAACTGAATCAGACTTTCCTCAGTACAACAAATCTTCGGATAGTCAAATAGCTACGTGTTTTCTATTACTTATATATCTATTACGTGTTTTCTATTACTTATATGATACTTTGACAATCACCTGTTTGTTGTACAGGTAACTTTGATCTTACCATCAACAGCTCCAACATGGCCGGTAGTATGATCGAGAAAAATGGTTTCTTGATGATGTTTGATCGCTTTATTTTCTCTCTGACTTGAGTGAAGTTTCGAAGGAAGCTCCCTTCATCGAGCCTCTCCACCATTTTCTCAAACCTCCTTCTTCGGGTTTCTTCGCAGTTTCAATTTCATCCGTGTTTTCCTGGAGTAGCTGTCCATTTGATGGTGTATTTTGTCGTGAGCCCAAATGTTGGTGAGAAAAAACAAGCTAGTCTGGGTCATGTTCCTTCTGAACGAGAAACCACTCTGGCCTAAAAAATTAGCTCCTGCGATAAAATGTCTTGATCATCAAAACCAGCATAGCAACAGAACCCAACATAACAACACTCGACCCAAAAGGGGCAGAGATAGCGAGTGAATAGTGAAACGTCCATCCTAGGCGCCCAAAGAGGCAATTTTGGTTGTTGTTTGATTATGGTATAATAAAGGATATTTTTATTCTGATATTCTTATGATGGTATAATGAAGGATATTCATATTATTCTACACGGTTAGGATATTCTTATTCAAAAGGCAACTCTTCAGAAATTTGAACATTAACATTTCATTTCATACAACATTTCATCAACATTTTTGATGAAATGTTGATGCAAATTTTTGGTACTAAAATTAAGCAAAAAATTAAGAAACTTAGGTCCAAATCAAACGTCGCTCTTCTCATGCGCCGAATCTAATAGCTACATTAGGTGCATGAGAAGAGCGACGTCTGACTCAATTAAGTGCAACAGAATGAATTAGGTGCTGCAGAATCGATTTGGAGCGACTGAGGCAGTCGCATATGCGATTCTGGAGCAACTTCAAGTCAAACGTCGCATTTTTCATGCGCCGAATTCAATGCATAAATTATTACTATCAAAATATAATTTATTTTTGTTTGAAAACGAGGCAAGTCATGCGCAGTGTTGTTTTTTCGGAGCTTCGGCGCCAAACGAAATCAAGATGGCTTCGTGTTTACCAAAGATTTCAGAGTGTCAAATTTGTTTCGGCGAGACAAAGTACATCTGCATAACATGTGGAGTTGCAGTATGCAATAAATGTGGCATTCCAGAGCTAAATGAAAACACACGAGGGTGGCTAGCATCAAGAAGCCGCGTTGGGTACTGCAGTAGGGATTGTGAAATTCCACCAACAACAAACAACAGTTACAGTACAGAGACCTTTGAATTTCCTATAAAAAGGACAACGAGCAGCTCCCCCAAACAAAGCGATACTTTGCATCTACAAGTGCCATTAGAATAACTGAATAAAAATTGTTAAAGTTGTGATATTCTTTTCTGGCAGCTGCACCTCCTCGGGGGGCATTTTATTGGTATATGGCAACCATCAACCGCTGCCCAGCTATATGGAAACTGCCAAAGCTCTTCTGTGTTCATCATCTTATCCTTAAATTCTTCTTCTGTTTTAGGCATGTGTTTAACTACACATTCTTTCCATAAACATGACACTATAGCTTCAGTGACTTCGTTCACAATCGTGGTTACTGTGGACCGGCCTAATCCAACCATTTCCGAAGTGCTGTATAGATAATCACCTCTACCAAGACGGTAGAGACATATTGCCAGGCGAAATTCAGGGGATACAGGCTCTTCGCATAATGTCTGCCTCTCAAGCTTATGCCGAATTCTAGACAGAACAAAATTAAAGGTTTTTCTTGAAATGCGGAAAGTTTGCTTGAAACGTTTTTCGTTGTAAGTGTTCCACACCATTTGCCACCAACCAGTATTTCTTGGCAGCCTTCTTGCTATTCGACCAGAAGATCTCCTTGACTCATTATTTGATATCAAAAGCATGACGGCAAGAAATAGGGCCTTAATCATTAATTGTCTTTGATGTATAGCCACAACAATACCATTTTCCCAAAACCTGCGTCGTCTACGGCTTTCAGTAATCAGTACTTGCGTTTTCGTCCGGTCCGTGGGAGCCATGTTGAAAAAGAGAATTTTTGGTTGCTATAGTTATCACATACACCTTCGGGGCCTGGGTGAGAGAAATCAATAATTGGGAGCGACAAGAATCAACAATTAGGTTCGACGTATGACACAGTGTCGCTCCAGAGCCGCTCCACTGCCGCACCTAATTATATTTAGTTCGGCGCATGAGAAGAGCGACGTTTGACTGGGGCCTTAGTGCTAATCCTGGGTTTCAAATTCTTACAAAAAATGGCGCGTGTACGCAATGTCGGCTGTCCCGAATCACGACAAGGTTAAACCACAGTAATAGAATGAATAGAATGCGGACACTAAAACAAGGATTGGAAAATGCACTAACGCATTTTGTTCATAAAGCAACTGCTTTATAAGCAAGGCAGTACTCGGCAAGGCAAAAAGTTAAGCAATTTTAGTACTGGATTGAAGACTGCTAAGCCATTTGAAAAATTGTATTTTCAGTATTTAACAGGAAATGTGAACTGACACCATCTTCTTAACAGGAATAACCTGTGCATAATCTATTTTCAAAAAACACGAACAAAAAGTTAAGCAATTGCTAAGCAATGTTGAGTACTCAAATTTGCCCTCCAGCAACTTTTAGTACTGAGCCCCAGTTGAAATTGCTTATATAAAAAAATGCGTGTAACACAAGAATGGAATGAAACGCCCACCAACTGGTGTTTGGATTCTGGATCATGTCGTATTTCTCGACAATGCTTGAAAACACCAGTCAATCGCCCGTGTAAACACGAAATGAAAATAACCAGGCCAGGCCAAGCATACAACTGGTTGAAGAAAAGCATTGGGTAAAGAAATATATTGAAATGCTATACAGACAACGAGACAACGAGATGCTCTATCAAACAAATGCCGTAACATATATGAAGAGGACTTTTGAAAACAAGTAACGCTTGCATGCTCAAGCTTTATGCAGCGGGAGAAAATAATCACAATTAGAATCAAGATATATTGAATGATAACAAATGATGCGGCCTGGATGTTTCCAAATGAAACTACTGGTAGTATCGTATATTTTGATGAATGTAATTTCGAGATCAGCAGTAACTGAATCGATAGTGATACAAGACGATCTGGACAATGAGCCAGTGAAAAATGGTGGAGAGAAAGAACAACAGAAGTTATTGCTTATTAGTTTGGATGGGTTGCGCTGGGACATGATATCCAAGAACAGGGCGCTATTCCCGCACATCACCAAGTTGCAACGCTTGGGAGTATGGGTGAAGGACGTTGAGAATGTGTTCCCGACCAATACCTTCCCCAACCATTATAGCATTGTCACAGGGCTGTATCCGGAAAGCCATGGAATCGTGGACAACGAAATGCTGAACATGGAGACCGGTGAAAAATTCAGCATGAAGTCGCGGGAGCCGAAATGGTGGAACGAGGCTGAGCCAATATGGGTGACAAATCAGAAACAGGGGCATAGTAGCGCTGTGCTACACTGGCCTGGCTTCAATGTGCGGATACGTGGATTACTGCCGAGCCATTCCAGTGAGATAAACAGTAGTTCTGGTGTGCCGCTTTACGAAATGAACAAGGGCAAAATCGATCTCACCCTGGAGTGGCTCCAGGAGCCAAGCGTTACGTTTGCGGCCGTGTACTTTGAAGAGTTCGACAAATTGTCACATGATATTGGGGACCACGACGTGCTGACTCAACAGAATGATACGAAGAATAAATATAAAATAGAAAAAATGAAACAAGTTTTCAAAGACACTGACAAAACAATGGCCTACTTGAAAGAGCAACTGGAACTGTTGAACATGGATAGCAGAGTGAACGTTATTTTCATAGGTAAGAAAACGACAGCGTTTAGATGAATAACATACCAACCAAGTAAATTCACAGCTGATTAAGAGCGAAATCGAATACGAATCAATTGACAAGAGTTCACGACATGATTGTGCTGAAAACAGCACTCAAAAGTAGCATCCAGCGCGTCCCCCTGCACGATAATGCCACACAACAGGCCTTTAAATGTATCCATTGCCCCCATACGGGGGTGGAAATAACATCCAGCGGCCTTGACCGATAAAAAACCTTAGTGGAACAAATAATGCATGGATAACGACGCTACGCCCTCCTTCCGTTTCCTGAAAATAACAGGCAACTATAAGTACCACATCAAGTCGGGTTAAAACTGACACTTTCTGGTTGTTTGCACAAGGTGTAAGAGCCTGTTTATAGGGGAAAATGCCAGCCCTCCTAGCCGGGCTAGCTCTCCTAAGAGGGCTGGATTTGCATGCTTGTTTATATGAGAATTTTCCAGCCCGCTTGGGAGGGCTGGAGGCACGAGAGCAAACATTTTCACAGCTATTCCTTCAACCAAACTTGAGATTTATAAACCAAATCTGAAATTGTAGGTTTTTAAAAGTTGTTTGTTCTCATATGTGGGTTTTTACTGTATTCTCAACAGTCTTCATGCTTTGATAGGTGACCACGGGCACACGGGAGTGACGCACAAGAAGATCATACGACTGAATGATTACATCGATGTTAACACTGACATCAGAGATGCATTGGGCATGACATTCGTATCAGTCTTCCCTAAAGCCGGCCAGCTGTCAACTGTTTACGACGAGCTACGCAATGCGCATGCGCACATGAAGGTGCACTTGAAGGAAGACCTGCCGAGCCATATGCACATTAAGGAGAACAAGCGAACAGCACCGTTGTTGTTGCTGGCCGATCCAGGCTGGCTGATCGACGCGGGAATACACGATTACTACACGTTCAGGCAAGACGAGTTCGAAAGAGGTGAGCATGGATACAGTCATCTCTTCAAGAATATGCATCCGGGGTTCTTCGCGTTTGGTCCGTGTTTTAAGCATGGCAAAGAGTTTAATAAAATACGGATGGTCGATATTTATCCATTGATGTGCGAGTTGTTACACATTAAACCTAGGCCTAATAATGGATCGTTGGACAGAATGACAAAGCTTTTGAACAAAGATTGCCTGACAAGACTAGTAAATGAGGACGGAATCGAAAGCAAAAGTTCTGTTTAGCCCATGATGCATAACAAATTTTTCTACGAAATGTGCAGCTATATTCTGGCAATTCATGAAATGATTTTGCTACAAAACGTGCAGCTATACATATCTTGGAAATTCGTGGAAAGTTGTTACTACGAAATGTGCAACTATACTTTGGCGATTCATAAAATAATGTTGTTACCACAAAACTTGCAGCTATATCTTGGCTATTTACGGAGCAGTACATTTATGAAATTTGACTAATTTATAATGCAATGTATAAAACTATTTTCTTTTAATTCACACAAGCTATACTTCACAAATTTGGAAAACCATGACAACTGAAGTATCAAAATTTCACACCTTCAGAAAATTTGTAATATTAACACGTGGATGACACAATGATGACAAAACAGGGCTTAAATGACTTCGATTTATTGGTCAGTTCTGTGCCTCTCGGTACTCCGGCGTAATTTTACAAAATACTTTAAATAAATAACGTTACTCGGTACCTTAATTCATTCAGTCAACATCAATGCGGTTACCTAGTTCCTCCATCTGATCTAGAATCAAAACGAAAAATATGTTCAAAAAATTGCTCATTGATTGTAGAATAAAGTGGCTGCATCGCGGGAGTAACATGTAAGTTAATATATGACCAAGCAACCCCTGAAGTTCTCTATAAAGTAATAACAGCCAGACCAGTGCCAAATGTCTTTAATCCAGGGGTAACATACAAGTTCTGTACATATTAATATACATGACAAGCAGTGGCTTTCTTTTCATTCAGGAGGATGCAATGTAATGTAACATAATGTCATACCTCTGCTTAGGTTTTCAATGGTGCAAATTTTAGCAAAAAACTCTTCGATTAAACTCGTTGGCAAATCTAACGTTTTCATCATGTGCAGAAATGATCTGTTGAGATAAAAATTAAATTAATTAAAACTAAAAATGATCAAACAAATTTAACGAGATTTGACTCGCCTCAGAGTTGAATTCTAGATGGCCTACCCAAGATGCCCGAATGCAGAATGTTCTTCAGTGTAGTTAACTTCTTTCCTTTCCTCTTCATTCAAAGAACTCCAACTCCTAAAAATACAACATTCGAAAGGTCATATATTTCCTTTTCGAGCATCAATAAGTTAATTTTAATTTCGCCTGTTGATTTATTGGAATTCCTTGGGGTGGCAAAATTACCCCCAACCCCCATTTTCGACTTGATTTTAAGAGTGCCTTAGTTTTAGCTCATTCACGATCAGAAACTTCATGAATTTGAAAAATCTTCAAACTTCCAATAATCTATAGGTTATAAGACCAGCTATCAGAGCCAATAATTTATAGGTTACAAGACCAGCTATCAAAGCCAAAAATCTATAGGCTATAAGACCAGCTATCAGAGCTAATAATCTATTAAGACCAGCGATAATATGTTCTCTATAGCAAAAGGTCCCCGTAACATCTCAATGTTCTTAGCGTCGTGTAACCAATAAGTTAAGGTTCATCAGGAATTTGAGACAGAAACTGTCTAAGCCATTCGTCGAAAACGTCGAATAAATCAGCGGAAAAAGTAAAAACCAGCATCTCAACAAGAAAACGGAAAGCTGCTAAAAAGGCAGATATAATTTCTTCTTTAGCAACATATGTACATCATATACAAATTTGTTAAAGGTCATGAAAACACACCCTTTTTTCGGTCTTTTCTTTCTTTCATTGTCAACAGCAAACAAAAAAGCAGACGTCCAGAATCGAATAGATTTCCTAAAAAATATAATTAATACAAATTAACATTAAAAGAAGCACAATCTATATCAGAAGCTCTTTGTTTTTTGTGAACTTAAAGCAGCCCTTTGGCATGAAATCTTTCCCTGCAGCAGATGTCATTGCAGACATTTGCTGAAAGGCAATAATAGCCATCGATACAGGAATAGGGGGGCCAAGGAGGGCAGCCGCCCCTTTGCCGGTTCTTCAGGGACACAGGGGCACAAGAATTCCCTTTTCTGAATTATTACCACCTTTGTTTTACAATGAAAAACTGTCAAAACGTGAAAAAAGAACTGAAACAGAATGATTTAGAGCAAAACATACAAACATTTTTATAAGGAATGTAGTTCAAGGCCTTCTCAGTTTACAATATATAGCATTTTGTATTTAATGCCATGTCCAAAAGTGCCCTTCAAAAAAACCTGACTACATGTGCCCCAGTGTGCTTTTGGCATCCCTGATTATAGCTCATGTTTGCATCACTTACCAAATTGCCTGGTCTTTGAGAAAATTGTAGATATACTGCTTAGCAGGCTCTTTAGGTTTACCTGAATTGAAAAATAAAGTGGTTACAACTGCATAAAATGGTAAAATGCCACAAATACAGCTGCCATTACAGCAATACATTATTGAGTTTGGCTGCAGCCTTATCTGACAAGAAAGAATAATTTAGTTGGCAATGTTTCGGGAGATACTGAGAGAAGTAGAAATGTCACCTACCCTAAATTATCCTGATCAGGACATGATAAATCATTAATGATATGAACGCTGAATAGACAAACCAAACCAATATCTTCACGGTGATGAGAAAGGATTGAAAATGTGTCTTTTTAAAGACAATCGGACTCACCACCTTGAAATCCTGATATCTGGTAGAATGTAAATGACATGTTTAGGAGTTTTGTAGCTGGTTCAAAGTCATCAGAAGTACTGCATCTACAAAAACAAAAAACTCAATCAAATGGTTTTTAAATGTAATTTAAATTGATCTTGTTTAAACACTTTTGACAACAAATAATTCGTGTTAAAGATAGCAGCAACTACGATCAGCTAAAAATTCTCTACGATAGAACGGGATAGAATAACATCTTAAAGTATAAAAAACTACTCACTCAAATAAAACTATTGCAAAATATTGAACCAATCTGAGAAACGTTACTTCTTCAACTTCCTTGAAATCAACACGCTAAAAGCAATATTCAAGTAAAATTAATTTTTAAGCAGCAATTAACCTCCTGCCAGGTCTAAACTGAATTGGAAATAACTCAACCCAAAAATGAGTCATATACAACTTGTGGTTAACCTTTCATTCAAAGACTTAGAATTTAAGTGAGACAAGGTTTTAATCATTGAAAGCTTTCTGTTATCAATGTTAGTATTCTTGCAAGAAGCAAAAAAAAGTGATGAAAAGATATAACTTACCTTGGAATCAATGAATCTTGAGAACCATAGGCGTGCTATGCTGTGCTGAAAACATAACAATTAAATACAATTAGCTGTTAAAATGTTTATACATAAAAGGTACTATTTTCATACAACCCCTCAAGAAAGCCAGAAATGTCTTTGGCTTACGGAATATGTAGCTTGCCTAATTAAGGGTAGATTGTTTCATGGTGAAATTTAAAAGACCATACTTTTAATTATATTATGGGTAAAGCTGTTATATGTGTGAATTTGTTATACCTGACAAAGCAGCCCGAAATCTGACTTCTTCTGTTGAGTAATTGTGCAACTAAATGTCAAAAATGTGTAAGTAAATTATATTACTTTCATAAATAAGCAACCAGGTTTGTCAAATATACACACATTTTTTTATAAAGAAACAACCTCAAGGCCTGGTTTTTAAAGCTCTTTATTTTAGGACCCATTTTGACCAAATTAGAGTAACTAAAAGCTCCTAAACAAATCTAATAACTCAATATAGCATAGACACAAGGAGGAACAAGTAAAATATTGACACATGCATGATTCTCAGTTAGTGAAGGTGATAAAATAGGTGAATTTGAAAAGTTCCTTTAGTGGAATAAATTCTGAAATAAATGTTCGGGCCCCTTATACATGTGTGGTGTAGGTTTCTTATAAAAGAGCTCTTTATATAAAAAAAACCTTGTACCATGGAGAGAAAACATCTTTTACGAATCCTTTCATGAACTTCTCGCACTCCGTGTCAAACATTGAAGTTTCTTCATCATAGTCAATGGAAAATGCTGCAAAAAAATAAAAAGTTTTAATCATGGTTTTATCCCTGAATAATCATTCTCTGTGGTATGCATGCATTTAGGCCTATATGCCTCAAACTTGTTGCAAAACTCATAACTTGCCCTTTTGCTTCTTCGGCATATTTTGTTGAGCATCTAGGATCTTTTCTCTACTTGCTTTTGGCATTCTTATTTGTTATTATGGCTGTGCGCACAGCTACGCTATGGATAAAAAAAGTAATAAAAGTCCATGTTATCGGCGTTGCGACGACATGCAGCCATTCTTCGGGATGCATAAAATGCAGAAATCCTAGGGCTGTAAAACAAATTAATAACACCAGCAAAAGTACAATCAAGCTGCCCACAAGTAAAATTATGCAAACACATAACGTGCAATTCAAGAACATATGTATATGGTTTGGTATTTCTATCTACGAAAAATAAAAGGAAGCTAAGCTAGGGCAATACGCAATAAATAATTTGTCTCTGGTGGTGTAAAGCACTTTCCACATGGATGGATAGGCCAATCAAGCTGTATCCTTGAAAGCTAAACCGTAACATTTCAAAACGTAAAAAGAGCAGCAAGTTTGTCCAATTGTGAAGATAATTAAAACTTACCAGACTTATTTGTGAAAGTTCAAGGCAAAGAAATGACTTTCATATTCGAATTTTGTGTTCAACATAAACATTTCGTTTCGTTTCGTTGGTTTGTCATTTCCCCTTCGTTTCCGACTTGACGACTGATGACTTTTTCCTTCTTCCTTTCACGTCCACCAAATGACGTCAGAGGCACAAGCTTCACACATTTCGTTCCGCATAAATATCTCTATCCTTTTCTATGCGGTCCGGAATGATGGTTTTGCAACGGCTCGATCCGGTCTGAGATCACAAGAAACTACCGTATTTGCTCGAGTAAGCGCCGCCCCCGAATGAGCGCCGCAGCTATCTTTTTTGTAAGTGCGGCGCTTAATCGAAAAGCATCTACAGTCATTAGATTGAAACTGGAAAACAACTGGCTCAGGTTCACTCGAGTAAATACGGTAACCGAAGGCGCCTTCGCTTTTCCTTCTCCTTGAAATTGCTTACATGAAGTAATCATCATACATGTTGCATTGTGGTATCAAGAATCCAACAGTAAGCAGATTGTTTAGCTTAAAGCTTAACTTTTAAATTGTACTGCCTAAAATTTACAATTTTATGCTCTCAATAAGATTCGTTGATGAAAACCCTTTTTTAATAAGCAAAATAATCTACATGTGGATTACAGTTAAAGTTGTGTTAAATTCCTCCCTCTTCGAGTGAGCACTCCTTTTGTTACTAAAATTAATAAATCAAAAGCGTGTCATAGACAAACTTGTGCGACAGTAACCTGAAGTTACTCTTTGATAAAAATAGCGTACAATTAGATTGCACAATTGTTTTTACTTCCATAAATTTGAATTTTAGTGCATGTGTTAAGATGCTTTATCTTTACTTGAATGGAGCTGGGATCTTTGTTTCAAGGTTCAAACTTTCAAACTGCAAATATAATAAATATCTTTGAATAATCTTTTATTTGTGTCTCTTCTCCCTACCTCCCTTTATAACTTCTTCCGCGCTACAGTCACGTCTACCTTTCCGAAGTGGTCTAATGAGAATGGAATGGAACCTTCATTACATGGAGGTTCCATTCTCATTAGAGCTAAGCTTTTAGCAGTATAAAATATTATTAAAATATTAGCAGTATATCAATTATCTCTTATCAGAGGCAGGGCCGCATTTAAGTCAGTTGGGGCCCTGGGCCCAAAACTGATTTGGGCCCCTCAAAAATTTTTGTCACGTGTATAGTCCTCAGTACCATGTAAGCATAATTTTATTGGCATACTAAAAACTTGCTAACGGAAATAAAATTAAAAGAAAATCATGATTACTGGCTGATGGCACCCAAATCAGTTTATGATATCTAGCTTCAAGGAATAATGTATCATTTAGAGGATCACATATTACCAAAAAATGAAGCGACTGTGTTGTTTGAAGACATTACTTCTCATTTCAAACACAAAAATAAAATCAACTACAGTTCATAGGTTTTTCGGAATTTTGCTCGGGGCCCCCTAAATCTAAAAATCTTAGGGGGCCCCTGGGCCCGGGCCCAGTTGGCCCATGGGTAAATGCGGCACTGATCAGAGGGCTTGCTTGTTCAGATTCAATTGTACATCAAAATGATTATTGTTTTTATGACAAACCATTTATAAGAAACCGTAGGGCCATATTTACAAAACTTAACAAACTTTGGTACGAGATTTCGTGTGACGAAAAAAGTTAAGAAACTTTCCATGTTGTCTAGCGTTTTTAGTTTTGCTTTTTGTTCCCAGTTACGTTTTAAAATATACTTTAGTTGTTTGCGATGGAATTTGCATTTCTTTTTGCTTCTCTATTCAATTCATGTTTGGCAGTGGCAAAAGATAAACAGAAGGACGATGAATAGGAAAATTAAGTTTGGGTGTTAAAAAACTTGCTAAGAAACCGTTCGTATTATAAATCGGGCGAAAGCCAATAAACTCTGGTACGAGGATCTTGCATAGTTTCCCATAAAAAAATGGGTGTATACTCACCGTATACAAACTTAAATTGCAAGCGATCATCATCACACCAAGGATGCAATATAACGACGGTATTAGGCCATGGACTGATATTACCTCCAGAAGGATGAAGACAATTGCCAGAAGAAAGATGCCTGACGGAAAATTGTTGAGTTTGCTCGAAGCTCCAGTGTCTTTCGGCACAAGCTGCAGACGATAAGAAGACAGATCCTCTCTCAGGTGAAGCTGTTTGCATGCATGCATTAGATTTAATGTGTTTCAAGGCTCCAACGTGTGTGTACGTGAACAAATCCGTGCATGATTTGGTTAGGTGCAGCACGTTGTCCGTAAGTCTGGGCGATACACATAGGCCATTGTAGTGTCTGATGATGAACTTTCCACCTTGAAAGAAAGTTAACATAGTTGCAGTATTGGTTGTATGCAGCACCATGGTAATTTGGGGAGATTAAGTACACGGGAAATGGCTCTAACAAACCATTTACCGTATTTCCTCTAATTAGCGCTCACCCTCTTTTAGCCGCCCCCCTCCAATAAGCGCCGTCCCGAAAATAATTTAATAAGCGCCCAGGCGCTTATTAGAGGAAATACTGTGTGTAGGAATACCAATATCTTTGCCAATACTTGAATTTTTAAATTAATTATACTTTGAGCTTGAAAGCATTTTTAAGAATTTTTAAACCGACCCTTGCCTCGTTTTCAGAAAGAGGTCCGATTAACAAGAGATTTAGAACAAAGCGTTCGAGATGTTGGGCCATTGAGAACAACAAGTCGCAACTTTGCAACAATTGTCTTATCGACTTACCATGAATGCAGATATGTCCAGGGCAGGTACAAGTATCCTGACAAAGATAACCCGGTCCACAAAGGTCAAATCTTGTGCAGTAGGGACCAAGCTGTTAAAATAAAAAGAATAGCGGCCACCTTTTATAGCTCCAGGGTAAAGTGACTATATTTGGGGGAGGTTGCCTCTAGTTGAAATTGGACTGTACCATGAAGCATTTGGGGCTGAAGATTAGTGGTCCTTATGGGGAGAGGGACAGTATCAGAGGTTCGATTATAATCTGAAAAAAGCCAGTCATAAAATGAAGCTCTTTTAATTCTATGAAGCACGAGGAGTAGCTATAGAATGCAGAGCTTGGTAAAATATTATAATGAACGAGCTTCGTACCCATCTTTCAGTATAGCTTGTAGAGAGAAACGTCCAATGTTGCATTTGAACCAACTTGCTATTATCTTTTGGATCGCTCGCTGATTTGCTGTTCAATTGGCAAGTGCCATTATTATGAATGTTCACCGACTTGCAAAGCTGGTTGAAAATGCATTTTGATTCGCATTCATCTCTAGCTAGAAAGTCAACTGAAGCCAGGATTGATCCGAGAAGCGCGTGGTTCTTTCTCACGTAGCTGAAGTTGCCAAACGAAATACAGTTCAGGCGCAGGATTCTTGCATGTAGGCCAAAAGAACCCCAAAGATTGCAAAGAAAATACAAAGCATCTAAAACACAGAATCAATAAATTTCTTCCTGGATAAAAGAAATCTCGCTAAGTCAAGAAATTTTGCATCTTAATTCCTTCAGCAAAATGTTGCGGGTCCTATTGTGCGACTATTTCTAAAACAAAACAAACTAAATGGAAAGTTGATGTAGATATTTCGCTGGTTAGACAAGAAAGCTGGTTATAATAATATTTAACACCACCTTGTAAATACATACGTACAAAACAAGACTGCAACAGCCGAATCGAAGCATGTTGTTCTCTGCACTTTTTTCTTTAGGCCCACAGTTGACCAACTGACAAGAATTTTACTCTTTTCTGGAATTATACAGACAGTTTTTTCTCATCAATGACACAACAGAGACAAGGAAAAAATGTAGTTGCGCTAAATTTTCTCAAAACTTTGTACTTCATTCGGTTGATTGATAATTAGCTATTGACAGGTATTTTTATCTTTTATTCAAAATAATGAATAAAAGATATAATGGCGGCTTCGAATTGTAAATCGGGGAATGGTTTCCTACAGTTTTTAAATACTGCCACAAAAATATTTTGGCTTGCCAAATTTGTAAAACAAAATATGATGTCACCCAGCACCATTTGTGGTATATTAATGCGAAACAAACCATGGGAAATATACCTGTTGCTCTCGTAAACATTTTTATATATTGTTGCAGAACCAGAAGCAAAATAACATTAATGGAATTCGTTTTTTTAAGTTATTCGTTGCATAATTTATACCATGTATTGCAAAATGATTAATTAAGCACCCCAAAATCATGCCTACATTTTCATTCAGTCTACAAAATGAAAGGTTGATAACGACATAAAATATCTAAAACCTGCATCTACTTGTATCACCATGTTACTTGAAATAGTAAACCTGACCGGGAATGTTGTGAAATTTAAGTTTTAAACGGGGTTGTAATACTTCAACTTCTCCCCAAGCAGCAATAAGGGAGATGGTTAGGCCCCAGGCCGCCAATGTATTCTTGTTAGACTCGTTGCATTGTATCCCTGTGTGTTTGCTCGTTCCTCCGCTCTTCGAACAGGGACTTATCACATTTGAGCATCAAAATTCTGGAGCAAATTTTGTTCCTCCATTCACAGAGCAGGATCTCAAATTACGCCATTTTGATAGGACCTTTCAAATATCTTCATTTCATCAATGTCGAGGCTAGTAACGGCTTCTTTGTCAGAAATGTTTACCCCTGGTTTTCAAGATTAGCCTGCCATGACAGGATACGAAACTATAAAATTCAGAGATAAAATTACGTACGAATTTTTCCAGAACGAAGGCGAATGTCTGGCATTTTTTTGAAGCAGTGATGGATAGAGACGAACTTATAGATAAGAAAATTTGTCAGAGCGAGCAGTGACGCATTCTATCTGATTCAGGAAAAACATTTTGTTTTGTGTTTTGCCTGAAAATTCTGTTGTTTTCTGTCGGAGTTAGGTTAGGGTTAGGGAAAACATGCCTGCAAAAATTTTAATAGAGTTTCATTGACATATTTTTGAGAAAATCATACTGACAACAACAGACAAGACAAAACATTGCGCGAGGAATTGATATTCTAGAGACAAATCACAAATTAACTATTTACTGTATAATCAAACGATTTCATATATTATTGGTTGTTATCGGTTTCAAAATCTCTTCAATTCAATGCATTGGAATTTTAAGGTTGTTGGTTTCCCTCTAGCACTAGCATACGAACTGGAAATTGATATAAGTATTTCTTCTTGTTATCTGCTTCGCATTGAATTCTGCAACCATTTCGTACGAATTGGTAGATTTCGCTTTGAAGATCAGCTGGGAGCTTCTCAAACCTCGTTTGCAAAAAAAACGATATCACATGGTTCCTTGCCACAACCTCCTTCTCACTGTCACCACCTTGTCTCGTTATGAAGTCGGTGACGTCAATGTGATAGTTTGCTTCAGAATATCGGTATTTTTCTCTCAGGCGTTGCAAATCTCCTTTGAAGTCTTCAATTACCCAAGGCCCGGAATTATCGTTCGGCGAGTACACATATGAGTGTATTGATACACTTCAAATGTACAAAGCGGCTAAGGATGTGAAAGGTGCTGCCGGTCCGTCCAGTTTAGATGCCGATGGTTGGCGACGGATCCTGACATCAGCTGCTTTTGGTACAAAGGGCCATGACTTGTGTGATTCATTAGCTCGAATGGCCAGAAAGATTTGCTCAAGACGTTTCTGCTGTGAGGACAATTCTTTGGAAGCTTTTCTTGCCTGTAAACTGATACCATTGGACAAAAACCCTGGTTTACGTCCAATCGGGGTAGGTGAGGTTTTGAGAAGGATCATTGCAAAAGCAGTCATAAGAACATTTCGGTCAGAAATAATGGACAGTGCAGGGAATTTTCAACTTTGTGCTGGCCAAAGAGCTGGTTGTGAAGCTGCAGTACATGCCATGAAAGAGATCTTCGAAGACGATGAATGCGAGGCTGTTTTATTAGTTGATGCTGATAATGCTTTCAATCGTATCAACAGAAAAGTGATGCTGCACAACATAAGGATCGTTTGTCCCATCATTGCAACGTATGTGATAAACATTTATCATCAAAATGCCAGATTATTCGTAATGGGTGGAACGGAAGTTAGTTCGCAAGAAGGTACGACACAGGGAGATCCAGCAGCTATGCCAGTATATGCACTTGCTACAGTTCCACTCTTGGAATCTGTTTCATCAAACGACACGAAGCAAGTTGCCTATGCAGATGATCTGGTCTCCGCGGGTAAATTACGGCCCTTATTGAAGTGGTGGGAAAATCTGTTGAATGTGGCTCCGAAAGTCGGTTATTACCCAAAATCTACAAAGTCATGGTTGATTGTAAAGCCAGAGAAGAAAGACCTCGCACAGAAATTGTTCAACGATACTAACATAAATATTACAGTGGATGGTCAAAGACACCTGGGTGCTGTTATTGGCTCAGCTGATTTTCGACAAAATTTTATCAAGGAGAAAGTTGATAAGTGGGTGCGTGAACTTACTATATTGTCCAAGATTGGAACTATTTACCCTCAGGCAGCGTACTGCGCTTTCACGGCCGGATATCGTCACAAGTTTAATTACACGTTGAGAACTATCCCTTGCTTAAATGAACACCTTAATCCGGTTGAAGATGTCATCCGTCACAAACTCATTCCAGCTTTATGCGAAGGCCGCTCTTGCAGTGACGATGAGCGTTTGCTGCTATCCCTCCCAGTAAAACTTGGTGGTCTGGGAATTCCTGATTTGACGAAGATAGCTGCATTCGAATATGATGTCTCTAAATCCATCACGGAACAATGCACAAAGAGTATAATTCGTCAAAATAATCTGGTGGTTGAAGGCAATGATTACGCGCATGTGAATTCTGATGTAACAAAAAAGAAGTCGGAATACTATGCAAGTATCATGGCCTTTCTTCGTGAAAACATGACTTCATCTCAATGCAAGGCCTACGAGATAGCATGTTCCGATGGTGCATCGATTTGGCTCTCATCGTTGCCCTTGAAATCAGAACATTTCCACCTCTCGAAACGTGAATTTCATGATGGTATCTTCTTGAGGTATGCATGGAACTTAAAGAACCTTCCTTCCGAATGTGTTTGCAAAGCAAAGTTTAGTGTTGACCATGCTCTTTCATGCAAGATTGGTGGTTTTGTCACCCTTCGACACAATGAAATGAGGGATCTTACTGCTGATCTACTGTCTACAGTATGCAAGGACGTATGCAAAGAGCCTTGTTTGCAACAATCTGAGAATGGTAGCGAATTACGAGCCGATGTTAGTGCTAGAGGGTTTTGGCAGCGTATGCAACGAGCATTTGTTGACGTTAGGGTATTTTACCCTTTTGCTCCAAGTTACCGCTGCAAAACCCTAGCCTCGACATTTAGATCAATGGAGCTTGAAAAGAAACGAAAGTATAATGAAGTTATCATGAACGAAGAAAATGGAACTTTTACCCCGTTGATATTTTCTTGCAATGGTGGTATGAGCCGTGAAACAAGAAAATTTTTCCAGCGATTGTCTGAACTAATTTCAGAAAAGCACAATCAAAATTTTAGTGAAACATGTGCATGGATTAAAAGAAAGTTGGGTTTCTGTTTACTCAGAACTGCTGTTTTGTGCATTAGAGGTTCAAGGTCTCGAAAACATAATGTCCCCATTGGTGAAATGGGTGATATTGACACTAGAAACGTTTTATCTAGTATTGTTAATTAGAAACGGTTACTTGTATTTAGTTTGATTATATTTATTGTTTTGCAAGTTTTTGTGAACCGGCAGCCTATCGGTATATAAACAGCGCTGTTAATTTATACCAATTACTATATTACCCAATCTTCGTTTGATACAACTGGAATCGCTTCGTTGAAGAGGACCTTCACTTTCTGAGCCATAACAGGCAATCCTTGATTTGTGTTGTGAAATATAACCAATTTACCTTCTTTTTTCAACATTTTTCTCGCTCTGAGAATAGCTTCTGTTGGTTTGGGAATTGAATATAAGACGTGAGACATCAAAATCAAATCAAACTTTGTGTCTGATTCAAAGTTTTCACCAAAAAACCGATCATCAATAAAACTTTCAGTTGTCAATTGCCAGGTTTTTTCAATTTTCTTCAACTTTTCTCTTCGCCCGCCATCAGGTTCAACGCCATGAAAATATTCAACCCTCAAACCAAGTTGTTTTATCAACATGTCCTCCAATGAACCATCTCCGGCTCCAATGCTCATCAATTTAATTGGCGGCTTTCCGTTTAGTTGCTTTAAAACTGGCGTAATCATTTCTGGCAATGTTTCATACTGATTGGAAGAACTCTGGAAAATGTGAAACAATTTGGAAATTTCCTCTGTGTTGAGAGGTGAGAGGCATGCAAACTTTTCGTCTTGCATTTTGTTTCTTTGTAAGCATCGGGGAATGGATTGCAAAAGAGCAGAAATTGCAATTGACCACAGCCACAGAATAGAGATAATACAGAAGGCCAACTCGAGCATTTTCGATGGTCACGCATGTAAGCGAGGTTAAGGACTCCAAAACACGTGTTGTGTAATATGCTAAGTATAATAAATCAAAATAACACAATAATTATGCCTTCATTTTGTTATTCCGTGTATCAGTGAAAGTTTCTTCATTTGTATGTAACGCCCTTTTAATGACATTCACACAAAACACCCGCTTTCCCTGCCACAGCATTTTGTCACTATCCGCCATTAAACACAGGCCTACTCTCTGTTCTATTCTCGTTTTCATGTCGCCATTGTTCGGCCACTGGCGACATGAAAACGAGTTTAAGGACTCCACAAAATCCATGACCATGAGCTTCAAAGGATACCGACACGAGTTGGCCTTCTGTATTATCTCTATTCTGTGCCACAGCCGAGGTATGTGTATCATTGTATTGACCATTGTTGTGGTTTTGCGAAAAGCTAACGGTGTCGGGTTGCTGTTGCATCATGCTTTCCTCACAGGTTGAAGTGAACGCAATATGTACGTTTTACTTTGAAAGATTATTTGCTGTTCTAGCCTCGTTTCCACATTAATTTCTACGTCATACATACAGTTAATCGGAGAAACTTTCGCGGGAAGAAACTTTCGCGAGGCAAGAAAAACGCGAAATTTATAGAATTAACTTTCGCGTTTCAGGCAAAATCGGATATTTCGCGCGAATAAACTTTCGCGTTTCAGCTAAGTCGAAAATTTTGCGCGAATAAACTTTCGCGAAAAGTCTGAACAGAAACTTTAAACAAAAAATTTGAAGTATCAGGAAAAGTTTTATGCAGAACCAAAAGATAAGGTGATTGTTGGAACTTTCATTACAAGTCAGCAACCAATTTCTGCTCTTACTCCCCCAGTCAAAAAAAAAGCTTACTGATACTACTTCATCACGCAAACCTAGTCAAGACAGAGACATAAGAACTATGTTTTTTAGTAAAACTAAAAAAGAAAAGGAAACTAAAGCAGCATTAGAAACTGACGCCATTATAATTGATTAACCAATGAAACTAACTAATGAAATGAATAAATGTTTTTCTTTGTTAATCGCCTTTCACTCTGGGATTACCAGTTTTTCACAATAGCGTTTTTGCGAGAATAAACTTTCGCGAATTTCCAATTTTGAAATTTCAATTAAGAATAAACTTTCGCGAATTTCATATTTTAGAAAATTTTGCGCAATAAACTTTCGCGAATTTTGGCCAAAGACGCGAAAATCGCGAAAGTTTCTTCCCGCGAAAGTTTCTCCGATTAAAGTACAAAAGACATTGTTTAAAATGATGGATGAAAGGGAAAAGAGCCACCTGACAACGAGCCAAAGGGATTTCTAAATCTTTCTCACGTAACTGGTGAGGTTGTAGGGTTTGATGCCCTGTTATGGAATTGGGAAAAAGCATATCCTTCCAAGGGCGCAAATGTAGGTGAGTAAGCTACAAATCCTTCAGTCGAAGTGCTTTAAGAGTAAAATAAGATATATGCAAAGATTAGTGATCAGGTTTTCATTTCATCATACCGTATGTACCACACATTGTGGGTCATCGACGTTACGAATACAATTGAGTCATTTCTACTGAATGAAACTTGCTGGATCTACATTTGATCTGCAAAGAAAAATAACAACACGTTATTGGGCATCGCTAAGATGTGGAATAACAAATCACGTAATGAAATACAGTATTGCATCAAAAGAAATTATAATTATTCGTTAGGTTTTCATTTTCGTTCTCTTTCTGACGTACTACTCCGATGAGTGTCAGACCAAAGTACAGTAAAACCTCTGATACCGTCCCATCTCCCCATAAGGGCAACTAATCTTCAGCCCCCAAAATTCTGTCTCATGGTGCAGTCCAAATAGAAGCAGCCCCCCCAAAATGGTCACTTGACCCTAGAGTTAAATGCAGGATATCGTTCCAATATTCCATTCCGTAGTTCCGCGTACTACTTACCGTAAATGAATTTGAATTGAACTCTTTTGTCATCGCATCCACTGTAAATAACGGCGTCAGTATCAATGCTTGGAGACGCGCTTCCCATGTAGGGGTGAACGCACTTGCCAGTTGACAACTGTTTGATTGAGAATGAAGCAGTTTGCTGGAACCTCGCATTGGCATCGTTGCAATCGGAAGAGAGGCCAATGCTCGCACCGTTGAAGGTGCCCGCGGGTAGGACGCATTTACCCGACTGCACGTGCATGAGCGCGTGTGTTGAAGTGAGCGTGAATTTCTCCGTGCAGGACGAGATGAGACGGAGCCGGTTGTTTGAAGCTCGGTAAGAAAGACACAGGCCACCGTAATGCCGAATGCTGAAAGTTCTTACCTTGGGTATCACTTGAAAGAGAAAAAAAATTACATGCACTGCATCAACATGTCGTGGACATTTGAGTGTTACATGGCTCCAAAGGGTGCTTTGACCAGATTCAACATTAAAATTGACAATTGTAACAAAAGTTACCTGGCTCGAGAGCAAATTTGAGCCTATCGCTGTCACATCCTGTGTAAATGACAACAAACTGTCCCTCTTTCGGGTCGAGAGCGCCATTTAGCGGATGCACACAGCGACCTGTGGAAACATGCTTTAGGGCACCGGTAGCAGTGGACTCGAACTTCGAATTATCAGTACAAGATGTTTGTAGAACGAGCAATGAATTGTCACCGCTTGATTGAGGTGCAACACACTTGCCAGACGCAGAATGGACCAGTTGTTTATTCACATTCATGTGGAACAGATCGTCGCAGGTGGACTTCAGTTGGATTTTGTTGCTGCTGGCACTTTCGCGATTGAAGCACTTCTGGTTGAAATGGCGAATTCGAAATTGCCCTTGAGCAGGCGGTGGCTGAGTAGTTGGACCTGTGGCTGCAAACAATGAAAAAACGCAATTGAAAACACATGTAGACCATGTAGACATGTGTAGACCATGTAGACACGTGTAGACCCTGTAGACACATGTAGACACGTGTAGACACATGCTGATACCTCATTGGTTCATACACCAATGCACAGCCGCAATACCAATAACAATACGGTGGGATGTGGAATCTCTGTTGTTGGAATAGAGCGATCTTTGAAGAGAATCGTATATAGATTACTTTGGATATGCAAATTGAGGCTTCTCTCGTGGATATTATGATAAAGTGATTGGACGTGATCGGCATATTTTCATGATTAGGTGTACTAAAATGCAGCTACCCACAAACTAAAATGCAGCTAACGCACATGGCAATATCCTACACGAAATGAAAGGGGGGTACATCAGAAAGAACAGTTTCTTACATTATCCGTAAACTTTCAATTCGCAATGAGCTATTCTGAAAATGGCAACGACTACCTCATTTGGCAAACGAGAGATTCCGAGAAGTTAATTGTAAACATAGAGTTGAGGAAGATAAATTAACTTGACTTACTTGTTTCAACCGAGAACCTATATGATGTCTGAGTTCCACAGTTCGACAATGAGAGGCTGTAGCCGTTATTGTAAATACAGTAGCCGCTTACAGCATGCACAATGGTTCCTTGGCTGGTCGGAACAAACACGGAGCCGTAGTGGGAACAATCACCGGTCGGTTCAATCCGGGCTCCGGGATAATATTTTCCGTACCATGGACGCGGACTGATGCATAGTCCGGTACCAACGTGTTTAATGTAGAAACGATTTGTCCAGATGAACCGGTCCTGACACTGAGAGTCCGTAACGATGTATTTCTTACTGGAGTCCATGCCAAAACATTTGCTGTCCCTCAAGCTTCTCACAATGACTTCATTTGAATCTGCAATGATGAAGTGAAAGTGATGAAGAAATCTTTAGCAGAAGTAAATAAATTGGTGTGAAAAGACGCACATAAGAGACAGGTGAGCAAATAGGCTAATGTTATTAGACAATATGCTATTTTTATTAGACAATAGGCTATTGCTATGAGACAATAGGCCGAATGCAGAGTTCACAGGTTCTCTCACGCAAGTGGTTACTGTATTTATTTAATATAGCTTTGAAAATCGAAAACATAGCGAAGCATAATAAATACCAAAGCTTTTCGTCTGACACTCATCGGAGTAGCACGTCAGAAAGAGAACGAAAATGAAAACCTAACAGATTATTATACCCAGAAGAGGATCGAAATTGGCCAATCAGAAAAGAGGTGAGTGATTGATATAGTGCAAAAACAACCAATCATCACCGGTGATCGAACAATAAATTATTGAAAGAGTCCCAATGGAAAAACGAACTCTTTCTGTCTGCACAATATGGGATCCATGGTTTTGATGTAGACAGATTCTTTTCTGGGTATAATTATTCGTTAGGTTTTCATTTTCGTTCTCTTTCTGACGTACTACTCCGATGAGTGTCAGACGAAACAGCTTTAGTAGTTATTATGTTTCGCTATTTTTCCGATTTTCAAAACTATTTTGAAGTTCTGTACCGACCAAAGATTGTTCTACTATTTATTTAATGTTAAAAAACAGTTATGCTCACCATCTTGATAATCAACTGTAGCTGTGTAGATGAGCTTGAAGTTGCTAGGAAAGGAGGAGTCACTTCTGAATGTAACAAAGACCTCGTTAGATGAAGATTTGACTTGCATATTAATAGGGCTGCGGCAATATCTCCCGAGCAATTGGCTACTCCTTGAGCCACCATCCCTGACTTCGATGTAATCAAATGGACAGCCTTCGTCAAATTCAAAGTCAAACAAGTTTATAATAAGCGTGACTGTCTGTCCTGGTTGCATTGTTATCTTCCAGCTTTTTCTCTGACTTACTGCATTGCCAATCTCACTTATTACGCCATAACTCCGTCCTTCAATCTTCGTCACTGGAACTACAATATAAACAGCAAATAAGGAATGATTTTCAATCAAACCACGATAAGATAACCACAGCTGGGCTCGGATTCCTTGACTCCACACGACACCTGTTTATTCCACATTCCATGTTCCACATTCTACATTCTACATTCCACATTCCACATTCCAAACATAATGAAACAGGCGTATTTAGCGAAACATATAGAACAGGTGGAATAGATATACAAAGTGGAAGACATTGACATATGGTAGCTAATAGTCTGCAATGTAAAACAACAACGTACATCAATCACAGTGTACAGGAATAAAAAAGAAAAATAGATTTACCTTGGCAAGCCGTCTTCGTATAATCATACTAAAATAAAAATGAGATTTATCATTTATTCTATACTTGCATAACACAATGTGTTATAATACAGTTATAATACATATACACGCTTTTTTTTTTATAAGGAACCGTTTATAAGGAACCTACATGTAGAAGGTCAAAAAACTTAAGGAACTTTTGCTACTAAAGGCCAAATCACTAAGGAACTTTTTAATTTTGAATATATTTATATTTCCACACAATTTACAATTAGGAAGCCAGTTCCATTGATTTTCAGTACTTTTACATTATATGAAGCTTCTTCGTGTTTTAACCTGTTATCTTTTCACAAGTTTATAGCAAAACGTTGAATTTAAATGCTTTTCTTGCGTCTGTACTAATTATGTCCACTAAATGCGAACTTACAATTAAGGAACTATTAAGGAACTTATAGAACTACAAAGTGGTCAAAAGAGGTCTCAAAATAAGGAATTTAAAGAACTAGGCCCGAGCTAGGTTCCTTATAAAAAAAAAAGCGTGTAGCTGCATTGTTACCATCATTATTTCATATTACTAATTCTATATTTTCATAATCTTGCTTACTGTTCTTACATTATTGTATTGGGAACTATTTAGATTACCTTGCAATTTGTGCAACATTTTTCGCTACTGCATTCAACATTAGTATTGAAGGCACGCTTCAGTTTACAAATACTTCCATCGCAACAGGGGTCTCTCAACTTGCAATCCTGTAGAGCATCAAACAAATTTCCCGTCAATGAAAGTTTACATTCTAGAATTAGAAAAGGACTCTATTTATGATGTGGTTAGAAACAAATTTTGATTTTATATCATTAATGAAGTCTTCTCCTGTGAAACCTGCATTAAAATAAATCTGGATTGGCGATTATGATTGGAAGGTTGGAAGGAAATGAAAGCGTGGAGTGTTGAAAAACCCTGCGCGTGCGCATACGCATGCGTGATAATATGAGAATGAATACGAGAACAGTGTGAATTTCGAGTAACCTCAGAGCTGCCACAATCACATTCTTCCCCAGGTTCAATAACACCATTGCCACAACCAACAATTGTCGACTACGATGAAAAATGCGTGCTTAGTAAAAGTTTCATCGCAAGAATAAAGTAGTTCTATCATGCGTTACCCAATGCAATTTTATGCAATTTTATGCCTCTCTTGAGTGTGTTTGGCCTCTTAATGGTTTTAGGAACCCACCTCTCTCTCTCACACACAACAATATCTGTTTATGCTTCACACCTCTTCTTCATGCTTCCTCAAACCTCTTCTTTATGCTTCTTCGTAGTTCGTACTTCTTTCTTAATGCTTCTTTTCTTCCTCTATAACTCCTTATACCCCTTTCATAGACCCCTTCATATCTTTGAATTAGCGTCATGGCAACCTCATTTCATCCATACCGTTTACGTATCAACATAACCTCCTAATGTTTCACTGTTAATACAACACGATTATATATAAATATTATACCTGAAGGGGCTTGTTGTCCAAGCAAGAGAACTTGTAATATCGAATACTGTTGAATTCTCCCATGGAAAAGCCCTTAGGCCAACTGAAGGAAAATTAGAGAATTATTAGATATATTGCTAATTTACTTCGTGTATGAATTCGAAACATTCATGAAAACGAATGCTTCAGCTGGGTTTAAATACAGTGACGTCACAAATAGCCGGTCATGCATAACCGTGAAGTAACCGCAACTGAAAATATAACTGAATAACTCATACTCATTTCCTCCAAGCGTGCATCTACCCCCAAATAAGTGATATGTCGGACAGGTATATAAGGGATCTAAAAATCAAGAAAATTGTTATTATTTCTATTACCATCATAAATATAAATCGATTCTATTTTAAAATCTTTTTCCTATTTCAGTGAGAAAAAGTTACGATGTAACTAAATGAATTGTTGGCAATAAATACACATAAGAGGATTATTCAAGCATAAGAAAACATTTTTGAAAGCAATTATACAGCACCAAAATTATGTCCCGCGCGAAAATGATGAGCCAATTCGTGGGTTAAGATGTTCGCAAGCGATTTCGCGCGAGTCTTGTCCTGGCCTCCAAGCTAAAAGCAAAATAAATAGGCTAAATCAACTTTTTTGTAAATGAGTAATGGATATTTTATGCAACGTTGATGCAAAGTTAATAAGAAATAATATTAAATGGTGTACTTCATAATGTAATTAAAATGCGATTTGAAAGAAAGAAAGATGAGTAAATAGAACTAATATTGGAATAACACGGGAATAGAAGTGAATTAATTATGCTAATTATGATAATAAGTAGTAATGAACTAGAAGTAACTTCCATTTTATGTGTGGAGAATTTATTATCATAATTTCTGATAATTATTATAAATGATAATTCATGACAGTATTTATTATCATTGATAATTATTATCAATCATTATTATCATAATTTTTTGTCTTGAGCATTTATTGGAAACGACGTTCATTGAATATATTATTATAAATTAGGAAGGCTGTTATTTGAGCACAAAGCTAACTTCTACAGATAAAGAAAAGCAATTGGCCAAACATAACATACCATTTTTCCTCTAATAAGCGCCCGGACGCTTATTAAAAATTTTGCAACATTAGAAAAGTATCTGGCAAAATTATTTGAACCAAACAGTGAAATTTAAGAATTACAATTGGTTCACACTTTTTGATTTTAAGGTGGGCGCTTATTGGAGGGGGCGGTTAAAAGAGGGTGGGCGCTAATTAGAGGAAATACGGTAAGCTTATGCCAACAAGACAATCGATAATCTCAAAGCTTTTAGGTAATAATGGTATAATTTGAACAAAGAATAGGCCATTCTATTGTTATGTTGTAGCTTACCGTTGCCATTGTAAAGACTTCATTCCAACTTGATTGGCTGCAGTAGTGAGAGGAAGCCGTACCCGCGGCACCGTAAAGATCCTTGTCACTGTCAAAAACGCACAAGTTTAAATGTTAAAGAAGAAAACTTGCAAACAAGGCTTCGATTAAAACAGTAATTATTCCATTATTCAGGTCGATGAATGCTTTCTATCCTAAGTTGAATATTCTGGTGAACAATGGCATGAAATAAACATTGAAAATGTTGACAAGGTATTTTAACAATAGCGAAGACCCTTGGGAGAGAGCAACCATATCGAAAGATAAAGCCACGTTGCATGACCTGAAACTTCAAATTTACTTCGAATTTACTTCAAATTGACTTCGAATTTAGACATTTTATGTAGTCGTTACGCCGCCAAGGCAAGGCAGATAATAAGTATAATTTACCTTTACCTTAACAAACCAATATGTACGCATTATAAAATTCTTGTGGCTGTAGACCTGCCGCTAGACTCATGCAAGACGTTACACTACTGCTCTGCTCCCACTTCTATTCTAGGCTATCTCGCTGGCACATGCGTACATGGAGCCTAGTCTCGTAGCAAACTAATATTAACGAGGCTTGGTTTACTCCCACAACGCCTAAAGGTAGGAGTTACTGCAGGCTTGGAAGCTGAGGGAAGATGTCTCACAGAAAGAAGAGAACAATGACAATGAATTAATTACTCACAAGACGTGAATGGCAAGGTCGTATTTGAGGCCCTTCTGTAGTCTTAACATTCGTGAATAAGCTCTGAAGTTTCCATGTACCTCCTGACTGGACGACGTGCTGCCCGTATTGGCGAGATCTCTCTGGTCCCAAACTTCAAATCCTGTTAGCACCACCCGTATCTTGGCCTTAGCATACACCTATCAAAGTAGTTGTAAACACAGGTAAACATACAGTCACACAAATCTAGTTTTAAGAGAAATTTCCCACTGCATACTTTGAGCCGGGCACTCAGAAATTTGCTTAGACAACACCTTTTAAATTGGTTGTTAATGCGAGCAACGTCATTTTGAAAGAAAGTTATACAATAAGGAATGGATTGGAGCCAGGAAATATTTGAAGGAATCGCAAGCTTGCTTTTTCAAAAATAAAATTTTTCATTGAGTAGTTTTATCATTGCAAAAAACTGTTTATCGCAGCACAAAGTTGTTATAACTTCACTTTAAAATGAGGTATGCACACACGCTTGCGCACACGCGTCCACGCACAAGGCCAAGGGCATCCCCTTACTACTCAAGAGCATCCCTTTACTACCCAGGGGCATCTCCTCCCTACCCATGGGTATCCCCTTACTACCCAGGGGCATCCCCTTACTACCCCTGCTACATTCAGCCAGTAAGTAATCGACACTTCAATTGCAGTGCAGTGCGTGTGACGTTTTGAGAGATCACACAAGAGAAAAATACCTCAACAAACATTTCTTTTCATGACATGATAAACCATTTCTTAATACCTTGTCAACAATGTTCAAAGAGTCCATTGCATGCTGTCTTATCTTTGCCATCGCTGTTGCATGACTGCCGTATTTCGATTTAAAGGCATTGTACTAAAATGTTAAATAATTTAAATTATCATCTGTTGGCAAACAATCTTCATGTAAAGGACACGAACTTGCAATGAACTTCTTCAATGTAGCGGGTGGGAGGGATAATAGCCATATAGCCATGACAACATCAGAAGATTAATCTTACTTACCACGCCGTTGTTATACACCATGTATACTTCAATATATTTCATTGCCCACGTTAAGGCAAATTTAGCATGATTGAAGTAGTAGTAATCGGTACTCGTGGTTCTTGGAGCCAGATTCCCTTCAATGATAAACAGATTCAAATGAATATGACGCAATAGGCAATGCACATCAAAGATTTACAAGAAGCACCAGATTCAGTGAAATATGATGCAAACTGGTGGCATCGCAATTCGGTTATACTTGCATACCTCCCTCCTGCCATTTGATGAATTTGGAGGTATTATATGCTGGAAAATCTGATTTTTCGTACAACAGAGCGGTAAATATTTTGTGGGGTGGGGAAGGGGGGGGGATAAGAAATTTCATGGAAATCTGAAAGAGTATCAGATGTTTTAAGCCTGAAAACTGTACCTTGGAAATTATTAAAGATAATTGTCGTATATGGGCTTCAGTAAAATCCCTCCTTCACTGTATAAACTCCGGAATGGAATGGGGAAGCTCGGCCTCCCTTCAAAGTCCAGTCAAATCAGTCCTCAAAAGGTTGGTTTTATAGACACTCTACTAATGCCACCTGATAATAGCTCAGCTATAATAAGGGTGAGCAGGGCTGTTTTGATCAATAATCCAATTTACCTGCAGGCACACAAACTCCCATGTTTTTCTTTCCGTAAACAAAGATCTTCTGTTCCGAATTCTTTCCGTAGATCGTGCAGTCTTTTGCTTTCACCTTTTTGTCACTGGTAACAGTGATACAGCGCGGTGTTGTACCAGACGCAACTCTTAACCCGGCCCAGTCATTTTCCAACCACGTCCTGCCCTGCTGCACCAACGGAAAATGACATTTCCAGATGTTGGTGAGGCGGTCGGAGACTGAGCAAGAGGTGAGGACCACTTGTTCGGAATTGGCAACGACTGACATGCACGTATTACTGTTGATATGCTTCAGTTTTCCTAAAAAATTCAAGGAAACACACGTCAAATTAATAAACAAACAAAAACAGACAAATAAATACCTGCAGGTTAAAAGCAGGGCTAGAAAAGTAGTAGAGATAGGTGCAACCATAGTCAATAGAAAAAACTAGTTTTTCTATTCACTATGGTGCAACCTAATGTCCCCAAACATAAAACTTTCGCTTCAGGTATGTCTCTTTGTCTACGTACAAGAAACATTACAAACAACATCAAGTCAAACAAAAGGAAGACAAATGTATTGTTTGTAAAGCTCAAATCAAGTGCCCTCTTGCTTTTTTATTGCTTTTAGCCCAGGGCTTCTAACTCCTTTCTGCAGCCCTGAGCAGTACCCAGATCCAGTCGACATTTCTTGGGAGGATTTCAAACAAAATACAACAAGGAACGTGTGGGCGGGAGTGAAAATATTTAAGAAACATCTAAATTATACCTGCATATGTTCCTGTTTTCGTCATTCTAAACAACTGGCCAGTGTTGCTTGTTTCGCATGCTGATGTTTCGATGATTGTTCCCTTTGGCTCCAAACACAGTCCACTGTCTGCATGCTGTATCCTTATAGTTTCTAGAATGTTTTAAAGAGTGGTGTATTTCCTCAATTCAACACAAAGAGGCTTTAACAACTCCTCCACTTTTTAAAAGGGCACTCATTGAACAGCGCGCTTAATTAAGTAACTTCGTAACTGTGTATTAGTATTCTTCGTGTTGCTAAAAGGTGGGGTATAGGAGCTTTAGCTCTCTGTTTCAACTCTGAGCAAAATTCCTTCTTGACTGGATAAACTCCGGAATGGAATAGGGAAGCTTGATCCCCTTTCAAAGTCAAATATCTAGCTAAAGGGGGAGGGCGCTAAAACACAGAGCGCCATGAGAATGCGTCTTACCCAACTCTTCAACTGTGACGTCATTAAAATGAGAAACACCAGGCTTAACACTTCTTTTTTGTCTCAAAGATCCTGCTCAGAAGAAAAAATAGAAAATAAGAATGAAGCGAACGCAAATCGAACACGATTGTGCACGCAAATTTCAGTCTAAAAAGCAGGGGTACGGTTGTGCGGACTGAAGCTTTGTATAAAATGCGGTATAACAAAATTTGAATTTTAAACATTCAGCGTCAATATTCTCTTTGTTGGTACATAGCTATACCTGTTTATCCCATGGACGCTGTTGAATGGGAAAGAGAAGCTATGGCTCCCCTTTGGACATCAGTTGTCTGTATAATACCCTGATATGGTACTCTTTGCTAAGTATTGCTTTTTTTGCTATATATTCTTCGCTTATATGTATTTGCTTGACTCGGCTTGCGGCTTTACGACGCAAGCTAGTACACAGTCAACCAATTGAGAGAGATTGAATAGAAGAAGAAACACTTACCCAAAGATGTGCGTGGATGTACAAATGAACAACATCCCAAGATGAGAATTAAGTACGCAGCCACGGCTGTTGAGTCCATGACCACTGCACATATAACAGATCGACTATAGCTTCAGAAACTACATCAAGTGAGATTGAACCTCTTGAACTGCGCTTTTATTAAGGGTTAATGATGATGCAACCAATTGTTTGATCAGGCGAAGAAGAACACTTGGTGAAATGTCTCCTTTGAACTGCATTCTTTGCACTTGTATTTGGCATTGAACATTGCAAGCGGTGTATTCAGTGGGCAAGAATGTATCAGATACATTTGATCAGCTGAGGAGCTCCTCGGAGAAATCTCTGATTTTGGATTCAATTTGTTGTTTTTTGCAAGCTGTTGCGCTTGTTGTTCTGTGCCTTTGTTTATTCATGTTCCACTCGAGTAAAGTGGAAAAGCTGTTATAATACCATCAACATAAAACGGACTTTGTGAGTGAACCTGTTCAATCAAGAAAGATGCACAAATGGCCCGCCCATCAACAATTCTTCAAAATACGAAACATTTTTTAAAACTTTACGCATGAATTAATTATCACGGGATAATTTCAGGAATTCTTTTTCGCACTTGTTGCAAAAGTTGTTAAAATTCATTGGAAAAATAGATTCAAAAATGGGAAATTCGCGAGAGATTGTTCTGTCCCTTTTCAATCACAAACGTTTCTTTTAATGCTCAATGACAGAAAGAAAATGATAACATGATTTATTTCAGGTTTTCTGTGGATTGTCGATTAAATGTATGAAGTTGTTTTACATGCAAATTCATGACCAATACTAGTTGTGAAAACGGTTTACAAGGCGAAGGGGAAGCATTAGAAATAAATCCTCAATGTTATCAGAAATTTCTGAAAGTTATTAGAAGTAGACACCTCTTTTCTTATTGAAAACACCAAACCTTTGTTCAACTATTCTTCGGGCAGGAAATATCTAAATATCCAGCATTAAATATAAGCAAGAACACAATAGACAATATTGAAATTGAGTTGCAATAATCAAGCATATATCATTTAGTTAATTTAATGACTGTAGGTTTATGTACTAGCTAGCTTGCAAAGCAATAAATTAAATAAAAAATGAATTAAAATACAAACAACAGCAAAAATATATAATCAAATGATTCAAGCTACATAAAAATAAAAATGATACAATATACATCCATCAAAAATGAAATTATATAAAAATCAACCTCATGAGTTTTGATGATACAAGCAGAGAGCGCAATTTTATAGGAAAGCGCCTGAAGCCCGTGGTAATACCGTATTTCCTCTATTAAGCGTTTATCTCGGCACTTTTTGGTGGGGCGCCTAATCGAGGGGGGCCATTATTCGAGGGGGGCGTTTATTAGAAAGTACAAGATCACAGGCTCTGTCATTGGGTTCAGAAAAAGAGAAAATGGCTCAGTTGTGCCTTGACTTATCGAGCAACAACGTATAAATTGAAACTCGCCATGTTTTGCACAAAGAGGGGGCGTTTAATCGAGGGGGCGTTTATTGCAAAAGTTGGTAGCATATGGGGGCGTTTATTCGAGGGGGGCTTCTAATCGAGGGGGGCGTTTAATCGAGGAAATACGGTAAGTTTAAGCCTCGTTTCTGAGTTGGATTGCTTTGAGGTTCAGTAATCCACAAAAACACAGCAAAAGTCCTTCCACACAGAAAGATACTTCGAAACCAGAAGCGGGTGCTTATGAAATCCGGTATTCAACATGTTATACGAGTCCAGAATCCAAATTGTAAATACTTTGAATGTCCAGCATGTAAAGTAGGGACGCTTTTAGAGTACGTTCATCTCAGAATTGGAGTTCATCAAAAATATCGTTTGTGGCAGCTACCTTCACACAACTTAGACTCACTACTTTGCGTCCCTGTGCCTCGTTCAACTGAGCAAGCAAAAACGAGCGAAGCGCAGGGACGCAATGTGATGAGTTTACACCCATCTGCCGTATTAGCTTTGGCAATACAGTATTTCCATACATAGCTCGCTTGAAATAACATTCGAATACATTATCCCCCCTCCCTATAACGTCCTTTAAATCCACAAAAATCCATCAAGGCACAGCATATCCCAGGTTGTGGTATAGTTATTGTTAATCTGCTGTTATTAATAGGTATCAACAACCGCAATTGATCTATACCCTTCTGCCAACACGTCGACTCCACAAACCTCTACCTGCTAGTTGGCCTACATTCAGGCCTTGTTCTTCCTCTATCTTTTCCAGTCTTCCAGCAAGCGTCGTTAAGGCACTGCGCTCGCTTGTCTTCTCCGCGTCCGATTCACGATACGGGACGGCCGTCCGACTTTTGCGTCCGATTATCGGACTTGGGACACTGTGTTGTTCGGGGAGTATTCGAGGAAACCACAGGGTATCAACGGACTTCCATTGCGCCGTTGTTTTCTTGGCCACCATATCATCAACGCTCTCTAATAAAAATTGTTTGGCAAGACGCCAATGTTTGCTAAACATGAAAAAGTCATCTGAGTCTGAATGTTCTTTTATTGTTGCTACCGTTCTGGTATTTGTTGTGCTGTTGTGGGTCAAACTTGGCAATGGCTTGCACGAGGTTCGCATTAATGGCACACCGCCTGCAGGATGATTTCTATTCCCATGGATCGAATGCTGTAAATTGTGTTGCAAATCACGTGGTGGAGTGAGCGTTGATTTTGCCATCCTCTTCCAAACTGTCACTACGTTCTCGATGGAATTTTTTCTAACGCCTTTATCGCCAGCTCTGACGTCTTTTTCTCCCGCATGAACGCATTTATCGACTTTTGATCCACTGTCTTCGTCCATTCTCCCCCAATGATCGCTCGCTCTGTCGACTTTATCGACTTTATCAGCCGGTATGCTGTTAGCAAAGCACGCTTCATTCTTATTCACAAATGATTGCTTCTCTGGGTTCGTTGTCGCTTTAGTCTTCCCTCCATTCGCTCTACTTGCATTATTGTTAGCTGCATTAATCGCGCTTTTCGTCGCAACAGTTGAATCGCTCACCGACTTCCAACAATATCGTCCAGCAACATCTTTACCAGAGAGCTTTGATCCAATTCTATGCGCCTTAGGTCCACTGCCAATTGCGTGTCCACTGCCAGTAGCCTTTTTGGAAAATCTTCCCTCAGCAAGAGGTGGAGAAATGCGAAATTTATTCATTTTTCTTCGTCCATCAATGTCATGAAGTGAAGTCAAAGATTTGCGACGAGTCGCCTGTAATTCTTCATTTCTTGCATTCGCATTCATCATTGATATTTCAGATGGATCGCTCCTATCCTCTCCGGGCGGTGTAACTGTCAATGCTAAGCCATTCTCGCCACAAGCCCGATCTTCATCCAACAGAACAGAGCATAACTCAACTGACTGCACGAGTTCGACATAATTCCGACGGAGCATGGGCAATGAACCACCGCAATTCACATCAGAATCAGATTCAGAATCAATGATATTGCCTACCTTACTGACCTTTGTTCGCGTTGAACCAATACTCGCCATAAATGGAATTGATATAAACGTATTTCACTTATTCAAAATGCTTAGTCCCTTCTCAATCACTTATAACTCAACGAAAATTATTTCTAGCTGTATTTTGACAAACCTGCAATTATACTGTAATCTGAATTTGCGTAAATAATCCTGTGTCACAGCTCAACGCTTGCTCTGTCTTCCCTTAACTGTTTCATCTATATCAGTTTGCTGTCACCTCAATGGTCTATAAATCATAACACATCACGACGTCATAAATTGAAGTAAAGTACAACCTCTTGCATTAAGTGTGCTCTTAAATACCAATCCGTTTAAAGAAAAATCAATTTAGATTGTCGTGCAATTCAATTTTGATGATCCATTAATGCCAACCATCACGAGTTGGTATTCAAATTCAAAGGCGGTTAGCGACTATATTGGTATAGCTTGGAGTTGTGGAATAGATAATGGTGGAGTAATTAGACAGGAATTTACAGAATGAAAAGTTGGGATTAATAGCAATTAAATTTACAATAGTGGACAAAGGTCCTTGTTAAACTTGTAAAAATACGAAAAAAGTGCTATCAACCTGTAACCTATTATTTTGTGAGTTTTATTCAACTCCTGACTCGCCTGAAACAATGTTATTCTCTCAATCAAACCGTTGTGGTCGCCATGCAAATGAAATTTTGTCGATATTTGGTATGCCTGCCATTCTCTATAGACAACATTGCTTGAGATAATATAGGGACAAAGGATGCGTGCAAAAATGTCCCAAAAGCGTTGTCCCAACTGTTGTAGATACAAAACACATTCGTATATTGAATTCTCGATAAAACGGGAGTAATTTTAGGGTCCTTTCAAAGAGTGTTTCGAAGGAATTTCACTGTGTAGTGAAACCCAAACATTCCATTGATAAATCCACATAATGGAATATCTCTATCTCCATACAACCAGACCAACAACCTGTTGGACCCGCTAAACTATTAGTTGCAAAGAAGCAAAGAGTACGCACAATATTGGTAATACATTTGACCCAAATGCAATAGGATTTGAATGCAGTGGCGCATGATAAGCTAATCAAATATCAAGATAAGACAATCAACTATAATAGATCTATAATTTCTTCTTGTTAATATTATTTTACAGAGACAAACAAAACACCTCACCTTTTTCAAAACGAAGCAACAGAAATCTACAACAAAAACCAATTTGGATTACCATCCAATTACATTAAAATAAAATCATCAAAATTCTATCAGAATTAATCAAAGAAAAACATTCCCATAAACTTTATCATTATTGTGCGCAAAAATGCAAATCATAAAGTCTTTAACATTTAAAAGGAAAACAAATTTTGACTTTATCTCTAATCAGATGCAATCAGATCATATATAAATGTCTAGGTCGTTGATACAACCAACTCTTCACCATCAACTGAACCGCCCTCCACATTTAACAAACTAAACGTCTGCTCCTTTAAAAATGTTCATACTATGATTCGCCCTCACTTCAGATAAAAAGAAATATTATTTCATACTTTTTAAGGTTTGCTAAACAATGAAACATAAATGGGCACATAACGCATATACCTTGCTACAACGAAACATGGGACTTGTCACGTTATCGAAGCTACAGTGATACACATGAATTTTATACGGCATTGCTTACATGGGCGCATATCATACATGTAAAAATGTCATTGTGTAACATGATTCTAATCGTTGTTGCATGATTTCGTGTGGTATTATTTTTGGATTCATAGATTAAAACAGAGAAGAGTTTCTTAATTAAATTAAGAGGATTATTGATATTAAAATAATCAACTTATTGCGGATTTCAGTATGAAAATATGCCCATCTTCTACACCGGCAACGCACCATTTCGAGTCGCCTGAAACATCAATGCTTCGAATTGGCCCTGCAGAAAAACAGATCAGGATTAGCATGAATTGCAGAGAACAGTCACTGCAAAGACTGCAAGCCGTCAACTGTGATAAGCTCTCTAAAGGAGATCTACCACAAGATAAACTGAATGTGTTGCCTCTATTAGAATCTCAGCCACTTTGTTTAGAAACAGAACCTTTCTGACAAGTTCAAACAAGTGTCAAATTAGAAACCAACCACGCAGTTATAGATATCAGCTGGGGTGAGCCAACTCAAACAAGAACCACGCCTGTGGGGTGGGTTTTTGAGCAAGAGGGGAACCATGGAGGACTTTCAGTCCCTTTTCAGAACCGACGAAAGCAGAAAACAAGTGAAAATAAGAAAGAAGAGACTAATTATCGATCGATGGTCAGCTGCATGGGTCAGTGTCTAATGACGAATTATGAGGAAATTCCAAAGTGTTTAATGACTTCCTAACTTCATGAATGCATTCCTACTCGCAACATGTTATACAATCCTGACAACAATACGTTAAAAATTGGTTTTCATGACAACGCTAATTGAGATGTTGAAACTGGAGTTAGAGCTATGGTCTATGGAGTTACCTTTCTAATCAATTTACCCACTTATTTTATAGGCCCTGTGCCTGTTGAGATAATACAACAGAACATAGAAACACAAAAGTACAGTGGGCGAGATAATATCAAGCCACCCAGGCAGTAGAGGAGCAAAACAACTCACGTTCACATAACCTAATCCTCTGTAGACATTTTGTTGCAACGAGATCCCAAATAAAAACTTCACCCGATTGCAGTCCTGCTACAACAAGTTGACCATCCGATGTTGCACACCTATAGATGGCAAAGCAAAGATCAAACTTAATCTTAAAAAAACAAATCTAATCTTTACACCACCCAGATCTTTCAGTTCACTCAGTGGTATAATTCCAGGAGGTTAAACCATTTCAACAGTCATATTTATTATCTTGTCTCGCCAACAGCATACAATACCGTAATGCTTCGATTAAACGCCCCCTCGAATAGACGCCCCCTTGTAGAGGGGCGGTATTAGAAACACACAGAACCGAAGCTGCTCCTTCTTTTAACATCATCGAGGAAGACGATGTTGATGATGACTTTGAACTGGATATTTAGATGTTTTTTTCTAAATTATACTTCTGGAACCAGACCTAGTTGTTACTCAAAGTTTCACGCCAAGTGCGATCATCATTAGATATTTATTAATAAATGCCTCCCTTCTTTAAACAGCCCCTCGAATAGACGGCCCCAAAAATATTTATTAAACGCCCCGGGCGTTTAATCGAAGCATTACGGTATGTGACACCACGAATGAGTTGTTAGACACCATGAGTGAGGTGATAAACATTCAAGAAGGTATCTAATTCACATACAGTCGGGTTCATATAGTATTTAATTAGGTGATGTCCTTTGGCTCCCAATGTTCCCGTTTAATCATTGCAACATATATATTGCACTGGTAAGTTAGTTGATAGTCAAAGATTACATGAATTAAGCTCTGTATCTTACATGATCGGATCTCCAACATCCTTTGAGTAAATTTCAAGCCCTGAATCAACATCTAAAACTTTGATGAACTGGTCTTTACTACAACTGAGTATCCTTTGGCCATCTGAAACGAGATGCACTCAACGTCACCTTTTTTAGCAATAACTACGAAAAGTCGATTCTGCAGGTTAGAGTCGATAAATCTGAATCTATAGGTTCTGAATCTGTACCTCGCCAATTCTAGATTTGAATCTGAAATCAATAATCTATAAGTTCGAGTCAGTAGGCTCTAGTTTGCAGGCTCGAGTCAACGGTTTTAGGTTGTTGAGGGGGTTCAAATCTGCAGTACATGTCTGCAACATTGATCTGATAAACCATGTAGATTTGAATCCGCGATTACAAAAATGCATAGATTATAAGTTCGGTTCAAACCCATGAGTTCGAGTCTACAGTCTACAGCCCTAATGCATAGTTAACCTGTCAAGGCAAAATTTTTGAGCAAACCTGGACTAAATTGAATTTTGACGACTTCCTCAGTGTGAACTAGAATAAAAAGTAAGCTCGTGTTTATTCGATGTATCAAAAAATCAACAATAATCATCATGGTTTAAGAAAACAGAAGTTTTTAGAACATATGAATTAATTTTTCAAACTCACTCCAGTGATGGCTTTCCGTCATCATTGTCTCTAAATTCCAGACAGATACATGGCCTAAGGCAAGATAAATACTTTGAACACGTCTTGAAAATCCGTATAGAAAAATTAAGTTGATTCTGTTTGGTAATATTTGCATACAACATGACTTACCAATGAAATAATTACAAATTAAAGAAATAAATAAATGCAGAAAATCTTATCCTTACCATCCTTAGTTCCAGATACAATTAAACTTTGCTCTTTGCCTATGTGAATATCAATTGCTGTCACCTGAAAATTTAATTAAGAGATGATATAATGGAACCTCTGTTGACAGTCACCTCATCGCAGTGGAAAAATAAATTTTTCTCGAAATGCTTTAAAATTGGTCATTTGCAAAAGCGAATCCCGTGTAAAGGACACATCTTTATAATGGGCAAAATCATTGCTCCCCCACAAGGGTCTATTCTATGGAGGTTTCAATTTATAACATGCACCGGAAAGACCAAGTCATGTCTTATCGAAACTACTTAATATTTAGAAAATAATGTGAACATTTTTGAACACATGAACAGAACAGGAATAGTGGTACTTGTATTCTTTGTGACAATGTTTGTACCTCGGTGTCGTGATCCAATTCGCCCTAAAGAAGAAAAATAAGTATTATCTTAAAACAAAAGAAATCAAAGAAAAATTAATTCTAAAAAATATTAATTACAAACAATATTTCACATGTTTACAGTGATAGATTTTGAGAAAACATACATACTTTTAACTCCGGTAATATTTTCCTTTTTCGATATAACTCAGGCTCAAATTGCCAAACCTTTGAAAACATAAAAAGCGAATAGAAATTCTGCGAAATAGTTGCAGTACCTAAAGATGAGCATGCGCAGTAGCACATTTGTCCTCCACATTCAAATCAGACGCTACGGGGGCTAATGCAAGGCGGAGGCGCATGGACGTTCAGGTGAAAGTTTATTCAAGGATTTACGACAACAAACCTTTACAGTGGAATCCCACGATGCAGTTACAAGAGTATTGTCTTTCCAACACATCGCAGAAACTAGAAAATCATAGAACACCCAGTTACACAGCTTGGAGCCTAATATATTAAAATTAGATATTAGAATCGCAGATAGACTTGAATTGGTGGAACACCCAGGTGTAATAAGAAGTTAAAATATACACAATTATCATTAGAAACTTGGATTATAGCACTTAATATTAGAGTTTCTTAATTATTCTTGAGCCCAGCACTAAAGTTTCTCAAATCTTTTGCCATCCTAATTCTAGTTTCTTATGAACCAGTTCCTTATAAAAAACAAACGTAAAATTCAAATTTATACCTGCATCTTCGTGAATGCATTGCTTGGCCAAAGCTCGCCCGTATTCGACTGAATAGAGATAGCTGTAAAACAAATGAAAACACGAAAATAAATACTTGAACATGTAAAACGCAAAAGCAGGTGGTGAAACTCTCAAAATACGTTGTGAATACTTACAAAAAATTATCCCAAGAACCAATTACTATCAAATCTGAGCCAGGCATAAGAACGCAAGATGACAGAGCCTGGAAATTCAAAAAAACAAAATACATTAACTCATCTCGTATTCTGGTTCGATTAAATGCAAATATTGAACTGGAAGTGTTGTAATACTGCGACACGGCACAAATGTAAAGAGAATTTAAAAGGTATTAGATAAGAAGCTGTTAATATGCATCAATTTAAATCAAATCAAATTAAATCCTTAAAGTATTTACCATATTCGAAAGACCAGTACTTCTAACTTGACAACCATCTTTTAGCTGGTTAATTTTTAGTTGCGTATCTATTACAAAGTCAAGACAACATAATAAATTATAGTCATAATCAATGCAAATGCTACAGGACTTCTCCAACTAATTAGAAAGCGCAGAAAACCTTCTGTGAAGTGTACTTTAATAGTATGCATAAAGAAAAATATTGTAACCTGGGCCTAAGTTACCTTGTGAAACTGAATAATAAACATCTTGATCATGGGATATGGCCACGTTGAGAACGGCACTGAAAGAAAATAAAAAATGTCAATTTCATTTGAGTTTTACAAAATATTAGTCAATTTATCAAAAACAATATATTTTAAGCTATCAAAATTGAATTGCTTAGCCTCTTAATTAGAGCAATCCATTGGTAATTTTAAGCTCAATGTACAGAAGACAGACTTATGAAATTAAATAACTTATTTTTAAATCATTATCCATATAAATACGTACTCTTTGTGACTTTTGAATGAAGTTGATATTTCGAGTTCTTTTAAACCATGCCATAAACTTGTTTCAACTTTTACAGGTTTGCAATCTAATTCGTCAACTACAATTGAAATTTGACAAGAGATTCAAAATTCCAAGAAAATAATGACAAATTTCAAAAGAAACTGGAAACACTGGAAACTTAGTTAATTTCTTAAACTTGCAAATGTAGTTATTGTTAGTTTTACAATAACATACAGTAGAATAAAAATAACGCAAGCCTTACATGAAACATAGTTCCTCAACATATCAAACCAAAAACAGGGTTTTAGATATACGAAAGGAATTGGGAACTTACGTTGAAGTTCTAAGACGGGTATGTTATCAGTTATTTCGGGAAACTGTTCATGGCTGGCGATAAACGGATCCTTGTAACTTATTGATTCGGGTATAGAATGGGCCTAAAATAAACAAAAGACAATAAATTTGATACAGTTGCAAAAAATGAAAAACCTATACTATGCCTATAAGTATAATAGGAACATATAAAAATAGCATTTCAAAATGTCAAAGCGCGAGTGATGAACTCAGAACGAAATTAATTTACATAGATTAAAACAATAGTTTGGAGGTAAAATTGAAACGATAGAAATTACCTTTCTGTGAGGGTGGGGATGGGTGAAAAGTTGCTTCGGTGTCTGTCCAAATTCAAGTATTTGTTGTTTCAATGATTCTTTCTCGTTTGGGTTCGTGATTCTGAAAAGGAATCCAGAAGTTATTGGTATTTATTAGAATTTGTAGACTACAACAAAAAATTGAACAATAAATTGAAAAAAGATAAGTGAAGAAATACTCACGCATCTAAATCAACCGCTCCTTCGTAGGTTAAATAATAAAACACTGGGAAAAGATAGAGATGTTTGAAATTAAAGTATGGTCGAAGCAAGACTTGGCAGAAAAAACCCCGAAAAAACACTTCTTTGTATCAGGAATTCACCAAATAAAGGGGACTTCTACATTACTGATACAGTTCGAGTGACTAAATGTTTAATTCTTTACATTAAGAGAGTATTTAAATGGGTGCTTTTGTTTGCCCTTTCGATGTTGGCTCGGAGACCCATTTGTTTGGAGAGCATATCATAGGCAAATTTATCATCGTCCATCGTTATTTGTTACAAGGCTAGTGGAAATGTTAACTATAGTCGATTGTAACATATACAAAATTTGAACTTACAACCTATCTACGAAGACTAGTTCACAAAAGCATTCAACCAAATTAGACTAATCGTCAGGAATATATACTAGAATCCCCCGAATTGAAAAAGCAATTCAAGTTGAAATAGCTGAAAGAATAGAAAAAAAGATGTTGTGTTATTGACATACCGTTGTTTGCCTTCCAGGCTTCTTCCCCAGTCTGTTTATAGCCGAAAATTAAATCAATCCAATGGTGTATGTTTTCAGACACGAAAGGGCACTCCAAAGCATCACGAGATTTCTTTATGAAATCTTGAGCACCTTAAAAACAGAAAACATTTCAAATTACACCAAGTCAGTTGAAAGAACCTCTTTATAAGGAATGCAAATGTGTAGGGGGAGCAAAAGTTTAAAGTACTTATAATAGTAAAGACAAAATGCCTGAGAAACTTTTCAATTTTGAATACTTTGAATAAACAATATTAAAAGGAGATTTTAGGACATTCATTAATGTGCAGTTAAAAACAACGAACTCTTATGAAACTGTTGGGATTAAAATTTGATTGAAAGAGGTCCAAAAATACGAAATTTTAGGAAATGTGTCTAATATTAGTTTTAGCTGTATTTATGTACATTCAAGTGTAATAAATGTGAGCTAGTGTTAATATCAATAAAAACACGCAAATACATGTGTATTTTACTTAGTTTAAGGTGTATTTTGTGCATACGTAAGGCCTGAAGGTGTATCCTCATACAAAGCAAGAAAAAGATATATTTTCTTCCATTCGATATGGTGGCATTAAGAGGCATGTATGTGCTTACCTTGTGCCCATGGAGGAAGTATAACATCATCAACTCTTGTTCCATCTTGTTTGATACCGAGGTTCAGATTAATCTTATTCTCAAGAAATGCACCATTGGAATCGTAAAACTCTGGGATACTCTAGAAAACATAAAACCATGTCATTAAACAGCTATAACGATTTATATGAACAGTGAATATAGATGGGAAAACTTTGTAGGGAATAACAAATACTTCACTATTTGGAAATCTTCATTTATAAAATTGCGAATTATATATCGCGAAATAATTACATAAATAACTTAGAAAAAACTTAGAATTGCGAGAAAAAACCCTTGGGCATTTTTAAAAATGCGAAAGAAGACTATCAGCCGGTAAACTTGCGTAAGGGAGCGGTCATAAAGTATCTACCAGAGGGGGGCGGAGGAAATTTCAATAAAAAAGGAAAACATGTAGTACCCCTCCTTAAATTGGTAATTTTTCATGCACCCCTCCATAAAAACAATATCATCATCAATGTCGTTGGAAGAGATGCTTGAATTATCATTTTGCCCGTTTTCACATTCTTCAACATCTATTACATCTGTCTCATTGTTACCAGTTGATGCAATGTGTCCTTGGACAATTCTAACTTTCTCAGCTTTTTTGAGTTTCAAACAATGCATCATTTTGTTGTGAACCAAATATTTGTTCAAATCTGCAACTCTGAGCTTCTTCAAAAGACCGTCATCAAATAATGAAATCCAGTCATATTCTTCATACGGGCGATCTTTTTCCAGTTGTGCCATTAGCTTCCTTTTTTCTGACCTTTTTCTTTTATTTGTTTCCAAAACTTTTACATGTTCAGCGTATTTTCATTGTCGTAATATAGGTAAGTTTTAATTTTTCATACCCCTCAATAACATCACATTTTTGTATTGTACCCCTCAAAAAAACTTGGATTTATTTTCATAGCCCCCCACTATTTCCTCCGCCCCCCTCTGGTAGATACTTTATGACCGCTCTCTAATGTAACAACATTATTATATACTTCGACTGTCAGTAGTTTGAAGCTAAATAAAATACCTCTTTGAAATCCGAATGCCCAGTACAACAATTGTCCCAACAAGATTTTATACTAAAGAAGAAAAAGAGAAAACATGGTTAGAGAGGACCAGAGTTTTGAAAACAAAAACTTATCAAATAAATTCATAGTTTCAAGATAACTTACTTATGAAAGAGACGATCTGGCTTGTCAAACTTTCCATTTTGTAGACACAGCATATATTCAGGTGCTAGGTAAGAGTGGAGTTGATATCGAGGTTGATAATCAATATCGAGGCTCATTATCATTACATCATTCAAAATTACGTCATCAATGTGAGATGTAAGTAGCATACAAGCAGATACATACCCACTCTCACGAGGTAATACAATACAAAACCAGGCGTTGAGTAATGAGAGCCGTAAAGGAATTTCGGATCGGGCATTGATTTGCTGCGCGTCTTTAAAAGAGAAAAATAGGAGGGTGAAAATGAATAAAAAAAAACAAGATATGGGACTCGAACCCAGGATCTTCGGCATGCCACGCCGACGTCTTATCCACTAGGCTATCCAGTCACACTATCCAGTCACACTGCGCAGTACCAATAACAACGCTACTGCGCATTCTCACTACCTCTTTCCTTCGTAAACCCTAACCCAATGATATAAAAGGCCGAAGGCGCTAGATACCTGACTTCGCACGATTCGTGCAGACAACAGTGATGCCATTGGGCGGCCATTTTAAAGAGGCGCAAATAGCTTTTGCATATCAATGAGTCCAAAGTTAAATGCTCGCTTTGGAGGAAAATAATGGTAAACAAGGTTGACATATGCATACTTTCGCAGAGCACATAACATGGGGATACTAGTAAAATTTCGAAAGTGACAAAAAACGTTTCAAATAACGGTATTTTGTTTATTTTTTACGGAACGATGGAACAGGCCTAAATTAATCGAATGACCAAAACAGTTGTGGACTTGAAAATCTTGGATGTATTAAGTATAATAGGTAAGCTCTAATTAAAGATAAGTGACGTGGTTTTGATATCCCAAAAGCTTACTGAAATATTAGCTGATAGAACATTTCTCCATTTCGAAAGGAAACGCAGTGGCAAATCACTATTATATACCTATCCCTTTGCAAGTGAATCAATTCAAAGAATTGTAGCGGTCTGATACTCCGTCATATATTCAGAGTCACTTAGTGGTGTTACATAAGTTGAAATTTTAGAATTTGGTAAAGTTATAGAATACGTCAGTAAAATCCCGTGTCGCATCAGCTAATACTTTAGTAAGCTTCTGGGATGTCAAAACAATGCCACTTACCTTTAATTTGAGCACAAATTTTATCCAGTACATCTAAAAGTATTAATTTTTGCAACGCTTTTTGTAATTCGACAAATTTAGGCCGTTGCCTCCACAAGGACACCACTACGTCTTACATACTCCTGTGCAGTGACGATACTCACGCTACTGCGCATTCTCACCACCTTCCTCCTCCGCAAACCCTAACCCTAAGCCTAACCCTAGCCCTAACCCTAACCCTAACCCTAAGCGAAGCCAATGGCCAGTTCCACGGCAAGGACACCATCACGTCAAACATGCTCCTGCGCATTGACGATACTCACGCTACTGCGCATTCTCACCACCTTTCTCCTCCGCAAACCCTAACCCTAAGCCTAAGCCTAACCCTAACCCTAACCCTAACCCTAAGCGAAGCCAATGGCCAGTTCCACGGCAAGGACACCATCACGTCAAACATGCTCCTGCGCATTGACGATACTCACGCAACTGCGCATTCTCACCACCTTTCTCATCCGCAAACCCTAACCCTAAGTCAAGCCTATGGTCAATGCCTCCGCAAGGACATCGCATTGTAAACATGCTGTTGTAAAAACTACCCAAGTATTTTCAAGTTGCTCTGAGGTCATGAAATGAAGTATAATGTTACTTTTACTGGATAAATTTTTTTGTTAGCTTGAGAAAACCCTTAAAAACAACATGTTTAAGGTCCCAAGACGTTTTTTTGAGAAATTCGAACTGAAGAAGCCAGAAAAAAGAATTCGCCCACTTGTCACAGACCCCAATAACCGAGAGGAATAGACAACATAAAGTTCAACCAGATTCTCAGTCTGCTACTCGAATGTATCTCTGTCTACTGACACAATTACACTTATTTATATAAAATGGAAAACTAAAAATAAACATTGCGTGGAAGGAATTACATAAACTATAAAAATAACATAGGTACGTGTGCAAACAATTTCGTTAACGTAGCAGGTTAAGTTTCCATATAAAAACATTGCGGATGATACTAAATATAGAGATTACGTAACGGGCTCGATGCTCATGAGTAAATCGTGACACATCTCCCCCCTAAGATAATTACTATTTTACCAAATATTAATTAATCAATAGAAATAACGATTTACGAAGCAACAAGTTAAGAACAATTCGGACAGTTATTTCTTCGTATTGAATTCTTGAGACAGTTCATCAGGAACGAACTCGGAGTCTATCCATTGTGTATGTCCATCATTAAACTCTACAAAATATTTTGTAACGAGCCTCTGTCCAGGAATTCTAGTACGCATTTTGTCCATTACTTTTGCAATATCGCTTGGGCTTCCATCGATTTCATTAGCTTTCTTGATTTGTTCCAAATTAACTCTTTTCGTTTTCTCGCGCTTTGTTCCGCCAATGTTTATCTCAACATTGTTTTCTCCTACGATCTTCACAACTTCGTAGGGTCCTTTCCATGGCTGGTGAAACTTTTTCGAGGTTCCCTTCTTTATAATGAAGTCACGAAGCCATACTTTTTCACCGACAGTAACTTTAACTCTTGGTGGGTTTTTATCGTGATGCTTTTTCTGACGTGCTTGTTCTTTCGAAACCAAGTTTTTAACAATTTCGTAAGCCAACTGGCGTTCGTTCTGCATATTCTTCACTGGATCATCAGTATATAGCCTTGTAGGCGGTTTCATATCCAGTGGTGAGTTTAATTCTCTTCCAAACATGAGAAACGCTGGGGTATGTTGTGTCACTGAATGAGGCGTTGTTCTGTATGCGAATACTAACGCGTCTAGATACTGGTCCCATGTTGATGGCCTTTTCGAAGCATACATTTTAACTCCTTGAAATAGCGTGCCATTCAGATGTTCATTTAGGCCATTGGTCGAAGGTCGAAATGCACACGTATATATCTTCTTTACCCCGGTTTGCTTTGTAAGTGCTTTTATCAGTTGGGCTGTAAAATGACTTCCTCTATCAGACAACAATTCTTCAGGGCAGCCATAGGTGTGAATGAAGTCTTGCAACTTTACAGCGACAGTTTCAGCTTCTATATTGTCCACTGAATACACGACAGGCCAACGACTGAAATGATCCACCATTACCAGAGCATACGTATTTCCTCTGTCAGACTTTGGCAAGGGACCGACAAAATCCATAGCCACAATTTGCAATGGCCTTGATGTTACAATAGATTTCAGAGGTGTTTTTCCGGCCGGCTTTGGCGATTTGAACTTCGCACATTCTTCACAGTGCCGGATGTGTCTCTTGATGTCGCTCTTCATTTTCGGCCAAAAGTATTTCTGTTGTACTTTTCGATATGTTCTGAAGAAACCTGGATGTCCGGATAACTGATGGTCGTGCATCCGCATTAATATCTGTCCGATCTGCAGCTTCGGCACCACAAGCTGTCTTCTTGCATGGCCAGTCTTGGTCTTGCACTTTCGGTACAGCATTCCGTCATCTCCAACGACAAAGCTTTCTTTCTCTTTCACCATCTTGTTTGCTACATCTTTGTCAGATGGCAGCTCTCCTTCTGACAAAAAGACAATCCATTTTCCGGCGTATTCGTCCTGTTTCTGTAGCTGGATGACGTCACCAGTTGCTACCGCCAAAAGATCGTCTTGAACTGGACATCTGGAAAGAGCGTCAGCGTTTCCATGGAGCTTTCCAGGCCGATGGATGACGTCAAAATCATATCCTTGGATTTCACTGATCCATCTCGCAAAGAGGTTGTTTGGGGCGTCCATAGTCTTCAGCCATTTCAGCGGGCGATGGTCGGTAACAATGGTGAAATGTCTGCCATACAAATAAGGATAAAAGTATTTCAACGCCCAGACAATACCAAGGGCTTCTTTTTGCAATACAGCATACTTGGCTTCAGATGGCTTCAATATTCGGCTTGCGTAAGCAATTACTGCTTCACCATCATCTGTTTCTTGAGCGAGAACTGCTCCAAGGCCGTAGTCGCAAGCATCAGTGTAGAGCTTGAACTGTAGCGAGAAGTCTGGGCATTGTAGAACAGGTGCAGAAATCAGACAGTCTTTTAGCTCTTGAAACACATCGTCAGCGTCTTTCGTCCACTGAAAGAGACGTTTCTTCTTTGTTAAATCTACCAGCGGTTTGGATCGGCTTGCATAATCGGCGATGAATCTTCTGTAATAACCCGTCAATCCAAGGAAACTTCTTACATCTGTCTTGTTCTGAGGAATCGGAAAATTCTTGACAGAGCTGACTTTGGCTGGGTCCACAGTCACTCCTTCTTCAGAGACAATGTGTCCAAGAAACTTCACCGATCGCCTAAGCCATTGACATTTCGCTGGTTTCAGAGTGAGTCCGGCTTTTTCGATTCTGTCCAAAACTACGTCCAATCGCTTTAGATGTTCTTCCACAGTTGGAGCAAAAACGATGACGTCATCGAGGTATACGAGGCAATGCGTCCAATGGAGGCCGGATAGAACCAAATCCATAAGTCTCTGGAAAGTCGCAGGAGCATTGGCTAATCCAAAAGGCATCACATTGAACGAGTAATGGCCATTGTGGGTCGCGAATGCTGTCTTCTCTCGGTCTTCTTGCTTCATGGGGATTTGCCAGAATCCAGACTGCAAGTCAATGGTCGTAAAGACTTTTGCGTTTCCGAGAGCGTCCAGAGTCTCATCAATTCTGGGTAGAGGGTATGCGTCTTTCTTGGTCACAGCATTTAGTCGTCGGTAGTCCACGCAGAAACGATACTCCCCGTTTGGTTTTTCGATCAATACGACTGGACTGCTCCACGGACTTGCGGATGGCTGGATGACTTCAGAAAGCAGCATCTTCTGAACTTCTTGAGCAATGATCTTCCTCTTCGTTTCCGGGACACGGTATGGCCTTTGGCGGACAGGTTGAGCTCCCTGCACATCGATAGGATGCTGTACTAGGTGAGTTGTTCCCAACTTCTCCGACGTCGGCCAAACGTGATGTCGCTCGAGAACTCTGAGTAGTTCTGCTTGCTCGTCATCTGAAAGATGTTCTAGCTTGAAATCTCCAATCGGCACTTCAGCGGTGTTCTGCTGTCCTTCAACCATCGTCTGAACTGAGTCGTCCACGATTGCTTCAAAGGGCTGTAGGTGCATCACGTTGGTACCAGGCTGTAACGAAACCTCGCTGCGAGTTGTGTTTACCAGCTCGAGTAAAACAGAATTGTCATCATCCGCTATTGTCACGACAGGGGCAACTAAAACACGCTCGTCAGTCTTGACCAACTGGCGTTCCCCAAACAAAACCAATCCACAATGATTACCAGACAAATCTGCTCTTACACGCAAGGGTGTCCCAACAGGTAGCTCAACTACAGAATTCAACGTAGCCACACATTCAGAAGGCAAAGGCTCAAAACCAACCTCTACCCCATGTGTTCTCAATACTTTTTCACGATAGTCAATGACGAAATTTTCTTCTCTTAAAAATTTATCTCCCAATAACAAATCAAACTTAAAATCATCTACAATAACAACAAACAAGTCAAAATAAGCTCCTCCTATGCAAAGTGAAACGTTCCCTTCACCAATCACAGCCAAATTCTTCCCGCCAGCTCCAACAAGCGAAATTAAAGTATCACGAAATTTTCTACCCATGCAAACCTCATTCCAAAAATTATAGTCAATTAAATTATACCTTGCCCCAGTGTCAACAAAAATGTCCACATCAACATTGTTCGTCTTACCCCTAACCCAAATTCCTTCCTTCGCCAATCTTGAAATCAACGAGCAGTTTAGATCGATAATTTCTGAATCCGGAGAGACTTGTTGCTCTTCTTCAATCTCTCCGTTCGTCTGGCATCAAGATCTGGGCGTGGTCTGTTCTGAAATCGGTTCTTCGGCTGCTGGGCATCTTCTATCCAATGCTGGGTTCACGTGCATGGGCTGTCTGTACTGAGCCAAGGGGCAATTTCTTCTTATGTGACCAGTCTGATTGCATCCATAACACACGATAGGGGTTCTTCTTTCTGCTCCAGGGGGGTGATTCCAGGTGTTATCATTTCGTCTGGCTGTTGCTAGTTCCTGTACCGCGGTCGTTAAGCTCTGTATTGCTTTCCAGATTTCCTGCTTACTGCGTTCTCTATCGCTATTAAACTTCTGGATCAGGCCAATCAAGTCTTCAGAAACTTCATTCACACCAGCAGACCGCTTGCCAACCGAGTTAAGGAAAACCTCCCTTCTTTCTGCGGACTGGACAGCTTCTTGAAAGGAATTGGGGCACTTTTCCCACACTGTTTCTTTTATCTCTTGCCGCAGTCCTTTGATGAAGCATTCGCTGGCGATTCGGTCTTTTTGCGCTGCACTGTCCAAGCCATCATGCCCCTTCATAACGAGTTTGTCTACTCGTTCAGAAAACTCTATGACAGACTCTTTGGATCCCTGTTTTATCTCGTGGAGTTTCTGTCTGGCCAAATATCGCTTCTCTTCGGTGTTGAATGTTTCATCGAGGGAATCCTTCAATTCTTCGAGGCTATTCCTGACGTTTTCTGGGAATCTCCAAAATAAACGCCCCGCTCTTCCGGTCAGGTAGACAGGCATCATCGTCAGTTGTTGCTGTGGAGTCCAGTTGTTTGCATTTGCTGCGACTTCCCAGCGAATCAACCACTCAGCAATATCTTCTTCATCTTTCCCAGAGAATGTCTGAATGTCAACAATCGTTCTTTGTGGCCTAGCATTTTCTCGAATATTTTCCTGAACTGCAGGTATAGCTTCGTTTTCTTCGTATCGTCGTGCCATGTTGATTTTGAGTTCGTCGAGTCTTGCTCTCGATCAGTATCCCGCTCCTGTCACCAATTTAAATTGTCACAGACCCCAATAACCGAGAGGAATAGACAACATAAAGTTCAACCAGATTCTCAGTCTGCTACTCGAATGTATCTCTGTCTACTGACACAATTACACTTATTTATATAAAATGGAAAACTAAAAATAAACATTGCGTGGAAGGAATTACATAAACTATAAAAATAACATAGGTACGTGTGCAAACAATTTCGTTAACGTAGCAGGTTAAGTTTCCATATAAAAACATTGCGGATGATACTAAATATAGAGATTACGTAACGGGCTCGATGCTCATGAGTAAATCGTGACACACTTATGAAAATTTGTAGCATTTACCCAGCCAAACAAAGAATACAATAAAATTTGTAGCATTTTCCTAGCCAAACAAAACCCCTTTTAGTTAAACTTCGTCCCATGGCGCAAAAACTGATAAATACATAAATATGTTACCTTTAACTGATCAAGACGTGTTTGGTCCATTGCTCCGATGGGCTTCGATAAGTCTCGAAATGTCGCAGGGTTTTCCAAGTCTAAAGCCAGAAGAAAGAAGAAAAATTTGTTGTTAAATTCTTCATATTTAGATTAAAGAAAATCAAAAAATGAGTTGCAAAACAAAGCAAGTTCAAAACAATCTTTTTTATAAGAAACCGCTTTATAAGAAACTCATTGGTAAAAGGCTAAAAAATTTAAGAAACTTTTACTGGTAAATGAAAAATCACTAAGAACCTTTTAAATTTTTTAACCTTCTTTGAAATACGGATGCTAACCACTGTGCATGGTAATATCAATATCAAGGGAGTAGACATGATGCTTATTGATTAATGATAGATAAACAACTATGTATGTTAAATCGATTTTCCAACCTAACCTTATTTTCATTTGTTTTCCGAGGTTTTTGATTCTATGCGTGCGTTTTTTCAAATAGCTAATTGAGAAACTTTTAAGAAACTTTTACTGGTAAAATGTGTCCAGAAATGCCCAAAATTAAGAAACTTTCACTGGCGAAGCATTAACCAGGTTTCTTAAAAAATAAAAAACGTGTATGACAGATTAAAAATGTTATGGAATCGTGGAGTCATAGAATCACATTATTTGCTGTCACATTCCTTTGCTCATGCTCTATCAAGTATTAAAAGCAAGCTAGAAGTAGGAAAATAAAGTCACTAGTTTACAGGGGTAAGAAATAAATGAAATAATCCGGCAGACTTGAAATAACAACGTCTTACCAAGGGTGTCACTTTCATAGTCTGATATGATCCATGGAAATACAGGATATTGTGTTAAATCATTAAAACTTCTGTCAGCTTGGCTGAAAAATAAGTACAAAAGTTGTTAAATCATTTTAAACATTAATAAATAATTGCCGACGGCGATCATTAAAGCACGACAGGTTTTGAGAACATACGCTAATAGACGCCATCCCACAAAGAATAGACGCCTTTTTACAAATAATACTTTTCATTGATGAAACATTGGTATCATGACAAACCTATTTAAATAAAGTAAGTAATCGTAGTTTGATATGGCCCCAGTTTGCCATTTTAATGTCATGTTTTCTTGAACTGACTCTTCGATCAAAAGGGCTGAAAAAATAAAATAAATTAATAAAAATAGATTGAAATAACAAAATCTTTATTTCATCTGTTGACTCCTATTTAATTTTCTTGTTGTAAACGGTTGTAAATAACAATTTTCTATGAAATGATCAAATCCAATGACAAGTTCTCTAGTTGATATTACAGAAATAAAGATATACCGTAAATCCTCGAATAAGCTCCAGAGGGCTTATTTGCAAAAACGAAATTTTAGCTGGATAATTGTTCAATATTAAGGAAAATAAAAGCTATACGATGCAGCCAATCAATAAAGCTATTGGTTTAAACTTGTTGTTATTTGCAATACATTCACTAAACAACTTCAATGTCTGGAAACTTGGGCTCCATATCCTTGCAAATGATTATCAGGATGGGGGCTTATTCGAGGGGAGGGCTTATTCGGAGTTGGGGGCTTATTCGAGGATTTACGGTAAATAATAATGCAGCACATAAAATAATTATACTCACAATCTTGCTCCATGAGATTATTGTAAAAGTCATCTCTGCATTCTCTTGAATCAAAAACCAGATACAAATGGCGAACGTCTTCAGATGAATATATTTCCAGGCCCTAATCAAAACAAAACAATAACAAAACAATAACATGAAACTATTTGAATGTTAAAAAGCGTTCATTTTGAGTCAAAAGCAGAGCCTTCAAGTCGATTTCAATGATTAAGAAACTTCTCTGATGAACTAAATGTCTTGTAATACCGAAAGACAAATGTTTATTTTTCAAAAAGCGCTTGACTGTAATTTGTGAAAATGAAAATTTGTAACTCACCACATGTCGAAGTAAGTATCTTCGTTTTGTAACCCTTTTAATTTCTGATAATTTTAGTTTTATGACAGGAAGCTGAAATGAAAAAGTTTCTGGTAATTGAGAAAAACCAAATTAATATACTATTGTAAGGCTTCTCAGAAGCTTTTTGCAAGATTATTTATGAATTATATGTACCGTTACAAGCAATTACTAAATAAAAAAATGAATATAGCGGCCATGGCAGACAGTTACAATTACAAAGATTTTCAAAAGTTTAGAAATCCTTTGAGTATTTCTAGTTACAATTGAATTCTAAAATAATAACGGATGAAAGTGAACTATGTAGCCTAAACTATGTACATACCGGCTCAACGTTGTTAAATGGTTGAAAATACAACCGTGATGACGTCAGAAGGACCTTTCCCGGATTGCAAACCAATGGCGTGATCTTGTCAGCTGAAAAAGAGCGGGAAAGTTCATGACGGTGCTCACGGAACCCCCTGCAACATATCATCTAACATTGCTGAAACGCAGGGGTGTCAATTAGATAATACGGGGGTATTGCAAAGTAAAATTCACTTGCGGTGGGAGTGTTAAATCCCGAGATGACAAACCACGGTGATAAGTTTACTTTATCAAAAGTTAGTTAAGTTTTTACATCAAATGTTTTTATAACGAGAATTCAGTCATATAAGAGCAGTTTTATTTTAGAAACTTCTCTCAACAAAAACTCAATTCAATACCTGTTGTTTCTAAGACAATTTTCTCATACAAATCTTCAATCCTTTAGGAAATTAAAACACATAAAGTGTTTGATATTATTTTAATAACAGCAAATCAAGATATGGTGAGGGAAAAGCTAGATAAATTTCTCGGCAACTAACCAGCTTGTGTTGAAGTTTATTCTTGCTTGCCGAGATTGGACAATAGTGGCAATCTAAAACAAGCAATTAAAGAGAAAAAATACTTTAAAAATCCAATTTAACAATTAGATATTAAAAAATTTACAGTTATTATGATAATGACAATTATTATTTTGTTATTTCATTTCTTACCATGGATGCTTCATCATGAGGATTCAATGTAGATGCTCTGTAAAGCTACAAAATAATCCTCACAATTTCACGAATAGATAAAAAAGTTGACAGAGTTATAGATTAAGTTAGGTTAGTCATAGAGAGTACATTATCAAATCAGTTGAAGGAGAATCAAGGTTACCTACTTGCTCGATCATTGGAAGTGTTGTCGATAAGTTGCCAAAGTTCAAAGAAAATAAATGCTTTTTCTTTTCCTGTAGAAGAAATGTATCAAATGGAATAAAAATTTAATACAACCATTTTGGCAATAGGACAAATCATCCATTGCTAACTTGTTTCATCTTATGACAGTCAATTCACCCAGGTCAAAAATAAAGTACAAAGTTTAAAACTTGAGCTAAATCCCTGTGAATAGATGTGGGGTAAATTTTATCATTAGTATTATGTCTAGGGCTCAATTAGGTGATTTAAGCTGATTATAAAATACAGCAGGTTAGTAGTTGAGGCAAATGGCCTCAGATGCCAAAGAAACCAAACCATCTCGATGTAAATCTGGATACATAGTTGAAAATCTTACCCTAATATATTTGTATGGACCAATGATTCCAGATTCCTTCATCTGTATGCACTAAAATGAGACAAATTTCACATTATAAGCATTTTTGGACTGATAGAATATAGTTCATGTGACAACATTGGCCTGTAGATAGGAGCAAGGAGGGGCAGTTGTGCTCTACTATTAATAACAAAAAAGATAATCGTTAACTTGTGTTAAAATTTGAGGAGAAAGTGCAAAGAATAGTGGCCCAGAAAAAAAGAGTTTATGACATCATCATCTGTGATCATTATTGTACCATTATTTGGTAAGCATATAAATTGCCTTGCATTCTAATCCATGCCTTTTAGCAATAAAAGCACAGTGAAAAAGTGGAGCAATGAGGGGGCAGGAGGGCAAGTACAACGCTAATGTAAAAAATATACACTAAATGATATGTTAAAGTGCTTTCTATGTTCTGTTATAATTCCTAACATTAATCTCCAAATTTCTATTTTGACCTTCACCCCCCCCTCTCCCTAAAAATCAGTGCCAATGTGAAAAAATTGCATTTTGAAAAATGTGACAAAATTAAAATTGTGAAATAATGAAATTTCTATTATGAAAGAAATAATTTGGAAGAACTAACACGTGTTAAAATCTTACCAGTTTTGATTCCACAATCATAACATCTCCTTTGCAGTCAATTCTGAAAAACATAAACAAAAGAAATGAACAGGAGAGAAACAAAATAAACATAGACAAAATTGATACTTGGGTCAGTTTAAAGAGTCATTAGCTGTTAAACTACGAAACGAACCTTGATAATAAATTTCCACTCCATTTTCCAAGATGGGTTGTGTCTTTAAAAAGAAGCTGAAAGGAGAGTTAAAAATTGTGAAATATTTGCTTCATGGCTAACTCGTCTAAAAAGGGGTGTGGTAAAAATTAAATTGATCATTTTGAGAGAAAAACTATTTATTTCATACCTTCAATATTGGATAATTTGTATCCAATGGTTCAAAAACGAGTGACCTTGAACATAACTTGAGCCTGCCTTTTTGTTTCCTGAAGCAAAGATGTAAAAAACAATATAGCTAGATTTCAGAAGAAAGTTAATGTTTCGTCTGTCAAAAAATTAGGTGGTGAATTGTGACGTCCACTCGATTGAGTCATCAGTTGTAATGACGTAGCGATTGTAAAATACTTCCAAAAATTGTAAATTTCCTTGCCTTTTAAATGCTTCATCTTCTGATCCTGTACCAACTGGATAATAAAAAACACTGAAGTCTTCGAAATAGATTTCGCCAGGAGCGAGGACCAGTAACGAAAACCTAATAAACAAGATTTGGACATTTTCTTTAAACTGACAAGAGAACAAAATTTTCACGAAATATATTCAATTGCATATGTTCTTTCCTAATATCATACCTATCTCTTGACTGGTAACGATAGTAGTCGTCTGACTTCCAGAAAAATTCCTCACTCATGTTGATCGACTTTAGCTGTCCTGTCTTGACAAACACAAGAGAGTTTAATGATCCAATGTGGTTGTCTTTTGTCTTCCTCTTTCCAAAGGCCCCCTTTGTTAACGTTGAATTAAGACATGTTGCACTTTCGAATGAATACAATTTTAGCTTAGTTACCTAACTGCTTCAAACCAATTTCATTTTCGGAGCAGATTTACTCTTTATATTTACAAACATCTGCATTTGCTCCAAAACAAATCCAAAAATCAAAATTATTTTGGCCTTTTCTGTATAGTTAATGACTTTTAGTATGAGTCAAAAACAGCTAAAGTGGATGAGTGCTAAAATCAATGTATTTGAAGAAAAATACATTTGCATAAATGTGATATTAAAATACACGAGATAGTATATTTTGTTATTTGTATGAGGAAACTGCATTAATGGCTAAAAACATAAGTAAGTTCAGATCAATATACTGAAGCAAAAATGTTGACAAATCAGGCGGTGGAAATGTTAAGATACTACACGGTGCATATTCTAATAATAATTGTAGTTTAACACAAGTTCAGAACTGAAAGCAAAAGAGACAAAAAGGATAAAAACATCAATAATTTATTATTCAATAAAAACTCTTTACATATTTACAACTTTCAATTTCTAACAGAAGATTTCTAAGTTAAGATAAAGATGTAAGCAAGAATAATTTGCGTGAACTAAGAAGCAAAGACAATTATATAAGGAGAATCATGTGCGACAAACATAATTCCAAAATCGAAACATTGTTTCGTTTCGTAACAATGTTTTGACAACCAGCGCCCAAATCCAGTGATATGAAGCGCTGTTAAAACATATGTAAAGCAATGTTGCATTTATTGCATTGAATTCATTGCTCAGTCACAATAATTCAAACACTCGGGGAAAATAAATTTACTTTAATTGGCAATTTAATTAGCGAAAGTCGACTAATTAATTAGCAAGGCTCGAATTAATTCAAAATATATCTCACTTATTTCATGTATATGTATGAATCGAAATGTACCTAATAGTTGTCTAGCTAGAGGTTGAGAACATTTTTCTTGTCATATCGAGCTTTTGAGAAATTTCATCGTCCGTAATGCAATGAACGGTGTCTTGCTGTCTAGGCCAAACGGCCATTTCAATTTTAATTCTTCAATTTGAGCGTCTTGCAATGCCTGCAGCATGGATCAGAAGGAATTCGTCCGTTTCTTTTTCTACATCTGGCTGATTTCAGACACTTTAACCTTCTACATCTCACTCTACCATTCTGCAATCATAAAAAAGGTCGAAATTAATTAATGCTAAAAGTAACTACATATAGCAGAACAACAATACAAACCAGACAATACAACAGAGATAAGATGATAAATGAACCCTTCGGATAGAATAACCATATCACAGCATTACCCAGAGCAGGATCACAAATTACTGTTAATTACCGAACTTAATAAAGCATGCCAAGCAATGAATTTTTGTGTTTAATTAAAATTTCTACGAGGCCACGGCAACAGTATAAAGTTCCAGAAATAAATACATTAGGTCCTCTAATAAACACCCACCTAAGAATAAGCCCCCTCCCTAGAATAACCCCCACCTAAAAATCCACATTTGAAAATATCCCCCGATAGTCTACTCGAAGAATTGTTGTATATATCGACGAACGTACCCTGCAACGGCATATTACACAGCGCAGAATGCCAAATTGCGGCAGGATTGGCTTCCACGAAGTACCATGGGAATAACTGCTGCCATTATAGGTGCAACTTTGCTCTGAAATGGAAATGTACATTCAATTGAAATTCAGAATTGTATATGTCTAAAATGCTACCTGTTTATGCTAATAATGCAAAAAAATTAAATGGATAAAGTTCATATACATGAGGGTTGGGTCTCCACCTGCATCATATTTACAATTTGCAAAATCAAGTAATGCCCGCAAGAACACAAGTACGAGTGACGTCATTCTGCGGAAAGTCAGTAACCAAAGTAACTATTAAAATGGCAGCTTACTTTTTCGTCTTGAGGTGGTGATATCTTTCGGCATGGGCTTCACCTTTGAGGTGTCTTTAGGAAGTTCAGATGCTTCTGTAAATAAAAATGCAAGTGTTGCTGTGAAAATGGGCGCATTTTTATTGTAGCATCTCGACCTAGAGAGCCCTCCTTCCCCATAAGACGAGTGTCTAGATATAGCGGGTTCATTTAACAGGTTCACAGTACAAATACTTTAGTTTAGTTTAGCCAACTCTCGATGTAATTTAGATTCAATATTGTGCAGTAACACAAATATATTTCATTCGCATAAACAACTCCAGATTACAACTGTGGGTATGCCAGTCTTCGTGGTAAATCACGTAAAGAAGCAAAACAATGAGCTAACAAAACACAATCTCAGATGGAAATGGAATGGTGGCATGGAATGGTGGAATGGTGTACTCACTTGGACATGTTGGGCAGCATCCGCCCGGAGTCTTTTGCGGATTTTTACAGCTTAATTCCGGACACCGGATGCGTCGGCATGTGTAGCCACCCGGAGCACTCTAAATACAAATAGAAAACTCCGTTACAATCCGCACGTGTCACAGGCAATTTCGTTGTTTTCTTATTTATTTACAATCTTCCATTTTTGATTGACTTATTGAGTTTCAACAGTCTATAGCCTTGTGCTAAGCACCAGAGCCGCAGAAATGAAGGGGGTAATGGGGGGGAGGGGCAGAGAGTTCAAATGCCGAACAAGTCCTTAGAAATGCCTTGAATTTTCTGATACTTTGTCTATTTCTTTGATAATTTCACGACAAGAAAATGCTTGTTCTACATGCTTCCTTTTTTGTTTTGCTCCCTTTTTGCCTGGGGTCTCAAAATCATGATTTTGAGCTACGGCTGAATTGTGCCCGTTGCGTCAATGATAAGCATGCGCACACGTACCTTGCAAATACAGATGACGCATTTGACCATGCCAAATGGAGGCATCATGGGATGCCATGCTTCTCCGATTGCTCGTATTTCACTGCGCGATGCCATGCCGATAATGCAAGCTGAAGAAAGCAATTCAAATAGGGATCAAGACACACACACAAACCAAAAATATAAACAGATCAAATTCAGATCTTTGACATCAGCTAACGTACATTTACTCAATGACATTGGAGCTGGACAGGGGGCAAAGAGGGGCAGTTGTCTATCCCCCCAACCCAAAGTAAGAAAAAAAGAGCTACAGAATTTAACGAGAATATGTAATAGATAGATGTTCAGAAGAAAACAATGTTTATTCAGAAAAAACAACAAAACGACATCATTGTCCTTAGCTTCAATCATCCCCTAATTTGAAACATTTGCAGAAGCCACTACTTGCTGCATATACATAAAATAGGACAACTATTTTAATTGCAACTGACTCTCTTCCGCCATAAGTACCATTCGAAAAAAGGCCCTATTGTGGTACCATGTAAAACCCGGAATCATGCATACCTTTGGCTGGATCGACGTTCTTTCCATTTGGTGGACCTGGGCAGACAGGACAGCAATTCTCCAACACGAATTCAGGATTCAAGCACTTCGGTTTGGGACAAATGATATCCTTGCATGTCACTACACGATTCTGACAATTGAAAGAAAAGAACAATGTTAGAGTCGCAAACTATATACCAACACAAATAGTATTAATCATTATTAGAATCAAGTAAATAAATAGTGAGTGTCAACAGATTCTCAAGTTCGAGCCAAGGCCAGTTGAACTATGCTATACTTGAACGAGAGATAAAATCGTTACCCGTAACATATACTACGTTATTACATTGTATGTTACGTTGAATATTGGTCTAGAAGCTAGTCGCTTTGATATCTGCTTATGTTTTTGTTAGTGCATATAACATGCCTACAACACACAGCTTTTGCTGACAATCTAACGCATCACAAGGCATCAATACAACTTTGACTCGCACACTTCTACTTAAAAACGTCCGCCATTTCATTAGTAAAATGTTCGGACTTTAGCGTAGAATAGAAAACACTGTTCGAAAATCGAATGCTTGAACAGTGGCTTAAAAGGCATCAATTTGAATACTCAACCCCAAACCCAGAGCCCTTCTAGCTTTGCTACACCTGTTTACATTGTGGCCCTGGGTTCAAGGTTGTGAATACTCGCTACTAATTCGTGCCACTTTGTTCATTTAAGGCATAGTCAAGCATTTTCATGCAGAAGGTTATGAATCCAAGTTCGAGCGAAAAGTATGTTAACGACCACAGGGACTCAAAGTAATCGATCTCGCAAGTGAGCACGCCAGCATTAACTCGAAATAAATCAAATTGACGTACCTTGCACTTGCAAGTCTTGCAGTAGAGTTTTGAGCTGCCATCTTTGGCCATAGGGTGCCATTTTGCGCCGTGGTCATGGAAACGTCCACCGTGCAAGCAAACACCAAAGTTTCCATCTCCGGACACGATCGATCGTTGCAACAAACCGCCTCTTCTCATGCCTCGGATCCGGTTGCATGTGCTACCGGCCAAAGATATTTGGCCTTTCAGTTCTCCGGTCGCAAAACGACGAGTGTTGATCTGAACGTGAGCCATACTCGATGCAACGCCGTTTAACATATCATCTGATGGTTTGATGAAACTGCCGCGAGACTGCAATGCAAATTACACACACATATATGTATGCATATATCATTACAATTGATGTCAAGTACCAGCTATTTCTAACATTTCGCTGTCTCAAACAAATCGTTACTTCAATATTACTAAAGTTCGCTCGAGAGGGACTCGACTACATTTTGTTCTAACTATATCTTGACTTATTAAATATTGTTTGACATTATAACTTATTACATAACATAACATGCTGTGCACGTGTGTACATTTCAGTTGTTGCATGAACACTACAGTTACCCCCCCCCTCCCCGGTGAAAACATCCACATTAGCTACTTTGGATATACCCCATTCCCCTATACACCGGCCAAAGTTTCACTTGCCTTCGGGGCTCGAAGTCAGAGAAAATTAACTAATCTGATCATACCCGTTGGGCCAAACATTAGCTTGAAGCATATTATACTTTTTCCGACAAATTCAGCAATTTTCCGACAAAGCGGCAGTTTAGTTATAAAGGGAGGTTTTCGCCCCCCTCCCCCTCCCATCTACACGCCACTGCTTTTATAAGAGAACAATATGTAAAAAGGCTTGTGACGTAGAGACACAAGAATATATTTGATATTGCAGAGTCGCATGAATATGTTTGATATTGCAAAGCTTTGAAATATGGCTTTGATATTAAAGAAGAGCTCGATTGGTCCAGACAGACCAACATTGAAGTTACCTGATACCATGCATGTTAATCTATTGCATGCGTATGTGTAGTAAGCAAGCATAGACAAATATCTTTACTCACAATGTAATTCTTGTTGAAATCCGCAAGTTTGATTGTTTTGCTCCTCCGCCTGGAGTAGGCAGCATCCAGCGTCAGTTTCCCTTCAATCATTCGATAAGCGGAGGAGGATTCCCCGTAGCCTCCAATCGTGATGATGTAATGAAGATTGCAGTTGGCATCGGCAGTTAGCAACGCAGTGGCAGAAAGTTTCGTTTTAACACTGTGGCTGACATCGTGAACTGATAATATGGAGCCTGGAGGAAAAGATAATTATGAATTATAATCTGAGTTGAAAGAAAGAGCTTTAAATAAACTTGAAATCCCAGTTTCATGAAATTTCCTGAAGAGAACAAAAGTCGTATCGTAAAATCAGACGCTTGGAAATCTGAGAGCACGTTCAAGAAAAAGGAAAGCTCGTCATGTGAGGGAGACTTCATATCAAGATGTCACTGCACTAAAAGCAGCAAAGCATAGCTAGTGAGTATAATAATAACTTAAGGGCAAATCAAACTGGCTTTCAAGAGTTTTGGAGTCAAGGGGGCGTGTAAAGGTCTAAGGCTAATACTATATTCAGTCAAAGGCCAACCATGTAAAAGTTAATGGGCAGGGGCCAAAGAAGGTCGGTTAAGGTCAAAAGATATAGCTTTCTCAGGTCAGAGTCCAAGCATGTAAAGACGTGAATGTCATTGACCTTTGCTATAGTCAGCTGCAGGTGAATAGAGAAACTGCCGTACTCTGCCGGCCATAAATCCTTTGGGTTCGACTTGTGAAATGATTTTAATGTAAAATCCACCATTGAATACTAATCTTATCGCGTCGGCTGACGGTCTTTCCCAAGTTCCAGTTATCTACGATAAAATAGAGGTATTTAGAACAATCACGATATGATCAGAATGTTTCTCTGTTGGATCAAGTGAATAACTTGTGCAAAACTCTTATTACCACGCTCTATTACTTCGAATGCACAGTTCGAAATGCATTGTTGAAGAAAGTGTTCACAACAAAGAGGGCGTTTAATAACAGCAAGGAGGCGCTAATTTGAAATATATGAAGTCTATGCATCTCTTAAGATGGCCGTAATGATCTTAGTAATGGTTATAATAACCAACATTTCGACAGATTGACTTGGTCAGAAGTAAAAAGTATTTGGCATACAGTAAACACCACATACAAGAACCAACGAATTAAGAACCTTCCAGGCTGAAACCCCTGCTCAAAACAATAGAAAAGACAATAGGCTATTGTATTTTAACAATGAGCTGGATGCAGAATTCACAGGGTTCATATATGCGGGCGTTCACTGTATTTCAAGTGGCCGTGTCTTGCGCGTGGTACAGAATGAAAAAAGGTACTAACAAATGAAGGGAAATACCTCAAAATCCTCTTCATCTGCCCTGCGACTAACAGTGCCTAATTTCTTGATGAAAACATCTTTGCTGCTCATAGCGACAAGGTCAATTTTTTCTGCCTTTGCTACGCTTCGACCAATGGCCTAAAATGAGAAATCCACACATTCACCGTAAATGTAATCGCATATTTGAATGCTGAATGTACAGAAATGAAGACACAAGTATAACATAGCTGATATGGTGATCGGAAATATCTTGATACCTTGAAGTGGATCTTTGCTTTAGTATCAATGGATAGTGAGATAAATCCACTCGCACTTGAAGCCAAAGATGGACTCAGCTCTCCACCAGATAAAACTGTGAAGAAATCTGAGAAAAAAAGAATGTTAAGTAAGAGCATTTTCATGCATTGATATGCTCAGCCATACCTCTATAGTTAGACTTTAAGTGCCTATGTTAGTTGCAAGGTATTCAACAAGCAAACGCTCAGTTATTGCAATAAATCGTTAACCTATAAAAATGACTATGGTCATGGCTCGAGTCCACGATCTTTACTCGAACGCAAACCAGTGAGAGCAGCCTCGGGCTGGTACATTGACTTATGCACTGACCGAGGCTGGAAAAGGCAAGGAATTCAATACGTCACTTACTACTGCACTTCTGTTGTACCACAACTCGTCCAAATAGACTATCATCTCGACTTATCCCTCCCACCTCGATAGTGACAAAGAGAATCCCGCGTACCATCCATCTCAAGTGGGCCGCTCTGGGTTCGTACCAGTCAAAACTCTTCATGAAAGGCTTATTGGAAATCTGCAAATTTTGAAGGAAAATATGAGTAAATCAGATGAAAATTTGATATGGGCTAAAGTGAAGTACCGTAAGTGCTCGAATAAGCCCCGGGGGGGGGGCGTATTTGCAAAAACGAAATTTTAGCTTAATTATTGTTCAATATAAAGCAAAATAAAAGTCATACGATGCAGCCAATCAATAATGTTAATGGTTTAAACTTGTTTTTATTTGCAATACATTCACTAAACAACTTCAATGTCTGGAAACTTGGGCTCAATATCCTTGAAAATGATTATCAGGGTGGGAGCTTATTCGAAGGGAGGACTTATTCGGGATTGGGGGCGTATTCGAGGATTTACGGTAATCAGGTTTAAAAAGGGCAAACTTACCATGTCACTACGTCGAAGTAAAAATGTGAAACTTTTGACGACTTGAGATTTCTTGTCCGCCTTCCAAGGACGTTTTAAAATTTTTACAGTAATTATTTTCGAATTAACTGCGAAACAAAGTATTAGCAAATATTAACAAACATACTTAATATGCATTTACATTTATAAATGAAGAACAATAAACAAATAAAAGCAAGATAAAGTGATATAAATAGCCATGATAAATCTCTCTATGAAACTTGACATTAAATGAAACTTGCAGTATAAATGGCTATTCAATTGTGAACAACAAAAAGTAGAGTCAGACTATAAATTTACAAGCAAATACCTCTCGATATCTTTGCGATGTTTCCAGGAACCAATATGGAGTTAATTGTTACCCTGTTGCCAAAAGAATTTGGCTGCAACCCCACCAATCCGCCACGAATGTAGGACGATTCTAATTTTCCATTTGCGTTTAACGATGTGATAAAAGGAACTGCAAGAAACAACGTAATAATAGACTACCTCCCACCCTACTATTGCATAGCTCAACCATATAGGCACATTTTGAGCAGAAATAAGCTACGTGTTTCAAACATGCAAGCAAATGCTAATGGTTGTAAACTGCTATTTACAGATGGGTAATGGGGAAAAGTATGAGTAACTGAATGGTTGCATACCTTCACTGAACTTTTCATATGGCACAAGGTATCCTTCAAGTTGAGCTGAGCTATTCAGAGAAACGTCAGCCATAACTTCAAGATCGTGGAATGATCTCTCGAGCATTGAACTTGTGAGAACCGATTCAAAACAGGCCTGTGAAAAAATAAACATGATACAGACATGTTACTACCGAAGCAGTTCAGGTGTATACTATTAGGTAGTGGCGGTTGTTATATTACAAAGCAGTTCAAAAATATCAGATGTTTCGCTCGTCATACAAAATCTTGCTATGCACGAGCCCCAGCACTGATTAACCGTTAACTTCAACATCAATTTACAATACTGAAATACCACTGCGAACTGCCATAACAAAATTCATAAATAAAACAATATCATTAGCCTTCTAATTGGTCTTGCTCCAAGACTATTTCCTGGGTTGTGAAATAAGAAAGGGAAAGAGGCACCAGCGAGAAGAAAGTGTGGAGGAGGAAAGCTACCTTCTAATTGATCTCGCGTAATGAAGTCATAAGGACACTTGATATAGGAGGGATGGGGAAGGAGGAAAAGGGGGAAGGGGGAGCTCGTTCTATGAATGTTCCACTCTATAGAATCGTCTGAGTTGTTCTTTGAAGGGTAAAATATCCAATCCATAGTTTGGGTAATTTGTTTCACCTACCTTGTTAGGCGAGTTCAGTTCAGCGTCTTCGCTTGAAATAGTTTGCAAAACATGGCCACTGGGATTCTTTAACGTCAGCTGCTTTACACTTTGAGATCTTGAAAAAATATAGAGTTGTATGACTTTTTCATATTGCAAATATCTATGTCACATATTTTGGATCTAAAATCAGAGCAACCCACTTCTATTTAGCGTAGCAATATTGATTTGCAAAAGGACATGTAAACTAGCAGAGTTTGGAGCAGGTAGTCAAAGATACTTAAAGCATATAATAGTTAAAAAAGCTCCTTGGGATACTTATGATATAAGAAAAAAGGCCATCACCACATAAAGCTTTTTCAGGGTTTTTTTCACTTCCCAGAACACATGTTGTTCTCTCAATTAAACTCTTGTGGTCACAAAGCAAATGGAACTTTATCGTTCTGCTATACGCCATTCTCCAGAGATAACATTGTTTGGGGGAAAAGGGAGATGAGGGAGTCACAACTGTACACATATCTCATAATAGCAAGGTTGAGTGTACTCGAACCCACGTTTTAATATAAACCACTCACCCATCAATGTGTATGCTGGTGTATAGTCTATTTCGTGATATGATAATGTGAATTCTGCCATACAACGATTGATTCTGTATGGCAGATCTTTCAGATGGAAACAAATTGCCAACATATTCTACAACAAAGAACCGAACAAAAGATTAGTCAATCATGAACAGGAAATAATCATGCATGATTATCATTGTCGCACATCATCATAAATTACCATAAATTATCATAAATTATCATACATTATCATAAATTATCATAAATGTTTTTGGTGCTTTGCTGGACTGTTTACACGAATCATTGATAGACTATATCCAGTGCAATTTGATTCAATTCTAAACAATTCATGCAATGCCAGTATTGATTTCCCTCCTGCCTTAATAATACCCCGTGTTAATGAAAGCTTGGCACTGCAGTGCTACGAAAGCCCCGCTAATCGACGGGTGCTCAATGATGGAAGAGTTTATTTTATCAGTGTTTTGATGACAAAACCCCGCGAACTGCCAGGTACGGGGACATGTCAAAGTGGGCGGAGAAAGATAGGATGAATCAAATACCGTTATAGCATGTTGGGCAGCATTCTCCATTCTTCACAACTGGGTCCGCGCATGACACAAAGGGACATGTATCTCGAGTGTTGTGACACGTGACTCGAGGCTTTAAAAAGTCGAATTGTGGATTCTAGAAGAAGTTAGAATTAAAATACACCTACAGGAACACTGAGGCTCGATTTTAAATGGAGAACAATAGACAAAGAAATATTCAATTGTTTAGAACAATAGAAAAAATAAGAACATCTGAGCCTCGGCAAAAAATTACTTGCTCTTATAAAAAAGAGTGTAGTTTGCTAAGCAAAGCAGCGATAGCAAAGCAAATTAAAACAACATAAGCAAGCGAGCTTCAAGCCACACAGACTTGCATACAAGAATGCCCATAAAAATAATGAGGCTCGAAATTGCTGAAAATGAAGAACTGTGTTAGCGTCGCATTACGTCACGAAATTCTGTTTTTACAAAACAAAACGTATGACCAAAATACGACCTGAATATTTATATTTGAGCTTCAAGGTTCTATAGGTTAAGAACGTGTTAAAATATCCAGGAATTGTTACCAAAACATTACGTATAGATTAGGATGTCGAAAAACATTGGAGTTTCTCTTTCTCGGTTGACATTTATGAAAGAAATATTGAAATATTTGTAACAACCATAACCAACAGCTGTGTAATTGGCTGACCAAGTGGTTTAAGCACGTGGTCAGACTGCAAATCGAGTAATTTTCAGTCAATTAGGCCGAGATTTTGGCAAGGGTTTCCTTCAAGGCCAGAGTTGAATGCGGTTAGTTCTTACCTTGCGACATGTACAGTTCATGCAGGGCATCAAACCAAACGGATTTAAGTGTGGTTGGAAACTCTGTCCAATGTCGTACCATTTGCGTGCGAAATAGCATTCTGAAATAGCGAGAGAAAAGCAGTTTGTTAGAATGAATACATGAAACTCTTTTAAAGCAATAATTAGCTATGGTGGTTGCTTTGTACAGACCAAGGAGCCGAACTATTAGGGCCTAAACTTGCACTGACGCAAGGAAACGAACTAATAAGGCCTAAATTTATTGCCCAAGAGCCATTTTTGACCGGATTTTACTATTTAAAGCAACCTCGCACCTTTGTGCCCTAAGAATGGCATGAAAATGAATCAGTCAGCAGGCAATGTGATAATCAATGGTAAAGGTTTCGTGAAAAGAAATACATGGACCACGGTTTTAAATAAGCCCCCTCCCCTAACAAACGCCCACCCAACTTCGCGAAATAGATTATACGAAATTGTCCCATGAAGCAATATGAGGCGTCCGATGCTCACCTCGTTGTTTTCCGAAAAGTTTATCATTCAAACTTCAGGACAAGTTTAACACTGCAACATATTGGGAAAAATGTTGGATTTTTGCGGGATCCTGTGGGAAACTTTACCAATCGCCCCCCACCCCCTGGACTTCGCTGTCAATTACAAGCGACGCAATTTTGCACCAAAGTTCATGGGATGAAAATCGATTTTAGTTGACATCGCAATTGATATTTCAATCGAATCAACTGATCAATAAAAGATTTTATCACTGCACTTCATTTCTGCTCGTCATTGCACAAACCCGTCCACTGAATACTGAGGTTGCTAATGTCAAGATTGTTCAAATGAAAATATCGATAAGATTTATTACTCTAAAGAGGTTTCAAATATCAAAGCCGCCATTATTAAAGAGGGTAATCAATAAAGCCTTTCAAATAACTCTTATTTTTCACCACAGCAAACATTTGAATTGTCTACCAAAGACCTGTCAATATTCCTATCGGTAATGAATTAAGTTCAAATGAGAGTCTATGTATTACCTAATGAGGATGTAACAAACTTTAATTAGAATCGATTAATTAACGTGAGGGCAAATGGATGTTAGGCCCTATAGGATTTTAATTATTCTCAAATTGAGACCGATCACTTTTCGTGCGGCATTAATTAGCGTGCCTCCGGGACGGGGCCCCGGTACTAGTGGCTTTATAATGTGTAAAAGCTTCAACTTTGCAATTTACATTGGATAATTTGCTACCTTATATATCAACTTACATCACAATATAATCTTTAAATGTATGAATCAATTCTCTCACAGACTTTCTCAGAACATCAATGTTCAAGAGCATTAATAACAAGAGTCCATTTCAGTTATGGATTTGACATGATAATATAAGGTTTCACTTTTCTCATGATGCCAACTTCAATGTCAAAATATTTTATTCTCAAAGGTCATCGAGTTTGTGTATAAATTTCGCACCTTTTGATCCCTGCAAATGATATGCACTGAGTTGTTGATTTGAAGCTAATAAATTATCGTGTGAAAGGTCGTGAAATGAAATATGGCCATCTTAAAAACATGCAGAAAAGTACGAGTTTCTTAGTACATAAAAAATTATCACCTGAATAAACTTAAAGGTTTTTTAATCTGTCACGACGATTTTAATGCTTTATTGCTCAGGTTTCTTTAATTGGTTTCGTAGCTTCGGGATCTAAAACTACCTTATTGATTTAAAGTTGAAAAATTTTAAATGTTTTTAAGCCTAAATCGTTAAGAAAACATCCCAAGCTAAATCAAATACTGCAATTTTTTCCAAAGAAATTTAATCGAAATTCTTCACACTCACTAAGACCATCTCGTGCACAAACAAAGTTTGTTTAAAAAGACAGAAGTTTTACAGTTACTTGTGAGCCATGCACTAAAATATCTTAACGTTTTGGATATATAAATATGTCCATCCTCATTCTAGTTTCTTACACCAATGAACTTGAAAGAAAACGTGTCCCTGATGGACTCACGCCACTGATTTTTGGTTCCCCAAGGTGTGTTACATCGGAACTTTCAATATATTTGGTTTGGAGCTTGAGTCATTTATTCAAAGATCAATCAAATAATCCAAAGGTACACTGCATTTGCAAGGACAGTTCTTTGGCCCAGTCATCGCGATAGAAAAATCTGACTTGCGGTCAATCGATAATATCACAAATTGTGGTTCTCATGGGTAATTTCGAAACGATCATATAATCAAATAAGTCAATTAAAATTGATTGAAGAGAAGGAATTACTTTTGCCTGAGGGTCTAAAATCCAATATTCCTTATGACAGAGGTCTATAAGCCATGTTATTCCATACAATATTGTGGCACAATTTTCTACCTGGCGCCGTTATGGTGGATATTGTGGAATAAAAGCCTTACAAACTCGATTTAGATAATGAAATGGCGGGTCGTGTATTTGCCCGAGAACAAATTTAGACAAAATATTGAAACATTATTATTCAGGCAGCAATATGTGTTATAGGCCAGTTAACAACGCAGCAATCAGTTACGTTTCAACAGTCAATGCAAGGAAGGGGTAACAAACAGCGCCAAGATTGCGTGCGTATCCGCCCAAAAATCGAAGTTGAACCCCATTGAGTTACCTAATTTCCTAATAACATTGATAAATGTCCTTATTCAAGCCATAATCTCTTAATTCGTTGTCTAAAAGCGTTTATCAATTATCAGGAGTTTTCCAAGTTTATATTTATGTTGCGACTCAGCCATGAACCGTGTGCACGCATAGGAGATGCCATGCCAGAATGCTATATCACTTAGTCTGAACTCAATTTGGCACTGCAAGATATGTAATGTCTCGAGTGATATTGTTAACATGACTGTACTTCGAATGAATTAAGTCGTAGGATGTAAAACAGTCAGAACAACCAAGCACAGTTTGTGGCGGCAAAACCAGGAAAGTTTTTCCGATTTATATCAATCTGAGATTCATCAAAGTCTCTCACATGAGCCGGAATATAATGTAGCATACCGAAATCGCATTAAACATCTCAGTGACTGAGGAAACTAGTCGCCTCGTGAAGTAAGGAAGAAAGCACCAGGGCAGTCAGAACAAAAAGGAGAAATTAGCAGCGCGTCTTCCTCGCTGTTTAATCTACTAATTATTGTCGTGAAAAAGATTATCTAACCATGTCAAAGCTATGAATAGTGACGCGTGGTTAGAGCGAATGGGATAAAAGGTCCGATTTATATTGACTCAGAATGTGAATCTCTTGGGGTTCAAAAGTCTGAAAAACAATTTATGTAAATGTACTTTTATAGAAATGTACAAATACACGTTTTTATTTCATAAGAAACCAGCCCTACTTGTAAAAGTTTCTTAAAGATTGTTCTATTGTTAAAGAAAACAATAGAACAAAAGAATCTAGTGTAATTTGGCACAAATTTTACCAGTAAGTTTCTTATAAAATGGTTTCTTATAAAAAATGTGCATATGGCAAAGGGTCACTGAGTTTATTGCTGGCGCAAATGGAGAAATAAAATAAATTTGCGAGGTCAAATTTCGAAGCAATTACATACTTTGAAATGACATGGTGTAAAAATAGAGAATTATATAGCTACAAATTTAGAAATTAAGATATGCGTCTGTGCCGAACAAAAAAGATAAAAATAAATTGAAAGGAAATATAATTTATGGCACGTACGGTCATAGCAAAAGAAAACCTGAAAAAATTATACTCAATGAGTCGGCAATTTTGGCAAAGTTAATGAAGGTGTTGTCTGTTACTAAAAGAATAACCTATTAAATTCAGAAGCTAAATTTAAACCTTTCGATGATTTCTGAAATGACAAAGAAAATAAATCAAACTAAAGGGACGTATTTAAGAATGCAAAATGCAGAATGCCAAGATATTTCATTCAAGTTCTTGTCTGTTTATGGTGTGTGAAAAGAAAGGCCAATTTTGCCGATACGGAACACTTTTGTTCTAAAAATGAGAATTTCGAGCGGCATTAAGGGCTTATGTGCACCTTTGAATTAGAATTTCCTGCATATTTCGGGCCTATCTTTGGTCAACAAAAGCATTAGCAATTTATACCACTGTGAGACACAAAAGCAAATGTTTACATTGAAGAAGATTATCGAATTTAATCTAATACGTCATGAATTCATCTCTTCATACTTTAATAAGAAGGTTCTACTTTATATGTGTTTGAGTATTTTGTGGCTGAATATGTATAATTATCTTGAAAACATATATCCAGTTCGTTCATGAAAACTTTTCAAACAGGTGTTTCGGTCGAGATCAAGCAAGATCAAAGTTGCTTTGATCGGTCAAAGCACTCATGAAGTTGAATGAAAATAAAAACTGCAAAGCATCAATTTCCAACATATCTTGCAAAATAACTCAAAGAATCGTTTTATAAACATCCATTATAAAATTCTTAATCAAGGACATTGCAAATGAATGTTTGTTTCAAATATTATTTAGTCCAGGTAGCGTTTAGATATCGTTTCCAGCCAAGAAAGGCTTAAAACGATAGCCAAATATTGAGATTAGCTTTGTTTTGTGCGTTTCGTAATTTTTGCAAATACTCGAGCAGGTTTAAACAAAGCGCTACAATTCAAAATGAGTATATAACAGAAAAAGAGGTATTCTAAAACACATTTCCGTATGTATACTTGCTTCGATAATCCATGATAAGTCAGACCACCGAGAAAATTAAAGAGATTGTTAGCTTCGAAAATAATCCTAAACCAATCACCACAGTTTCCATAGAAAAAATAGCAGCTATATCATAAGTCTCCTCGAGAAGTGCTCTAAGTACTTAGGCGGGGAGGATATTTACTTGAATAAAGAGCTCGTCTCAACGTGAAAGTCTGTGCACAAATCCAGTGGTGAATTTATATAGAATAATCTATAAAATACATTCAAATATAAAAATATCAAGCCAGTGGCGAAGGAGAGACCCAAGTACACATGACACACAGTGCGTATTGAATTTCAAAATAAATTCATATATGCCTCTTATTAAATAACCAACACTCGAGAAACAAATTCGATGTGATATGAAAAATTTCCCAGTTTAAAGTGAAATGAACATCTGGATTTCAAAGTAAAATGCCCCCTCGACTTAAAACGTTGTGATTTTATAACAAGTTTTGCAGTTGTGCTTTTCCGGACTCTTTACGATACGACAAAAGATTCCACGCTGAATATAATATCACAAAAGTAGCACAAAAATAGCCACGTAAAAAGAGATTAATATAAAATGAAACTGAACTCACTTTTTCTGGAAGGTCCAGCACGCCATGTTTTCTTTTCGTCTTCGCTGATCAACCAGGGAATGCCAGCTTGGCACAGAGTGACAACAAGGCACAAAATAAACAATAAAACTGCAATAATTCTTGAAATATCCATTGTCATAAACTTGTCCAGTAAAATAAACTCCAGCTTTCCTTTGTTGTAAAATATAAATTCGTCTGTTGCAACCAGATATAGTCAAACTTCAACTTGTCGGTGCGAATATAAATATAGATTTAATAAATGTACAAATTGATATATTACTTCGATCATATATTTTCTCGTGCAGTTGCAAGGAGATATTATCTTACCAATGTTGAAATGAGGGAAATTCAGTGTATAACACGTGCGCAAGCAGAGCTCGAATAATTCGAATAAGTCAGTCACAAAGTCAGTCAGTTAAATTGCCCCGATCATTCATTCACCACTCTCTGATTGACTCGCTTCACGCACAACAAGAGGCTTTTTATAATCCCCATTAATTAAGCATGAACGAAGAAATATTCACACCAACGACGCTTTGAATTCTGACGTGATGGATCGGAACCTTAAAGATCCGTCGAACTTTAAATAAAATAAAACGTACGCTTGAATTCTCGTTCCCTGATTTTAAGACTGGCTTTAACTGATTTTATCGTTTTGCTTGCAATTGCAATCACTCCAAAGTGAAATGAGATTTCAGGCGTATATAATCATGATAATTTATATACCTCGTTCCAGGCAAATTCAAGCTTGCAATGACAAAACAATAGAGTTAACTGTCGCTTTATGCGCAACCTTATCATGTTATCACGATCAATTATTATGAATCTAGTCATGCAGAAGAAATGTACATTACAATTCAACGGAATGTCTGGTTTATTTGCCTAGCTTAGGCACAGAAATCTGTGGCATATGTCTAAGAAATATTTTCAACAGACAGACAACCCCGGAGAGTATGAAGAAAAGAAATACTGGGATTACTCAGTCTTTCTTTTAATCTCCAAAAGCTATACGTATTAGGTTATATGCAAACATGCACACATATTGTAGTGTGGAAGATTGTATCATGTATATTGTAAAAAAAGATGGAATGGTATTGTTTTAATGGTACTGGTGTAGGACCAAAAGAAAAGGAAAGAATTTTATTGGAAATTAAATCATAAGTAAAGTGATAAAATTAGACAGAATTTAAGTCTACAATAGTGCCGTTGTATAACGGAGTCACTTACAGAGGACCAACACTTTGGTCGCTGTATAGAGAGGTGTTCGTTGCATAAAAGTGTGCTATTATAGAGCCTTCATTGTAGAATAGAAAGGATACCGTAATGCTTTTGATATTTTAGGGAAGCGTCTATTCAAAAGGCGTTTAAAAGAGGGAGCGTTTATTGAAACAAACTTTAAAATAAGGGGCCTTTATTCGAGGGAGCGTTTAAAAGAAGGGGGCGTTTAATCAAAGCATTACAGTACATACTTTTATGAAGCGACACAAGAGACCTTTTACAATAAAACGGCTCGCTGCAAAAGTAGAAGTCGCACAGTGGAAACTCTATAAGGACACCTCTTTACAATGGACACCCCTTTCTCCAAAGTGCTACCAACCTCTTCACAGCGTACACGGACAGTGAAAACGGACAGTAAAACCACAAATTTTACCATGGGACAAAACAGTTTTTACCTATAACCCTGTTTACAATTTGCAAAACTAACCTGGGTTGAACCCGGGTTGATTTAACCCGGATTCAACCCACCTCTGGAGGTTGGACCTGTGAACTCGGGTTGAACCCGGGTTGAACCCAGGCTTGCATTTACATTACAAAAATTCCAACACAAGTAGGTTGAACCCGGGTTCAGCCCAGGTTAGTTTTGCAAAGTGTAAACAGGGCTTATTACGGGTCAAATTTAGGAAGCTTCTCGTTATAATAATTTCAAATAGGCGGGGGGAGAGAGAGAGAGTGCCCTTATTCCAGTCGAATTTCCATGGTCCCCCCAGCAATGCAGATTTGATTTTCTGTGCAAATTATTCCATCACGGAAACGAAATTGACATTGACAGGTGTGCCAAGCGACACAAGGGCATCAGCTGTTTGAAGTGGCACCGAGGCTAAAAGGTGATGGCCGCTGCGTGACAGATTCACGTAAACATTGACACAAGATTCGCACAACTAGCACAGGTGCGAATGGCAGAATTTGCGGTTGTCTATTAAATTGAAGAGAGGCACACGAATGGTAATTTTTGCACTCGACAATCAATGCCGACTTGTTGCAGTGCTACGATGACACAGCAGTTGCAATGACATCCAGGTCATTGTGCTGCTGTTAACACGGACCATCTGTCATTTCTGATCATCATCATAATCATCAACCTCACAGCCACGCGCTTAGTCAATTTTGCCGCTGGTGAATCTACGAATTGGAAACTTTCCGATAAACAGGCTCTTCTGGCAATATATTTTTGTAGAGCAGAGCGTAACCCACTTTACGAGGGGCCACCTCGTTAACTTTCGTGTCTCGCTATTACGGTCATTTTGTTTGGCCAGGGCCAGGCAGTGGCATTCTCATATGAAAATATAACCCGTTATTGCATACAGCCAATTATTTTTGAAATGTTCACCGTATCAATGAGGTTTCACTGTACTATATCAAAGCAAGATCTCTTTCTTGATCTAAAACCTTTCGATGTTGCTTGAATTGAGTTATTTGTTCAATAACATGCTCTGTCTATGTGATTGTACCCAACAACAAGCTTCAATTTCATTCTCGCAAGCACCTTCAATACGTTCTTTGGCGGGCTCCAATTTAATAGGACCATGTTAATTTGAGCTATGGAGCATTAAATTGGCTCAAATTTAATGGAGCCACACAAAGAACCATGCCTTACACCCAACAATTTCCTTCTTGCAAAGATCTGCAATATGTTCTCTGGCGGGCTCCAATTTAATGGAATCATGTTAATTTGAATTATGAAGCATTAGATTGGCTCAAATTTGATGGAACCCAACGGGGAACCATGCCTTGCAGCAAGCAATTTCCTTCTTGCAACAATCTGCAATATGTTCTCTGGCGGGCTCCAATTTAATGGAATCATGTTAATTTGAATTATGAAGCATTAGATTGGCTCAAATTTAATGGAACCCAACAAAGAACCATGCCAATTAATGGCTATCTTTTTAAACCATACAAAACATCATTCGATAGCTATTATTGCCAGAATCAGAAATGCCCATTTTGGCTTCAAGGGGCCCCTTTCTTCCTAAAAAGGATCAATACATTTTTTTCTTGAAATGGCGCCATGCATGCCCCTATGTCTTATCCAAATGCTCCTGACGTCACTGATCCTGGCACAGTCATCATCATAATCATCATAATCGCAATTATAACCATCATATAGGTATAATGATAATGATCAGAAATGTACCAAACCAAGAACCATACCTTGCACCCATCAACACGATATACAGGTGCTAAGCTTGTTGTGCGAATATCACAATTTGGTGTCAAACCATTCTGACACGATTCAAACACCCAAACAGGGTAGTGAGAATTCAATAATCTTTGCACATTAAGGGTACAATTGGGGTGCGAAGACATGTATAGTTTCGAGTGACAAGCCTTTTCGTGCTATTGCAATCCCCTAGCATCGAAAATCAAAGCCAAACAATTGGCTGACAAATAACGCATGCTTAAAACAAGCCGATTAGGCAAAGCAAAACAACTCAAATCATTAGATTAGCGTTTTGCTATTAATTAGAATGATTAGACGATTAGGCCGCGGATAAAAGAAACGGGTCTCTCGCTGTGATCAGCTCACTTGCATGAAATGCTGTGCTTACAAAAAACTCATTCGCAGAAAGGCATACATACATACACGATAATCACGCACAAGAGTCTATCCGTTAATAACCATTCTCCAGTTGACGTACACCCATTTTTTTTATAAGAAACCATAGGCCCCTATTTTCAAAACTTAATAAACTTTGGTAGGAGATTTTGTGTGACTGAAAAACGTTAAGAAACTTTCCATGTTGTTTTAACGAGAAAAAATGTTCACAACAACTTGCGCACTTCATTCCCACACAGATTTGTAACAAATCTCAACAATGTTAAGAAATTTGCTGAGAAACTTTTCGTACCATAAATAGGTACAAAACCCTACGAAACTAAGAGACCCTGGTACGAAGACTTTGCATAGTTTCTTATAAAAAATGGGTGTATTTCGTGTAGAGGATGAAACGACAGTCGTTCCCTGCTAGCATCAGAGCATTTTTTAACAGTGTGACCACTGGGGAAAGTTCCCCAGTAGTGAGCACCAAAATCACAGAATTTCCCCAGTAGTTTGGGCCCTTTCATCTCTCACTTACCTACATATTTATTTGTTGAACATCAACTTCCAAATCAACTTTTTCAATTTATAAACTAAACTGAAGATGTGAACCGTTTCCGAAATTGAAAGATGAAAAAGACCGCCTTTATGCAGACAAAAAGAGTTTCTCATTTGGAGTGCACACTTTTTTATATATGGGACTTTCAGTTTTGGCCAAATTCTAGTACTCAAAATTCCTTAATAGTTTCTTAATCGTAACCGTACATTTACTAACCAAAGAGAGCATAAACGCAAGAAAAGCATTGAAATTCAAACTATGCTTAAAGTTGTGGCTAAAAAACATGGCCAGAAACCTGAAGAGGGCAAAACATAAGTTTTATTAAGAAGTGTCCACTCCATTTGTTTAGCCATCGTTGTAATTCGTGGTGATATATTTTGAAAAGATCTTTAGAGATGTTGTCTTCGTGTAGTTTACTTATAAAGGGGTTCCTTATAGAATGTATATAACTACGAAAATTCTTTAATTAAAACAGTGTGTTTTACAGCGGCATAGACCTGTGTGCTTCCTTTTGTTATTACACTTTTGGGCCCTTTTTGTAAATTTTCCCCAGTAGTTGAAATTTCTTAAAAAATGCTCTGGCTAGCATAGCAGTGCAGTCAATAAAGAAGGACTAACTCTCTCTCCTCTATTGGCTATATGGCCACGAATTATCCAATCACGATTGAGTCTATTGTTTTTGAACAATTCTCGAGCCACACATTTCAACTTTCTGAAATAAGTATTCATATTTCAAGACGTTTTTGTCAAAAAATCCCCCTCCCCCTCTAGAACATCAAAAACTAAACCCCAAACAAAAAGATGACTTTGCAGACTTTTTAAGGCAAGAAGTGCTTTCTTCGCTCAGAATGACCTCTTGAAAAAGGCTATATTTAGCGATATTGGACATTAGTGATCATTTCAAGACTACGAACTAATAACATTAGTCGAACCTCATTTCCACAAAACATGATCATGATCGTAACGATGATTGAATTAGATCAGCGATATGCAATTAGGATAAAGAATCGAATTGATACAATTCAATAAATTGTAACATTCATCTTGTCATGCATTCTTCTCATGGTCATGTTGTCAATGAGTCAATCAGTCACGGAATGGAATCCACAAAATTGAATCTACTGGAGTTAAAATGGCGTCGTAAGCCCGCATATCTAGCACGAAGGAGGATTAATAACATGTCGATGGAGATTGAGGAAAGCAGATTTTTCTAATGAGCTTCTCATTACGTTCTCTCTACTGAAGCGGGACACTGGTGGATTAAACGCGATGAACATAAGACCACACCAATGCAAATCCCAATGACTAATTCAATCTTCTCTAGCCTCGAGGAGGGGACAGCATTCTTACGATTCTTAGAGGATTATTCAGATTATAACCAGCTTTCCTTTTCCAAGCAAGGAATATGCTTCGATGCACTATCAGTACATCCTAAGCCATTAGAAGCTTCCCGCTTTCCGATACAACATGTCGTTCTTCTGTAGGAAACAGCCATTCAATTCTTTGGGTTTAAAGCCCGATGCTTTCCCACAATACATGTAACGGTTCTGTTTGAATATACTGAGGAAACATGGAGCTTAGAGAGCGAATTCTGCTCCAATGAAACACCTATATGGAGGAATCAGGCTGGAGTCAATGACCCAGGCAGAAATTTTCTCTTAATATTTCGATATTTATAGGCTCCCAAAAAGCTCTAAATATCTAAACATCGAAACTATATTTCGTTGTACGTAAGAAAAACGTCACATTCCATTGCATGTAAGTGTCTTCCGAAAGGAGATTCCAGCTGAGAAAGTTTGACTGTGCATTACAATATAGACCCTTGTACATTCATAGAAAGAGAGCCTTACGTGAAAATCTAACGTGCAATGGTCAACAAAGGCAGTCCGTTTCAGCAGGGCAGAGAATAGAACAGTGCGAGTGAAGTACGGTATGCATATATATATATACAGTACAATGCAGGATAGAGTTCATGTACATGTGTAGCTACAGTACATCACAGGACAGTTACAGAACTACTTCAGTACAGTAGAAGAGTGCAGCACAACACAGTACATTACAATTACAGTACGATCTATTAGCTACAGAAGAGTACAGTATATCACTGGAGAGTTACAGTACAGTACATCACAACACAAGTAAAGTTACAAGAGTTACTACAGTACAACTAAGATCCAACAGAATAGCGTTATTAGAGGACAGAAGTTCAATATTCTGTCATCTTCATACTCTTTTGATTCTTATTAAGAAACAAAACTGGCCGTAAGTCACTCAAAGACAGCTTCCCAGTTGAAGATGAATAATTGATAATGGAGCGGAGACAACGGCTTAAATGGCGCCTCCTGGACATGAATAAACACCCGACGACATTGTTTCATTATTCATCGCATTATTATTACTAGTTTTTCAGAATAACAGAACGGCAGAGAACACAAGTCCTAAATCACAAAGCACTACATTGAGACCTTTTTTAGAGTGGATTTTACAGTGGGATATTTCTCTATCAACGGACGCACTGCACCGTAACATTCCCTGCTTTACAACATTACACCCTCTCTTTTAACCAACCGATGCTTATATTATTCAATCGATGGAAAGTTTTCTTTTGCGGATAAATGTACACGTGTTTGTTATAAGAAGCTGTCTATAAGGAGCCGACTCTACAGATGAGAAAAATTAAGAAAAAGTCGTGCTAACCATCCCATTAAAGTCAAAAGTATATTATGCAGAAAGGGACTGTGAAATCTACTCTAAAACTCTATTTTCTGGAAAATAGAATAGACAAAACAAGAATCCTTTAGCACCAGAGTCGAGCAAAAAATCAAGAAACCTAGCACCTAAAATCGAGCTCAGATTATTATGAAAAGCGTGTAGCTATTGACGAATATCTCTTTATAGCAGACTCCTCTCTTCAACGGGTAGTATAGAACATACTACAAGGGTGTTGTTTCTCTACAGTAGACATATCTTCTACAACAGCAAAAGCAACAACAACAACAACAGCAACAACAACAGCAACAACAACAAACAGACACCCTTTCAAAGTATACAATTCTGCATGACGTATAAAATAGGTGTGCAAAGCATTTCAACTGACCTAGCCCACAAAATAGACATGTATCTGTCATAACTATATACAGATATATAGTCATGACAGATATGAGAACCGTGATAAGCAGGTATCATTGCAACATCAACTTAAAACATCCCACATTGAAAACTCAATCAACAGTTCCCTATCTATCGGGAATAATCACTCTTATCCGGAGAGCGTCAAAGATACTGCTATCGACCTATGTACAGCAACAAATCTTCTATGAAAACGCAAATTTGAGCTGGTACCTCACGTATACGTTGCATATGTAGATGTATAGAAGTTGCGCTGTCAATTGGTCTTATGTGGGCGTGCGCTTCAGGCTCAGGAATTATTTCTTGGCACCAGCGCTAATGAGCTGCTAACTCGAATCATCTCAGGACTAAAACCTCACCGAAATCAATCTCAGGCGGATTAAAACGAAATAAAAAAACAACCGATTGAGGTTTGAACATTTAAACTTTTGCATGCTTTGTACGAAAGTCGATTAAACATATGAAAACAAGACCTAGTGATAATTGGAAAGTTAAATAGAACATAATATATCCAACAGCTGAAGTTTGTCCATAAAGAAACCAAGAGTTTAAAAGCCCCCAGTTCAAGATACTTCCACTGTAAAAAGTGGTTGCACATGCACACAGTATGGATGCGTGCAAACAGTCCAACATAACTCTGTTATTACAGTGTCGAAGCAGTTCTCATTCAACACAATAGGCAATGCTGATCGTTGTAGTAGGAGACTGAAGATGACGAATAAGTAGAGAAAGGTGGAAACTCCAAAACGAGTCTACCTTTATCTACGAAGGCAATTCGGACTTTTCCGTGATGAAGGTCTTTATTCTTTGAAACAATTCCTTTTTTACATCATCTGGTACCATGGCTAGAAAGAAGATAATTCAGAGGTAACAACAATTAAAAACAATAAATTACAGTAAAGGTAATATAACAGTAAAATTACAGTAAAATTAATAGAACAGAGGTTTGAAACTCCTGAAAAGGGTAGACAACTATTGATCTCAGCTGTAGACACATCTTTCTTTATCAGTCCTCTACAATGGTCAAACTTGACATTTCTCTAGGTACCTACTGTAAATCCTCGAATTGCCCCCCCCCCTCAAATAAGCCCCCACCCTAGGACTACAAATTGTTAATAAGCCCCCCTCTGAAAATGTCAAAAATAAATAATTTGAGGATTTACGGTATGCTAAGTCTGTCAATTTTCATATTCCTCAGCAATGCCTTAGCTACAGCGCTGGGGCAGGGATCTTGAATAACCAAGACAGTAGAATTCACCTCTTGCTTTGGGAGTTATATCTTCAACCAAGTCATCTACAGTAACATTGTCAATCCCTTTCTGTTGTACGATGCCTAATAGAAGAAGGGTGGTGATAATCATAAAACAAGTGTCTTTGTTATGCAAGAATGTAAAAAGGATATGATAGAAAGAAGAAATAGAAATTCATAGAAATGTAAAGAATAGAGTGTAAAAGGTAAGACTTTATAAGCCTGGGGAGGATTATTTAATCTTCAATGTTTTAATGGGGTGATTAGAGGAGAGGGCTTAACGAACTTCTCAAATAAATTTAAAAACAATGTAAAATAACTGAAAAATAATTTTTGCGAGGCTTTATAGCCAAATCTATCATAAACTCCTCATCATGCACAATTTTAAAAACAAGGGGAGTTAAATTTGATATTTTGTTTCAAACGGGGCAAAAAAGAGCTTTTACAATATAAAAATGTATGATAAAAAATGTAGAAATCATAAGAAAGACAATTAAAGAAATACAAAAGAAATTTTTACAGAACCATGAAAAAAATAAAGTTCAAATATAATAACAGAGCTTACTTCTGCAATATGACTTCAGTTCATCTCTCCAACCACATTCTATTAGCTTTAGTCTTAGCATTTCTTGAAGCCTGCAAGGTAATAACAAAGTTAAAACAAAATCTTTTCCGATTGCATTGAACGATTGTATATTATAATTTTGTAGAGGGTAGAGAGGGCAAGTATGCTAGAATAAAAATTGATTTTAATTGGTATACCTTTCTTTTTCACCTGACTCTGTTAGCTTTTGGTTGATTTTTGTGCGAACCTGGCTTTCTTTTCCTCTCCTAAAGTAAAAGACTTTCATTAAAATGATAAATAAATATAATCTAATATGGAATGGCATTAATTATGGTATTATGGTATGTTAATTAATCAACTTAATATTTCTTTTACATGGTTCACCAATAAGAAATTCCAGCTTGCATAAAAAGATACAAAAACTTTAAAGATCAATATCAAAACATAAAGCATCACTAGCTCAATTTTGGAAAAATGATTTCACTTAAGAACAACATATCCTCAAAAAACTTATTTCAATATTCATAATATCAAATAAGTGATTGCAATTCGAAATAAATATCCTGGTGGGGCGATGACTTGTCAGATGCAGCAAGTTGGTGCACAACTAGATTCAGATGTGGTTGGCGGCCCAATTTGACTATAGAATGGAGAGGTGTGTTGCAGACATGCCAACTCCCCCGGTTTGGCCACTGATTCCCCTGCCCTCAAGGTACATCACTAAAATCTCCCGGTAAACTGTAAATTTAAGCAAGTTTATTGTTAAACGATGCTATTTTCAAATGTTGCTCAAAATTCTTAGCTTCTTAACTGCTTGTTAACTTTCTGTCCCACATTTTTGCTGTAAACGTACAAGTCGTACTTGAGCAAGAGGTCTGGGTTGGGGAGAAATTCCACAACTGTGTTGCGAGGCGAGTCTGATGACACATGAGAATACCCCCAGACCCCCTTGGCCAGAGCCTCCAGGTTTTGGACTCGACAAGGTTGGCAGGTCTGGGGTTGGGAATAGGGCGAGTTGACCTGCTATCATGTATGATATGTGGGACAGTCTCAACTTCAATTCAATTTCATGTCAAAGTGACATTAAATTGAATTGAAACAACATGTATGCAATAACCATTCATTGTAGGTTTATGTGCAGTATTTTACAGTAAATAGATATAATAGGTAGTAGATTGCAATCGCTCACATACTTCGCACAATGTAACATAGCAGCACCTTTTTTCACAGTACAACTTAACCTTAGTCTCGGGTATATTAGCTACAAACTACTGAATTTGTAAACCACCTCCTGAAATCTCTCAATATCAAAAACTTCAAATGGACTTTGTTTTGTTTTGTCGGGTCTCGGGTGTGAAATCTCCAAAGTTCGACACCGCGAATTTATGACAGAGATAGGACAGAAATTTCACCTACATATTAAAATACTAAAGATTAACTTTCATAATTATACTTACTGAGCTATTTGCGGCATTCTGCTTGTTGAAGGCGACAGAGTTCTTTCGCTACTTTTTGCTTTTTAAAAAAAGAAACAGTAGGCCCACAAAAGATGCAGACTCGAACCCGTGTCCAGACTGTGGCCTCTTTCTGGCGCAGAAGCATGGCACAAATGGCAAAAAAGGTCAGAAAATAGGAAATGGCAGGTAAGAAATATGTTATTGATCATATATATTCATATTTTATATTAAAGCTATTAACATGGCAAGTTTAAGCCTTTACCACGGTACTTATAAATAATTACAGTTGCCTACCATCATGCAATGTGTATTGCAAAAAAAGTTAAACTAAGAGGATAAGTCCATCCAAATGTTTCTGCATGTTTGAAAAAATACTTCTGTTTAATTAGCTGAATAATATTTGCTAGATGGGCTTGCTCTTTCTGAAAAACAAGCCCAATTCTAAAATGGATAAGCCTGAGCCTTTTTATAATGCTTCTTTGTTTCAAAAGCACTCTTTTCCATTAATATGAGCAATTTAATATGATGCACATTATGCGGCAGATTCTCAAGAAAGTGCAAATGGCGGGGATTTACTTCTTCGCCTGTCAAAATCACCAGCATCAATGAATTTCAGCATCCTTGTTTCACCATGAGACATCAACATATCGTGATAAAAATGTACATGCAAGTCAACGTCTGCGTTTCGTTCCAGGAGTTGCAGGAGCTGGTGAAGATGGATTTGAAGAAGAGGACAAAAACGGCCCACGTGTCCGTTTGCGCTTCGGAGATGGCACATTTTCAGGTGTGGAGCCGGAGCTGAGTGATTGGAGGGACGCGACTGTGAGGTTTGTTGGCCTTTGAGCAACTGAAAATTTTTACAATTACAATGATATAACATTGCATTCAATATGTCTCATTACCAACTTACCCCAAATTCTCGAATAAGCTCCGTCAAGAATGTCAGCTCAAACTTTATTCAAAATTAGACTTAAATTAGGTCTGCATGATATAAAAGCTATATCATGCAGACAATTAGTAAAGCTATTGGTTCAAACTTGCTATTATTTGCAACACACTCACTACATAACTTCAACAATGTGATACTTGAACTCAATATCCTTGCAAATGAAATAATTATCAGCATGGGGGCTTATTCAAGGACTTACCGAACCTCATTTATAGAGATAATGTAAAGTCAAATTACTTCACCTAAACAAATGAGAACGTGTAAAATTAATAAAATATTTTTCTGTGAATCTTACTTGGGCCATCCTCTGTGGAGGTTGCAGGTGAACCCGGTTGTGACGCTGTTATCTCAGGGTTAGTAAATTCCTCAGGGAGGCAAAATTCTGTTGCATCATTGGGAAATGGCAAGGTCTCGAGTTCATTCTGCAAAGCAAAAAATGACAAGCCTGCTAAAAATGAGGATTATAAATAATAGTAATAATAGAACAACGAAAACCTTTGCTTCTATATTGCAAAATAAAACAAATTAGGTAAATCTGGCAATAGATTTTTCTGGGTAAGCCCAAAACGAAACAAATATATAGAAAAAGACATACCAACATGTCAAGATTGTACATATCTGAAAGGTGATCCCAAAGATGATGCGAAGTTACATCAGACTTTCCTGTTGTGGATTTGAACTTCCTTAATATACAAGCCATATGAAAGTACCTGTTAATTCCTGCAGTTAAGATCAATAAAAGTTATCAAGTTGGTCATCTCGAGAGAAGAGGGCCTAAATTTTGCTACAATCTTTTAGTAAAAGATGAGCAGTAAATCCACTTACCCACGGGTTTATGCCCTTTAATGGAGTGAAAAAAGCTCACTTCTAAGTCTGGAATCCATTTTATTGGTTCGGTTGACAACTGTTTCATCTGGCTATGTTTAACCAGTTTCTCATCCGCCATTGCTGAATTGATCAAGATAGCCGTTCGAAACTTGGTTGAATATTCGTCTAGACGCAGATTCACATTCGACGCGGATTCGACGCAGATTCACTTTAGATGCCTATAACTACGAAGAAGTAGAAAATACACCAGCAATGTTGCATATTATAGGCATCAGCATTACCATGGGCAGAGGCGGATATTATGGGGGGTTTGGGGGGCGAACGACCCCCCAAACAATTATTTGTCGGTGAATGTTAACTTTTTTCGGCATTTTGTCGGTATTTACTTAGACAGATTTTTAATGTGTATTCTTGATAGTTTCTTAATTTACAAGCGACGTAAACGACGAAATGGTGCCTGACATCGTAACAAAGGCTAATGGAATCCTTACTTATAATCAAAGTTCGAATTTACGCCCATGGTGGTCATATTTGATCAAATAATGCAAACGACAAACATCTTGAGCAAAACACTACAAGGCAGTGAGATTGACTTGGCCGAAGCTTTTCTTTATCGACACATGCATTAAGGAAATTCCAAGCATTAAGAAATGATCTTAAGTTTGACGAGTTTATTGTTCAAGCGAAAGAAATCGCAGAAAAGCCGGGAACAGAATGAGATTTTGCAAGCCGAAGAGCGAGAAAAACGCCTTCAAGTGTGACGTTTTCTTCCAAACGAAAAGCACAAATTTCAAAGATCTTGTAATTGTAACTGAACTCTTTCTCGAATTTATATTTTAAATTGTTTACATTTTAGGAATCTCGAGAGGTAAAAAAGTAGCAAAGTCCCAAAACCTTGATAGGGGCTTTGCCCCTTGACCCCCAACCAGAGCTCTAACCTTCGCTTGCTTTGCTTGGTTTAGAATTTTGTCGGCAAATTGTCATTATTCGCCCCACCACCAAATATGGCCAATGTCCGCCTCTGACCATGGGCATCATTTGAGCAAAAAATCGAGTTTCTATCTTTGATAAAGATAGAAACTAGCTATAAGCTAACTAGCTAACTAGCTAATAATACTAGCTAGCGAATCGGGGGGGGGGGCTTATTTGCAAAATTGATTTTTTTGGTGGGGGCTTAATCGAGGGGGGCGCTTATTCGAACGTGGGGGCTTATTCGAGGATTTACGGTAGTAACCTATAAATAATAAACAATAGAAGTAATAACCTATTGTTATTGAACAATATAGGCTAGATGCTAAACGGCAGGTTCTTATCTGTGAGTTCTCATTGTATAACCTACTTCAAAATTATTGGAATATCTTGCTTTTATTATGATACCTGATTTCTGGATAAGATATATTCACAGCTTCTCCTATTAGACTTCTATTCCTAAATGCAAGCAAAACAAAAATTCCACATTGAGACTTTCAAGCATAATTTTCAAGTTTATATTAAAACATCACCTACAAAAATTTAAATTTCTCACCATAGTACAGCTCTTGTGACTGGAAATCTCAGACATTGCTTTTCTTGTCTAAAATTAAATAAAAGGTGGATATTGATATGTTCTCATTGTCAAAATAGATATTGACAAGCATACTATTTACTCTCGGGTGCGCAAATGTTATATATTTTCCACACGAGATAAAACGTTATCTATTCCTGCTCTCCACAAATTAAAAGCCATATAATTTGAACAAGAATTACGTGAATATTACCATTGCTTAGAAATCACCACAAATACGGATTGAACCCTTCATGCTATCATAGTCGGTTCAACATAATATTAGTTTATTGCTGACAACTTTTCTCCGCCGCATGACGTAACCCTAACCCTAAGTCCAATGCCTCAACCATTACAGATACCATTACGTCATGTATGCTCCTGCGCAGTACCAATATTTACGCTACTGCGCATGCTGACCACCTTTCTCCTCCGCACAGGCTAACCCTAAACCCAACCCTAAGGCCAATGCCTCGGCCACTACAGACACCATTACCTCATATACGCATTCTGACCACCTTTCTCCTCTGCACTGGCTAACTCTAACCCTAACCCTAAGCACAAGTCTAATTCCTCAACCATCAAATACACCATTACGTCATGCATGCGCGCAGTACTAACATATACCCTGCTGCGCATGCTGACCACCTTTCTCCTCCGCACAGGCTAACCATAACCCTAACCCTAACCCTAAGCCCAAGTCCAATGCCTCAGCCAGTACAGACGTCATATCTGCTCCTGCGCAGTAACAAAATTTACCCTACTGGTTCTATTTACAAAGAATATACATGGCAAAAACTGCTCTACCTTCGAGTCCTGTTATTAAAAAATACCGTATTCTTGAACAGATCCAAACCAATGTAATATTCATAAGTTAATTGTCAAGAAGGCATGCTTGAGCGACCAGAAAAGTCTATTTTCAGTTTCGTAAAATTGAAATTAAAATAATAATGCTCAATTAAGCGCAGCAATGGTCTCCAGTGCACGAATTAGAATATTTGGTGTCATTTTTCTCTGTAGTTGCCAGCGAAGTAATGTATTGATTGCCATTTTTTAGATTTGGCTGTCAATTATTTATGCCAAAGCCACGAGAATCGTCAGTTTCTGTTCACGAAGCTCTTTTTAAGATAAAGCCCAACAATATGTTTATTTCAAAGCGATTTTAAATCGAAGTTAGGCCGTTTTCTTGTTACATACATAACCCAGGGCATTATCCGTGTATATACTGCTACGCAGGTCAGCCTGCATGAGCAGGATGAACACGTCACGTGTTCCCAACTTCTATAGACTATCAGACTAGAACTTACCACCTATGTATAAAAGTGACTGGATAGCCCAATGGTAGGGCGTCGGCGTTGCAGACCGAAAGTCGTGGGTTCGAGTCCCACCCAGTCACCGGCCCTGTCAATATGTTGTGGTGGCAGTAGAGCATGTTATGGACGGGCCTAAGGCCAATGCATTATCTAATATGTACTCGCAAAGGACAGTGAAGATGAAGGCTATGACTTGGGTGAGGAATGTGAATATGCAGACCAAGGTGAGCGTTGTACCGAATTAGAAATGAAGAAATTAAAGTACATAATTTTTTTCTCCAACAATTAAACAGGAATCACTAATTTTTTTCATAGATTTCGAAAAAACTGCTCAAAGCGTATGTGTCCTTGAGATGGATACAACACAAGAGACACACTGTGAAGGCGCCAATGGAAATGTTCTCATAGCAACATGGCTTGCAAGAATGCTCTTATGAATCCAAGCAAAATGTAACTTAACAAAGGAAGCAGTAACCTCAGTGTTGATTTTGTTCGCAAGTGTGATGGCATTAATTGCACCTCAACTTTTTTTGGTGTTTCCAACGTCATGGCACAAATTAAATGTCTACTTTAGTCAAGATAAAATCGATGAAAGATATGTGCTCGTTGTTTGTCCAAGTGAATCATGCCATGCTGTATACAACTTCAGTGAATCTTTCGACAATAAAGATGGTTTAAAAATCTCAAAGAAATGCTCATGCAAAGAAAACATGCCACGAAAATCTTTTGTATGTGAAAGTTTTGTCTCATGAAAGAACAGTGCGTCTACCTTACAAGATTTACTTATTTAAACCACCCAGTAAATGGTTGGAGGAAATGTTCCAAGTCAAAGAATTCCGCAACTTCATCCAGGACACACACAAATTATACCAGTGATGACAACTTGGATGATATCTACAACGGGAAAGTGTGGAAGCATTTTCAAAAAGATCCATGCAACAAAACACCATTGCTCGAAAAGAACAGTACAATAGCATTCTTGCTTCATGTGGATTGGGTGAAAGCCTTCATGCGTGGGCAGCATAACGTTGGAACAATATTTTTGACCGTTTTAAATATCCCCAGAGATAAGAGAAATTTAAAAAGATGGGTGAACTTGGTGGGTATAATTCCAGGAGCACGTGAACCATCAATCGATATAAACACATATCTAAGACCAATAGTGGATGATCTACTGCTATTGTACAATGGAGTTGACATTTATGTCAAAGAAACCAAAGAAACAATAAATATCAAAGCAATATTGCTTTGCATCACATGCGATATTCCTGCAATGAGAAAAGTTACGCAGTTCCTTTCCCACAAGGCCAACAAGGGATGCAGCATGTGCCATTTTCAGGCAGAAAGAGCAGAAAGAGACAATCCGAGTGCTGCTGGTAAAATGAGCTATTTGACGAACAATTTTGTGTTCAATATGAGAACTAATAATGAGGTTAGACAGCATGCATGAACAAATCACAAGCCAATGAAATTGCAAAAAGGAATGGGGTTCGCTGCTCAGAGCTTCTGCGTCTGCCATACCTAGACTTAGCTACAATGTGCGCAGTTGGCCCAATGCACAACCTGCTGTTAGGCCTTGTACACAAAGAGTTTTCTCTTATCGTAAATAGTGAAAATGAATGGTATACGGTCACTGCAGCAAATAAAGAGAGAATCCGTTCACGATTGAAAATTATTGAAATGCCAAATGACTGTGGGAGATTGCCACAAACCATCTTGGACAAGACAACAGCAGATGGTTTTACCGCACAGCAGTGGCTTCTTTTTGCTGTTGTATGTGCCAGAATATGCCTGTACAACCTAACAGCTGAAAGAGTGTACAATTGCATGAAATTACTGTGCGAAATTGTGGAAATGTCCACCAAGCACAGACTGCGTCCAGCGAACATTCCAGAACTGCGGATAAAGTTGCAAGAACACCATGTACTATTTGGAAAAATTTATGGTAAATGGAATGTTTCGATAAATCATCACATGGCATTACATATTCCAGACACTATTGGAAGATTCGGGCCAAGCCATGGGTACTGGTGTTTTGGGGCAGAAAGATTAAATGGTGTGCTTATGTCCAGATCCTCAAATGGCCGCTCCATTGAAAAGGAGCTGTTTTTAAAGTTTGTGTCGCAACAACAAATGTCTGGTAAGGATCTGTTTCAAAGTCTTCCTCCTAATGTAAAGTCTACAATCACTGATAATTGTAGCAATGTTTCCACACTTCTTGCAAGTTGTCATGAAGACAATGAGGATGCTGAAGAAATTTCTGAAATTGAAAGAACTAAAGCTGAAGAATTCTTGTCAAATTCTGGACAAGAAAATAATGATTGTTTTGATAAGCAGAGACAAGTAGAGAAAATGGAAAGCACCTTTGAATTTAAGAAGCCAGTTCTACTTTCACCGACTCGAAAAGATTTGCGCATGGAATATCAAACGTATGCAAATCTCCAGAAACACTTTGCAGACTTGTTTGAAGACGACCTGCAGCATGTTTCACCGCAATACACCAAGTATGGCAGGTGTATTGTAAATTGTACTCCATTCAGTTCAGCAGTGAATCGTTCACAACGATCATCCTATGCAAAGGCATATTGGGCTATAAATGAAGGTGAACAACCGGAGCCATATTTTTGTAAGATAGAATTTTTTTATCTGCTAACGTAATTGTACATCATGAAAGGGAGGAATTTTCATTGGCATTCGTGAAGTGGTTCAAGCCTCACAGTGCCAGGGCCAGAACTTCAAGAAAAACCGGCGTGCACCACGTGACAAAGCAATTTATGCAGGATATAACATCATCAGTGTTTACAGACTCATCCAAAGAGTGGTACATCTAGATGTAGGAAATTTGCTTTTGGTTGCTTGTTTGCCATGCTAGTTTATTCGAGCAAAACTTTGATTGACCAAGTAATTAGTAATTCAACTGTTGAACTTAACGTTAACATCAAAACTAAACTCGCATTTCACGGGAATTTCACGACTTTTCTTATTCGAGCTTACAATATTTCATTGTGTGTCGTATTTCGTGTAATATTTCACGGAATGCGTCATTTCACCCTTTAGATAATTTCGTGTTTTGTTGCATTTCACGTGGTATTTCACGACATGTGTTATTCAGACTTAACATCGCATTTCACGTTATCGCAGTATTTCATGGGGCATTTCACGAAATGTGGTATTTCACCAGCACGCAATGGCGTAGATAGGAAATCTTATAGAGGGGGCAAGAAATTCAAATTTTCCGACAAAAATTTAATAAGCATTTTTGTTTCTTCAAGGCTATGAATGAATATAAGATAAGGAAATTAGCTAGAACTGAACGTAAACAAAAGATATTTATTTTCCGAAAATATCAGCAATTTTCCGACAAAACGGCAGTTTAGCTCTACAGGGGGGTTTTTCGCCCCCCCTGACCCCCCTCTATCTACGCCACTGCCAGTACGTCAACGTCTACGTCAATTTCACGAGCCGGGGCATTTCACCGGGGCATTTCACAATAATAGCATTTTTATGACTGTAGAGTTTCATAGAAGTGTGGTATTTCACGAAGAATTTCACGTTGTTGTGTTATTTCACTAGCGTTGGAATTTTACCACGTTTTTACCTGTGTTAAAAGTGCTAATGCAACGAATTTTTATATGGTGTTTTTATTTCGAAAATCTATAGATTTCAATGCACTGATTAACGTGACGCAAATAGAATTTGCAAATTATGTATACTTTTTTTCCTGCAATAGAGGCAGTAAACAAGCTCGTAACCCAAAGTGTGACTCTCGGCTTCTTTACTCGGGGCCCGGAGTGGTTAGGCCCGAGCCGACCAAAACAAATGTCAGAAGATTTGAGCTTTTTGGGGTGATATCGAAGGAATTTTCATTTCTGAAGTTTCTAAAATAATTCTGTCATTTTAAGTGAAATTAAGTTATTACAAAAAATGAGACCTGGGATAAGCCAAATCAGCGCTACGTTTCGTTCCACTGCAACTCGAAGCAACAATAGCGACGCGGGATGACGTCACTTTTTTTCGGAGGTACCCATTTTCAAACTTAAATTGTGTCTCTAACTTTAAACAAAATGACACAAATTGTTTTCAGAACGACGGCTAATAGATTCGCCCTTATAGTGGTTCAGCCGGAGCTCAAATATCCCCACCCTGAGTGGAGCTATTAAAAAAAACCAGACGACGTTCGAAAAAATCCATTGACTTTCATTGGGAAAAATATTTTGGGTCATCACTGTGACTTCACAGCGTTGCGATATTTTTCGCAAAAGGTGGCCTGATTCAAGGTGAAATTAAAGTAACTTATACTTGTCACATGCACGTCAAAATTGCATCAAACTGATCAGTACATCTTTGGCTTTCATTTAAAATAAAAAAATCGATATGTCAAATTTCGTTGCATTAGCACTTTAAGACAATTTCCAAGTGAATGTACGTCACACAACCTCGGCCCAGATCGTTTTGGCTTGCGCGAAGTTTTCCAGAAATGGCCTGAACAGTGTACTCACTTCTGAGGAAAATTCCTCAAAATGAGGAATTTTTGACCTTTTTGAGGATTTTTCTGAGGAATTTCTGTTTTTAAGGAAAATCTGAGGAATTTTTCATAACTCCTCAGATTTCCTGAGAAGTATCGAAACCTTTGATATAAAGCAAGCAAAAGACCAGATAGATCTATAAAGATACGAAAAACGTGTGAATCAGCATAATCCGCATGAGCTATCATCATGCTCGATAGCCCTTTGAGTTTTTTCCAAGTGTCCGAAGCTCATCAAAAGCTTGAATTCAAATGAATTGAATTGAAATATCAAGAGCCTCAGCATCAGTTGCATTGCTTTTGACGGAGCGAATAAGACTTTACAATTTTTCCTTATTTACAACTTGTATCATTTTTACAATTTATTTACCTTATTCGTATTTCATACACCTCTAAAGACATTCATTTTCGCAGTGTAGGGGTTGTAGAAACAGGATATTGCAATTCTGAGGAATTTTCAGGAAATCTGAGGAATTTTTCGTGAAAATCTGAGGAATTTTACATGAAGGAGAGTGAGAACACTGGGCCTGAAAAATCGCACTGCTATGTTCACAAAATTAGGCCCTTGTGAGAAGTAAGTTTTTTACGAGAAATACATACGGTAAAGATTCCATAAAAGTATTATTGTTTTCTACATGCCTGCACGTTGTTTATATGCAATTTGAAGTGATTTATTGCCTTCAGTTTTGATAGTATAGCTAATAATAGTGGTAATTCCAAAATGCCAAGTAATTATTTGTTACTTGGCATTTTTTAGATAACAAAGAAAAATGGAGAGTCGTCATTGCTTGAACTTCACGAGAAGGTAAGCCACGGCTCAACCTTTTGTTTAATCCCGTTTAACACTCGCACCGCATTTGCGCAAGGTGACATAGTATTCCTTCTGATAATGTAGGTAATCTACCTGTTCCTGCCCCATAACTGGGCAGTAGACTGTTTTAAACCGCGTTCAACGTCACCACGCGAAATTCCGACTACCAGTGACTATTTTTAGCGAAATCAATCAATCAATTTCATTCATTCAAGCTTTTAATTACAGGATAAGGATACACAACTTGCAGGATGGTGTTAAAGCTTTGAAGATATCAGGGAAATTTGATAAACAGAGTGAGGTTGAATTGATGCATTTATGGAGCTTCCAGACTGTGATTTGATTTGTAAATTTTAGTCCATTATAATACACCTTGCAGTGCACCATCCTGCTCAGAGCTCCCTACTCTGTGTAGATCCATGTACCAACGCTTGCTGTAGCTTCATCCTTTAAGTATTACTTTGCAAATAACTTTCAGAGATCTGTCCTCTTTGCAGACCTCTGCACTACCCCCCTTAGAGCTTCTTACTCTCTGTAGATCTGTGTACCAGCTTGTTGTAGCTTTATCTTCCAAGTATTACTTTGCAAATAACTTTCAGAGCTCCATCCTTTTTGCAGACCTCTGCACTATCCCCCTTAGAGCTTCTTACTCTCTGTAGATCTGTGTACCAGCTTGTTATAGCTTTATCTTCCAAGTATTACTTTGCAAGTAACTTGCAGATCTCAATCCTCTTTGCAGACCTCTGCACTATCCCCCTTAGAGCTTCTTACTCTCTGTAGATCTGTGTACCAGCTTGTTGTAGCTTTATCTTCCAAGTATTACTTTGCAAATAACTTGCAGATCTCGATCCTCTTTGCAGACCTCTGCACTATCCCCCTTAGAGTTTCTTACTCTCTGTAGATCTGTGTACCAGCTTGTTGTAGCTTTATCTTCCAAGTATATTACTTTGCAAATAACTTGCAGATCTCCATCCTCTTTGCAGACCTCTGCACTATCCCCCTTAGAGCTTCTTACTCTCTGTAGATTGGTGTACCAGCTTGTTGTAGCTTTATCTTCCAAGTATTACTTTGCAAATAACTTTCAGAGCTCCATCCTTTTTGCAGACCTCTGCACTATCCCCCTTAGAGCTTCTTACTCTCTGTAGATCTGTGTACCAGCTTGTTGTAGCTTTATCTTCCAAGTATTACTTTGCAAATAACTTGCAGATCTCCATCCTCTTTGCAGATCTCAGCTCTGCTGGATCTGTGTACCAGTTTGTTGTAGCTTTATCTTCCAAGTATTACTTTGCAAATAACTTTCAGAGCTCCATCCTTTTTGCAGACCTCTGCACTATCCCCCTTAGAGCTTCTTACTCTCTGTAAATCAGTGAACCAGCTTGTTGTAGCTTTATCTTCCAAGTATTACTTTGCAAGTAACTTTCAGAGCTCCATCCTTTTTGCAGACCTCTGCACTATCCCCCTTAGAGCTTCTTACTCTCTGTAAATCAGTGAACCAGTTTGTTGTAGCTTTATCTTCCAAGTATTACTTTGCAAGTAACTTTCAGAGCTCCATCCTTTTTGCAGACCTCTGCACTATCCCCCTTAGAGCTTCTTACTCTCTGTAGATCTGTGTACCAGTTTGTTGTAGCTTTATCTTCCAAGTATTACTTTGCAAATGACTTTCAGAGCTCCATCCTTTTTGCAGACCTTTGCACTATCTTCCCCAGTGCTTCTTACTTTCTGTAGATCTGTTCACCAGCTTGTTGTCGCTTTATGTTCCAAGTATTACTTGCAAATAGCTTCCAGATCTCCATACCCTTTGCAGACTTCTGCACTATCCTCTTCAGAGCTCTATACTATCTGGAGATCTTCGCACTAGCTTGTTGTAGCTTCATGTTTTAATTATGGCCTTTGAAGTGTTTTTGAGACCTCCATACTCTTTGTATTCTTTTGCATTATTTTGTTATAACTTTTCGTTTTTTTTGTTGCTTGATTTTGCTTGTAGACCTTTGCAAATTACTCACCAGAGCTCCATGTGTTTTTTGGATTTATTTATTTTGTTCTCAACTCTGAACTCATTGATTCTTTTTGCAGCTGCTTTTCATATTTTATGTTGATGATTTTTATTTTTAGCAATGCTGGTGGACTTTGAAGACAGAAAAGCCAGGAAGATTTGTAACTGCTGGATGTTTTTGGACAAGGCATAACACAAGGGATAAACAATAAGACATTTGTCATTTTTTGTGTGATTAATTTTCTATATTTGCTAATGTTGTTACCTAAATATCAACAAATTCGCAATCATGAGAGGCAGGGACAAGTATTTTGGAGGGAATTTTCAAAACCCCGTTATGGATACAGTTTAGTCCAAAAGTTGAAGGGGGTAGGTATTACCATGCGGGTGGGTAATTGCAGGTATGCAGGTAATTACCATGTTTAACCCAAAGAGGAAAAGAAGTGGTCATTTAGTTGCTGGAGTCAATGATACAACATTACCAATTTATTTTATATCTTCCCATGTTTAGTTACTGTTACTTGTGTAAGACAAGGTATACCAATTTAAAACACCAAATGTCTTGAGAATTGGTTGATGATACCATATCCCTTAAAATTATGCTCTTTTTGATTGGGAAACGTCCTCTTGCCTCTCATGCTTGTGACATTGTTGTTTATGTTAAATTAATTTTATATTGTAATTTTAATTTGTTTATAATTTGTTTTTAGTGTTGGTGAAAGAAGAGGATGCGTTCACCTCATCTGCTGTTGCCAAGAGGCTGGGTCCATGTGGAGTGTTGCTGGAGTATCTTGTGCCATGTGGTCTCCATGGAACTGGTTCAGCCCATTCGTTGGTACACTTTGTTGGCATTTCCTTTGGTTGTGTTCTCCATTCTAATGGTGAGAGAAATGTTTTGTCTATTTTGCTTCTCTTTCACGCCTATCACATGAATATCCAAGTTCCAAAACTTTAAGGACCGGGACTAAAATGCTTGGGGTATCTGTTCACATTTCAACATTTCTGTGAATACAGTTTGAGGAGGAAGGATTTGTTATCTGTCAGCATCCAAAACTAGGAGATGTATTAAGCATTGTACGCGTCATCGTAGTTGAAGCCTGGGTCGCTGAATCTGATATCGGGCTGTTTAGACTTCATTTACGCAAGAGTATGCATCAGAACCCTGACCCTTGATACCCAATTAAGTTGTAATCCACTGATTCATATTGATTCTTGTGCACTTATCAAGTCAGGTTATAACCTTTCATAGTTAGGTAGAATATTTTTCTCTAAATTTTCACTGATTGATAGTGATTAGAACGTAGTGATAGAAAAGGTAAATTAAGAGAAATAGGGTTGTTTCTCTTCGTTTATCTTTTTATTGTTTCTGATTTACAGTTTATCATGTTGCCTAAAATGCCAGTGTTATCTTTTATTATTTCCTCATCATTGTTTGTGCCTTTTGTGAAAGTCAGTTTTGGTATTTGATGCAACTTAGAGTGACGTTTTTATGAGTTAGACTGTTGATTAACTCAATAGGCTAGTAAGATTAGAAGTTTATCATGTCATGAACAGAAGTGTTTCTGAGTGTGATGTTCTGAGAGATGCTTCTCTCGTTATCGGGCAAATGAGAAAAGTGATATTTCTAACCTGACTTTCCTGACTTTTTTCCTGAAAATCACTGAACAGACAATGAAAACATATTCACCATAATGAGATGCTGTTCATGACATGATAAACTTCTATTCTAATAATGAAGATTACTAAACAGGCAGGTACAAACATACTTACTACACTAGAGCTAGCCTTTATTAGATTTAGTGATGTAGAGCTTAGACTACAGCCTTAGTATGGAGTATCTATTCTTAGCTATGGGTTTTTATGAGTTACTGTTAGTTCTTTATCAGCCTTTATAATCCTATGGCTTTATCACTAGTATCAAGTGTCTATACTTATTTACGAGCTTCGATTGTAGCTAGTCCCTACTATGTTTAAATATTTTATAGACTATAGAACTCAGTGTCTGTGGTGGGGGTCGTAACGCCCCCAAATGTTCGCAAAATTTCAAAGAAGTTTGTTATACAGGAAGGCATTTAGTAGAGTTGGACTCCATCTGTAGTTTCGCACAAATTTAGTCGACAATAGTTGCTCAATTTTTTTTGAGTGCCATTCCCCCTCCCCGAGCTAAATTGTCTAGGCACCCCCCTTGTAATATTGGTATGAAGTTTTGGTATCTTGATTTGATCTTAGGAGTTGCAGCTAGTCTCTAGTATACCTTACATGCGTTCTATGACGTAATTTTTATCCTATGGAATTGGTATGAAGTGTTAGTATTTAGGTTTGAGCTTAAGAGAGTCTATGGTAGATTTTTAGAGAAGTAATAGTATAGATTTTTGGCTTTTTAATTGCACAAGGACTTTCGTTTGCTTGACGTGGGTTTTTTCGTTCTTTGAAAACTTCTAATTATAAAGTTACTTCAATGCCTGGGCCAAAATTTAGCGGTGCATACTCTTGTATTGTGTTGTTCGGCAGTCGTCTGATCAGGTAATGATGATACGGCCTGGGGGGTGCAGTAAATGCAGTGACGCTATGGCCTACGGGGGGCAATGCTTAATACTCTCAGAAATATCATTGCATAGGAAAATTTGGCTTATGTGCTGACATATTTCATTTTTTGACTTCAAAAGCTGTATTTCATGGTCTTGTTGATTGTAACTTATGCTTCATAGCCATTCTTTGTTGCATGTTTCGGGCAAATGAACTTGGATATAGGCTGTGATATGATTTGTGATTGAGTTGCATTACAGATAAGATATTTCTCTGACCATTTGGAATGGAGTGTGCAACAGGAAGGATCTGTCAACAAAGTGGCTGGAGAATGGGTCACCAGCTCTATGAGGACCATTTGGCACAAGGTACTTTAGCAACACTCATTGGACCAGCCTTGGCAATGGCAGATGAGGTGAACGCATACCTGTCATACTACTCCCTCCCACCTTTTACGGAACAGACCGTCCGGGACAAACCAGCAGCCGTAGGGGCTCCATTCCCCTACGACTATAATCCATGAAAGTCATAGAGCCCTAATGGGCCCTACAACTTCCATGGCCCCTATCCCCAGTTTTATCCACCCTATCTACCCCATCCTATCCCAACTAGCCTATCTAAAAGTTACCTTATATTTAATAGCGTTTTCCTAGACTAATAGCAGAATCCTTAAAAAACCCTATGCTATGAACTATATGTTATTTTAGTTAATCTTAGATTATCCTATACCCATGTCCAAGACAAAGAAGAACACACTCCCTAGATTTTAATAATGAATTCAACAAGAGCAGAAAAAAGTAAAACAATAATCGATTGTCTTCAAGATGATGTTGCATTTAATTTCTTTGTCTTCATTCTTTAAAGTCTTTGATGAAGTATCTGGAAAAAACGCAGCTAAAATTACTTTGAAGGCGTTTTCAGCAGGAGAAAACACGGAAACTAGCGAGGAGAGAACGAAAGTACGTTGTACGAATATCGTTGAAAAAACAGTCGTTTTTCAAAGGCTAAAATTCACAAAACATTTTAAAACATTCCTATAATATTTCCAATAATTCCTCTTGTACTACTTATAAATTCAGAAATTACATAATGCCACAGCTCAATAAGTAAAATAAACGTATGAAGTTGGTCGAACAAGAAGCAAAATAGCCAGTTTTCGAAATTTAGGCCCATGTGTGGCCTAAAGCTAAAAATTACACGAAACCACCATTCAATCTCCTTGTTAAATTAAAATATAGCCCATGGATACTGAATTTATCGTAGAAGCACATGGTAAGCACATCCTAAGAGCAAAGATAAGTAAGATTGAATTGAGATATCAACTCGATTACCTTGGATTCCATCTGAAATCTTTCATCGTTGGTTGCTTTCTTCGTCTTTCTCGTCTTCTTCACTTGCCTTCTCCATTACATTCCGTCCATCTTCCTTCCTGCTTGCAAAATTTGAAATGAAGAAGCAGTGTTCTCACTCTCCTTCATGTAAAATTCCTCAGATTTTCACGAAAAATTCCTCAGATTTCCTGAAAATTCCTCAGAATTGCAATATCCTGTTTCTACAACCCCTACACTGCGAAAATGAATGTCTTTAGAGGTGTATGAAATACGAATAAGGTAAATAAATTGTAAAAATGATACAAGTTGTAAATAAGGAAAAATTGTAAAGTCTTATTCGCTCCGTCAAAAGCAATGCAACTGATGCTGAGGCTCTTGATATTTCAATTCAATTCATTTGAATTCAAGCTTTTGATGAGCTTCGGACACTTGGAAAAAACTCAAAGGGCTATCGAGCATGATGATAGCTCATGCGGATTATGCTGATTCACACGTTTTTCGTATCTTTATAGATCTATCTGGTCTTTTGCTTGCTTTATATCAAAGGTTTCGATACTTCTCAGGAAATCTGAGGAGTTATGAAAAATTCCTCAGATTTTCCTTAAAAACAGAAATTCCTCAGAAAAATCCTCAAAAAGGTCAAAAATTCCTCATTTTGAGGAATTTTCCTCAGAAGTGAGTACACTGCTCGATAGCCCTTTGAGTTTTTTCCAAGTGTCCGAAGCTCATCAAAAGCTTGAATTCAAATGAATTGAATTGAAATATCAAGAGCCTCAGCATCAGTTGCATTGCTTTTGACGGAGCGAATAAGACTTTACAATTTTTCCTTATTTACAACTTGTATCATTTTTACAATTTATTTACCTTATTCGTATTTCATACACCTCTAAAGACATTCATTTTCGCAGTGTAGGGGTTGTAGAAACAGGATATTGCAATTCTGAGGAATTTTCAGGAAATCTGAGGAATTTTTCGTGAAAATCTGAGGAATTTTACATGAAGGAGAGTGAGAACACTGCTATCGAGCATGATGATAGCTCATGCGGATTATGCTGATTCACACGTTTTTCGTATCTTTATAGATCTATCTGGTCTTTTGCTTGCTTTATATCAAAGGTTTCGATACTTCTCAGGAAATCTGAGGAGTTATGAAAAATTCCTCAGATTTTCCTTAAAAACAGAAATTCCTCAGAAAAATCCTCAAAAAGGTCAAAAATTCCTCATTTTGAGGAATTTTCCTCAGAAGTGAGTACACTGTGAAGAAGAATGAGACGAATCTGATAATAGATAACATGCATTGAGTACTTACGCACGAACGGTTGCCACACCTTCTGCATGCCATAAACTGCTGCATGTTATTATATCAACCTCCAAGTTTGATGTTCCAAACAACAGCAGCAACAAAAATTCTGATTTCATCCAAAATATATTCAGCCTTGGAGAATTTTCACGAAGAAAGTAAGATTGATTTGATTATTATTTACCTCCAAGATGCTTCCTTGCGTCGGAATATTTGGCAGCGACAGCCATGCAAAGACAATGATCACGATATTCCGTTCAGTTGGTTTCACAGTCTCCGGCATTTGGGCAAGCACGAGAGAAAAAGCAAAACAAACAGCTTCATCGATGGAAATTCCATTTTATACGTGCAAACTTGACGAGTTGCTTCTACGCAACGATGTCGATATTGTGTGTGTTTGTGGCTCACCACACCAGTATGCCGAGGTAGCCAAAAAGGCTTTGTCTATCGGAAAACACGTCTTTTCTTCGGCACCAGCTGGCCTAAGTCTAAGAGATGCGGAAAAGATGGTGAGCGCCGCGCAGTATTACCCTCAACTTCTCTCGCTCATGAACCACCCTTTGCGCTTCCTGACGAGCTACGTCAAAGCCCGCGAACTCATATCCAATGGCTACTGTGGCAAACTTCTCGTGTGCGAATGCACTGTTCACACTGATAACCTGGTCGGTTTAAAGTACGACTGGCATTGCGACCAGTCAATGGGTGGTGGAGTGCTGCACACATTCGGTTGTCATGTAATAGACGCCCTCTCCTTCTTATTCGACGAGCACGCACGCGAAGCCCAGGGTATCATGCAGACGTTTGTCAAACACATTGATAGCATGCCTTCCTTCCGACAAATCACCAGCGATGATTTCTGTACTTTCCATTTGAAATACAACAGTGGTTTGCATGCTAGTGTCACGCTGAACTCCCACATGCCGAAAGATTTCAACCATGAGGTCCTGATAGTGGGCACCAAGGGCTATCTCAGGCTCAAAAACGGTGATCTATATGGTGGCACACGGGGTGAACAGCCCACGAACCCCTCCTCCTCAGAGGTTTGTTTGCACAAACATAAATGCTCCCTTGTCAAGCTTGGCTCTGACATCGTTGAGTCACAACCCAACATGTACTTGCATGGATTGGTGTCGTTGATTGAGGGGGTAAAAAGTGCATTTCAAAGCACACAAAACACGGATAGAAGAAATGCTGATCACAACTTAATAGCTGCAGCCGCTAATTTTGAAGATGGTAAGTATGTGAAAAATTCCCACCTTATCTTCCATTTCGCATGAAAGTTAACACAATTTCCAAATCAAACATTTATTCAAATGAATAGACGTTGTCTTTATAATCACTACGGCTCTGAATACCGTATTATAATAACACAGAATCGTGTTATAACAAGCTTCGAATGGAAACAAATGTAACTTATTGCACTGGGGGTGTCAGAAAACTGAGCATGGATTCTGCCATGATCACAAAGCCTGATGCACTAAATGTTTGGCTTGCTATACAGTCAAATCTGCATAGTTCGAACCCGTGTAACTAGAACTCGAACAAAATTCTCCCTTCCTTCAAGGAACACTAACAAACCAATTCTTATAAAAAAACTTCTATAATTTGAACTTTTTGTAATTCGAACATTTTCATGCTTCCCCAGGGCGTTCAAATTAGACAGAGTTGACTGTACTAGAAAACTCTTTATTTGGACAGGAGGCGGTTATGAGGTTCATTGACAATTGTCAAATCTGCTGTGAATTAGCTTGCTATACTTTTGGTGTTTTCAGGTTTCTATGTACGAGCTGTTATGGATGCAGTGATTGATTCGAATAAGAATGGAGAGTGGGTGAAAATATCATTCAATTCATCTGCAAAGACAAGCTGTGAGAATCCATTTTGGTTATTGAATCAAAGCAATCTGAATGCTCAACAGAAAGAGCCAGTGGCAAGCAAAACGGTTGAATCAAAGAAAAAGATGGACACTGAAACATCAAAAACGTCCTCACCAAAAAATGCAAAAAGAGAGAAAGTTAAATAGAGGAAGGTGCCAGTTTGCCAAGGTTCACATTTAGGGCAGTGGAAATATCAGTCATATTTTCTGCCCTCCAAGCTCTCATTGGGAACACAAAGTTAAAATAAATAAACATCTAAGAGGATCTGTTTATAAAGCCGTATTGTTAGAAGACCAAAACATCACTTGAAAATCATAAACTCACGTGCTGACACCTGCTAAAATTAATGACCTGCAAGTAATATGTCATCATTTGTAAATTTAATTCGGTATTTGTTATTTTCTCTTTTGATTTTAATCGCTTTGGACAATTGTTTTGGAGATTGGAATTCCTCCCATTCAAACATTGGTTCAAAAATGCCTGAAACGAAAAGAAATTGTTCACATTATCTTTTCACACATGACCGTTATAATATATAGAAAATTGCAAAACACAAGACTGATCACACTTTTTCTATTTTGATTTAACTTTTTATAAAATCTTCTCCTTCCAAAAGTCATTCAATAGACAAGGGATAAAATGTAGACATCTCTGACAACTTTTCCCACCTAAATTCTTTGCTATTTGGCTCACTGATGAGTCCCAAGAGGACTGAAACCAACCAAGCCCAACAGGTCTTAAGTTTGGCTCTAATTTCTCAATAAATTCAGCAGTGTGAAACTTCAATCTAAAAACAAATGCAGCCTTTGGTAACAGTTTATCAATGTATGAGAAAATATGAGAAATTCTTATGTAGGGATTTATGTAAATTGAGTTTCAAAATATTAAAGTGACAGTTTTCAAAGTAACTAAGGAAGGGCAGATTCACGTACCTGTTATCTGTGGATTCATTGATCTTGTTTACATCAACAGGCTCATTGTGAGCAAAAACAGCAAGACACAATCTATGAAAACCACTTCCTTTCCAAGGTATAGGAGGAATGTAACTAAGTTCTCTACCATCTTCAATCTTGCTTCCAGGTGCATTTAACCTGAGAAACGAGAAAGCAAGCAATATTTATTTGTTAGTGCAGGCTTTCAGGTTCTGGTAGCTATACAGGTGATGTAGGCTTGTAGCTTGTGTCCCCAGAATGATATTCTAGAATGAATATCTTGGGTAATCATTCCCAACTTCAGAAGGATAAAGAGCTGAGTTGATTGAATGTTTTTGGTGTTACAGTCAAATCTGCATATTTCGAACTCGTGTAATCCAAACTCTATCTAATTCGAACGAAATTCTCTGTCCCTTCAAGGATCAATAATGAACCAACTCTTATAAAACAAACCTCTATAATTCGAACGTTTTGTAATTTGAACATTTTTACGCTTCCCTGGGGTGTTTGAATTAGAGTTGACTGTACAACCGTTTGTGGATTCGAATCCATTGAAGGCTAGCCGTCAAGAATATGAAGTCCAGCGCCTTAACCACAAGACTTCACCACCCTAAACACAACACCATACCATGCAGAAGGACACATGTAATTTTCTTTCGTTTAATTAACAGGTGGTGCTAGCTTTAAAGCAGTGCAAAGTTAAATTAGGTTAAATGTTGAAGAGAATCTTACACCATCCAGTGAAGGACTTCTGCATCAGCAACAGGATAACATCCGTCAGGGTTGACCAAAATCAGTGAATGATACTTATCAGATGTTCCGTCAAATGACACAGTCGGCTTCATTAAGCACTAAAAATGAATCAACACACAATGAGAAAAAATAAATGCAATTAGACCTATTAGACCTTTATTAAAAAATTAAAGGTCCCCTTTCTAATAAGCCCATATCTGAAACGTCAACAATTACATAAACTCCCCAATCCAGGGTTCGATGCAGTTTTAAAGTATTCTATTGTAAAGAATGTTACTACAGCAAGAAATTCCATTAATATAATTCTGTCCATCACTAAACTATGAAAATCTTCTCGATTTTAGAAATAAGAATTTTTACCTCGGATGGCTCTATGATATTTCCTCTATGCACAATGGCATTTTGAAAACTTACATCTAACCAAACAGTTGGCGTGAAATGCTTTTCTTTGAAGATATCTTTGAATATACCATAATATTTAGCCAGGAACTCCACTTCTCTTAATCCCCTTGTCTTTTGCCATTCACTCTTGACAGCATCAAGTGGAATTCTCACTGAAAATAATATTCAAGAAGAATTCTTAAACTTTATTAATGTTATACAATTTATATACACATTCTTATTGATTATTGTATTATATTATACTTTTCCTACATTTCTTGTCTAGTGCAGCCTTTTCTACGACAGGATCTGCTCTAACAGCTTTAACGATTTCTCTTCTGTGATGCAAAATATCGCGTCGCTTCTTGGCTGTTTCCAACTGGTTAAGATGTTCATCTATTGCAGAAGATGTTTCTGTTAAAAAACAAAAATCCTTAAGCTGAAGCACGTGCAGTGAAGGAACTCGTTCCGATATAACAACACGAGTTCAAGTTTTCAAGTTTATTCATTTTCTCAACAAAATCAATTAATTACAACATAAGATGCTACATTAATTAAGGTTAATACAATTCAATACTAATATTTATCATGGTCAATTACAGAAAATAGGTTTGTTGAGGAGGACAGATGGAAAGAACTCGTTTGAGCTTTCGAAGCCATTGTCCTCTATATCAATTTAAAGTATGGTGTATGTAATTATCAACTATTAAAGACTTCTAATTTTAATTTTTTCTTTATTACGAATCAGCAAAAGTAAATCAGAGGGAGGGGAAGAGTAAAAGTAAAGCAGAAAGTTCAGGGATTGGTTCAAAGGTATATGGTATATGGTCACGCACGATGGGCTGAGATCATATTATATGCGAAGTTTTGTCACCTGTAGTTCCTGTGCTTGCGGTAGCTACTTTCATGGCATTCCTCAGGTTCCTACTAAAAACTCTGAGAAGCCTAGAATGGCTATTAGTTGACAAACAAGCCATGTTTCATACTTCACAACTCACCACACACCACTTTCTAAATTATTGAAAAAGTCCCGGAAAATAACTTACAACCACAACAACATATCCAACTACCTCCTACTCTTCTCATCATGATAGTTTGATTTTTGATGAAATTTCAACAAGATGGGCTCAACTTCTAAGGCCGTATCTCTCGGGGTAAGCTAACATTTTGCAAATTACATTGCTTACAATACCATAATGAATTGTTTCCTTTATTAATTGGATTGATGCTTTAATGTTCTAGGTTGGTATTATTACTGGAAGTCTCTTAGGAATCCATCTATCACAAACATATCAGGTTGGTAAACAAACAGGGTTTCAAATGTTGTTAATACTTTATTATTCTGAGTAATGGTTTGGTAGGGTCAGCTATTATTGACTTATTATTATTATGCCTAAATCTAATCTTTGCTTACCTTTAAGATTCCAGATGTGAGAAAGCTAGCAAATGAAATTTTGGCCAGAGCTGAAGGTTACCTGAAAACAAATCGAGCCAGTAATGATGAAGATGGTAAAAAGAAATAGCCAATAGTTAAGAAATGTGTTTGAATGGCAATGAAAAAGAAATCCATTGATGCAGAAATATTGTCTTGGTCAGAAATCTATTAAGTCAGTTGTGTTTTTTAATGATTTGGCATGACACACCCATGTGACCCGAACACTGTGACTGAAAAATTGGCAAAGATCAATGTTTGCCAATAATATTCTGTGTTCATTATTTGTATTTAACTCTAATAATTTTCAAAACAAATTTAATATCCTTCGAACATACTTATTCCTTTTGGATTGAATACAAAAACTAAATGATAATTATTGTCATATTTAACAATAGAATAAATAATTTAATTTCCTGCTATACTGAGCACTTAATTATGTCTTTGTAATTGATTTTAGTTTCACTCAATTGAAATTACCTCCCTCTAGGTTGCCTTAAAATACACATGTACATACAACACACATGCATGACAGTAAATGATGGTATTGGATAATGCTTTATGCCAAGCCAGATTCTTCTTTGGCAGTATTATGTCTTTGGGTGGTGCAAAGGATTCTACAATGCATCAAAATGGAATTTATGGGCCTCTTGTCTCTTTTCTTTTTCATCCTCTTTCTGGAAATCAAAAAGGAAATGATTATGGTAACAATTAAATTGGCAATGATAGATGAAAGGGTATAATTGATAGAGTAATAGATTGGTTGGACATATTAATGGATATATTAATGGATTAGTAGATGTATGGATTGATGGATTAGTAGATAGATGGATCAATAAATGGATTAATGGACAGGTGAATGATAGATGAATTAATAGATAGATAGATGGATCAATAGACCGATTAGTAGATAGATAAATTGATGGGTGGATTGATGGATTAGTAGACAGATAGATGGATAGGTGGATTAATAGGTAGATTAATGGATAGATTGGTGGATTAGTACATAGATAGATCAATAAATGGATCAATAGATGGGTTAATAGATAGATAGATGGGTGGACCAATAAATTGATTGTTGTGTGAGTGGATGGATTCATTAATAGATGAGCCAATAAATAGATTGAATAACATAATCCATGCTTAGAATACCTTTTCCTTGATGTATAAAGCAAGGATGAGACCAGCAACAAAAACACAAGTGCCAATTAAGACTCCACCAGTTTGAAGAAGAAGTTTACTGGGTGTGACTAACAACTTTGCCATCCACCTATCGACAATAAACAAAACTTAATTAAAAAACCAAAAGTGATTCAGATTAACATAATGCAAAAAAAACAAAAATATGAGCTTCTTAAAATAGTTTAAGTTTTATGTTTTTAGTCTTTGACAATTTCCAAATTTCGCAAAGTTTTGTCTTTGTGAAGTCCTCCATGTGTCTGACATCGAGGACGATGGGAAACTCAATCGATATAACAAAGTTTCATCAAAGTAAATAAAACAAATCAGATATTTCCATCCACAGCGAAGAACTCCAAACATTGACAAAGAACGCGTAGAATGGTACACAGTCACTTATTTGCTTATAAATAAATATATACAAAATAAATATATACAAAAATTGTTCGTCGTACTTACTCGGACGGCTTGTCCGGCGGAAACGGAATAACAATGACTTGTGAATTGGGAATAAGTGATGGCCAGCTATGCGTACGGTCAACCTAAAATTAAAATTAAAAGAAGCTCAATCAGAATTCAAGAAGACACGGAAGAAATTAAAATATTATTCCGATACAATGGAGCTTGAAATGAAACAGGTAACCTCACTATAACATAGTTAATTATTACCTGTAGTGATCTATAGGTAATACACGTTTTTTATAAAAAAAACCTAGTACTAGAGCTCCAAAAATTTAAGAAGCTTTTAGAAGTAGATAAACATTTTTTAGAAACTTTTTGCTTTTTGTTCCTAGTTACATTCTAAGAGATATTTTACTTGTTTGCGTTCGAATTCGCGTTTCTTTTTGCTTCTCCATCCAATACACGTATGGCAGTGACAAAAGATAAAGAGAAGGACGATGAATTTAGGAAAATTAGGTTTGGGTGTTAAAACTTGCTAAGAAATTTTTCGTAACATAAATCAGGTGAAAGCCAATAAACTTTGGTACGAGGATTTTGCGTAGTTTCCCATATATAAATGGGTGTATAATAGTTCTTAAATGCAATTTAAGAACAGTTAATGGGCGATAGAAATTGCAATTGCAAAATAGCCTCGTTTGTATGTCCATCAACATGATCCCATAAGGGTGTGGTTAACGAGCCCAGCAGATAGATTGACGGCGGTTATCTCTTTGGCAATTTCTCTTTGGCTTTACGTTTTTGTTCCTGGTTCAGTTCGGTTACATTTTAAAATTTTAGTTGTTTGCGATGGAATTTGCATTTCTATTTGCTGCTCTATCCAACTTATGTTTGGCAGTGACAAAAGATAAAGAGAAGGACAATGAATTAAGGAAAATTAAGTTTGGGTGTTAAGAAACCTGCTAAGAAACTTTTCGTACCATAAATAGGGTGAAAACCAATAAACTTTGGTACAAGGATTTTGCATAGTTTCTTATAAAAAATTGATGTATATGGGAAGTTCTTTAATTGGGAAAAGGGACTCCAGATTTCCCTGTACCTTTGGTGTTTCCCTGTACAGGAATTGGAGAGCTAGTCATGTAAAGATACAGTAGCATATTGCAAAGGGCTCACCTTTCCCGAGCCTTGTGAGATACCAACTTGCACGTGTTCAACAAAGTTCGGCGATCGCCCAAGGCCAAACAGTGTGTAGGGCAATTGGAGCGAAAAATGAGCAGAATTTGAGAGCAGAACGGCTACAATGAAAAACGACTTACAAATTTAGTCGTCTCAACGACACTGGTACAAAGTGAAAGTCAAAAGAAAAGTTGATATACGAATTAGTTCTATTCAGATAGACTTGAAGCATTGCTGTAAAGTCGGATTTGATCAGGGTAGATACCTGCACACAATTGAATAAGAAAGATGTACACGTAGTGAAAATAAAACTACATGCATTGATGTTAAAATAGGGCACCAATGGCATAGTTGATTGGGGTGCTTACCTGCACAAACTTGAGCTTTTCCCTTTGGTGATGTTGTCTTGTACACGGTCACAGCTCCGACTTGATTTGCACCATATGGCTACGAAATTGATAAGCAACAATAGAATGCGATAACTGTAAGCTGCCCAAACTCTTCAATCATCAAGCTACGTTCAATACACACAAATGCATGTGCAATTACATTGATGTAGTCATAATCCTAGAAAGCTACATAAGAGAACAATGCAGATTAGGCTTACAACATTGTTCAATAAGGCAACGTACTGTTTCAATATTTGCGCATGTGCATTTCTTGTAACATCTACCGGATAAAACTGAAAAAGCAAACACGAAATATAATGAAATCGCAATAATACAATTGCTGAGTGCTTTAAAGACAACTATAATATCCGATATGCTTGATATCAGAGATGTTAAATGTTAAACTTCATTGAAGAACCGAAAAATATTCTAAATAAAGAAAAGATAAGGATATATGGAAAGTAATAATATTTTATATTTAATAGAAGTATCGTAACGGTACATAGGCTATGGCAATTAAGCAGAGGGAAGAAATTAGGAAAGTTGGATATTTTCAATGCAACTCTGCAATGACGGTAGTGGGTTGCTTACCAGTTATTTTGAGAAATGATGTGTCAGTATTAAAGTCGTTTCTGTACGCTTTGATTGTGTAGCCAGCATTACTGTCCAACTTCGTTACGACGAGGAAGTCGAGTATGCCCTTGAATAAGAAAACAATGAGAACATACAGACGTAACAAATAACGACAAATAATCAAAAACATTACTTCTCTCATTCACAGCTCGATGGTATAGAAGATTTTCTCTCAAAACGTCGCACTCATAAACCATCCTGTTCATTGTATGATAAACTTCTATTCTTATTATGACAATCATTGAACAGACATAATGAACCTTTCGACATGACAAGTTAAACATCTTGTCTTTTCACCCGGTCAATTGTAGGGGTTCACATTTGTTCATAACTGCCAATATCACAAAGTATATATGCGACTTTCTTTCAAACTTCAACATCTTGGAAGCAAAATGTTGGTCTATTGCAATTTTTGGCTTGATAGCCAGATAGCTTGCTGTTAACATGTAAAGGTGTGACGGTTTATAAAATCACTATAATGAACTTACATTTTCAAAAATGTCAAAGAATCCAATCAAAATTGCATCTTTATTCAACTAGGAAAAAAACAAATATTTCAATACTATGATCGGTAAACTATTAGTTTTATAGCTATACATTGCATCTGACTTTACTTTAGGGACAACTAGGGTAGAACTTTGGGTACCCTAGTTGTTCGATCTATCAAGGTAGTTGACTCAAACACCCGAATCCCGAATATCGCTTTAATAAATTTAACAAGCGCCCAGGGCGTTTATTAAATCAAAGCATACATGCGATGTTCACTGCTAGGGCGCTTATTACCTTATTCCTAAAGGGGGACGTTAATTGACATTTCCCTAAAACGGGCGCTTTTTAAAATTGTGTTTAAACGAAGAAGGTGCTTGTTCGAAGTACTTTTGTACAGTTGAAGTAACTTACGCGTATTTCCTTTTTGATGGAAAGAGCTCTGGATCCATTGCACATGGTTTCTGGTCTGCTACTGCAGGCCACATTCTCAAGTAGATAAGCAATCCGACGACCCCTGAGCATTGAAAAACAAACAGTTGACAGACAAAACTCAATATGTAGAGACAAAAGTCTTCAGACACTTGTAAAAATAATACAAAAGGCCATCAACCCTTAAACTTCTTTTTTGTGGGGCTTTAGTCAAAACCCCATTCCCCCTGAACAGTGTTGTTCTCTCAACCAGACCCTTGTGGTCACCCATAAAAAAGAATTTTTCAACATATTATATGGCATTCTCCAGAGACAGACAACATTGCTTGGGGGAGCAGGGAGTGAAAGATGCGTGCAATAAACGTAGACTGCGATCATAACAAGTGTTTATATTCGAAACAGAAAGAAGGGACGAAGATTAATACATACGCTCTTCCTTCGAATACAACTGCAGCATCTGGGTAACCATCCATGTTGAAATCACCTGCGATAAAGAAGCATCGAATCAAAATCACTAATCACAATCACTAATCACAATCACTAATCACAATCATTAATCATGACTCACCTATTCTGACAACGGGTGGGAAATTCAAGGGGTCTTTTTGGATGAAATCGCCTACGGGAAAACGCCATGTTGGTTTTCCAGGGTCGGTGTCCAGAAGCTTGCTCCACTAAAACAGAAAATGGGTGAAACTTTAAATTGAGTCAACTGACTTTAAATAAACTGGCAGTATATTTTATTTTCATTGTATAAACTTAGTTGGCACATGAAATTAAACTTTAAGATTATCGAGCAAAACTAAATATCTCCAGCCAGCAAGTAAGAATAACATAAGCCACAGCAATATAAGATAGATAAATAGATAGATAGATAGATATATATATAAATAGATAGATAGATAGATAGATAGATAGATAGATAGATAGATGGGTAACTAGATATAAACGCTAATTTTTAAGAAAGTAATTCACAAGAAAGCAGTACTAAACTTAGGTTCGTCAGAACGTTCTAAATTTCCAACACCAGATTTGTCAAGTTGAAGAAAAAGCTTCAGTAAAAACATGTATAGTATGATACGAAACGTAGTCAAAACAAATATATTACCACTCCTCCACTGTACATGTAAATGGCTGATAGGATGCAGTTGGCATCAAAACAGACGGGCAGAATGACGTCAATTCTACCATCCGCATCTACAAGCAATAATCTGCATATTAGCTAATGAGAATATATAATCTATACTCGTTGCTACTGCAAGCTAAATGCTTTTAACATGCCTATGAAGAAACCATGTCAGCTTATTGCTGATAACAAGGGTTAATCTTAGTCGCATTTTTCATGTGCTTATCGAGTTCGCTTGTGAATAAACTCAACAATGCAGCCACTGCGATACCTTGTAGAAAGCATCATATGGTATCATGTCATAGCATCACACCTTAATCAAATTAGTTATTCACCTCCGCATGTTCAAAGAGTGGAAAACATAACTGTCCCGTGAGTATCCGTTGTATGGAAGATCAATTGTATTGCAATCAAACTCTATACAATGGACACTTTCGCACAAAGTAAATGGGGTTTGCCCCTTTAGTCCCCATTAGAAAGAGGTTAGAATTGTACTATAGTACGACCTTCATACACTTGAAGGACCGGTTCTACTGTTTATTATAAACATGCGTCCAGTGAATAAAACCCGATGAAAATTGTTCTGGCATATTCTTGGTGTAAAAACAAGCTTTAGTTCTAGCTAGAAAGGCACCAGCTTTAAAGATATGTCTTTAATAGAGGTTCCACAAGACACTTCAAGCACAATATTACCCTGTCACTTAGAAACTGGCTCTTTAGAAACAAGGTTATTACCCAAAAACAATAGACTATTGCTTTATCTATTGTTTTTAGAAAAATACTAGGTTCGAGTTCTTATAGGTCGGTTTCTTAGTGGCGGGGTAATACTGTACTACAACTCCCCAATGTAAGCATCGCAGTGACTGAGATAGTGTTAATGTAAAATAAAAGGCTAGAATTAAATTACTTAGGTCGCCAAACGAAATTTGTCCAAACTTAGATTTTTGCAGTTCAACTGGCAACTGAATCTCGGTGAGGTCTGCTTGCTTCTTAAAAAGATTTCCCTGAAACCAGACAAAAACTTCATCAATATCAAGGTATCTTATATCATTGTGATTGTTGTTCAGAGAAATAAAGAATCCCGAGCACACTTTCGTCATCCAGATTTGAAGAACTGTGCGACCATTTCTTGTTACCGGCATGAACAAGTCTAAAAAGAAAAGAGAATTTTAAAAACTGCGCCATACACCCAACCTTGAACCAAGGGCCACAATGCAAACAGTTGTCAGCAAAGCAACAAGGGGCCTGGGTTCGTGGTTGCAATACACTAACATCGATTGGAAGTGAGAAACTAAACTCAATCTCCACATGGTTTGGCAACTTCGAATAGTCTCAACTGATACAATTTCAATGAAGAGGGGAACCTAATGGAAACCTATGGGATAAACTCTAGCGTGCGTTGTGAAGAAGTTGATTACAGTTGCTTTGATACTTTCTGAATGAAAGTAAGAGCAGTATCTGTTGCAATGACTCCAGATCTCCATATTTCCCTGTACCGTGCAATATCACTGAAGTTTTTTAAACGCATAAACAGCCAATAATGCAAGGAACCAGACGTGTCTGAAGATTCCATTGTGAAACGAATAGTCAAACAAAACCAGAACACGCTTTGCTTTTGTTCAACTGGTGTTGAATTTAACTATAAGCCAGATCAAGGGTTCATACGTGCAGCACGACTATTAGCAGTTCGATGGGGCCGTAGGTGTACAGAACAAACTCTCGTCGCCAAAACAAACTCGTCACTTAGCAGTTCAATGGGACTATACAAGTACAGCTCGTCGCCCAAAGAAACTCGTCATGTGAAGAGGTTTTCGTAGAACCCCAGAGAACTCCTCGTAGCCACGTCTAATCATCAATGATCCAAGTAAATAAACCCGGATCAAGAGAAAACAATTCCGGCAAAACGAAAAACAAGATATTATGAAGTAATTCACCTGAATGAAGGTCTCCAGTAAGGTCGACAAATGCGTTTGTGAGAGGGAATGAGGCAGGGATGCTCGTGTTTCCATACAGTGTTAATTCGTATTGCCTTTTGCTCGTGTCCCTTGATCGAGAGAATTGATTAAAAAATCGATTAGCTTCGAGAATTATCATGTCTACAGTAATAGTCGGGTTAACCAGTGGAAGTAGCAGTAAAACATGGAAAGCGGAATCGCGGAATGGACTGTACCCAGTCCATTCTTGATTCTTTTATGCTTACTTTATAATCCAGGCAGCGTTTTGTCCAGTTTTCCCGTCAATTCCAAAGAGATCAGGAAGGAGATCTCCATTGACACTGAAATACAAACATAGCAAACATCAACAAATACCAAATCAAATGTTGTTGTTGGTGTTGGTGTTGGTGTTGTTGTTGTGGTTATTATTGTTGTTGCTCACATCAACTCTAAGATAAATGAAGCCCTCCATCCTCTTGATGGAAGGCACCGAGGATAGAAGGCACCTTGGTGCTCACCATCCTGCAGCCAAGGCTTCAACGAAGTCAGGGTGATATCGTCAAAACCAACTCAAGTAACTCAAGTAAGTAAAGAAAATAATTCACTCTAATATAACATAAACAGTTGTAAAAAATAAATAAATAGCCACTTACTCTATGATAAGTGGCTGATCTGGCATCCTCCCAATGTATGTTTCTGCAAAAATAAACAGACAAAAATATCAATATTTTCTTTCCACAATATAACATCTGGCCTGCCTGATGAGCTATCAAAGCATTGTTAAACACTGGGTTTGATAAAGTTTAATAACTAGATGCAAACAGCGTTTAGGCGAGTGCTGCTCGGGTGTGTGTTAGAATAGTTTTTGATGAGGCAGGGTTGAAGATAAAGAATAAATAGCAGGTATGTTCAAATGAATTAATTTAATTTAAAAAGATGAAGGATGTAGCTACGACTGGGCCCTGGCTTGGCTGGCAGTGATGGGGGCGTTGCTGCTGGCAACGCTGTTGTACGCGTCTTTCCATTGGCATAGTAGATGGTAGAATAGCAAAAACAAGATAAAGTTCGAACTTAAATTATGGAGACGAAGGAGAGCAAATGATACAAATACGCATGCGTATTGACTCACGCCCACAATCAGAAAGTCAGTGCACACAATTCCAGATAAATATTTTAACGTATCTATATATATCGGTGGCGAGTCACCAAGCAGATGTCGCTGGATATATATGAACAGACCGGCACTGTTGGCCTCGTCACCCCGGTGTACCAACAGAGTTAGTAGTTGAGTACGATCGGTTGATGGTTTTTCGGCGTTTCTGCCAAAAAACTATCCTGAACGGAAAGACGAAAAGTCCCGGTACGCCGGGGATCTACATTCTCTTGTAGATCCTCGGCGTACCGATCCTCATTTAATCCCAACTCATCTTCAACTCAACTTCAAGTGGAGCTCAGTGGACTCGATCCGCGACTCCATGAGTGACAAGCACAAGTGCCAACCACTTCGCCACAAGAGTTGAACTAACAAAAAAGCTAATACTAAATGATCCATTTTGGATTCGCACGAAAATTTATATAACCGGTATCAATTTGTTTCGTGCAGAAAACATCTAGTTTAATAATTTGATCAAATATCCGTAAAGTAATAAAATATTTCTCCGTAGGCATAAATTGTTAGACCATTTTCATTTTTCATTTTAATAATATTTATACACGATACGCCTTTCAGCTCAAAAATAATAACGAGATATAAGAAAACCTAATTACAATATTTGTTTTAAAAATTATTAACTTAAAGACGCTGCTCTACCAAGGGTTCGTGTTTGGGTCCTGTGAAAGGTTCAAAGATACTCTCTATAACCTGATTTAAAACGAGCGATTGATTCTTTTTCTCGAATATTGTGAGGGATATCATTCCAGTTTTTTACTCCAGAAAAATAGAAACTTCACTTTGCATGTTCTAACTTAACTTTAGGAATCTGCAGATCTCCACGATTTCTGGTTCTATACTCAGAAATCATGGACCTTTTAGTGAATTTATCTCGAAGGTTTCCCGGACAGAGGTTATGCAAGACTTTGTATGTCATTACTCCTTTACATTGTTAAACACCAGCTGTTAACATTGTTAAAATGAGTGATGCTGTGATGTAAAACCAATAATCAGGACTAAATCATTTAGCATTTGATTACAGAAATGATATGTTTTACAGAAATTATATGTTTTGAAATGAGCTTTTTTGGGCCCTCTCGATTCTGGTCCCGAATAAAGTTAATAACCAGCAGATAAGCCAACCAAATATTGTTTTCCCAATGTTTCTAAAACGTCTCACTGCACTGCAGCAAAAAGATTACCGCCATTGATGAATTGATTATAAAACAAGTTCCCATACCAGCATGCGGCTAAACGGAGGCGGATTGGAGACCCCGCGCAGGCTAGAATGACACAAACAAGATTTTTTCTCGACAAGGACTCAATTATATTCGGCTGCGCAGCCACTTCGCTTTGCTCCGCCATGCAGCAGCAATAAGCGAAGATAGAACCTTGAATTGCATTTCCATGGAATAATCATCTTCCAATTAAAATTTATTCAGATCACAGATGTCTTATAGCAATCAAGGTTGTTAAAGAAGCATGTATTATAAAACGGTTCATGGTTTTTGGTGGGGTTGTCAGATTGGAGGAGGAGGGACAATACAGTTTCTGGGGTGCAATAGTGGACAAACGTTCTGGGGACAGTTACAGAAATACAAAAATACCGTAATCCTCGAATAAGCCCCCGGGGCTTATTTGCAAGCTATACGATGCAGCCAATCAATGAATTTATTGGTTTAAACTTGCTGTTATTTGCAATACATTCACTAAACAACTTCAATGTATGGAAACTTGGGCTCAATATCCTATATGATTATCAGGATGGGGGCTTATTCGAGGGGAGGGCTTATTCGAGAGGGGAGGGCTTATTCGAAGGTGGGGGCTTATTCGAGGATTTACAGTAGGCAGATGTCCCAAGATTTTCATCTACTATCGTAGATACTGTTGTTTCCCAAAGTATTTTAATGCATGCTCACTTACTCTGGTTCTTGGATAGTATTGAATTGATGCTCCAATATATATAAACGTCAACATGAATCTGATGTGTGTTATTCTTTGTTATCAATAAAATATCAGGGCAGCCATCTCCATTGAAATCTGAATGGGCCACACCGACAATCAATGTGTCATCACTGCAAATAAAAATAAATTATTTCTAGATATTTATTACAAGAATGACTTCATGAAACATAAAAATTTAAGATATCAAAATAAAATAAAGTGAAGTTGTGATATATCTCATATGAAATGAATTCAACTAAAAATCTGACCTTTTCAGCCTGTGGAAAATAACAATTCTCAATGAGATATCTGGTACCGTAAATCCTCGAATAAGCCCCCACCTTCGAATAAGCCCTCCCCTCGAATAAGCCCCCATCCTGATAATCATTTGCAAGGATATTGAGCCCAAGTTTCCAGACATTGAAGTTGTTTAGTGAATGTATTGCAAATAACAGCAAGTTTAAACCAATAACTTCATTGATTGGCTGCATCGTATAGCTTTTATTTTGCTTAATATTGAACAATAATCAGGCTAAAGTTTCGTTTTTGCAAATAAGCCCCCGGCGGCTTATTCAAGGATTTACAGTATACAAGGAACAATTTCTATCATTCTAATTTATTGTGTCATTGCTCTGATCTATTGTTTTGATGTGCCTCTGTGTATTACGATACTCCAAATAAACAAATAATAGTCAGGTGTGCATTCAAGCGTCATCATACACTCTGCTGCAAGGGTGCAAACTCAAGAAAACAATGGGAAATAGAAGAACAATGGAAAACAATGGAAGGAAAACAATAAAGATAATGGAAGGCACTATGTGTACACTTGGAATATCGTTGAAAAAGTTGATACTGATACTTTGCAGACTTATGCATCGTTTTCACTAGGGTTTTGTTCTGCACTGCAGAAAATAATGTGACACTTTTCACTGAGATCTCAAATGCGCAAAGTGTTAAAAAATTTGCGTCATTTTCTCAAGTATACTTTTCAAGTGACGTGACAATGGTTATTGTACTTACTTGAAAACCAATCCTTTGTCAGACTTGTAAAATTTCTGCTTTGGTGCATCCCATAAGTATATATCGAGACGCTTGTCTGCAAAAATTACAATTCTATACATATGAATATCTGTCTGGCTGGAGGCTTTGGCTTGTGGACACGGTAATCTTTATCTTTTACCATACATGATTTAAAATCATATTGCACAATAACAGTAGATAGAAGAAAGCATACTATAGAATATTATAACATATGAATAAATGCTAAAAATGTCTTACATGTGTTTGAAATAACAAGAACATCTGTGTCTCTATCGGAATCAAAATCACAAAATGCTGCCACAGTGCCATCAACATTTAGCAGTCCAACGGCCTTAGTAATGTCCGTAATTGTACCAACTACTGCGTAAACGTGCGAATTAGATGCAAATAAAACTGCAATCGCAAATAAGGAGGCAAAAATAAAAGCATCACCATTGCAATTCGGCATTTTATCACAGCTTAAAACTTCAGCCGCAAGTGTTTTCATGCAGCCATTTTGTTTTTAGTTTGCAGCTGGAGTTGTTAGTAAGTATGCGTCAAAAGCCTGCATGTGACGTTGCCACTTTTATTCAGTTCTCAAAAACTGAAAACAATTTCGACTTGCAAACTCCAAAAACAACAACTTTGAGCTTTAAAGTCTTATCATTTAATAGTCTTATTCAGCAGCAACTCTTCTCCAGTAATAAAAGCACGATGACATAATAATACTTAAATTACATAAGACTTGATATAAATTTGGAATCTTTTTATGTTTATGCTGCTTGGGCGGTTATATTTATCTATATTAATCGTTTGTTTGAAGACATTCATTCGCTGCTTTGTTTCATGGTATTTGCCAACACAAGCTCTTTCCTCTAATCCTCTGATTCGCGGCTAAGTGCCATTTTGTTAATTGCCTCATCTTCCCAATCACCCAGTCGTCTTTCTTCATGGTTGGAAATCAATATTCAATTCTCTCCCAAATATTTAACGTTGTTTGGTGTTTCTTGTTGCTGTTTAAAATATCGTCTCACCAACGGTGTTAAAAAGATGTAGCTTTTATCGCCCAGAAATATATTTTCCTTCCAGTTAAGAAAATTATTGAGCTGGTCATTGGTTAAGGCGGCAAAATGATGGACTGTAGCAATGTTTTTTACGTGGATGTCTTTCATCTCGTAAAGGTATCTTCTTACCATTGAGTTCAGTTTGAGAAGAATTGCATCCTTCCCATACATCATCGTCATATTCACTTCCTGATAAATCTGCAAGGACAATGAAAAACTGTGCACTATTACGGCACTAAGGTCTGCTCATGTTTTCAGTAGGCAAATGACATCTAATGATAACAAGTGAAATGTTACTTACATCTATCTCTTCTTGTTCTGGTCCTTGTGTCAGAATATATTTCAGTATGCCATCGTCACTGACACTTTCTGAAAGTTAGAGTGTTAAACGACTGTTAAGCAAAAATGTTTGTTGCACGCAGGATTTGTAAAGGTTGACCTTCATAAATGACAAATACAATATTATTTCTATTCAACAAGCAAGTTAATAAAGGAAATGTATATTGAAAACATTAAATCTAAAGAAATAAAATTACCTCTCCATAGGTCTGCGCTTGCCAACTCCTTGCTATTTCCATTGACTATGTGTTGTGTTGGGCCAGCAAATCTCTCACATCGTCCATATCGAAGATGGAGAAATCTGGAGACGTCTCCAGCAGGAACGACACCATGTAGCATATGACGAATAATGCGCATTGAGCATTTTCGTTTTGTAGAGGTAAAAGTGTTGACTTTTCTACTAATTTGCCTGTTTTTCTAAAGTTGTTATTTGATAATGCTTGTAGCAGAGTTTTCACTTCAAACTCATGCTCTTGCCCCAAAGAGGTCGCATATAACATAGTTGGATTTGTCCAAGTCAATACAAAGAGCCCACCAATGTTGCTGTGTATTCAATGGAAAGATAATTTTTTTCTTCCCAAGAGGCGGAAATTGTCTTGATTTTTTCCTCGATATTTTATAAAATTGGTTCTTAATTAACTGTGTGCCTATAAGAGGGTCAACAACAAAAACATCTTGATGCTGCATATTTAGAGCCAAACCCACTGCATGCATGATGCTGTCATTGACATGAGAATCACCCTGAAGTGATCTTATATCATGTGCTTTAACATGGGGGAATGTGTTGGACACTTCCTGGCAATCATCTACTGCTGAAGAAGAACTGCTCATGATATCAAAAACAGTAAAGTCCTTGTTGGAAGTGATGTTTTCGTCAGGATTGTCGACTACGGTAACACGCTGGCAAACATATTTGTAAATGCCGAAGCCCTTGATATAAACAAGCTGCCAGAAATATACAAGGCAATCTGCTAGAGTGTATTTCAATGCACCAGGTATACTATCTAGGATGATGCATTTTATTTGCAAAAACAAACATGAAACATAATGAGATACAGCATTATTTATCAGGATCATATCACCAATCTCTACATCTAACTTTGTCAAGAAGTCTTGGTACATGTTGTCTGCATCAGTGGAATCGAAATCACAAAATGCTGCCACAGTGCCATCATCATTTAGCAGTCCAACGGCCTTAGTAATGTCCGTAATTGTACCAACTACTGCGTAAACGTGCGCATTAGATGCAAATAAAACTGCAACCGCAAATAAGGGGGCAAAAATAAAAGCATCACCATTGCAATTCGGCATTTTATCACAGCTTAAAACTTCAGCCGTAAGTGTTTTCATGCAGCCATTTTGTTTCTAGTTTGCATTGCATTGCATTGCTGCATTGGAGTTGTTAGTATGCGTCAAAAGCCGGCATATGACGTTGAACATTTTTATTCAGTTCTCAAAAACTGAAAATATTTCGAATTGCAAACTCAGAAAAAGACAACTTTGACGCCTTATCATTTAATAGTATTATTTTCACCATTGTTAGAAAATATCATTACTTCGATACTTAGCTATGTGTGGATAAATAACAACATCAAATTTATAACAACTTCATTAGGGAACAAAAAATCGTGGGACACTTGTGACATTGGCAAACTTTGCACGTATCCTCCTCCGCAGAGCAAAGACATATAAAATATCGATAATAAATTCCATACGAAAAAGAAGTTCACAGGTTGATAATCCTATTTCTCGCATTTTTACAAGTGTCCCATACAAGTGTCCCAATGACTTTTGTTCACTATTGTATATCAATTCTGGGCTCAGCTCTCGAGTTTAATTAGCCAAACCTGGATTACCGAACATAAATCTATGCATGAATGTATGTATGTAAACAGAACTCTGTAAAAATTAATAAATCTGTAACATCTTCTATATATATGAATAGAATATTAACAATTTCTTAGCGAACAAAACATTTGCAACAGGAAAACAAGATAACTTTAAAAATTTCAATATTTTAGACCTCACAATGGCAATGAACCTAGGCAAGTCTAGTGCGAAAATAATTGGCGAAAATTGACACAAAATATGGTCCAGCGAAAATGCCACACGAAATGACGGATCGAGGTTCGACTTTCAGGCAGCAAACTGTATTACAGCTCTCCCCAACTCCAAAGATATTGCATATGTGCGGTGTACATGACGTCACAAAACAACTCAATCCAACATCCAAAAGATAAAGTAACAAAACAACAATAATTGTACTCGTGTAGTTTTCAAGCGTAAATACCCCGCCTACAATGGTGGGGGGAACAGAGCATACGTCTATGTTGTCGTTGTTACCGGTGCCTTCCATTGGGTATGGGGCCATACCATCCTCGTTTCACAACGAATTTTGGGTTATAACACCAAAGGTCGAATTCTTGGACTTGGGTCATTCCTTGTCAGCGATAACAGCTCCTTCATGTCAATTCCCTAATAAGGAAATCGGATTTTTAAGTCAGGATTTCCATGCAAATCATTGGTTATCAAGCATAGTCCATTTTGTGAACCATTTACAGGGGCACTTCTACAGACACTGCATAATTAGTTTCTTCAGTGCTTCTACGCAAGTTCTATACGCTCAGTCAAATCTCGATATGATGAATTTTGAAGGAATAAGCCAAACAACGTTACTTTAAATTAAGGATTCATTGAAAAATATATTGAACAATACGTATGTTTTGGCAATGATAGGCACAATGATTATTTGCAAAACAGATAACTTGTCAATGTAGATTTCAATAATTAGCATTCCAAACACCAGTTACATTGTAACGTTTCTAAAAAGGTTTTGCACAAATGTTGAAAGTTTCCAAAAAATATTTGTGTCAACACTGTTTCTTATATAGAGGAGTTATTCTTCTCATAGATGAGGATAAGAAATTATGAAATCGAGGCTTGATCCTTTGGGCAAACTGTCCCTCCCCCCTTTGTACCTATCTGCAGTAATGATGTAATATGTAATTACCTGTTCAACGACGATTAGCTTGCATATACTGTCGTCACCGTCGAGTATGGCTCGCAGTGCGTTTGGAAATTGCCACGAAGCTGGCGAGCTGGAATAATGAACGAGGGCATCACGGCTGTACGACTGAGGTATCTTCCTTCCCACTGGCGATGATGGATCGTCTGAATGCGAACCCTGCCCTGTTGAATGAGAAATTACACGGAGTATAATAAGACTGAAAGATATGTCATCGTGATATGATAATTTGCATGTAACTGACATCTATATAGATTCTAAAATATAAAGATAGATAACAGAGAGTTCAGACTTTCTGAGTCTACTGCTTGTCAAGGCTTGCTTCAAGTTCAACTCTTGATGACTCGAATGCTCGATAGCCAGAGCAATGCTCCCATTCCAGCTTGAGTTCGATTTACTTAGTCAAAATCAACTGTCCAACTATACTACGATGGAATATTCATATATAAATCCCTCGTGTTGATATGTAAGCATAGATGAATAAGCCAGAACTTACTCGTCAAGCTGTCTTTTCGACTGATACTTTCCATCACTTCAAGAACATCTGGTAATGACTTCGATGTGAATAGTAGCTGGTTTAAAGAAAGGAAATAACATCGTGAATAGGAAGGAAAACTAAAATCATGAAAATAAATCATAAATTATGATTGCATATATGAGTAAATATAAAAAGCAGAATAAAAGACAAAGAGCATACGAAAGAGCAACAATGTGGGAAAATAGTCTTGGGACACTTGAGCGGTTTTTGCAAGTGAAGTGTTACACGTATCCTTCATCCCCCTCCGCCCCCAAATAATGTTACCTCAAAAGACCAACTTATACAGTATCGACAAAATTCTGTTTGCAAGATGATTGCAGGGGTCTGCTGAAGAGAACAGCATTTTTTTAGGAGGACAGGGGGTTGAATAAAGCTCACAAAAAGAAATTTTGCGGGGTGATTGTCTTGTTTTGTAATTTACAAGTGTCCCAAGGACTCTTGTCCCTTATTGAGGAGAAAACAAGAGCAAGAGTGAGAGAAAAGCAAAAGGAAGAGAAAGAAAAATAGCAAGTGCAATAAAGAAAACGCAAAGGTAGTAAGCAATAAATAAATAGCAAGGATAAAAGGCATACGAACGTATAAACCAGTTGCAATGAAATATATAAATGAAATATCTCAACAGGAACTTACATGTGTATTAATCTTGTTCATAATAGCACGTGCTTTGCACACTCGATTTGGATAACCAGCGAGAAAAAGGAAGAAACCTACAACAGAAAACTTCATCACAACAACAATGCAATAAAACATTGCAATTAATAAGAGATTGCATTACTCCTGATAAGAGATTGCATTACTCCTAGAAAGCTATTCCTATACGAAACCTTAGAGAGACCAGCTAATTGATAATTATAATTATATCGCTAATCATATTGTCAGTTACTTCATTATAACAATAGCAAACTATACGGTTGAAGTCAATGTTCTGTTCATTATACTCGTAGTGGGTTCGTTTCAAATCTTAAAACAAAGCCATCAGTATTACCTTGGCAACCATCTTACATCTACATCTAGGATAAATAATCGATAAAGCCCCTGCGGGGCATCACACTGATAAGGATCTGGTTATTGAGTCTGCAAGCATATGCTATGTTACTTGAGTTGAAGAGAACGAAAAGAAAGATTGGAATTTGTCCATTGAGGACTTGGTAATATATGCTGGCATATCCAATTTCCAGACCCTGCACGGCTTACCTTACTCAGGTGGTTAGTATATTACTTTTAAGAGGTATCGCATACCTGGGTGCACTTCAACACATATACACCGTATACATACATACCACATACCACTACACAGCTACACATTATAAATGCGGTGATAAGATGTATGTGAGGCATACTTACATTGATCATCGGTTAAAATGCGAATTCTTGCCCCACTCAGCTCCACCAATTTATCCACGTAGCTATTCAGATCATCTTTGGTGGTGAGAACACTGCGCAGAGTCTGTGGAAGTAGCATGAGTTGGCCCTGCAACAATAGTACATCACATCACATGCAGTGAAAACAAATTAAGCGCCCATTCTATAATCAACTTCTATATACAACGGAAATCTCTTTACGGTGGATATATTACATTGAGCCCTTGTGATGTCGAGCTGATAGGTCTCCACATAGCGCACTGTACTAGAGAAGGAATTCGGGCGAAATCACAGGGACTCAATGTAGTAAGTCTATTCTCCTAGCAGTTGAACTAAGCTGTTATACATACACTGCGTATTCCTTTTAATATAACTGGCATACGCAAAGATATACGTTACCCCCTGGAAATATGTAATTGCTGTGCCGTTAAGTGAGGCCTGAGTGAATGAAAACCGGGTGGAGATGTAATGAAAATAAAATAACAAGGTGCTTACATTGATGGCAGTTACTTCACCGAGTTCTCCGAGAATCAGCTTTTTTGCGTCCTGAAACACAACGAGAATTCGTTTAAGCACGTGGATAACATTGCTGCGTATTCACTTTCGCGCGAAATTAAATTCGCGCATGGGGCAAACATAACAACAGCATCCAATGTGCGTGCGTCACTATCTGCGCACTTTACATGAAGAACGCGAATTCAAGTGCATTATGAAGAAACATACGGGCACAGTTGCTGTGGTGATAATAACAATGATCTACAATAAAGTATCATCAAGCCTACCAACCTCACAGCTTTTCTCATCACCAGATATATGCAAAACAACGCTCTCATCATCCAGTTCTTCTAACCGCAACACGACGTTGACAAGAGTCTGCAAAATGATCATGGTAAGCTCTGTGAAGTACACTGTAGTGGAATCTCAGCATTGAATTGGATGCTTCGATCAAAGTGAGTTACACTTCTGGCAACCTGGCCACGTTCAACACTGAATTTAACAAGATTGCCAGACGTAAATAATAAACAGTAAACACTATATGGTCGTCTATATTATGTGCTCGATAAACGTGGTCTCTTGGTCCAAGAGCCTCGCTTCAAATTTAATTCTTGCTACGAGCCCTCGTTTCCGTAAAATAATTGCTTCATTTTTAAACTCAAGGAGTACATTAGCTAATTTGAATTTATTAACTCCTTGATTTATAGCAGCTGTTCTTAGCTTACAGCAAGCAAACCTGTATAAATATTGATATATTATCATAATTATTATCATTAATAAATACATAAGATGTTTGTTTCTGATTTGGATGATTCCGAGCTTACAACAGCTCGAAATAGCATGAATCGGAAAATAACCATAGTGAATGTAATTCAAAATGCTGGCACATTTCAAGAACGTAAAATCCAACTGTAGTGAACATGAATTTATTTATTCCATATCATTCCATATTTCACATTCCATATTCCTATTCCATGCTCCATATTTGACATTCCATATTCCACAATACATACTTCGCATGACACATTCCAAATTCTAGTACCCAGTTATCCATTCCATATTCCATGTTTTATGGAGAGCCCGTGTGTGATGGTCCCGTTCGAGCTTCGTTCAAAATTTCGAATTTCCAAACGTTCGACTTTGTTCGCATTCGCATTGGCCAATTTACTCCCCTGTGAAGCCAATCTTGACAGCGGCAAAGAACAATAAGGATTAATGTTACCCTGTTTCATCTTGCTGAGGTGCAGACGGACCATCAATGCGATCGGACAGGTTGGCTGAAGTTCCGCTGACACCACAAACGTTGCGCATTTTGACACCTTTGAGAGCGTCACTGTTGAATCATCATTGTAGTGTTGTGTTGGCTGGCTTTTTCAGTTCAGCACGAAACAAACGGAACAAAACAACACAGACGCACGCGGGAAGGCAGCACAAGGGCAAGGCCTACTATGATTTAGTTTAGTTTGTAAACTTAATCTTGTTTGGCACGCGCATTTCGTATGCCCATACGAAAATAATCATTGGTGACCAAACACTGCTCCAAATGGACGCACGACAACAAACACAGGAGAATCAAGAAAACTGCATGGAAATAGAGAGCGATAATCCAGAAAACTGCATTCAAATAACGAATAACTCGGAGAATTGGCTGCAATTAACAGATGATAATCTGGGCGAGTGTGTGAACGAGAATAAAAGTGCAGAGAATTGCACGCAAATAATGAACAATAATCCAGAAAATAGTCTGCAAATAAAAGATAATCCAGACAAGTGCATACAGAACAAAGACAACCCATTGAAACTGTTAAAAAAGAGCAGAAATTCAGCGCCAGCACAAGAGAGAACAGAATTGGTCTGTGTTGTGAGCGAGAAAGAACTATCTGATAAACATCCACCTTCGACGACTGGTCCCGATGATAAACAACAGCCAGAGAAAAGTCCAAGTTTGGCAGTACCAGCACCACCGCTGTCAGACAGACCAGAGTTGGTCTACGTGGTCAACCAAGAGCCGTTTCCTACTCGAATTCACCCGTTTCAACAGCCTCGCCAACCGTTTCGACTTCCACCGCATCCACAGTATCGACCGTATCAACCCTTTCAGCCTGGTCCTGGACCCTTTCAGCCTCATCACCATCAGCAACCGTTTTTAAATTCGCACCATGCCGTGTACTACATGGATTACGACCACCATCCTCCCCCCTACCCTTATACACCGCCCCCCGTATCAACGGGTCCACCACCGCCACAACTGGCACTGAATAACAATGGCCTCGAAGGGGAAGATGGAGGAGATGGTGGTCCAACAGCAGAGAAGCCCGTCAAAAGACGCACGGGTTGGACTCATGAAAACGCAAGGTTCTTGATTCAACTCTGGGCAGATAATAACCAAGCAATAAAGGGTGATGATTGTCGGCTAGTTTGGAGAAATGTTTTGGAGAAATTTCACGAACGCTTTCCGGCAATGGCGGCCAGCGTGGACTTGCACAAGGCGAAACGAAAAGTAATATATACATATTCCTTCTATATTTTCCACCATTCCTATACTTAAATGGTTGTTATTGTCTATTGAGGGTGTAAGTGCCCAAGCCTTCAAGCCTTCGGAGAAATAAAGTTCTCAGGTCCTATCGAATTTTCTAAACGAATCAATTTCTTTACCTTGTACAAAAATTTCTCTCTTCGAAAATTTTGTAACTCTAAAATTCTTCACGACTCTAAAAATCCCCACGAAGTTACATACCTATTAACATTAGTTCTTTGTTTCAAATTATGATTTTCTAAATAAAACAACTCTTCACAGATCAATTATCACATTGACAAATACAAGGCGGTTCTCACGCAATGGCAAAAAGACAAACAGACTTTCGGCGGGAAACAACAACAACAACAACAACAAATACCCGATAGAAAAAAGTGCGAATTCTTTGATCTCATTGACGGTGTTTTGGAGAACGAGGAAACTCTGCCATTGGCTGTGGAGGAGCTTGAAAACAGCAAAGGTAATAACAATACAAATCCCCACGAAGCAAAGGTAATAACAGCAAAGGTAATAACAATCCCAGGGCCTTCAAATGCATTTCGTGGCGCAGGCGCAGACCACCATCACAATAATAACGAGCAAGCAGATGACGATGATGAACAAGAACATGCACCAGTATCAGCAACGACCAACCCTGCCAAATCAGGCCATATTGTCGCTAGGACTTATCGGAAGAAAAGTAACAATAAGCCAACAGCTGTTCGACGGGAATTGGAGCAGGAGAGAATAGACGACGCGCTGGATAGACTGACAAGGCAAGGCGATGCTCTTGTTGAGACCGTTAAAAAAATGGAAGAAAATACAAGACAGCAGACAGCCGCCATTGAACAGATGTCTCAATGTCTCGGGAGATTCTTTGCTAAATTTCAACAGTCTCACAGACCGATTTCTAAGCGCTGTACCAGCCATTCCTGCAAATGTCCAGGAAAGAAAAGATTTCGAGACAATGACGACTCCTCTTTGGACGAATCGCTATAAAATTTTAGCAACCAATTATTTTATACCTATAACTTGTTTTCTGATATATATTCTATTCGTTCTTGTTTTGTTTATAAATATTCAGTTAGTTTTTCTCGCACGATCTCACCATCCTCGCAACATTCGCCGTCGTAAAAATACGAAATGTTATCTTCCCGCTCCGATATGTCTTCCCAAATGTCTCAATTGTCTATACAGATGTTGTGCAGCACGCAGCAAGCCACGACAGTCGCGTTTAATGTATTCAATTTATCTTTATTCGCCTTTCGTAAAACCCGAAATCTCGATTGCAAAGCTGCGAAGGCACACTGCGCAGCAGCACTGGCTTTCGACAATTCTTCGTCAAACTTCTCTCTGGAAACATCATCTCTCACCTTTGTACCGCCCACCTTTCCGGTCAGTTCACTTCTCACCACCTTTTCAACGATGGGGAACGGTTTCATTATAGACCTGGTCAGGGGATAAGCTCGATCTCCGGTGAGATACGGAGAGATTTCTGTCCCCCCTACATCCATCTTGGGTTCGTCTAGCCACCCTCCCCCTTCCAACACCTTCCATATATCCGTCTTCTTCAACACATCCGAAGGATTTTCAATTGAACCAGGCAAACCAGGTATAACATGCATGAATTTCATCTCACCATCAACAATAGCTTGGCATGCGACTTCATACCTTCCATTACCGTGTCGACGATTGACATACTTCTCTTTATTTGTGCACCAATTCGGTGTTTTGATCTTGACATGGAAACAGTCGATAGCTCCGAGTACATTCGGCAGTGCTGTGCGACTCTTAAATGTATTCACGGCCCTTTGTTTGTCCACCAGAGTTTCGGGCAATCGAATGTAGTTGTTTCTGAGAGTGTTCAGAATCGAAATGACGTCACTACTTGCCTCGAAAGCCGTTGCTTTGCCAAGGCTGAACACATTTGCGCATGCCTGGTGCGACAAGCCGCAACCAAGCCTGAAAAGCGCGATGGCTAAAATGTCCTCGGGAGAAAGACAATCCCTCATTCGTGTCTGTCTTCGGCATATGTTCACTTGACAAATGTTTACGAGCTGCGAAAACGTATCTCTATTCACCCTCAAACGTTGTTTAAATTCAGCATCCGAAATCCTGTTCTCTCCTTCCCCGCGTAACGTCTCGTCCAACCACGAAGACTTAGGCCGTGGAAGAGTCCAACTTTTTCTCACAGTCCTTTTTCTTCGTCTTTCACGATAACAATGCAAGACCAGATTGCTTTGCAAATGCTTGTAAGCAGTTATTGCCAAAGCAACGTTATTCAGTTGCTGATTTGTGGCTGCAACTGCGTTTGTTATTGCTGTGCAGGCCAAAGCCACGTGCGCCAAATCTTCTTCATCTTCCATTTTTGTTCGCAATCGCAAATCACCAAGAGGACAAAACGTTGTTGAATGAAAAATCAAATCAGGAAAATGTTTTTGAATGGGAGAATTTATACATGGCACCTTATTAAATAATCTTGTTATCATGGGTTGTCATCAAAAGCGAAACATTAACCATTCGTACATTCACAAAAACATAGCTATCTAAAACATGGAACATGGTCCTTAGGAATATCGGAATATGGAATAAATGGAAAATTAATCCAATGGGTGATGGAGAGAATCGATTCACCTATTAACTTGCCGTGCGAAATGATTTGTATGTTATCTATTAAATTCTGCGGTCATGGATAATTTGAATGTTGTTGCTTAATTTTGAATCGCACCACATGTATTTGGTCAGGTCAACATTGTACAATAAGTTGTTTTGGGGAAGGAAAAAAGGACTCTAAATACATTAAAACGGGTGAAAAGGGAATTTCCCACTTACCTCAACCGTTGCTAATTTAGTGCCAGCAATTTCTGAAATGAAAAAATACACATCTGATTAAATTGACCTTCAAATCTATCAAAAGTCATCAGGGCTAAGATTCTTTGTCTATCGGAGCTCTCTCATAAAGCTATATAAGGTTCGGTTCTGGAATAATTTAAGAATACCTTTAGACTCGAAATTCAAAATATTTAAGAATATTGACCCTCGGCAAAATCCTTAGCACTCTTATGTGTTTGGCCTTCTTATTTGCTTGTTACTCCTCACGTGTTTGGCACGGTAAATAAATAAGCAAAGCAAAGTAATATAATATGTGTAAATACCAACCAAGAACCTCGTCTATGGTGAAACCAGGAAGAGGAATTGACAGAAATGTTGTGATATTGATAATCTCATTGATCAATTTCTTTGCCATACTGCAAAGATAATTACATGATTATCAGTATGGTCTATTCAAAGCGCTTACTGCTCTGAAAAGGAAATGATATGAAGAAAACACAAAAAGAAAAGATGCGTTTTATGGGTCAGGTACCGTAAATCCTCAAATAAGCCCCCGGGGGCTTATTTGCAAAAACGAAATCTTAGCTGGATAATTGTTCAATATTAAGCAAAATAAAAGCTATACGATGCAGCCAATCAATAAAGTTATTGGTTTAAACTTGCTGTTATTTGCAATACATCCACTAAACAACTTCAATGTCTGGAAACTTGGGCTCAATATCCTTGCAAATGATTATCAGGATGGGGGCTTATTCGAGGGGACGGCTTATTCGAAGGTGGGGGCTTATTCGAGGATTTACGGTAGAAGGTTGCATAAAAATCCATAACACTTCTAAATAAAGCCCCCTTAAATAGATGCCCCACATTTTGGGTAGTTTTGCACATGTAGCTTACTTCAAATGCGCTTTAACTTCAGCAGAGAAGAGCATGGATTGAACAATCACAAAAGGCAACAATAACAAATTGTAAAACGTAAAATAAAAACATGTCAAATAAAAAACAAAGGTAGGAGGAACACAACACACAAATTACGTACCTCACTGCTTCCACGGAGCCAGTAATTTTCACATCGTGTTGGTATTTCGTTGACTTATAAATCGACGCCAATTCTGACAAGAAAAGCATGCTTAAAGTAACAGGGAATAAAATAAATACACAAAGGGAAATTGGAAGCTTGGCTACAAGAGCTTGCGATACACAAAGCACGTCAAAAACGAAGGAGAGGAAATTGGAAAAAACTGTTCCACGCGGAACGATTAGCACTTCTGAAATAGTAATTGAAAACTTTGGTGTCAAGCTTCAATCGTATCTACTATCCAACAACATGGTTGCGATGTTGTAATATATATAATTGCAAAGCAATGAGTACATTCTTGAAAATAATAGAAAAATTATCTTTTTAATTTTTTCTTAATTTTGCATTTGAAATTAATTTAAAATACAATGTTACTAGCATCATGTTGCTCCTTACCTTTAGCACGGGCTAGCTTTTCTTTCCCAACCTTCGATTTTTCTTCGTCAATTTGAGTACGAACACCAAGGGCAGCAGCTACCAATCTATGCGCCGTCAGAGAAGTCGTTTCTGGCCTCTCGTATTCGCAACGTAAAATTTTATCTGCGGAGAAAAAAATAAGTTTTAACACTCGCAAACAAAACACCTCACTTCTCAACTAACTCTTAGTTTTGACGATAAACTTAGCGATATAATTTAGTGCCTGGTAGTCAGGAATATTGTAAAATAATAGACGGGTAAAAACTCTAAAGGGCCAAGCCCTGACACCCAAAGCAATTTTATCAATTTCAATTTTTTAAAACCGTAGGGTCTAAATCTAAACTGGCTCTCGAAGGCCCACTCACCGATATCAATATAAATTTTCGCGCCAGATTCGAATTCAAGCTTTCGCAGAATGGCCCCTTCGTAGCCATAAACTGAAAGAAAAAGACAAATTTGATGATCACAAAGTATCATCGCATATGAAAACAACAGTGGTAAAAATAACTACCGTAAAAGCTCCATTAAACCGCAGGGGGCTAACTTAATTTTCAAGTTTCCAGAGGGGGGCTTATGTGAGAGGGGGCTTACAATATTTCCTCGATTAAACGACCCCCTATACTTTGCTCACGCTATATTTTGAAATAAGCGCTCTCTATTGAATAAGGGCCACATCAAAGTTGTTGAAATTAATAGGCGCCCGGAGCGCCCAATCGTAGAAAAACGCCAATAAAAGGCTTAATAACATTCTCAAATAGGATTCAGAAAAGTGTTTGCATAAAACAGCTGCAGAATAGGTGGGGTTTTATGGTTTAATCAATCACAATTTCCGCATCTTTCACAATTTCACAAAGAGAGAGGGGAGACTTTATAGAGAGGGAGCTTAGTGTAGGGGGGCTTAATAGGGAAGGAGCTCAATGGACCTTTGATTGCGTTAAAATCATAATTGCAATTATGATCATGGTTATGACTATGATCATTTTGAGTATCATGATAATTAGAATTATTATACTTATTAGGCTTATTATGATAATTCTGCAATTTGCAATTATTATGGTATTGTTATTATTATAATAAATTTCATGAATTTTCCTCGATTTTCAACCACAATTTTGGTGAAACCTCTGATAGCAACCATTTTCAGATAAGGACCAGTAATATTCAGTCCAAAATGGTTTCCCATAGTCCAACTTCCAACTAAAGACAGCCCCCACATAAATGGCCATTTGATCTAGGGGCTAGAAGTTGGCCACTATTCAAAGGTTCGACTGCATATGTTTATGATACATGATTGAAACATGGTTTCTGATTGTGACAATGCAAATGATAATAAAGTATCATCATTGCAACTTAATTAGCTACAATGATGATAATTGCAGCAATTACAAAACAAAAGAATACCCACTTCTTTGAATGCAATCATCTGGTACTTTCACATTTTCACACATCTCTGCTTTGCCATTTTGATTTTCTTTCACCCTGAGAAAGGAAAAGTTTGCATTTAATAACAAAAACACCATGGACAGGAAATTTTGAGAACAATAACCAAATGTAATAAATTCTAAGAAAGCATTAGAATCGCATGACATGATAATGCTATGTCATGCCTTGCACTATAACTCTTATGCTTGAAGCATTCCTTATGTCTTCCAAAGGTATAAAATGCATATTACATGCAGATTCCTTGTGTACCCCTAAGTCATTTCTTGTGTACATAAATTAATTGTTCTTGTGCTTTTCTGATGAATTTCATTCTTGGAAATTGAAATGTTTTCATAATGCATTCCTAAGATTTTCTCACATATTTCTTATATACCTAAACAAACTTGATTAATCCTTTCGCATATCCTACATTTTCCTCACGTTCAGCATACAAAACATTGAGCATGTCACATGGAGAAATATTGAGAAACCAAGGCAAAACATACCCATTTTCAATAAGTTGTCTTAATTCTGCAGAAGAAACACTTTCTTTCAGGTTTCTCTTTGCAAAAGTACTTTCCTCGACGATATTCGGGCCAACTTCAACTCCTTGTTCTATAATTCTATCTCCAGCAATTTCCTTTTCGACCGATCTGGAATTTGACGATTTCAACGATTGGTTTGAAAAACTTCTTCTTTTTCCGTGCTCTGGTGAATCCAGAAGATTTTCTTTTTTATAGGCAGTTTCGTATTTAATTCGGTATTCATCTCTTAAATTGTTAGAAATATTATTGCTGTTCGTGGAAGCTTGTTGTAATGACCAGAAACACTCCGTTGTCCATAATATCTGCACTTTTGCGATCTCACTCAAACAACCTTGGATGTATACTTTGCGCAGCAGGTCCAGTGTTTGATTTATTTTAACTTTTGTTTTCACATCATTACTTGCGATATTGACAAGAACGCAAATAGCATTTATCACCGTAACACAAATGTCAGACTGTGGCCAATTACCAGTACCAAACATATACACGTGAAATTTTTCAAATAGCTTCAGCAGTAAATCTTTAAAAAACAGGCCATCTCCTTGCCTCAAAATTTCTAATTTGTAAAGAACAAACAACAGAAAAATTATTCCAACATCAGATCCTTCGATATTTTCCTTACGGCCCAATTTGGCGTTCAATGAGGACAGGCTTTTCTGAATTTGCTTTTGCAGCTCGTCGAGAATACTCTGACCACCAAGAAAGCCTTCTGCCTCTTCTCCCATGTCCTCAAACAACAAAGCAGCAATAGGATAACCATGAATGTCTTTAAGAGCTCTTTGGTAAACAATATGAACGACTTTCTTGATATCACCACGATTCTTTTGCATGCAAAGTTGCAATTCGGTCGCAAGGGCTTTGCCACAGCTGATATAATTCGATTTTTCTAACGATAAAACTTTCCCTCTAAATTCTCCCCAAACTTCATCACACTCGCTGGGTAAATTAGAAGAAGAATTGGGTCTCCTGAGTAAATTTTGCTTCATCATTTTAGCAAGGCAAATTACTGCCTGAGTTGCAACTTCCCCACGAGAAAAATAATTCCAACTTTGTATCCAGCTGAGTGAAATTTCCACGCTTAATTTTTTTCCCGCCGCGTTCTCTCTCTCAATACAAGGCTACGAATATGACGTAATGGAAGGAAATTTTCTCATACAACAACTTGAGCTTGACCTAATTCGCGCTGTAGGCCAATACTCTTTTCAACAATTTTTCATTTTCCTTCTCACATTCCAGCCTTCATCTAATGAATATAGACCAGCGTCTCAATAAAAACTCCCTTGTTAAATACGTAATTCCCCCAAAGGGGCCCAGTGCAGCACTCCTTTTCGTGAAAATGTTTTTTGATTTCTGAACACTATCCAACGATGGTTGCTGTTAAGTTGTTAACGTTTTGTTTCAAAGACAGAGAAGCCAAAGCAAAGCAAAAGGTCGGGTGTGTGTTTGTGTTGTGTTCTGCTGATCGTCTGATCTTGACCGTCGAGTCATGGCATTTTCAAAAGTTTCAGAGAACGTTGCGTAACATTTGACAACACACAAGTCTTGTGTAATATCTGTTTCTGTAAATTCCATATCTGTCTCAGGGGCGCAAGTCCAAAATTTTTTCAGGAGGTGAACAACCTTTTTAATTATAGAAATTTCCCTTTCAAATAAATAACCACCCTTTTAGGTTGCATTTATGTTCATACCATTGTTGGTCCACCGGTATTAGAGTGTCACTTATAAAAGAGCCACCTTGGTGTATTTTGAGCTTGAAGGCCTGAAAGAAATTATACAGTCAAACCTGCATAGTTCGAACTCGTGCAATTCGATTTAGCTCTATCTAATCGAAAGAAATTCTCTGTCCCTTCAAGGAGCCAATTCTTATAAAACAAACCTTTATAATTCGAAATTTTTCTAAGTCGAACATTTTCACGCTTCCCCAAGTTGTTCAAATCAAACAGAGTTGACTCTATGTAATTAAAAAATACGTTTTAGGGGTAGAGGTCCCTTTTTTAAGTAACGAGACTTGATAGCGGTGGACGATGAAAAGAATGGAAATGTTCCTCTGGGCTGTTTTGCTGGCTTTTCGGAAACAAATCAACAGAACATAAAGATTTCTCGTGAATTATCTGCATATTTGATACTACATATTTTCTACAAGCTTTACTACATACAGAGACAATGGATACAGAATGAAAACAAAATTTTCACTTCAGCGCTAATCTTCATCTCAGAAGAATAGAAAAACAAAAAATAAAAACTCTAGTTATAAAACTATTTCAGCAAAATAAAATGTAGCGATCATAATCATAATCATTATGAATGATTAATTCATGAACTCATAATCATTATGACATGATAATATAAAGCAAAGAATTCAACCAAATAATCAAACTGATTACATTATTTATTCTACACATATTATTCTGCTATTATTTCTATGCTGTTTCTATTCATCGTTTAACTGGCTAAAAATAACAAACTTACTTCAGCGTAACAAAGTTTTTCAGGAGTAGGCCTTCAAGCAAAAACATTCTCTTGCTGATTCAATGCATTGCTGTTTGCATCTCAGAATGCAGCATACCACAAAACATTGACCAAAGCAAGGGCTGCGAGCAACATGGACCACGTGCCACTAACAGCAAGCGCACCGCTGGAACAGCTTTCCAATGTCTTGATGTCTTTCATGTAGGCCTCGTCGAGGTACTTCATGTAGGGTTGTTTGACTGACGCGACGTTGACCAACTCCAGAGTTTTTTTTGAAAATAGGCCATTGCCAAACGGACTGTACGTCTTGAACTGTGTGTTTGCTGCCAGCAGGGCGGCTTGAACTTTGCTGATGTCAGCATCGTTTCTTGCAAGAACGCCGTGGCTCGGAACGCGGGCAAGATTGCATGTGGCGAAATCCTTTGGATCTATAATAAGAAGAGTAATTATTATTTTTATTATTAATATACTAACTGTATGTGATGAAGTTGTTTGTCGCCAGCTTCTCACAAAAGACATTGGAGATGGTGTGTGAAACATTAACATCAATAACAATAAAAATTTGTTGCCCGATAATAAAAGGAAAACGTTCCAAAACGTCGCACTTAAATAGTCACGCCTGTTCATGACATGATAAAACATGTTTATAATAAGTATCACAAAAAACAAACACTTTCACGAGTGGCAGCACTTGCTATCTACTTGCCATAAAAATTAGAAGCATCCCTGCGTAGGAAGGTCAAAAATTAATTGTTCCAGTTTTCGCGGAAACAATTTATCTACAATATGTCTCCAGCATATGTAAGACCTAAGACTGTTTGGCAAATTTATTGTTTTTGAATAAAAGACAATTGCCTTTCCCATTGTTCTCTGCAAACATAAAGGAGTGAATGTTCCATATATACTGTATTATTCCTCTGCCAATTCAAGTTGTCTGTGTTCACTCACTCTCAACTGTAATAGACACAACAATAACATCGGATAAGTTTCTCCCATCTGTGGTGTTTGATATTCAACGACAGCTGTTTACACGTACCTTTTCGGGTGTTGTCCTGACAAAGAAGCTTGTATTTAGCCTGTTCGGCAGTGCTTAGGGCATTCATAATGGCGGCTTTGATGAACGCAACATCACCCTTGCCATCCTCCAGACATTTGAATGCACCTGAATAGCCATAATACGGCTCAACAGTGCTTCTTTTGCAGTTGTCGCTGCCTGTACCGTTGCAGAGTTTGCAGAGTTGATTTGTTGCGACACTCTTCTTGTTGTACTTTGTATTGCTGGCCCCTATGATGTGTAAAATAACATGCCTCAAATTCTCATTTAAATTGCCGGGGGGTCATTATTTTATAAGAAACCTAGCTCAAGCCCTACTAGTAAAAGTTTCTTAAATTTTCTATTGTTTTCTATTGCTAAGGAAAACAATAGAACAAAAGAATCGATTGTGATTTAGCACAAATTCTACTAGTAAGTTTCTTGAAAAAAGTGGTTTCTTATAAAAAAAACGTGTATTTCAAAGAAAGGATTACAGGAAAGGGGGCTAGATAAAAAAGTGGGAGTGCTTCTAAAAATGGAAGTACTCGGAAAGGGGGGCTTAAAGGTATGTTTTAAATGAAACATGGTTAGGGCTACGATTAAGAACAGCGCCAGTACTTGAATAAGATCCAAGGCACTGGGATATTTTTACATGAAGTTCTTGCTACCGGACGGTATTATTGATCAGAAGGATGTGTTGCTGTTGTTGTATTACGAACCTGGTGCACAAGAGGCGCTGAAGAATCCAGCCACCGTTGCATATTGGTCGCAATCCTTCCACTGCATCAATTTCTTTCTGATCAATGTTCCAACTGGCACAATCCAACCAGAAGTTTTTTGGACTCCTGTGTGACAGGACTTTTTCCCCTGGAGAACAAAATATTATGCGTGTTAGTCAGTGACAGCCCTGGTCTTACAGCCCTGATCCCTCCGGATTGTTCGGGGTTCACGAACCGGCGTATCCGCGTATCACAACATCACGCATTATGAGTCCAAGCTTTACGCAAAATGCACGCAGGCATTCAAAATTTAAGCACAATGATAATGTTCATGATGTTGTTCCATTAGGTCAAAACCTTATAGCCGTGTGAGATAAGTCAAGAAACTTGAAGTCATGGTAAAAACGTGTTGTCTTTGTTCGGATTTCCAAGTAAATACTTCTATAAAACATATGGGTATACGGAGCCGGAGCCGGAGCCGGAGCCAGAGCCGAAGCCGGAACCGGGGCAAGGGCCAGAATAGCAATGGCTGAAGGGCTGGGGCCAGGGCAGAAGGGGCTAGGGCTAAAGGGCCGATAATTACCAATGTATGGAGCTCCAGATTAAGTCTGAACGTGGAATGATTTACATGGATTATAAATGCATTAGTAAAACATGGATTACGGAATAAGTAATTGCATTGTCCTGACGCATAACAAAACTTTGCACAGCATAAGTGAAAAAAATTACTCACAAAATCCCCGCCTTCAATTTGAATGAAGTTTAAAGACCCAACTTATGGGGAGGTCTATTCACTTAAAACCGAAATGTAGCTCCATATTTCAATTCATTCCGTATTCAATGTTTTAGCACTAGCGCCTTTTGCGGGAAACATGACACCAAAGTTTTGCGAGACAACAAAACAAGCCACAAAATTTCCTTGTTCATGCAAGCAGAACAAAAATGATAATGACTTATTTTCGTAAAAAGATTAACATTATAAAAATGTATAAAGATTCTGTACCTTGAGAGTGTTGAGGACAAAACTTGTAGTTGCTTTCGCGACAGCAATTGCATAGTATGCTGTATCAGCTTGTGCTGAGCCATTCAGATGTTCTGCCATTACAACTCTCAAATCATATGCTTTGCCTTCGACAAAATAAACACAATATAAAAACGTGTTTTTAATGGCGTTCAATCAGTTCATCGAGAGCTGTTGAAGCAAGGATAGTTAAGGGAATGAATACCTGCATCGTGGATGGAGCCTCCGTCAAATACACCCGCGTCTGCTTCTTTCTTTTGTATCTTTTCGTAGCAACCCTTCTCGCTGTCTGCTTGAACGCATTCAAAATTTTGAATAGTACCAGACATTTGTGTGCATTTTGTGTAAAGCTTGGACTCGACGCAAAATTTTATCCCACTGGTGCGTGCAATAAAACCTTCAGAGAAAGAAATTAAAACATTATCCTGGAAAGTTGGGAGCTTGGAAAAAGCAGACATGTATTTCGATAAAAAGTTACACAGAAATCCGTTAATCTCTCAGATAATATACAGTTTCAATTCAAAATACAAACTCATTTGGAGTAATCTTTCAATTTCAATCATAAAACATGTGAAGTAAATACCACAAACCTGCAAAAACCAAAAAGGTTAACACTTTGAAAGAAGAAAATGGCTTCATCTTTATAATTGAACCGAGTTGTGAGCAAATATCTCTCTCTTCCAACAGTTCAAGTAAAATGACACTGACACTGAACTGGCTGTTGTGCGTGCTTGCAAAACAAGAAAGGAAACGGAGAAAGACGAAAGCGAAAATTTGAAGTGTTGAAACCTCTCCTTCGTTCTATTCGAACGAGGCTGAGGCACATGGGCAGACAGAGAGACAAAGAAGGGACATCAGAAAGAAAACGACTTTTTAGTTCAGAGCTGATCTACAGCCGGAGGGAATAAGAAAACAGAAATTAAACTTTTTGCTTCACTTTGAAAGAAGAAAATTGTTCCATCTTTATAATTGAACAGCGTTGTAAAAACCGCTTTCTCTCGTCAAATCGTGCAGCCAACGACACGAAAATTTGAATTAAAAAGCCACTCCCTCAACTCAAATGAAGTTAAGGCAGACAAACACACAAAAAGGGGCATGGTAGCGAGCAGCAACCAAGGGCGCGGCGTTTTCGTAAAGGAAGTCTTGTCCAATAAGGCTTCGATTATTGTTGGCATTTGTAAATAAAAGTGTCCATGTCCACATTCAATTCAAGTAACAGTTACAAGCTCCTGATAACAATGGCAGTTATTGGAAGACTTTTTATTATCCGAGAAATCGGTTTCATGGTTGAAGTTTGCTAGAAACAATGCAGTAGTTTAATTTGAAATCAGGCTAAGAGAAATAACAAAGCCGGGCTACCGTTAGTTTGGTTACCGATCAACCAATCAGAGTCAGACTCACGAGAGAGGTGATTTATCTTCTTCAGACAAATCTTCATCTATTGCAATACATGGCTGTGTAAGCGGTTATTATTTGCAGAAGTGTGATCGCAAGTTCAAATCCTGAACTGGATAACGAGTTGTTGCTTTCATGTGTTGTTGCTTACTTTGTTTGCTGATTTCTCGTTTAATTTTGTGCTTGTCTGTAGTAATATATACTTTTTGCCATTAGCCTTTGACTAAACTAACCCTATGCTCAGTGGCGGCGCCAGGGGGGGGAATGGGGGGGACTAGTCCCCCCCACTTTTCAGAAAGATGGTCTCTGAGATTCATGCAAATCCGATGAGAAAATTGGGGGGGGGGGATAGGCCTACGTTCTGTGAATTGTGTCGCAAGATTATTTCAATGTAAAACACAAAAGGGTTATTTCAATGTATGCAGAAAGAGAAGTCAGAGGATCCTAAGCCATTTTGAGACCTCAAAAATGACAAAATCCCGAGAGCTTCCGGGGGCTTCGCCCCCTGTACCCCTACCAGGGCACTGCCCTGGGCTTACAGCGCCCCCAGACCCCCAGCTGTGTTAGGCAACGTCCTCCGGCCATTGCGTCATGTTTCCCTACAACATTTTTAGACACAATTTTAGACACAATTTTTAAAAAGTTCTTGCCCGCCCGGGAAAAAAATCCCCCCCCCCACTTTTTTGAGCTGGCGCCGCCACTGCCTATGCTTACATTTTGAAGGACATATGCGCTTCGCTTTAAGCCCTCCTGGGGGGGGGGAGGGAGCTTAATAACAGTAATAATAACAAACATTATTACTAACATTCCTAAATAAACTTCAGAAACAGTTCCCAAAGCAACAGATACCATTTATGCGCTTTTAGTGTGATCAATCATAGTTCTATTTTCAAAGAGAGTGGCGTTGATAGAAAGTAGGCCTCATATTGCTTCAACGCAAAGTGTCGTAAACTTTGAAAATCGCTGTATCTAATGTATTAACATGTTCCTTTAACGTTAATTGACCGAGAGCAACTTTAAAATTTTGAAATGTAAAAGTCCGAATAACTGGCGTATAAATGTAAATAATTAGAAACATGCGCAACAATGTAATTCATCACAATCATCATGATGACGTTAATAAATATGTGTAAGAATCAAACAAAGTAAATGTATCTGTTAGCTTCTCTTGATGGCGTATTGATATCATCATGGCCAGACCTTCGCATCCGGTCGGTTCGTGATGATTACCACTGAAAAATAAATCAAAGACATTCACAGCTGAAGCAGCACATGATAAAAAGATGGTTGATTGAAGATGTTTAACGCTTAGATTAATCATTGCTCTTCCCATGCGCCGAATCTAATTGCTGAATTAAGTACAAGACATGTGCGACGCTTAACTTGGTCAAGTACGACAGACTGCATCTCGATGCATGCATCGGTTCACTCTTTCGTTGAACTTAATTCTTCAGATGGCAAAACGTTGGGCTGTACTTACCAATAATAATAATTATAATCGCAATGCCAAAGATTGTTCCAATGACAATTCCGACAATTGCATTGTTTGTCTTTTTCTTTGCCTTTGGAATTGCTGCTGTTGTTGTCGTTGGTGATTTGGAAGTAGAAATAGCCTCGTTCGCAACAGGAGCCTCGGATTCAGGACTACTCGTCGTCCTTTGAATGACAGTATACGACGAAGGTGCAGCAGGAGAGGTTGTCATTTCTGAAAAAATCCGGAATATCTGTTTATGACAATCGTTAAAAATAACTAAATTATGGTTGACATAAAGGAGGCAAATGTAATCCTTTTGAAAGCCCTATGGCGGTTTATTCAATTTTTAGAATGAAGATTATTAGAGAGGAGGGATAATAAAGACACAAGCTTAGTAAAATCCTCAAATAAACTTTAGGAAATAGCCACAAAATAACTTTTATGGATTAGTAAATCACATCATGATAAATATTGTCAATATTTGTTAAACAAAAAGATACCTAAAAAGTAGAAAGTCAGGCCTCAAAACCGGGGAGATTGTTATTAGAGGGTTGAATAAAGTTTTTACGGCAGTAAATAACGCCCATTGCTGTAGTAAATGGAGTGGAAAATGGAAAGTAAATTGAAAACATAGATGGAAAATTACCAGATTTGAAGCAATCACCAAAATGCACACTTCCAACTGAGCTTGTGAGGAATTTCTCCGGACACTTGGAACAACTTCGCTGTCCTTGTTCTGATTGGTAAGAATTGATATTGCAGGAATTGCAACCAATAGCGGGGACATATTCACTACCAGCTGGGCAAATTTCTAAAAAGTTACAAAATGGAGAAGCGACATAAAAACCTTGCAGCAACAATATTGCGACTACTTGCAATGTGTTTGTTAAAAGTGCATAATTTTCGACAGTAGTCTTCCAGAAACTTTTTACAGCTAAGTTGGTTGTAAAAATAATGACTGTTTAATTGTCCAATTACCACATTGAGAGATGGTGGTCAGGCAGTGTTGTATAATAGGGGAAAACAGGGCTCTGATCGAGAGAACGATATTGTTTTAGCGAGAATGGAGGTTGAATAATGAAATATCTGGGTTGATCAGGGGCGTCGTGGCCGGGGGGCAAGGGGGGCCATGGCCCACCTTGTGAAAGCAAAATCGCTGGATTTTTGGGAAATTTTGGAGATTTTTCCACTTTTTCGTTAATTTTTCAGCGCTTGACCCACTTTTCGGAAATTTTTTGTGTTTGGCCCACCGTAAAACTCAAATCCCAAGACACCCCTGGGGTTAATAGACCTTTTTCTCATAATTCTAGTGCCCTAATGTCCTCTATAAAGATTGCGACGTAAGTAGTAATATAGACAGTTATAGTGATACACGTCATCTTTACAACCGTATTATGGATTATGCTTACCGCATATGAATCCGTTGGAATGGAGGGAATAACCAATGGGACAGTTCGCAGTCATTGGATCAACATCCAATGTCTCAGCATTGACAGTGAGATTGGTATTCCCAACCGGCAACTGATTAGAAACATTACTGAATACATGGTGCAGCCATATTGACATGATGAGAAGGCCTTTTCTCGCCAGTACTATATCCTCTGATATGCTGGTCCAGTCAGACGTTGCAGCCAATAGATGGGCGAGCTGTTGAGTTTTCAAGTTGAAAGACAACATCGCAGACTGGTCAGAGCTTCTCGTGTAATGAATCTTGTTGATACGACTTGTAGAGATGTTCATGTAGTTTGCAAGGACGATTGCTAACTTCGTTCGATCAACCAAGGACAAGGCCAATGGTACAGGAGTTTTGTTTTCCGTATCTTGCTGCGAGTAAACATTGAAGCTGAGCTTTACAGCCATTTCTGCAATCGTTGATTGCAATACATGCACTCTAGCCGGGCGACTGTGGACATAACCTTGTGAATTCGAAGCTTTGCAGAAATAAAACCCAGATTGGTTGCTTCTCGTTGAATTCAAGCTGAGAACATTACCAGTGACATGCAGCAATGTGTGCTGTGATATATTGCTAAACGGTGCATGCAACCACGAAATTGTTGGCATTGGTGTTCCAGATGCATTGCAAGTGAGAGTAAGCAGGGGTGATGGCGATTTCAGTGTCACCTTAACATCATTAGGCCGTGTTGTGATGCTCGGTTTTACGTGATAAACAACGTGAGCTGTTTTGGTTATGATCTTTCCAAACTTGTTCTGGACTTCGCAATTGTAGTAGCCGGCAGTTGAGCTATCAACGCTTGTTAGCAAAAGCGATTGCTTTGCCGAAGTCGCCAATATGACGTTGTCCTTTTTCCAAACAAAAGTCGCCTGATGGAGACTGGGAACGAGGCTGAAATTCAAGTATCCTGATCGATCATTGGCTACAATAGCTTTGGACGGCAAATCACTGATTATGATAGGCGGAGAACCACAATAGATGGCACTTGGCATCGAGGCTGAAAATGAGTTGGAAATAATTTTCGTGTGCTCCTTCGTTTGGTTCAATGTATTTGAATCATTATTAAGTATGCGTTGAAAAGAAGCACGCCACAGAGGAATAGCCTCTCTGCACAGCTTTGCCAAATGGGACGACTCAAACTCTACTTTTTCGGATATCGTATCAATCGATGAATTGACACAGTCACGAACACCAGCGCAAGATGTGAAATTCTGCGATTTTGTGAATATCTCCAAGTCTATTATTATCTGAGCTCTCATGGTTCGCCAGGACAGTGACGCGTTTGTTCTGACTCCGCCAGTTACGTTTGCGTATAAACCTGCAAGCCATTCTGTTGAGCAGTTTTCGGGTTTACTGTGATTACCAGCGCTGTTATTGCCACACACATCGTTGACTTGAATGTTTGCGTCAATGTTCTGCGTAAAGTTGCCTCTCAAACGCTCGGCGATTTCAACTTCCTTTGTCAAGTTCTCGTAACTGGAAATTCCTTTGATGAATCCATTCAGAACTTTTGCCAGATAAAACAGCCTCTTCTCCACGGTGTGGCATTTTGCTTTCGTCACATTCAGGTCCAGATCTCCTACAGTGATCGTCTCCGTCACGTCATCGGCATTCGAAGTCGATCTTCGTTTTCGCGCGGATTTTTTCAAACAGTGTCTTAATGACGTCATTCGTAGCATCCAGTACACTTTCGTTAGTATTCTTCAAATGAATTATTGATGTTGTCACTGATGTTTTCCCATTCCCTCCTACCACGTTCATGTCCAATGCGATTGCCATCGGTGTTACGCTGCCCTGAGAAGCATAGAACACCCATCGTCCATTTCTAACTGAATAAGAACGAGTACCGTACATGGCTACGCCTTCAGCTGCCTTAATTTCAAGTGCCATTATCAAGTTCGTGCTTGCCAACGCTTGTTTAGCAATGTCCACACTGTAATTGGCCTTTATCAGCAGCGACTTTGCAGCTAGGTAGTTCTCATAAGCGTTCTTTCTATCTGCTTCAGCGAACCTCTTGGCCATTTCTAAGCTCTCCAGTCTCAGACTATCTGCAACGAATGCGTCATACGATGACGTCATATCCGACTCCTGGTCGATTCTTTGGCGCAGATGCCTTCGCAGTGACAAACAATTGTAGTTTTCTTGCACGCACTTCACATCGGTCATGTAATTTGCGCAGTCTCTGTGTTGTAAACACTCTTTTGCGTGCTGGAAGCCAGATTTGACCTCTTTCACCGTGTCTCTGCACTGGCTTTCTTTATAGTGCAGTGTGCGAGCTACCTTTTCTACGTCATGCCTCGTAAACTCCACTAACCTGGGCACCATGTGCGTATGACATGTTTTATCACATGATCCAAACGCACTGCCAATCACGCCGCCAATTATCATGGTAACAACACCCCATGGTCCAGGTATCATTGCACCGATCTTTGCGCCCAGCTCACCTGTTCCACCTCCAAGATATTTGAAGAGAGTCGGGCCTTGTTCCTTGGCAAGCGGAACAAGAACATTTTTGGCCACTGCTGCCACTATGCCTCGACGCTTTCGACCAAATAACTTCTTGAAAAAGCTTGTTAATGGCGGACACTTTGTCTGGCAGGTTGACTTTGCATCAAAGGTGATGTAAGATGCAGGGCTTGTAGTTTGCATGAGCTCTGTCTTCACGTAACTCTTCATTACCAATTCACACGATTTCACATTGACAACGACGTAGCGGTCATCGAAGCACATGGCTTTCACAACACCTGGTACACACTTGCTCACGCACATGCGCGGTGCGCAAGTCTCAATCGCTCTCGTGTAATTGACGACTTGCGTGTCATGTTTTTTCAGCCTCGTTTCCAGTATAGACTTGTAATATGCATACGAGACACGAGTGGCGTTTATCGCTTCATTCAACCGGTTCTCCTTGGCCAACATTGCTGCGTAATCGTGTTCGTGTTCGTGGAGACTGCGTGTTGCTTCAGCGTGTTGTTTGCTCGTCATTTCCACTGCCTTTTCCAACGTGTCAATCCGTGTGCTTGTTTCATCTGACATTCTAGCGAGTTTTGCATGCAAAAAGTTGTTGATCTGAATGGTAAGATACGAGTTTACACTCAAAGATGCTTTAACTTTCAGCAACAAATCTTCATCCATCTTCAGATTGGAAAGTCCAGCAAAGAACTGCATCTCGGCAATAGACGTATCCGGCAGTGTTACATTGGCAATGAAGCTCAACGTGTTATTATATACTGTCACTTCGACTTGCGTTTGGGAGCCATAGATGGTAAGTGATGCATTGAACACTCCAGTACCAGGGCCAGTTTCTCGTGCAAAATACAACACCCTCGTATTCGAAGGAATTTTCAGCACACCAGCCATGTTTCTTTCAGTCGTAGTCATTCCAATAACAAGTGTCTCGTGGTGAACAATCGCACTCATTCCATAGCATTTCTTCAACATCGAATTTGATTGGCCATGGATGACTTGAATTTTCGCACGAGGAAAACACAGATTACCCAAACACATTCTTCCACTGCTACATGACACTAAATATGACCCGACATTCTTCGATACAGAGTGTCTTTCAAAGATCAACTTCAATTGACTGTATGTTGCATCAATCGACGTTTTCAAACCATGATCTAGTTCCTGTAATGACCCTGTACCTTGCATTGCCATAGACAAAACTTGGAACTTCCGTTCAATGCGGACCACTGTCTGCTTGAGTTCAATGAATAAGGGAAGCATGCTTGGTCCGGAATTTAGCTTGCATAAAGCTACAAGCTCTCCAGAAAGATGCAAAGCTTTCCTCATATCACCAACCACCGGTGAAACATTCTTATCGGAGTAATTCTGAGCCAAAACATGCGACAATGTCACGTTTAGCAGTTCGATTTGACCATTGATATTCGTAAACTTTGCCGCATCTTGCACATCCATGACGTTTCCTCCAGTTTCCTCCACTGCTAACCCGAAAAAGACCTTTGAGGATTCACCAACTTGCACAACATTAGCGAGTTTTGGTCCAACGACAAACTCCTTTGTAGAACTAATGTCAATCAGGTAATTATATGCATCACACATATCTCTGTTAACACCTAAAAATGAAGCGAAAATTGCAACGTCAATACCTCTAAGTTTGAAACTCGAAATGAGTTCATTATGCAAGCAACAAGCAAAGATTTTAACGTAGTTTTACATGGCAATTGCAGGGGTGGGGGCAACAGAAACACGTGCGTTATAACGTGTAATTGGTTGTTGGTTCAGAGGGGGTGTCAAAGCAAATTATAACAAAGGAATCTTAGCCATAATTGCATAAAATATGCAAATTGTGCAAACTGATTCTCTTTATAGATTAGCTTTGGGACTTTATCATAAATTTTTTACTACGTCCAAATATCAACTGCTAGTGACTATTGCTACTTCCAATACGTATGCACAAGAGTATCTTATACCTTTTTTGTTCACTTTTACGAATCCGTTGCCATTGAAGGAGAAATTTATCGAAGAACTACTTTGAACTGCAACAGAAATCAATCCAACTGCTTTTGTTTCTATAAATGCGGAAACTCCGTCGGAAGCAAGCTACGATAAAAGCGATAAAGACACTATAATATTTGACAGGCAACTATGAAGTGATGCCTCGTTAAATAAAGAAGAAAGCAGTTGGCTCATGGAGGGAAACCGCCATCTTTGAAAATTGACAACATGAATGGACCAGTGAATATTTCTTCATGGGCCAACAGGACCATTTAAAAGTGGAAGGTACATATATTACGATAATAGCAAGCTTTTGTTGACTCACCTTATTGCCATCAGATAAAGTAAATTGAATACTGCCAGTGAGATTAGTAGTGATCTTTGAGTCATTTGATGACAGTTCATTTGAAAATGTACCGACATTTTTCCAGCTCGAATTGCGACTGCTATTCTGATATTCTATGCCCTTAATTCTGCCAGACCAGCCAGTTGTTGCCTCGAGAACCTTGGAGTCCTTTTCCAATTGCGAAAATGCAACAAGAATATCTTCCCCATTGACAGATTCAAATATGCACGTCTGTTTCCCAGAATCCAATTCGAGCTCCTCTTCTGCTACGTGCAGTGACATTCTTTGCTTTGTGACGTATGCATACCACTCGAGGCTATTCGCGTGGTTGCTAAGCAATGTGACACATCCCGGATACATCTGCCTCAGTTTGGTATCATTATAAATATTAGCCATAAAATCAGTGACAGCAAAGTCTTTGGTCGTCAGATTAGCAACGAGGTTGATCCAATATGGTGTACGCTTGTTAACAGAATCTGCAACAGTCTTTGTAAATGCATTCAATTCAATCGTCTCGGTTAAATAACTAGTCGATGGACTCTTTGAGAAACATTTTATCGTACCAGCCTCGTTTCCAGCCGACAGCTTCTTTTTCGTAGCATCGAGGTCGTCAACAGAGTATTTCTGGATGAATAACCCAAGATCCTGGTTCTTGATCGATTCGACAGACACGTTGCTACCGACAACTGATGTTGGCATAGTAATGCCACCAATAATCATGACAACAATACCGTCTGTCCATTCGTATTCATTCGCATTCTCCCAGAGGGCGTTAGAATGCATTATGATCGCTTTCTTATTCCCCGATTCCCCCATTCTGAATTTTTGAGAGTTGTGACAGCCCCGCAGCAAAGCTCCATTATCACCAATCACATGATCAATGATTGTTTGATTACTAAGACCTTGCTGATCTCGTACGTAGATAATGCTAGGCCGTGGCATTTCAAACGTTGCCGCATTTGTACCTGACAAGCTATAATAAACTGCGTGCAAACCCAATCGGCTGGATCGAACTGCAAACGCAAATGTGTTCGAGCCCGCTGTGAAAACAAACCTTGATGGACTTAGCGTAACGCCAATGGAATTGGAGCTGATGTCCAAAACCAGTTGTTCATCAGGCTTCGCAGTGATGACAAAGTTGTACCACTTCTTTACATACATTAAAGGGTATTTCGGTACTCCTAAGATCCCCGAACTACAAGTTGTTCCATCATATCCAGTGTTCCGGCAATTACATTTGTATTCAGTTTTGCTGACTTCCTTGCAGATACCGTTGTGCTTGCAAGGGTTTGGACTGCAAACTGTCTGCTCTGTGCAACAGAGAAAAACACGGAATCAAAAATCTCGAATATCAATAACCTGGGTTCCAGAGCCTCAAAAAGAGGAAGAAAAAATAGAAAGGGAGAGAGAAGAGGAGAGGATTTTTTAAATTTTAATTTACTTTGTGTTTGAGGCTCTGGAACCCAGGGTAGAATATCAACTATACAAGCAACTAGTCTCTCAACGTCAGAAATCAAAAGACCAAATGCTGCTTACTTTTGCAGATCGTTGCAGCATTATTCCAGTACACTCTATTATCGGCTGCAGCCCTGCACGTGCGTTTGGTAGAGCCAGTTGCATAATAACCTGAATTGCATTTAACAGTACACGATGCTTGATAGTACTTCATGCAAGGAAGCACGATTCCACCATTGATCGGAGCCTCCAGCGTACCGCAATATTTCCCTGCAAAGAATTTCGACACTGGTTCATACAAATGATAGACTATGACAAGAAGAGATACCTTCAAAGAAGAATCCTTTATGAAATTTCAAACAAATATTCCATTACGGGAAAAGTCTTATATTGATTTTATTACGAACATAGTCTTTTCCGCAAAGGTTTCTCCCTTTAAAGTACAGTCGAGTCCCGTTATTTCGAACTCGCAAACGGAGTGAAAATTAAATTTGTTCGACATAGCGGGAGTTGGAGACATTCGGACTAAATTCACCCAACTAGAGAACAAGGGGAAATAGGAATGAGTTCGAAATAGTGAGTTGTCCGAGGTAACGAGATAGCGAGATTCGACTATATGTTTATTGTGAGGTGTTAGAGGTATTGCGGAGCAGAAACAAAAAAAGGAGAGATAGAGAGATGCGCAGCCGCGTAGGGATGATAATACATACTGATGCAAGTTGTCAGCGATCCACTCCACTTGTGATTGGGCAAGCAGCGACGAAAGGATGATCCACGTTGCTCGAAGCCAACAAAACATCCAAGCTGACATGTGTCATTTGTTTTACCAGTAAAACATGTTCCATTTCCATTGATTACAGCAGGCAGTCGTATGCAAGGCAACCCTGAATCAACGTGATAATAGAATTCAGCAAATCTCACAATTGCTCAGCAAATATGAATGTGAATATGAATGTGCATATAAATATGCGGGAATGTGAATATAATTGTGAATATGAATGTAAGACTTACCAACACACGATCTTCCATCGCTTTTAAGCCGGTAGCCATTCTGACACTTGCAAACGTAGCTACCAGGAGTATTAAAGCATAAATATTCGCAGCCATGTTCACCAGAGCATTCGTTTATATCTAAAAAAAGTAACGCATCCAACTTATATTCAAATATTTAGTTAACAAAACAAACTTTGCAAATCTATAAGGTATAATCCTACAAATCAATTCAGTGAAATAGTTTTATAAGTAACAGGACAATTGGTTTAAAAACTCGCAAAATTTTAAATCAGAACAGTAAATTACCAGTGCACGTTTTTCCATCTTGCAATAAATTGAATCCAGTTCCACAGCTGCATGAAAAGGACCCAATGCTATTGTGACATAGTTGGGTGCATCCAGCGAGAGTCACATTTGTTCCACCTGGTCCGGCTTTTAGTTCACTGCATTCATCCACATCTATGTTGACAAAGGCATTGCGTTATTACAAAAGAATACGCTAATAGACAGTATGCCACAAGAGAGAGCTCTACAAGAGAGTGTGCCACAAGAGAGTGTGCTACAAGAGAGTGTGCTACAAGAGAGCGTGCTACAAGAGAGTAGCAATAGATTATGTCATTAAAACGTTTTTCACCCACACCCTAATACCAAAATGTGCAACATACTCATTACAGAATATTGTTAACCAACTAATTTACCTGAACATGTTTTGTTGTCATTGTTCAATTTGTGACCGTTATGACAAGAGCAGTAGAATCCACCCATATAGTTATTACAAACGTGTTGGCAGCCATGACTCAAAACTGCACACTCATCAATATCTAAAAGACGTGAACAATAACAATGATAAACTACACAATAACAACAACATTAGTACATCTTATGAAAAAGTATTGGCGTAAATATTGATATAATAATCCGTCCTCTTGTCAATATTTTGGTATTTGTTGTCTTTTGTTATTATTATTATTATTATTGTTATTATTATCATCCAAACTCATCTTGAAGGAAGATGAGTTTGAAGTTATTCTATACGAATGGGTGGAATTCCATGGACAAAATCATAATTAGTCAACCCACCAGAACAGGTTTTTCCATTCGGATCAAGAAAGTGACCAGTTGAACAGCGACACTCAAAGCTTCCAATGTTATTAACACACTGATGCTGGCAGCCTCCTTTATTGACTTTGCATTCATCGATATCTACAAGTAACAGCTATCGATACATTATCATACATTATCATATTACATACATCATATCATTTTCCTACATTATCATCATTCATACTATCATACATTATCATACATTATCATACATTATCATGCTACATTACGAATGTAATTGCTACAAACCATTGCAGGTTGTTCCATTGCTGTCTAGAACAAAACCAAGTCTACAAGAACACCTTCGAGAGCCAGGGAAGTTTGTACAAAGATGCTCGCATCCGCCATTGTCATGCATGCATTCATTAATATCTGCAAGAGATGAGAAAGAACATGCAGCAGTTTTAATTTCATGCACAAATTATAATGAGAATTTTTGAAGTATTAATCAGTGCATTGAAGTCTATAGATTTTTCAAAAGGCACTATGTAACATTTTATTGCATAATCGCTTTAAACGCCTCCTTCTTTTTAACGGCTTTATTTTATAAGCGCCCCTTAAAAATCTCGGAATATCAAGCAATATCACAAGCGTTTAAGACCGATCTATGGAAGTAAAGCGAGGCTAGTAACTCACCAACGCACCGAATGGAGGCAACAATCTGGTAACCAGTAGAGCACACGCATCTAAAACTGCCAATGGTGTTCAGACAAGTTGCAATGCATGATGGGTTATTGGCAGCATCGTCGCAACTGCAAAGTCCGTGGCTTACCGAGCACTCATTATTATCTGAGATAAAGGGGAAAACTTGTTACATCAAACGTTAAATGTAAAATATCTTACGTCTAGTAAATAACCACCTCTGTTCTAACAAACAAGCACCCTCTTGAATGTATTAGCGCCCAAATAGACGCCTATAGCCCCTCAAGATTTCAATAAGTGCCTTTCTTTTAATCGCCTCAAATTCTATTTAATGTAATCCCCTGGGCTGTAATTTGAATCGCGATTGTAGAACATCGCTCAGATGTCTCAATTCAATTTAAAAGACCTTTAGCCCAGCATAATAGTGGTGGTTGAAGACATAATTGTAGTAATCTATCCACACTGCAATCTATTCTTCTCCTTTCAAATATGGTTAAGATAATATGGCGAGTTTGAAAGAGGCTTCGTTATTTGAAAGGAAAATGATATGTGATTGCATCTTTCATGTCCCTCCTCCCCCAGACAACGTTGTCTCGAAAGACCGTCAAATAAAATATCGACATAATTATTGTTCACAATGATCAGAAAGGTCTATACGAAAGAACAATATTGTTAGAGTAGAGCGGGGGGGGGGTGGGGGTGGGGGTAGTTGAAAAAGGCCAGCAAAACAGAAAGCTTTACTTAAAAAGTGAAGTTAAATACGTGCAGCCAATATATATCATTGCAGTAGCCATGGGAGATGGGAAAGTCCAAGAGAACGCCAGTAATAAAACACAATTTATCAGCCTATGACATCATCGAGCGTGTGAAAAAGCGTGTAAAACTAATAGAAATAAACAAACCGCGACAATTGTGCGAGTTGTAAAGGGTGAACCCGCGTCTGCAGGAGCATGAATATCCACCAATGTAATTATTACATTGCTGTTCACACCCACCATTACTAATTGAGCATTCATCCTTATCTGTTAGATAGAATTGGAATCATAATTAAAACAAAGGTTAAGTAGATTCACAAAGCCACTTAAGAAGACACATTAGGGTGGCTAAATTACGGGGCTTGTTGTCAATATTTTCATTGCGTTGTTTACCAGAACTGCATCCAGTGGATGGGCTTGTGTAGCCGGAATAACAACTACATGTGCTCGGTCGCACGCATGTTCCATGGACGCAAGCTGGACTATTGCACACAGCTAAAATGAATAAAAACATGCATATAATTACAAAACAACTTCCATGAAATTGACACCCATCTGGACCAGCTAAATTGCCCTGTGTGAATTATTTGCCACGTAGCTACTAATTATGAAGTACTAAAACCAATGGGTCTGAAACATTCTGAAAGAGCGCCAAGTTCTGTTACACAGAGGTGTTCGTTGTAAAAGAAAGTCCCTTAATGAGTGTCCCATTTTTACAACTTCTGAGTGTTGATTTTCACAATTTCTAAAAAAACGCTGAAAACCTAAATATCGAAGTTTGCTGACGGTAGAAAGATACGTCAACTTTTTCTTCTTTGAATGGGCGCTTAAAGTATTTCGGGGAGGGGGGAGAACTGGGATGTAATGGAAAGCATAATCTGATAATGGCTTACGTATGAGGCACTCAGAAGAGCCTGCCCCCTGAATCCAACCACCGCAACATTGATAACGCGCTTGGTAATAGGTTCGATACCTTGTCTCGTATCGATAACGAGTTACGGCCCTTAATTATGAGATAGGCGACAATCAAACAACAACATACACACAACATGCTAAAAGTCGTAAAAAGGGAGGGGAGTATGCGAGAGAAGTGGAATATATCTGCTTTGCAATGCATGGCCCAGTTTAAATCGGAAATAAACACTCCATATTGCTTCATCGGGAATTAGTTATTGATACAAGGAAACTTCCATATAACAGAAGAATGTACAGTCCTGTTGTGAAGTTGTATTAGAGGTTGAATATAATAGCTCCATCACTGTTAATGCCTTCCTTTAATGGAACCATTACTACGATTTGGTATATGCAAGATGCAGTATAATATTATCTTGACATATGTTATCGAGTGACTGATTGCTTTACATGCAAATTGCTCTCGTGTAGGTAGAATAAACACACCAGAAAACAAGTAAGATGGATAGCAAACCTTGATCTGGTACAACGACTCCAGCACCACATGAAATGCGAGCAGCATGTTCTGTAGTTCTCGTAGGCCGTGTAGGCCACGTGGGCCGTATATGACTGAGTTCGCCTGACAGAATAGCTGCATACGTTTGCGCTAAAACGAAAACATACCCATAAACACAATTTATCAGTCCACTTTTTTATAAGAAAGTGCTTTATAAGAAATTTGCTCTCGGCTTGTAAACGAGTTTGGGAAATTCGGCACTGGGTTTTGAAACCTGATAAAGTTTTGGAAATTTAGATAATCAAAATTTCAAAGCAAAAATGGCCGTGCAAACACAAAATACCTAAAACGGTGACACTATAATATATCATTTATCAACACATAATGCAAAAAGTTCTGTGCAACGTGACAATTGTCATGTTGAAATGTCAGAACACTGAAATGTCCAATAACATTTCAAATGTCGCTAAAAAGCCATGATAAATTTTTAGTACTGAAACTCAGAAATTTCTAAGAGAGATTGAAAACTGCTCTGAAGAAACCTTGTGTTATTTACGTATATTTACACATGTTTAGCATGTACTTAAACATTGAGTGTTATGATCTGCCCCCCTCTCAACGACAACCCGACATTTCAAATCCTTACAACGCTACGGATGATGCTAATGGAAATATGCACGAAATTTACTTACACTTGGGGTCGGCTTATACATGAGAAAAGTATCTCACCTTGCAGATCTGGGGTTGATGACGAGGTAAATTTTAGGCAGTGTTTACATGGGAATTTTACTTCACTTCAGTGCTGAGAGACGAAGTGAAATTAAATTCATGCGTGCAACAAGGAGTTTCACTCCAGCATACCGGCACGACAGTGCTTTGTTTATGTTTCGCTTATCGTATTCATTTTACCTCGCCCAGGTGAGACTCGGCCTCTCGTGAAGTTAAGTACCTCTATAACGGTGGTGTGCGGTGATTCTATTTAGTCATATAAACGTATGTGGAAAGATACAAAGGATTTTTCATTTTCAATTTTTTAATGACAAAACCCTATCAGCTAAATTTACAAATTATAATCCCGCGGGAAGGTGAAACTTCGCCTGTCGTCCCGGATCTGGCAAGTAAGGCTTTTTTCTCATATAAAAAGGCTTTTGATCAGAAAGTTAGTTAACTCACCCTCCAATAGATAATGCGTTACCAAGGTCTACACCAGCACACAAGAGAACAATAAATGTTAATGATGAATAAATCAAATGAAGAGCCATTGCTTCTGAAGTACGTGACGGCCCTATGGACCTTTTCTTGTTCTGTCGCGTACAGATGGCTTCTAATTGTTTGAATTCGATCAACTCAATAGATCTGCGTGCGCAACTGAGTGGCGTAGGACTTTTCGTTGCGAAGGTAAACAAGGGCTTTCAATTCCACTGATAAACGCATGTGAAATACCCTTGTAATTTAGCAAAGCAATTCCTTTCCATCTTCTGTGAAGCTACATTTCAATGAAAACAAACCTTTAGTGCATGAGTTTGAGTATACACGACACGGCTCTGGTTTTCAACACACAATGAAATGAGACTGGACAAGAGTCGAGCGAAAGAAAAATTATTCAACATTTTGTTTATTCCCTTTGTGGTCAAGTTCAGTTGAATATCTTTTCAACTTTTATAATTGCAGGTTCCGCATTCCTTCGTGCGCATTGTTGATTGCACAAACAATCAACCAATCAGAGAACGAATCTGATAAATGTACGACCTTCCAAGAACTAAAAGTCGAAGAATGAAAACATTCTTTGGTAATCGCTGCATTGAAATTCGAATGAATAAAAACTTGATATCCAAGGTCGTAAACAAATTTACAATAGTGGGAAAGTAATTGGGACAGTTGTTAATAATAGTCTCAAATAATAGTCCCAAATCGCAGTGACAGGAAGATTAATTGAAGATGTGAACAAAGAAATAAGGCCATATAAGTCCCTGCTTTATTCAGAAAACTTCATCTAATTGATTAAGCCTGTCAATCATTTCAAATATTATTTAAAATTATTCAGAATAAGCATACCAAATGAGTTTTGCTAGCGATTTACACCAATCAGATCATCTGAAATAAAAAGAAAAAAACAAGAATCATTATGGAATAAATAATTGATTGAATGGAGAATTAATTTCAGGGATATGTAAAACGTACCTGTTGATGGATGCACACGAAATAAAACTTCAAAAATGAAGCCTAATTGTGCCAAAAGCCACTAGACAGGGTATTGCTAATAACAATCTGGCAAAGTGCCTAACCAACGATTTTTCTTCAGATTCCGATAGTTAGGGGTCTTACGAATATTTTAAGACTTGGGAACATTCTGATAAAACAATGGATGTCACGTGATTGATGATGTCATAATTGACGGTCAGAAAAAAGTTAAACCCCCTGGATTTCGAAACTTTTTGTTCCATGTTGTTCGGCACCTCACATGAAGCAAAATTATATAAAACACTTATATTATCACACTCACGGGTAGCGAGATATAAGCATTTTCATTTTGAGTCACGTGATCAAAATTGTGGATTTGAAATTTTCCAAAATTGTGAGAGGAAGCTGTTTTACTTGCGATTTGACATCCGAATTGAGATTCTAGGCTTAAGTAATACCTCAATGAGCTCAAATGCGCTGATATACACTATATACTCCTAAATTACTATGGATATTGTCGAAAATTTCAGCGGATTGTGAAAACCCAACATAACAAAACCCCCAGTTGTGTTAAAAGACATACCTAGAAACCTGTATGAAAAAGCTCTACGGTAACCATTCATCGAAAGAATCTTCACTTGAGAAGAAATCGGATACCTCCCACTCACTGTAATCGTAAATTTCACTGGTAAAGGATTGTGATTCCGTCACTGGGGCAGACGTATTCCCATCTTCTTCATCATCTCCGTCTTCATCATAAGCAGATAGCGATTCACGAGCAACCAAGCTCTTTACTTGATTACCTCTGTTCTTCCTTCTCCGTTTTCTCTTGCAGCCACCTTCCGATTCACTTGCCTCTGTACCCGCATCACTCGCATTTCTAATCTTCTTTTTCAGGCGTTTCCTTTAGTTTGCTAATGTTGGAGGCAATTGCTTTCTGTGAACCAATTTGGTATTAACTTATTCTCTTCAACTTTCCAGCCATTCTCTTCGTAAGATAACGCATCTATATTTTCATGGCAACATCTTTTCCAAATGTAAACCTGTAGAGGGCATCTTCTGATAGCTTGCTCCATGGAATCTGGATCGGGAGGAATAGAGAGTGACGTCTTTTCTTTCAACTTCTGATTTAAGCGTATTCTTGTTTGGACATATGTTTCGTTTTCTTTCCCGCTGTATACATTCATTTGGATAAATTGTTTGGCGTCTTCCATAGAATCTTTGTCAAGAGTTTTGCTTGCACCAAGGTTTTTGATTAGCTCACATTTCGACTCACCCATCAGCAACTTCTTGAGAATTTTAACTTTTCCTGCCTTATAAAAGTATGAGGTGGTGTCGCAACCAGAACAGAAATAGCGTGAATAGCGTGTAAAGATGAACAATGGCGCTGGCCAAGACTTCTGCATATGCTGCCAATTTCAACAAATTTTTCACGTTCGAACTGAAAAAACCACTTGTAAGCGATCTGATGTTTCGAGTCCTTTACGCGGCAAAGCAGGATACGGATGTGGTTATCGTCTCGAAAGAAACAGATGTCCTTGTGCTTCTTATTTGGGAGTTAGAGACGTTAGAGACAGCATGTCAAACGAGTCTTGCTAGCGATTTAAACCAATCAGATCATCTGAAATAAAAAGAAAAAAACAAGAATCAGTATTGAATAAATAATTGATTGAATGGAGAATTAGTTTCAAGGATATGTAAAACGTACCTGTTGATGCATGCACTCGAAATAAAGCTTCAAATATGAAGCATGCACAATTGTCGCAAAAGCCACGACTCACAGAAAATTACTCCTAAAAAATCTACAGCCTTCTTTTATTTTGCTGGACATAAAGTTGTAGTGCGCAAAAAACAAATGTTTCAAATTTCAGATTATTATCGAGCTTATGTTTTGTCAAATAAAAACTATAAACTTCCAAAGCCTAAAATGATTAAAGATAGCATGTAAAGAACTAAGTCACCCTTACGACAACCATGTCATTTTAACAAGTTTGACTGCTGACACTTCCAGTACTGCAAGCTTCCAGTTGGGCAACGGCAGCAACGTACCCCTTGTCGAGATAGCTATCGTAGGCCCTGGCTGACTGAGGTACAACATCTAGGCCCACAGCACTGCGCGAGAAAATCGACCCGTCAAAAATATTGACAGGGCCACCGGATCTCTTTCCATACTTGCGAACGGCAACCTTCAACAGGGCTTGATATTGGGAAATTTCTTCCTCCGTGGCATCTGACCGGGTGAGAACGGCGTGGGCTGGGGCCGCCGCCAAATTGCAACTGGCAAAGTCTTTGGGGTCTAAAAATTAATAAAAATACGATTCATTTTTTTCATTTTAATAATATTTATACACGATACGCCTTTCAGCTCAAAAATAATAACGAGATATAAGAAAACCTAATTACAATATTTGTTTTAAAAATTATTAACTTAAAGACGCTGCTCTACCAAGGGTTCGTGTTTGAGTCCTGTAAAAGGTTCAAAAGATACTCTCTATAACCTGATTTAAAACGAGCGATTGATTCTTTTTCTCGAATATTGTGAGGGATATCATTCCAGTTTTTTACTCCAGAAAAATAGAAACTTCGCTTTGCATGTTCTAACTTAACTTTAGGAATCTGCAGATCTCCACGATTTCTGGTTCTATACTCAGAAATCATGGACCTTTTAGTGAATTTATCTCGAAGGTTTCCCGGACAGAGGTTATGCAAGACTTTGTATGTCATTACTTCTTTGTCAAAGGAGATCAATGACCTTACATTTAGCCATTTACATATCCATCCATCCTTATATTTTGCACCCTCAATCAGCTTCCTTGCTCTTGTTTGTAAGCGTTGAAGCTGGGATAGCTTGGTGTCGGAAAGAGCACTCCAAACAATGTTGCCATATCGAAGATGGCTTTCAAAGAGAGCTTTGTAAACTTGGTCAAGCTTACTTTGAGGAAGGATGTTTTTCAGCTTTCTCAGGGAGCTCAAGCCCCCTTTCAGCTTGTTTTTGATATGTTTGTACTGCTCTTTCCAATTCAGGCCTTCATCTATCTTGAACCCAGGTATTTTGTCTTGTCAACCCTTTTAATAACTTCATGATTGAGGACAAGATCCAGAAAATCATTGCTAACCCTATTAAGTTGTCGCCTATGGCCTACAATCATAAATTCACTTTTGCTAGCATTTAAGCTAAGTTTGTTACTCCTCATCCAGTTCGATATATTTTCCAGCTCGTTTTTCAGATCCACTAGAAGCTCATTCAGGTTTTCTGACGCGATATTCACACATGTATCGTCAGCATACATATTTGGGGTCGTGCTCTCCAGACAATTTTCAAAATCATTAATATATATTATGAAAAGTAAAGGTCCCAGACACGAGCCCTGCGGAATACCACACTCAATGTTGACTTTACTAGAAGTAGAACCATCAAAAAAACAGAACTGCTCCCTATTGGTCAAGTAGGAGGTGAACCAGCTATGGGAAGTATCCTCGGCACCGTACTCACGTAACTTTGATAATAAAATTTTGTGATCAACGGTGTCGAATGCTGTCGTCAGAGTTCTTGAACCATGGATCAATAACATTCAAAAGGCATGTCAGCGTACTGTGTAGTTTTTGGAATGCAAATTGGCTCAAGCAGAGCTTGTTTTGCCCTTTCAAATACTCCATCAGTTGGTCGTGTACAATCTTTTCTAAGATTCTTGACACGACCGATAAAACTGAAATGGGTCGGTAATTATTCACATCTGTTTTTGAGCCAGCCTTATGAATAGGTGTTACTCTAGCTAACTTCCAGAGCTGGGGAAAGATACCCTTTTCCAAAGATGCATTGTAAATCAGTGTCAGTGGATATGAGACTAAATCTACAGCATCTTTCAATATTTTTACCGGGATTCTATCAGCACCTGGAGATTTTGAGTTATTCAGAGCTCTTATGGCACGTTCTACATAACCTACGCTTACTGGCTGTAATGTAAACTTGGTTCCTGTAGCTTTACTTCCGAGATACTTAAGAGGGTCGTCAGTAGGCTGACTTGAATGTTATTGATCCATTCAGGTCGTGTAGTAGAGGTTGCGCTGGGCACTGCTCGAGAGGGTAGCTGTTTAAACACGAAACAGTTTCTGAAGATCTGAATATCAGTGCAGGGTTTAAAGAGGGTATTTGTAAAATACGGAATGAGGAATTGGAAAGAACGACGATAAAGTTAAATAGAATGATGAACGGGGGAATGAAATATGCAAAGTTTGAGCATGCATATGAGATTAACCGCCAGAGATTCAATATATTTCAAAAGTAAGTCGGGAGAATAAAATTGCCTCTTTATGGATGCAGGAGATTTGTTTTCATGAGTCAAAGCTGAAGTTGGTAGAGGATTTATAATCAAATTCAAATTATGTATAAAGTGTGGGGCAATATCATGTATCCACTTTGATTGTGGGATGATTTTTCGCTTCCTTGGATATTTTGATTCAATAACTCTGCATTTAGAACGTTGTCTACCTCCAAATAAATCATCCCGAAAAACAATTCAATGTGACATAAGTCTTCCTCCTACCTTTAACGGTATTATCACGACACAGCAGTTTATACTTGGCTTGCTCTTCGGAGCTCAATGACGTCAGAATTGATTGCTTGATAAATGCGACATCTCCTTTGCCATCCTTCAAGCATTGGAACGCACCCTGGTAGCCGTAATACGGTTCTATTCTGCTCCTTGAACACTTTGCGTTACCGGCGCCTGCGCACTGGGAGCATAGCTTCTTCACGCAGTGCAACCTGGGATTGTACTTGGGATCGTTGGCGCCTAAATGCAACAAAAATCGCAAATGAAATTCCTGCCAATCAACTGTGCACTATACGACGCTAAATACAAAGAGTGAAATATCAGTCCAAATAGAAGTTGATACCGCAGGGTAATAAAAACTAAACAATACCTGGTGCGCATGAGCCACTGAAAAACCTAGCAACCGCTGAATACTGGTCCCCACCACGACAGGTCATCATTTGTTCATCGAGTAAAGTACCCACAGGGATGATCCATCCAGATGACTTTTGAACCCCTGTGTGACAGGATCGGGCACCCTGTGGATAACGAATGAAAGTATCACAGAATGTAAGAAAAAGAATACCTGCTTTGAAGAGCACATGCATAAACCCTTAAAGGGAAATGGGTAGAGGCTTTAGAACGAAAAAAGAGTCAAGATTGTGTGAAGGCACTTCGTACAGTAAGTGTGGGTGGGAGGTAGAGATGCCAGAAAAGATGTAGTCTCATTACACAGTCTCCTTGCTTCCCTGTGCTCTATTTCACATCGCTACAAGATCGTTGTGCAAGAAATTGGAAAATTTTTGGAACATTTTTTTGCGAGAACATTCATTATATTGAATTCATTTCTGGTTACACCGTCACAAAACCTATAAAGGTCACTGCTGGTAAGGTAGACTATAAAAATGGTATCTATTCAGCGAATACCTTCAATGAATTGAAAGTGAGACTGCTCGTTGCCTTGACGACAGCAACGCCAAAGTACTTTTTTCCACTGGCGGCCAGGCTTCTGAGTCGTTCGGACATGATCACTTTCAACTTGTGTTCTTTTCCTGAGAAAAAAAGTCCCTTCACATATTACATCACATGTCACATCTCATAGAACGGAAAACAATAACAAAGCGCCTCCGCATAACGGACAACGTAAGTTACAGTCGAATCTCGCTACTCGTTCTCGGTTATATCGAACAGATTCCCATTTCCCCTCGTTCTCTATTTGGGTAAATTTAGTTCCGATATCTCGAACTCCCACAATGTCAAACAAACTTATTTTTTCCGTGCGAGTTCAAGAGCCGACTGTACCTTCACATGAAATAGGGGCTGCGGAGGAGATTGATTGCAAGAGCAATAACTATAACATGTTGTTGTAGTTCATCAGAGCAAACTGATATTCCTCGTTTGTAGGAAGAAAGATGTCCATCGTATTCGTAAGGAGGTGACAATGTCAAGTTTGAAGTAGGAGATCGTGTAATTCGAACTCGATCTAATTCGAAAGAAATTCTCCATCATTTCAAGGATCACTAAAAACCAATCATTATGAAACAAAGGACTATATCATCGTGTCGGGCCTAAATGGCGCTAAATTGTGTTACCCGGCGCTGTGAAGGCCGGTGTAAAAGTCCTTAGACTTATTTTTCCAAGGCGCCCTTAGACATTTTCCATGAGTTACAGGTACACACACTTCGCACATGAAAACAAAGTCATTTCGGCAAAATAAAAGCCTTCAACAACAAGCAAGCTCAAAAGATGAAAGGAAAATTTTATCTTGAAAAGCGGCTCCTGATATGAAACTACAGGGGAGAACGAAATAGAAGAAAACGTTCAGTTGTGCATTCCAATATTACTTCTCTGCTCGCCGTGAAGTACGGCGCAAAAGCAAATTTTGGGACTTTCATGCTAACACAGGGTGCTCAAATTAGACCGAATTGCCTATTGTCTATCTCGCCTGTCTATCTTGTTGAGTGTTTTATATTAATCAGTGCACAGCTGCTTGCTTGATAATGTAGTTTATCACTGGACCAACTATGCGCTGGCAACGGGATATAAAAAACCATAGTAAACCATTATAAAAATCATTCATCTGTATGAGCATTGTGCCCCTTGGTCTGTCTCTTCAAATGCTTAGTAGAAGGGGCGTCGTGGGACCTCAGTTTTAAAGGGGACCGAATACAAAACATTTCCTATAAACTTGAAAACAATAGAATTTATACTGAAAATTCTCCAAAGATGTCAGTAAAACTAAAAAATTTCCGATAATTCCGACGATTTTGCTTTGATAGGGGCCATGCCCCTGCGCCCTCCCGGCTACGACGCCACTGCTTAATGGGTGGTACAATTCAACGTTAGAAAAACTTCCGAAAAAATATAGAAATGAATGGGAATATAAAAATAAATATCCAGGGCTGACACAAATGAAGGCAATATTACGAAAAAAGTGCATGCATGACGAAACTTGGTTTTTACTGACCTGCATGGTAAATCGAGCCTCCATCAAAAGTAGATAGGTCTGCAAAGCCATTGGCGATTTTCTCGTAACAATCCTTCTCTCCTTCGCCAAATACACAATCTATTTTTCCACCACCAAACCGCTTCAAGATTTCGCATTTCCTAAACGCTATCACATTCTGGGCACACATTCTTGGAACTCCAGCATCTAAAAAGTTTCAAAAAGACGGATTTAATGTTTGCTTGAAAGAAAGTCGAAGCCAGGGTTTGCTTGAAAAAATCTCAGCCTTTGCCTGGATCGAGAATCAAAATCAACTGAGTATGAATAAGAAAGACTTTGTTTTCTGTAAGAGAAAACAAGATTTGCATTAAATAAAATTACCTGCAATGGACAGACAACTAAGCGTTGCGATCACAAAAGCAATAGAAATACTCATCGTCTGCACCATGTTTGATGTTGTTGATGGGCCTAGTCGACTTTTTGCTTGTCCCGTGAAAGGATGAATCTCCTTTCTATTTGACTTTGCAATTTATAGAAAAGTAATAATACACAGTAATATCACATTACAGGATGAAAATGTAACAGTAAAACCGGATGATATTTTTGGATTGACAAACACAATTGAGGTCTCCATGAAATTTGATCGGACAGTGGATAGCAACGTTGTGACCCATCTCAGCAAGGTAATATGTTGAAAATGATAAACCATGTTTTATAAATAACGAAATTACACGTCTTTTATGTATTATAAAAAACTTGCATTGCACTAAAAGTTTTCTTAATTGGTTTCTTATTTTCGGGATATAAAATTACCTAGTTTTACTATTAAGAAAAGACACCTTTTCTGCGCTTTTCTGCATTTATTTCCATTTCCCTCATCCTCTCCTCCGTCTTCTTATCATTTACATTATACATAAAAAATTTTGATTATCAACTATAATATCATGTATCATGTCAAGTATGGGTGAAAAAGTTGCAAAAATCCTTGGTGTCCCAGAACTTTCTAGTATTCCATCCCAATAGTGCTAATTGATCGTTCCACGATTCTTTGTTCAATGTTTTCAAGGTGGCCATTGCTCCCGGAATTAAAAGTCCCAAAAAGAATTTGGGTCACAAGCGGAATTAAATAGTTCTTAAATGCAATTTAAGAACAGTTAATGGGCGATAGAAATTGCAATTGCGAAATAGCCTTGTGTGTATGTCCATCAACATGATCCCACAAGGGTGTGGTTAACGAGCCCAGCAGATAGATTGACAGCGGTCATCTCTTTGGCAATTTATTCAAGGTTCGTGCAAAGTTCAGATGCAACAATCATTCTAAGACCTAGCGCATAGAACAAGGATTGACTTCTCCCACCCACCCTGTCCTCTATTATTATTTTTTTGAGTTTATATTATGATTTCTCGTCATTAGTCTGCAGTTTAACCAGTCCGGTTATTACTGCCAGGTGTATCGGCCGAAATTTGCACAGCAAATCTGAACCACCGACCGTAAAAGCTTATTCCTATTCAAGCAATTCGGGCCGGTATGCTAACGCCCAATTTCTTGAGATAACATTAAATGTAATTATCTACCATAAGGCACAAAGACGGGCATGTGATTTAAGCATTTCGAATGCTTCCAGAAGTTACATGTTACAAAATCACAGCTTCTTATCATAAGTTTGGTAGCCCTGTGGTGTTAGATTCCGCCTACACCACAGGTGGTCTCCACCATTTTGAAAAATTGTCTGCAATATCTTGCGAACATGGAAAACGATAATTTCTGGAAGATAAAATAATCAACGAATTGATTTCAGGATAGAAATGATAAAATTGACAAAGGATGAGTTCACAAGAGACAAGAATAAAATTGAGAAGCATTCTTATTCACAATGAAGAAGATGATGTTGTTGATGAAATATCGAAAACGAAATCTGTCCACCACAGCAACAACAGTGAAATTCGATCAACAATGACGGGCCTAAGAAAATGGGACGAAAGAACAATTCGCGAATTGATAGAACTTTGGCGTGAAAGACCTTCACTATACGACCTAAAACACCTTTATTACACAAATAAAAACAGTCGACGTAAGCGAATGGAAGAAATTAGCGCACAAATCAATATTCCCGTTGAAGAAATTGTGTTGAAAATGAATAATTTGAGATCCTACTACGCTTATCAACACAGGAAAAAAATCGAATTCGAGAAGGAAGGCAAAGGCAATCTCGGTTTCACGAGCAGTTGGAAATATTTCAATTCTCTTGGATTTTTAAACAATTTTATGAGTTTCATTAAGAAAAATCCAAAAAATAAATGCTCAAATAACGGGAGCTCTGGCGACTATGATATTGACAACTTGGAAGCAGAAATGATAAAGGATAACGAGTTGGTGAAGGTTTGTGAAGAAAATCGGGAGGAGAGAATTGGTGAGGCTTTGTCATGTTGCTTCCAACTTTTTAAAATCGTATGGTTGAATATGAACCACCTGTGGAGCTCGTAAATTATTCTGAAGGATTCTGACTTTTTTCAGAAGGGCTAAAAATTCAAGGGACGAAAATATAATGTGTTTCATGAAAAATATTATTATTTCAGGAAATGCAAAATACCCCAGCATTATCAACCGGGTTGCACAACAGCCAAAGAGAAAGCTTGCTGCGTCAAATGAACCCGTTGTTGACAGCAGTGTTGACCACTATCATTTTCCGGAACAATGTAATAGGGAATCTAACGAAATGGAAGAGGCAAAGAGGAAAAGGCGGGAATCAATAGAACACCAACATTTCCACCAAACTTCAAGCACCAGATCAGAAGATGAAATATTTATAGATATGTTGTCACGATCATTAGCAAAAATTGCCGAAAGCGAAGCGAAAGAAGCACTGAAAATCGAAATCCAAAATCTCGTTTTCAAAACTCGGTTCGGACAACAGCAAGGGCAGGCACAGGGGTACCGATCGCCCGGGTCCATAACGATCGAGTCTAGAATCGAAAACTGCAATACCCCTAGCTGCGAAGGAGCATCGTCGAGCGATCACTGCCACGCAGAGGTGAGCAGAAGAAAGGCTGCGCATCCAAAACGCAAGGAAAGAAACCTATGAAATAGCTTCCATACCTCATAAGGACTGTAAACACGACGATGACAGAAATGCGGCCGATGTTTACGACACCAGTGACGTTTTCTTTAACAACAGTTATCTCGAGTGCGATAAAGGCGATTAAGAAGGCAGTGCGTGGGAAGGACGTTTTTAGGGGGGCTTTCAGTTGACAAAAACACCCACAAACACTTTTAGGTTTCACACAGACCCCGAATAACAAACCTCTAGATATAAGGAACAATAAGCATTCATCCTACAACTAAGCTGGCTGTGGCTGAGTACATAAGAGAATGACGCATGGTAAAATGTTCCCGCGATTTTATGACCTTCTGATAAAGGACATTTTCATTTAACACATTGCATTGTATGAAATTAATTCTCAAATCATTTGGAAAACAAATATGAATAAATTTAAAAATTGAAAATTATATTGTCTCTGCTGGTGTGTTCATTAATATTTCTTTCATGGATATTTTTGATCAAGCAATTTTATATAGTGCAAATTTTGTTGACACTGTTCTCACGAAGGGTGGCTGATATTGATGACCGAGTTTTCAATGCGTGCTTGTTCCGCAAGAAATACCAACCGATGACTTTCCAAAGTTTCGTCCGCTCCAGACAATAACAAACTCGGGTCATTTTTGGCAACGGCTTTGACAAATGACCGCATCAGAAAATAATCCGCAAAACCATGCCCGGACATTGACGTCCCTTTCTCGGGCTGCTGGGTTTTCTGAACGACTTCGGGTATTTCTTCCACGAAATCAAACACTCGAATAGGGTAGCCTTCGTTACACGACATTTCGCCTCTGGTACCGAAAATTGTCGTCTGTCGCTCGCAGACCTTCTCGGTAAATGCAACCATGGAGAAACTCGCGGTCTTTCCGCCCTCAAAACTCATGTTCACAACCTGATTTGACACGACGTCATTGTCACATTCGTACACGCAGCGGCCATAGGGTCCACTGCGCAGCTCCTTTTCCATCTCCTCAGGCACAGGGCTTTCGCTAACAACTTGGCAAAAATAAGTCTGCATTCCCATGCGAACTGGTTCAAGGTAATGTTTAACAGCTGAATAAGGGCAACTTTTCTCTACTGGACAATCTAAACACCTACTTGTTGCTCCCTGTGGCTTGTTGCTCTTCTTAAAATGCGTCAGCGATCCGAATGATGACACGGCTGTGCATTTTGCTTTGCCCATGAACGATTGTAACAAATCAATGTCATGGCATGATTTGGTCAGCAATGAAAAGGCAGTTTCGCTTGTTTTTCTCCAGTTTCCCCGGACATAAGAGTGTGCAAAGTGATACCAACCAACAGGCTCCATGTGTTGGATATGAACAACATCTCCTGTAAAATAAAATTGTCCAAATAAAATTATATTAACATTCATAGAAAACAATTGAAGGAATATTGAATTAACTCTTTTCTACTGGATGGAACCCACAATGTTGCTTTTTAACTAGATTCCTAATAATATCCAAAGTATTGATGGTTTACTCAGTGGTGTAGGCTAGTGGTTAAAGCACTGGATTTCATATCCTTCAAGTGATTGTAGATTTGAATCTACAAAACTTGTAACTATAAACTAAAAACTGTCTATTTTTAACCAACTCGGCTGTCCATCCTTCAGAGGGTGGACAGCCAAGTTGGCTAATAACATGACAGTATCCCCAACTAGTAGAAATGCTAAATAAACCTGACACATTAAAAAGAAGCTATTCTTATTATTATAATGCCTAAAACCAAAGATGAATTGTACTATGAACCAGTTCACAAAACAATGGTTAAACAATTAATTTCTTGTATAATAGAAACCTTCTAATAGAGACATTTTGTATTTATAGATACTCCCCAGTGACAAAGTATGAGCAATAAATACCTATTCTGCCACTGTCAATGATCTCCTTGACTTGCAAATAGTGTGGTGTGTACCTCAAGACGTGCCCAACTGCTAATATAATCTTGTTCTGCTTGCAAGCAGTGACAATATCCTCACAATCTTGCAATGTTGTCGCCATGGGCTTTTCTAAGAGAATGTGATAGCCCTTGTTGGCAAATGCAATGCACGGATCTTTGTGTTGGTCATCCAATGTTGCAATCACAACAGCATCTGCAAATTTCTCAATTTCAACAGCCTGGAGACAAATAATCATAAGAAAGATAACAATCATGTTCATCAAACTTTGTCAGGTGTGCAAAGTATAGCACTTGCATGCCTATGATCAACACTGGAACAATATGATAACAATATAACAATAAGATAGCAATAGAATAATAGAATTAGAATTATAATTAGAACAATGCACAATAGTAAAAATCATACCATTGCAATTTGCATAATTAGTAAAATAATTAAACATCGCAAAATAAATAAGCAAAAACAAAATTTTTCCCTTTTCAATAAAAATACAAATGTGCATAGTGCTCCTTCTATTGTTTTTCTCTAGCAAAGAAATTTCCAAATGACCAGCTATAAATTTCTAAAGAACTCTCAAGACATCAGCACCCTGTCGTGTTCATGACACACATGATAACAATTCTAAAAACAATTCAGGCATACCTGTTTCCAGTCAGAAAACACACAGTTTTCATCAATGTTATACCATTTCTGCATGGCTGTACGCCGATGCAATACTGGTTCAGCCACCCCAACCACCTTCATCCTGCCTGGAAAATCCCGTGCATAACGAGCGTAAATTTGACCACGCATTCCAGCCCCAACTATCAGCACGGATATTTGTTCCTCTTCCTCCAAAACAAATTCACCATCATCTTGTTGTTCATCTTTTGTTGTCAACGAAGCATTCTTCTTCTCATATCTTTGTGAGTTATCCTCATTATTCTCACGAGAAATTTGCTTTCCCATTTTCAAACGCAAACTTCACCTGACTGACACTGATTTCTTTTTTGGAATTGCTCTAAATTAGGCCACTACTAGGCCACTTCGCGCCTGGCATTAAACTTCCGTGTTTTGCATTCGCGCACGGGTTAAATACGCGCACATGACGTCATATGCCAAAAGTGAATTGCAACGAAAACAAAATTGACGTTTTGAAATTCTCGTGCACATCAAACGTGGTAATATTTGCAAAAACGTGTGACTGCATAGGATAAAACGTCATTGATGCCACAGAGGTTTGTTGTCGCATTGAGACTGCGCTACAGCTCCTCCGCAATTGCAATGCGCAGTGGGCAGGGAGTATAGGGAGACATTTCAACACAAATAATAAACAAATCGAATGAAATGGAGGAACATGGACAACTGCCAGACATACCTTGCATGGATTTGATAATTTGGCGTCTCTTTTAGTCGTTTATCTATAAGAAATATCAACATAAACAATGTACTGTTACGACGATTACGATGTTGCGGCAGCAAGTTTCGCGGCTTTCTTTTGTTTCTTCTTCTCGGCTTCTTCTTCTTTCTCCTTTTCTATTTCTGCTACGTATTTGTCTATTTCTTCGTTCTCCAACAACTGCGGTAAATGAAACAAAAACTTGATAAGCCTCTGTGTAAGTGAACTTTTGGAGGAAGCCCTCCCATCAATTACGTAGAGGTGTTCTGGTATACACGTTTTTTATTTTATAAGAAACCTAGCTCAAACCCTGCTAGTAAGAGTTTCTTGAATTTTCTATTGTTTTCCATTGTTAAGGAAAACAATAGAACAAAATAATCCATTGTAATTTAGCACAAATTCTACTAGTAAGTTTCTTATAAAGTGGTTTCTTATAAAAAAACGTGTAGAGAAATGCCTCCCTCGAAATGTAACTCGTTAACAGAAGTTGCCTTTCGGTGACAATCCAACAAGAACACAATCAGCAAAAGATACTAAAGCTTAATTAGCTGCAGTTGACACGCACTATCTCGTCTCCCCATTAAACTAGAAGCTAATGAAGCAGCTGTAGCTAATGAAGCAACCTAAATGAAGGTTGCTTCATAAGGGTAACGTATTAAACTAGAAGTTAATGAAGCAACCTAATGAAGCAGCTGTAGTTGATGCACATTATCTTGTCTCTCCATTTAACTATAATGACCAAATTAAAAGCGATAATTGAAAATCCTGATGCATACTCTCATTGGTACTCCTCTTTTCATAACTGCCATTTCTACGTTCTTACTGCCAGATTGAACAACCTTACAAGATAAAAAAAAAACACGGATACAAGATCGCCGAATCCTCAGCAAATATTGGGGAACAGATACGGATTGTTAAAGAGGGACAGAAAATATTGAATAAATATAACCCAACCTTATATCAGCCAACCTTAGAAGCAACCTAAAGATTTCAGAACTAAGTTCACAATTGGGGTGTGAGCTTCAAGTCTGGTATATCAGAAGTTTGTTTTAATAAGGGAAAATTTTACTCTGAGACACTTAAATGAACTACAAGAGGGGACAAAAGTCCTGGGACTGGTGCACAAGACAATATTGTTTGGGGAGGAGTGGGGGGTTGGATTCTGCTCAAAGGGAACAAAGCATGCAGAAGCATAGCATTATCCAATGAAATTTTCAGGTATCCCAGGGACTTTTTTCTCCTATTGTAGATGTTATACTTTTGGTAGCAGAAAGTTTGCTCCATGAGGAGTTGATTAGAATGGAATGCACACTACCTCTAGGAGAGCTTTTAAAGCAAGCTTTATAGTGTTATCATCAGAATCAACAGCCTCATCAGTGTAATTCTTTTCCAGAAACTCCTGCACTGTCTTTGAGCTTCGTCCAATTGCATTTGCTTTCCATTCGTGATACGTGCCAGATGGATCGGTTTGATAGAGATGAGCTGTACCATCGTAGTCAAAACCAACTATCAGCATTGATATTCCAAATGGTCTCCTGCCATTACTTTGAGTGTAAAGCTACGGGGAAAAGGAACAGATACACTACTCAGCAAATTATAATAGGAAAAAAGCATAAGTCATGTGAAAGGCATTTGTGTGAAGTGAGTTAGAAAGGTGGGAGAGAAAAGTTACCAGGGGCAACTGTAAGTACGAATATTTATACTGAATAGCCACTTCAACTATGACAGCTGTTATCAATGTGGGTCCAGTTGGCATAACCCTTACCCCTTGAATAACAGAGTATGGTTGCTTGGATCAACAATTTAAGTTCAAAAGTAAAAAAATTTTAATGAGTTAGTAAAGAATTAACAGCTTCTGAAAAATTTACCTGTTTCTTGCTGGCAATAAATCTTGTTATGTATTCCAGTGAAACAGGATCTTCAACACTGAGTTTGTGACTTTGGCATTCAACTCGAGCTGCATTTACAAGAATTCTTGCATCAGCAGTCAAACCTAAAAAGACAACATCAAAACATTATATTCATGATTTGCAAAACAAAATAGCACAAACAACAGAAAGAGGTATTTGCACAAATGAGGTGCCATTAAGCCTCTTAAGCCCAAATAACATATGTATAGATGGTTTAATGTATAGGTATATTATGTTATAATTAAACTTAATTAATGATAGATTATTCAAAAAGATGTTCTGTTTCATATATTACCTGCAAATGCTAAAAACACGTGATCATCTAACACACATATTTTTCTCACAGTCCTGGGCTCTTGTAGCTTTGCAACTGACTTCCTTTCAACACCCAGAACAACAATATCTTTTCCTCGCACACCAACCTACGTTAATCATAGCAACAATGATTATAATTAATGCATCCAACTCACGTGTCATCACGATGATGTCAGCATTATTCGTTTTTAAAATAAAACAATAGGTAAGGTACTGTAGTAACAAAGTATACAAAATAACATAGCATGGGTTTATAATGCGTGAATTGCTATAGCTCGTCTTGCAGCCGTTTGAATATTACAAGCGAAGAAGAAAACAAAGCGTGAATGTTAATGATAGACAATGATAATAATGATGGGTGAGGGCAGCAAAATATAATAATAGGGCCTAGGCGCTTATACTTACAGCCATGGACCCTTTTTTCACGGCTTCTTGTGCATATTCCACTTGAAAAAGATGCCCATCCGGAGAGAATACAGTTATAGCTCTATCGTAGCTGGAAGACATGATTGAAAAACGCTAAATTTACTCAAATATGACAATGTTAAGTCCAAAGATTTTAAGATATTTTCATGGGCTACAATGCATGCAAGGTCAGTCGTCGTAAAGTAACATGCACTGCATGCAGCTCCTCTAACGATGACGTTTCATCGCAACGCATTATCTCACTAGTGTTCTTGTGCTTAAGGCTTGTTGGAGGATAGGCGGAGGTGTGTTCATTTCCGGAACAGCAGAAAACAATAGATTTTAATTGTTTATTGTCCTTGAACAGCCAATGAGAAGGGCTGAAAGTCGTACGTCATGCAAGTGTCACGAATCTGCTGAATAAATTTCATTCAACATTCCAATTCAAGTTCCACGTCGTATGTTTGTTGCCTTGCTGATAGCCGTTGCATTTCTTGCTCGTTTCGACGCAAAACACCAATTCTTTGGACGCTAAGTGCTGTTTAATCGAGGTAAGAAAGGGTTGTTGTACACTTTAAGTAATTCTTAAGTAATAGCCGTGCAAGACTTACCACTTTGACCCCAGGGTAAACTAGTTTGAGATGGGTTGTGTGTTATGGGTTTCAATTTTATATCAGAGGACGCGAGCGAAACAAAGATCTTGACACGTTTTACTCTCCAATGCCCCTTTCAGCTAACCCCAACAGAATTTACAGATTTCTTTGAATTTCCACACCATTGTCTCTATGTCTATATCACCGTGTTCATATTAATAATTTTGATATTGTGTTCTTCAGATCAATCTCACCTCACAAGAAATGGATAATGGAAAACATTTCTCTGTTGACGATTCGTCGAAGAAGCAAAACTGGGTCGTTCCAACATCCGAGTGTTCCCGAAATACTGTCAATCCAATTCGGAGAATTTTCGATAAATTGAAGATTGAACCAAATCCAAATTATGAATTCATTTCACTTTCTGTTGGTCAGTATTTATTTACCTTTATATTTTTCTTCAAATATAGTAGAAACCAAATCCATGTTTTTATTTTGTTGGCTCAGTGTTCTTATCAAAAATGAGTGTAATTCGACTTTCCAATTCCATTAAGAATTTCCTTAAAAATATATCTAAACTTTTAGATTTTTGCAATTGTGTTCGTGTGAATTTAACTGTAAGGAAAAAATTTATTCACAGGTGACCCAACAATTTTTGGAAATTTGAACCCACCAGAGGAGGTCACAGAAGCAATAAGCAAAAGTTTGAAGTCAGGAAAAAACAATGGTTATGGCCCATCTACTGGTATAAATGATAAACACAATTTTAATTCATGAACACAGATATATATCTATTTTATTAACGTTATAGATAGATATCTATTATTATTCTCTTTTAAACTTCTTCTTTTTATTCAATTTTTGCATTTGATCTTTTTCAAGGAACCATTGCAGCAAGAAAAGCAGTGGCTGATTACATATCAATACCTGAAGCACCATTAACTGAAAAGGTACGGCTCTACTTGGACATAGCCAGGAGTTTTAAAGGGGTGCCAGCAAATCACAAATTAATTAAATGTAGAAATAGGTACACAGTCACAAACCATGCTGCTATTTAATTCAAATTTTTATAACTTTCAATAACCTGAAAAAGGGAGTAGCCCCCTATTGTTCTCTTTAAAAATGTTAAAAAACTGTATTTGCAAACTTATTATTTGGAGGCTCAACAATTTCACTGCTATCTGTATGAATTTCTATATATATGCACTGCTATCTTTGCACTTGCTATCTATTGCAGGACATTGTTCTAACATCAGGCTGTTCCCATGCTCTGGAGTTATGTTTTGATGCGCTGGCTGACAAAGGAGACAATATCTTGGTTCCGAAACCTGGGTTTTCCATCTACACTACACTGGCAAAGTCACGTCTGTTAGATGTCAGACAATACGAACTTAAGGTATGTCAGACGAAATGTCTATTTTCAAGTAACCATGCACTCAGGTCATCTGGTTGGCTGAGGTTAACGTTGTGGTGGTTTTGGTGAAATGGTTGACTTGTGGTAATTACATCCACAAAACATTATTGAAATTAATGTTTATTATTGATTTTCTCAGCCTGAAAATAACTGGGAGATTAATATGGAGCATTTGGAATCGCTGATTGATGCAAAAACAAGATTCATTGTCATCAATAACCCATCGAATCCTTGCGGTTCAGTGTTTTCTAAAGATCATCTACTTAAAATTCTTCAAGGTAGTTAAATAAGTTCTTAAATTATTATCTGACACTTTATTCTTCAGAAGATTATTATATTTAATTGTTCTTGACCTAACCTAAGTTCTTGATGAAATTGCTTGTCATTCTTGTGGAAAATGTTTTCAATGGATGCAAATACAATAATGGATAAAAAAGAAAAGGAATTATGCTGGAGTAGATTTCTATGGGAGAACAAAATTCCATGTTATTTTTTTCTATTTTAGTTGCAGAGAAACATCGCCTACCAATAATTGCTGATGAAATATATGCCTATTTTGTAAGCAAAAATACTGAAATAGCTCCCAAGTAAAAAATTTAAACTTGTCTTTTCTATGACCTACTGTTGAAAAAATAGTTTGCCATCGTGTTCATCTGTGACCAGTTGTATTTTCCACCGAAACAGGTATTCAGTGGTGAAACGTTCTACCCAATTGCAAGCCTGACAAAAACAGTACCAGTTCTTTCTGTTGGCGCCATATCAAAAAGGTAATGCATTTTAAAGAAACATGCTTTTATGCCTTACTTCAATTCAAATAACAACAAAAGCATGGACAATGAAGCTCAAGATTGGGGGATTAAAAAATGAATGCAATTCTCTGAGCTTCATTCATTTTGGATTTAATCCTGAGATTAAACGATTGGCACTAGTTTTGATTGTATTTGAAAAGGGATAAGGTTTTGCAGTGTGTGTCCCTGCTGTTCTCCTTCACGTATGATTTCCTTTGAATCAGTCTATTGATCTTGAATGAACGTTTTCCTAATTTTTCCAATGTCATTGTATTAATAAGATTCCTTGTTCCTGGATGGCGACTTGGTTGGATAGCAATTCACGATTGTAATGATGCATTGTATAATGTAAGTACACGTGTCTTGATTGAAAAGCTTTATTTCAGTCAAATCGATTGTGGGCATTGTTGCCATAAATTCACACAAGCCCCTGTTATTCTGATTATCATTGTGACAGTATTGAGCCATGTAGCAAATGTATTGCAGATAACAGCAAGTTTAAGCCAGGAATTTTATCAAATTCGTACAGTTTCTATAATACTTATTATTAAATAAAAATCCCTTCAATGGTTTCGTTTTTGCAAGTACGTCCCCTCCCCTGGAGATTATATTTTATTATCCAACATTTAAATGTTAAAAGTGTTTGCAATGAAATAAGAGTCCTTTGCTGACTTGATTTCAGGTTCGACAAGGATTGTTTGACTTGGCAACAAAGATAGTTGGACCAAATTCAATTGTTCAAGGAGCTCTAACAGACATTCTCACCAAAACACCTCAAAGTTTTTTCAATAAAACAGTCAAATACATTGAGGTAATTGAAGTTCTGTACTTTTTATTTTAAATATTTCATACTCAGGACTTGTCTCGTAATATCTGTCCCATTCCTAATACTGTTTCTCCTTTGAAAGCATTGAAGATCTCAGAGGAAATAAACGATTCCCTTGATGAAAAATGTTCTTTGTAAATTGTAAAAGCACATTCAATTCTCTTAATATCTTTGATTGACAGGATAATGCTACAGTCTGCTACGAAACCTTATCTCAAGTACCTGGTCTGACACCAATCAAACCCCAAGGGGCAATGTACATGATGGTATCTGCTGTTATTCAATAGTCTTTCTATCCTCTTCCCAATTCTCTTTGATATCCCCCTTGCCCATAATGAACCCGATTAGCTCAAATTGTCATTCCTTTCTGGTCGTCTAAGGTTGGTCTGAACGATGCCTTGGTCAAACATGTCAAGGATGATCTGAACTTTACAGAAAAACTTGTTTCAGAAAAATCAGTTTTCTGTTTGCCTGGATCGGTAAGTTGTGAATTGATCAATTCTCCCGTCGTTACTAAAAAGCGGAACAACCTAAGAATAAGCTGAACAACCCAAGAACAGCCTGATCAACCCAAGAACAACCAAAGAACAGTCCGAAAACCCCAAGAACAACCCGGGAACCATCCAAGGACAAGCTTAAAGCCCCACGAACAAGCTGAACAACCCAAAAAGAATGCAAGAACAACCCAAGATTATCCTAATAGAGTTCTTTCTTTCCCATGTTCTTGGGTTGTTCTGCTTTTTAGTAACGATGCCTGCACACCTTTGACCTATAAAGCTGTAACAATATATAGACTCCTCTATGAATCATTTTTAACCTGGCTTGTTTAAATATTATTTTCTTTTGTAGTGTTTTGCAGCCCCAAAGTACTTCCGTATTGTCCTTACTGCTCCAGAAGAGATGGTAAGAATTGCATGTGAACGCATTGATGAATTTTGCAAAGAAACATTATCAACAGATAGAAATGGAAGTGAAAATGGCTTGCACTAGACTTGAAATGAAATTTGAGTGGTATGAGCTGGAATTAAATTATGCTTTTAAAATTTACAAATAAGATTTTTGCAACTATTTTCAAGAAAACAGTGCTTGAAAATAGTTGTGCACTTTGGGTGAAATGTTTTCCACATGTAACAATATTCTTTAAGGCTGTAATTTAGATGCTGTGTTTTTCAAAGTTACTTTCTCTACTGTAAATAAAGATTGATAAGTAAAAATACCCATCAGGTTTATTTGTGCAGTTGTTTAACTTAATACCTTAGCTCCTAAATTATATATTTAAATACATTTTGAAATGTATGTTTATTCAAAGTGTAGTTTATATTTATTCTACTGTGAGAATTATTGAGCTGGCTATTGCAATTATAGTATGTGTGTCTATGTTTACATCAAAATTCCTAAAGTTTGACACTCGGGATTAAGTAAATGATGGTAAGCTACTTTGGATCCCCCAAACTTTCCAGGAGCAAAAAGTACATACTTTTAGCATAACTATACACTGATTAACATTCACTCAATTATACAATTGGTCTACAGTTAAAATTTATTCATTGAAACAGCTAAACCTAAAATGTGTAAGCTCTACCAACTCTCATGGAAAACATGAATAAGAAAATAAAGTGGCAACTAAAAGTCTAATAAGATAAATACTTGTGTAAAATGAGCGTGGATAGATTTAAAAGTCACATACCTGGTTATGTACAGTTCGTAATAGTCTAAACATACCTTTAATACATATCTTCTATGGTTACAAAACAGCATAAACAGCAGAATAATTGAGACAGCTTGGGTAGTATCGTAAGTACCACTCGATTCACCACAAAAAATTGGATATTCAGCTTATATACAGCGGTGTAAGCCTGGAAGAAACAAAAAGATGCACATAAATTTTCTTTGTTCTGACAGAAAGCTGAGATGCTTGGTGAATGCAGACTCAAGGCAGCGAACAAAAATGACCAATACACAAATCCTGAAGCCAGTTGGCTTTTCTAAGGGAAGATACACAGGCAGATAAATCTTGATTAAAGCAAACAACCAGGGGGGTCAGAAAAATGTCCTAATTTAAAAGGGCAAGCAAATCTTTAGTATACATGACATTACTAAAAGATGGAACACACTGGAACATGCCAGAACAATCCAAGGATGTCAAAGAAGAAAATTGAAAATTAATGTTCTGATTCCAAAGAAAATTGCTGAGATGGTAAGAATGGCTCTTTCTAATTTAGTTATTGATCGGAATGGATTGTTATTGGCCTTTCAACGACTATTTAGACCTGTTCTTGGTGTGCTCTTGGATTGTTCTTGGAGTGTTCAGCCTGTTCTTGGAGTGTTCTGGAATGTTCCGGTGTGTTTAACGTCTTTTAGTAAAGTCGTTCAAATATATATAGAAGGAATCCAAGTTGAAATGGATTCTCAAAATTTAACTGTATGCCTCGTGTAAACTGTTATACTTAAAAAACACAATTGCGTTTACCTGTCTGGAGAGGTGAGTGGTTCATAGAATTCTTCATCTTCTAATTCCAGGTCCATGGCCTGGTCTTCATCAATGACAACCTTATTAGATGAGTTGGCTGCAAGACTATAAAAAAGAAAAGATTTCAATAGAGCTAACCTATTTCATACTAATTAACATGCAACTAAAACTAATGAGGTGAGACCATGTCTCTAACATATTCAAATTTTGACAAGTGAAAAGATATGAATGGTTGATAAAGCTCATGTGCTTAGATAAGCAATTACATAATATTAAACAAAGCAGGTGTCAAGATACAGAGGAAAAGATCACAATGTCATATTTCAATTTAAGTGAAACAATAGTTGACCTATTAAAATCCAGCTAATGTCTTTCCATGGAGGAAGTACTTCCATAATCATTAATATGTCTGGGCCAAATAGTGTCAATATGGAGTCAATAAATAATGATTTCTTAAATAACATTTTGACAGCTACCTTGATGCTCTGCAGTTGAAGAAAACAATTCTTTTCATTCTTTTGTTGAAAAAGAAATAATTGAAAGACCACAAGCTTCCTTCTTCTCCAAATGGATCGGATTCCAAATCTGGGTTATAACTGAAACACAAAAATGAATATAAATAAGCTTCCTTAAATCACATCCCAGTTATATGTGCATGTTTTCTTTTATAAAAACACTTGGATCAGCATTTAACACAAAATGTTTCTTGTTTGACATTAAAATTTTGGCATCTTAGTAGTAAAAATTTCTTAATTGATTTCCTATTTTGTGATTTAAAACTATATCTTTTTGAATTGCAGTTGCGTTCAAGTTAACGGTTATGATTAAGTATGGTTAAAAAAGCACAACTTTTTAAAGTTGTTAACAGAAAATAAAAGAGAGCGTTGTTACCTGTTGTTAGCGTTTACAAAACATATTATAACGATTAGCAGTTAATTAGTAATGTGATCAATTAAATGGAGTTAGGCAACCAATGAAGTATGTGAAATTGATTCAATATTTTCGAATTGATTTACTTCAGATTCGCTATCAACTGCTCATGAAATTACCTGTAAATTGTACAATCTTGTAAACATATCTGCTCATCAATGCTAGCCCACAGATGAGAGCTGATCTTAGCATATGATTCCCCAATGGCAGTTGAAAGATTGCTATTAATAGAGTTGATAACCCAATCCAAAGTCGGCTCGCGGCTGAATTCCTCAGACTTTGCATTACTGAAATCGTAGTCATTGAAACTGGCATTTAACGTTGCAATCAAATAGAACAATGTCTTTCTGCTGCAGGTTGAAGAGAGGACAGTGGAGCATTCATCTTCATCTGTGCTAAAACTGCGGTTCTTAAATCGAGCATTTGGGGAGATACTGAATTGGGACTCTGGTGGGGAAAGTGCTTGAATGTCGCTAGGACTATGGCCATCAGCTGTCAGATTTTTGTACAAACGTTTGTCTTGTCCAGTCATCTTGCAAGAATAACTTTCCAAGCTGTAAATAGAGTAGAAAACATTGCAAGTAATCTGATGAGGGGAGCATTTAGAAACTTAAAAAACAAAATGATATAATCTAGGAACAAAATATATTGTATATACCTTCCACTAATCCTCACATTTTCCAGCTCCACAGATAACTCTGTGCTGATGGAATCAAATGTTGTGTTTTCCAGTAGCTTCATCTTCTCTGCAGCAACCAAAGGGGTTTGACACACTCACCTCAAGTTAAACAATAGTGAACGGAAGCAATGAAGGCGCTTTCGTGATGATAACAGACAACTTATTTTTGGGTGTTGATAGGAAAATGCAAGATATTCTATTCTCTATTCTTAACTTGCAATAACTTCTATTTTCTTAGTCCAGGAGCGGTACACTAAGCAGAATAAGATTCCCTCGACTCAAAGCTGCAATTTTTGATGCCATAAACGTTCGTAAATGTAAACAAAGCGTTGCTGTATCCGACATGAACAAATAAATTGAACTCTGCAAACTTCCTGACGAACACATAAAGATTCGAAGGCCTGTTGCTTCCTTGAAGATTTCAGCTGTTCAAAAACAAGTTGCTGATAATTAAATGGCGACGGTAAATCCACAAACAGTTATCTAAGGTATGAATAAATCCTTTATCGTGTTATAATGCTGTTTCATGAAAATAATGTAGCAAACTCTCGTAAATTCCTTTTCGTAAAAAAAAGACACAACAATAGCGCTAAAAAATTTCAACACCTGACGTCATCTCCCAGAATGCAATTCAATCTAAAAAATCCTAAAACAAAGCACGTCATATGGGCTCATGCGCAGTACCTGAAGCTAGGCCATTGCGCATGCTGACCACCTTTTTCCTCCGCAACATGACCCTAACCCTGAGCCAAACCTTGAGACCAATGCCCCAGCCATTAGGAACATCATGACGTCATATACGCTCCTGCGCAATGCCAAAATTTACGCCACTGCGCATGCTGACCACCTTTCTGCTCCGCATAACGTAACCCTAACCCTAAGCCAAACCCTAAGACCAATGCCCCAGTCATTAGGAACAGCATTACGTCATATACGCTCCCGCGCAATACCAAAATTTACGCCACTGCGCATGCTGACCACCTTTCTGCTCCGCATAACGTAACCCTAACCCTAACCCTAAGCCTAACCCTAACCCTAAGGCCAATGCCCCCACCATTAGGAACAGCACTACGTCATACACACTCCTGCGCAGTTCAAAAATTAACGTCACTGCACATGCTGACCACCTTTCTCCTCCGCATGACGTAACCCTCCTAACCTGGTCTCACTATATTGATTGCAATTTAACTGAGAAAAAAGTTTTCTATAGAAGAGATGATAAGTCAATGCAAATATTGACTAGTACTGTAGAAGAAGAGCTATTAAATACAGAGACAACAACAATTGATGACTTTAACCACCTACTAGAACAAGCAGCCAATAAGACACTCAAAGCAACCTACAAAAGAAGAATTTTCAAAGAAGACACCACACTTATAGAGGCACCATGGATGACTGATATAATACGAGACGAGATCAAGAAAAGGAAAGAGATGAACAGAGCAAGCCGAAATGAACCAGATGTAGAATTGAAGAACCAACTTTATCAAAAATATAGAACCCAAAAACTGAAAACTCAGGCAATGGTGAAAGAAGAAATGCAGAAATATGAAATCAAGATCACAATGGACATTAAACAAGACAAGAGCAGAGGTAAGAAGATTTGGGACCACATAAAGAAACTTAGAGGGAAGTGTACTAAACCAAAAGAAGAAGCATGCATGCTGTATGACAATGGTGGAAACAAACTAAATAACATGGAAGCCGAGAAAACTATTGAAGAGTTCTGGACTGAAATCTATAACAAATACAACAATGAAGTTGAAAGCGTATGGAACGATGAAACAATCCTAACATACAATGAACTATCACACAAAGAAGTAGAGGAGAAGAACACAATTATACATGGCAATTTGATGTTTCCAACGATACTAAGAGAACATCTTGATAGTAGCATAAAGATTGAGAAGAAGATCATTCCGATGACATATCCCAGGATTGAACAACAAGAAATGAAGACCCTACTTCGGAAGATAAAACCGAGAAAAGCTACTGGACCCGACAAGATCATACCTGAAATATATAGAGCAATTGAACAAAGTGAGACATGCGTGGAAACTCTTCGAGCCATTTTCCAGAAAATAATTGATGATGGCATCAAGGTCAAGACATGGGAAAAGTCAAACACCAAATTGATTCCAAAAGTGAAGAAGCCTACGGCTGCTAAGCTGAGACCAATAGCATTAACCGATGTTTCATACAAGTTATTTATGAAAATTCAAAGTAAGAAGATAGATGACCATATTAGCCACAACAATGAACAATTAGAAAACCAGGCAGGCTTCACAACCGGAAGACAAATTGAAGATAACCTTTTCATTCTACAATACTGCATCGAACAGAGCTTTATTAGACGTAAACCACTGGTGGTCACGTGCATTGACTATGCAAAAGCATTTGATTCAATTAGAAGAGAAACAATAATAGAAACTTTGATGTACTACAAAATCCACCCGAAAATTATTGATGCTATTGCGAATATATATCAAGACGACTAACGAAGCTGACTTATTACAATATTGTTCCTCTTCTGTTAACGTTGTAAAATAAGAAAAATTTATGAAAAAGTTTCACTTTGAATAAAAACTACTTCAAGGTTTCTGTTTAACGTTTCTGTTCAGACTTGGAATTCGCGAAAGTTTCTTCCCGCGAAAGTTTCTCCGATTAAAGTACACAGAAATACGGTTTGGAGATGTTATTAAGCAGATCAACATTACAAGTGGAATTCGCCAAGGATGTACAGGTTCAACGGTACTGTTCAAACTGATCACCTACATGATCATTAATGAACTTGATGAAAGAGGAAGAAGATACCTTGATGATGAAATTTCAGTGAAGTCACTATTTTTTGCAGATGATGGTTTACTATTAGCGCATTCAATAGAAGATGCAAGAGACAATCTAAATATAATTATACAAATTAGTAGAAGATTCGGCCTGGAAAGCAATAAAGACAAAAGTAATATAATGATATTTAACATGAAGAAGCAACCAAACAACATTGAAGGCATAAAGGTGGTAGATAAAGTCAAATACCTTGGAATTGAAATAGATAACAAAAGAAATTGCTTCAAGTCACATAAAAGAATGATAATACAGAAAGCGAGAAAGATGGCAAATATGACATGCAGCATTATTGAAAAAAGTTGCAATAAACTTCTTATTGGGAAGACATACTGGAAGAGCATTGCCCTACCTTCAATCCTATATGGCAGCAACATTCTAAATCTATCAAATGACGACATTAAAGATCTACAAACAATCGAAAATAGTGTGTATAGAAGCATCCTAGATGCACCAGGTTATGCTCCAAATGTGACATTGAGAGGCGAGGTAGGATCATCATTGATGAAATGATGATGAGTCAGTTAGATCGATTCCGATCATCTGTGGCCACCATGATAGCCTTTCGCCATTTATCTCTGTTTTGTGCAAGTTCTATCAGCCTATGAATGTCGTCCTCCATAATTTCTTTCACGTTGTCGATCCATTGCTTCCTCGGTCGTCCTCTGCTTCTTTGTCCCTCCATCATTCCAAGCAGCATTGTGTTTTCAAGACTATGTGGCCGTCTTGCAATATGCCCAAAGTATCTTAGTTGGGCTTGCTGGACTTTACCTAGCAGATCCACACCGCCGTTTACCTCTTGCAACACACTTTCGTTGGTTCGTCTCGCCATCCATGGAATTCCTAACATCCTCCGCCAGGCCCATAATTCGAAGGACCGTATGCGCTTCTTTTCCCGTTGCAAAAGAGTCCAGGACCCTGCTGCATACAGGAGGATGGGAAAGACCAGTGTTTGCATAATCTTCATTTTGGTGACCTTGTAGATGTTGTGGTCCTTCCATACTTTTGATAGTCTTCCGACAGCTGCCTTTGCTAGAGCAATCCGCCTGTCAATCTCTTTTCTGCATCTTCCATCTTTCGAGATAACACTTCCTAGAAAATTGAACTCGTTGAATACCTTAACTGTCTTCCCATTTACTGTCACACTTCCATTCGCACCAATCATCATCATCTTTGTCTTGTCCACATTAAGGTAGAGACCTTTTCTTTCGCTCTCTTGTCGGATCTTTTCGACTATTTCCTGCATTTGTTCAATGCTTTTAGCTACCAGCGTCGTGTCGTCGGCATACCTTAGTTCTTTTATCATTTCGCCTCCAACGGATAATCCTTCTTCATCGTCGGTGAACGTGGCGCGTATTATCTCTTCACCGTAGATGTTGAAAAGATACGGTGAGTCTACACATCCCTGTCGTACTCCTTTCTCGATTTCGAATGTTTCTGAGAATTTTGTGCCGGCGCGTACCGTTGCTCTCTGACAATCGTACATTGCTTTCAGAAGTAGAATGATGTGGTCAGGAAAACCCATATTTTTCATTACGCTCCATAGCAGGGGGTGCTCAACGCAGTCGAATGCCTTTGAGTAGTCGATGAATGTTAGTACCAACGTCCTGTTGCCTTCAATTGCGCGTTCAATAAGCCATCGTATATTGCATATCTGATCTCTCGTTCCCCTTCCATGCCGAAAGCCTGCTTGCCTATTAGATAGTTCTCTATCCAGATGTTGTTGCATTCTACCAGCAATGATGTAAAGTAGCACCTTACTAGCATGGCTGATCAGTGCAATCGTTCTGTTGTTCTTGCATTCTTTAATGTCTCCTTTCTTTGGTAAGGGTATAAACACAGATGTTGTCCACTCCGTTGGCCATTCTTTTCGCTTCCATATAAGTTGGCAAAGTTTATGCATAATCAACACGCCTTCCTCTCCGCTATTTTTGATTAGTTCTGCAGGGATTTGATCCAGTCCAGGTGACTTTCTTTCACGTAGCTTCTTAACCGCTTGTTTTACTTCACTCAGCAGAATATCCGGCTCTGTCGCCTCCTTGTCTATCTGTGCTTCCATGTGTTCGACATTGTCGTTTCGCTTGTATAACGATTGGCAGTATTCTCTCCATCTGCGGAGAACATCTCTGGGCTCCGTTAGAACGTCGCCATTCGCGTCTTTAATGCAAGATAACTTGGGCATAGGTTTATTTGTGAGGTCTTTAATAGAAAGGAAGAGGTCTCGAGGGTGGTTTTCATGTTCATGTCTTTCGATTTCGGCACATTTTTGCTGGTAGTAGGCGTTTTTGTCAGCTCTAATAGCACTTCGGATATTTTTTGTCAGGTCGTTGCGACGGTGCACTGCTGCAGCACCCTGTCGTTTCATATCGCGCCTTTCTTGCACCAAGGCCATAGTTTCATCAGTTATCCATGCCTCTCGTCTTTTCTTGTTTTTTTTTGGAATTGTTTCCTTTGCCGTGTTCATGAGTACATCTTTGATATCCTTCCATAATTCATTTGGAGTTTTCTCCTCTGTTGCATTTAGCAGCTGTTGGAAACGGTTTGCGACTTGAACTGAATACGTAGCATTAATTTTGTCAAGGTCAAAACGTAAAGGAGGAGCCGTTGTTACCATTCTTTTGAGTCTTATTTTTATACGTGTTACTAATAGCTGATGGTCACTACCGACGTCTGCACCTGGTAAGGTTTTTGTCCATTGTATGCTGCTTAACCATCGTCTGTCAATCAAGGTGTAGTCAATCTGATTTTTCGTTCTTCCATCTGGTGAGAGCCATGTGTACAGCCGTCTAGGATGTTGTTGAAACATTGTGTTTGTTATCACAATATCATTAGCCATGCAGAAGTCAACCAGTCTTTGTCCCGCTTCATTTCTTTCTCCTAGTCCGTGTTTTCCGACAGAAGGTAATTCCGGTTGATTGCCAACTTTGGCGTTAAAATCGCCCATCACAATCTTAACGTCCCTTCGTGGCATTCCCTCAAAAGCATTTTGTAGCTGTTCGTAGAATAGCTCAGCTTCCTCCTCATTAGCAGCCGTTGTAGGAGCATAAACTTGTAAGATGTTGATGTTAAGTGGTTTCGCTTGCAACCTGATTGTAATCATTCTATCATTGATTGGGTTGTACCCAATCAATGATAGAATGATTACAATCAATGTAATGAAAACGAGAATAATAAACAGCAGATTCAATTATGTACACATCATTCTAACTGGAAGAAATCAACTACTGGATGTCATCTTGTACAAACTTATTGAGAAGAATAGCACAAAATGGATGGGAACAACACGAAAGTATATGGAAGAAACAGGAATTACTATTGGCAACCTAAGAGGAAACACAACGCAGATAATAAAGCAACAGATGAAAAGATGGGATGATGAATTATGGCACAAAGAATTGTCCGAGAAGAGCAGTCTAACGTTATACAGAATGTACAAGCTGGAGATAGAAGAAGAACAGATATATGATAACAGACCGGCATCTATAATCTTCTATAAAGCAAGAGCAAATGTATTACCACTGAATGATAGAAATAGACACACACAGAAAGAGACACATTGCTTAATATGTGGCAACCCGGATGAAACAGAAGATTTATATCATTTTATAATGTACTGTAAAGGTTATAGAGAAGAACGTACAAACATTTTAGAACTACAGCAACCATACATACAGGAGAAAGAATCTGTAGTTGGCTATTTCCTCTTTGATAACAGTCACATTGAAAGGAAGAAAGAACAACTCTATTGTATGTGGAGACAAAGAGATCGCCAGACAAAGGCACTGAGAAAAAGCTAAAAGATGAAAGAAGAACAAGGAATTGAAGAACATGAAACCGAGGCGCCGATGTGAAGGCAAAGCCTCATCCTTTTAATCTGATCTGATCTGATTGCCTCCCTCTCCTTGTGTTGTCTCACTCGTTTTTGCTTTTCTGTTGGCTCGTCATAGGCCTAGACAAGACATGTTTATCATACATACATGAAGTTAAACTACGGCTAGTAATTTGCAAAATCCAAAAAGAACTAAATTGGATAGGTGTACTAACTAAAAATGTAACTCACCTGTTACCATACTTCCAAATAAAAAGCCTTCGACATGCAACCATTTTCATCTTTCTTTTCAAAGAAAATAAAAACTTGTTCAGGAGGCGGCAAGAAAGCTAAATATTGACATTTTCGAGTCCTCCCCGGCATTTTCCAGGTTTTAATCTTGTAGTAGCTCTAATTTTTTGCCCGTTTTTGAACAGTGAATCTACGAGTGCCTTGTGTTGAGCGAGTTGAGAGCAAGGACTGTGACGTATTGTGCTCTAATCTAAAAGGTGGGAGGTAGCCCGCCAATTGGCCATGTTGATTTGATTTTCAGAAAAAGAAGACAGAATATTTCACAAAACAAGGTACGTCACGGGCTATTTACGTTGTCGTATTTCGTAGTATTTATCAACTATTTAGTATTTCTCCCTTGGTAAAATTCCACGTGCTATTCTACGAATAGAGTATATCTCTCAGTATAGGATTTCACGCTGCCTTTTACGTGGTATTTCCCGTGTTATTTCAGGCCATTTTTACCTGTGATTAGCAAGTTGAATTTTCGATTGTTGACCATTTCTTTGTCACGTACATCTTGTAACGAACATCAGGTACGTTCAGTACTTTTAAAGGGTGATCTTACAGTACTATACCCGTTATCAATTGAAAAGATATGCAGTCAGTATTTTCCGTTTTTCGTAGCCTATTACCTGAAGAAATCAAACACCAAACGATGAGGACCAGAACCACCATAAAAACACACTCAAATAACAACATGTTGGTGTTTACAACAGCGCTGTCAATCCTGAAAGAAAATGATGTTAAGAATTTCCCAGCTGTTGCTCTATTGCTTCAAAAATTGATGATGCAAAAGATTGAAGAACAATCAGTGAGACGCAAGATATTGAAATGCCTTCTCAGCATCAAATTTATGGTATTAATATTTATCCCTGTAATACTTCACGTAACACTCCTCTCTTTTAAACGCCCCCTCCCTTGCCCAATCTATAACCTTAACAATTAACGAAAGTCCCTGGTCTTTATTTGAAGCTACTTTATTTTATTCAATTGGTTTATTTTACTTGATTCCATTTAATACTGCATCCTCACTTTACTATTATGACAAAGAATTGAAAAATCAGTGTGTATCATAGTTATGTGTGTAAATTGAGAGTGAATATTTAGAATATGGATGGATGAAGGATAGAAAACTGCTAACGTAACCAGGCTAAATTAACAATTTGGGGGGGGACAGAACCCCAAAACAACAAGGGGCTCCTTGTTGTTAAAGTTGACCTTGAACAATAACATACAGGGACATCTGACAAATCTCACTAAGGTAAATGCTTAGGAGAGCCAAAAATTGTTTTGAAAGGGTTAGAAATGTTAATAGTATTAAGGTTATGAAAGTTCAAGCATACATACAAGAAAAATCAAAGGAGACTTAAGGGATAGAGTGGTTTTCTCATTTTGAGATTCAATTATAATAGTTGATCCATGAATTATGATAATTATGATGATTACCGTCCTCCTAGATTGCTGTTGACACCATTGGAGAATCAGACAAGGGTGGAGGTAACTACGACTTTGAGAAACTTGACACTGTCCTTGCATTCAAGGATGAATTCATGAAAGAGCTGGTAGGTTGGCCTTACTGTGTCTGGGACAAGCATTTGTCCCCTTCTATATTTCAAAATTATTAACAACACATGAGTACCTGATGAATGTCTTTGATATCACAATTTAATTTCATAGAGACCCTGGGAGGTCAATGGATTACATCAGCATGTGGATGAAATAAAAAATAAAATCAGAACAAATATGTCCAAGCTTCGTATTCTGGCCCAGACACCTGTAGCCAAGGACACTTGCATTAATGAATTCAATGAAGCTGTAGAAGATGTCACATGGTGCACTGGAAATAGTTTTATCAAAGAGGTGAGATTTAAGATTTAAAAAAATGCAGCATCTGTTTTGTTTATTGCGCACAAATCTGCTTAATAAACAGATTCATGTGTAGCAAGTGTTAAGCCTCAAAGATATATCATCAAATCAGCCCCCATTTGCGTACCTGGGGGCTGATTTAATTTTGAGATTCTAAAAGGGCTACTATTAAATTCTTCCCTTCTCAGACAATATATCCAGGCTGAGGCAACAAAATAAGGATCTTTAATCTTTTACCCATTTGGGCTACAAAGGCCTTATTTTGCTAGGCATGGGATTTCAACTTTGATAACATAATTTCAAAATTTCCTGGCTGAAAGTCAAACCGTTAACCTCCAAGTGCAGGAGCTGTAGTATTATCCTCAGAAATGTGAAATGCCTTGACATCAGGGAGCTAACAATCCCTCCTTTGGATATTTGGGGTAATTTGAAAAGTATCCTAAAAACTTTGCAAAAACAAACTGTATGATTACCTTTGAGCACATTGTTCCAAGTATCTCTTTTCATTTTTAAGCAATTTGTTGATGACTTATTCTGGTTCTGACTAGGTTATGACTTATTTTGTAGCTACCAACAACATTCAATTCAGCGTTGACAAGCAATATCAGCGTCCCATCAAGCAGTAGTATGTCATGCATGAAAAGCCAGGAAAACTCCACACCTACACCCAACAATAAATCCACCAGCGTAAAACAGACAAGCACTACAAATGCTAGCGACAACTGCCATGTGCTATCAGAATCAAGCGGCATTGAATCAGACGCGGAATGTACAGTTTCAGAATCACCATCTAATAAGAGTGAAGAATGCCACCAAGAGGTTTCAGATTCAGCACACGTTGATGAAGATGGAGGAAATCCCATTGGAGACAGTAGCTACGGAGTGTTAAGCTCAAACCCTACAGCATCAAACTCAAGACACACTGTGTCAGAATCAAGCCATATTGAATCCAATGCTGGATGCACAGTTTCAGAATCAACATGTATTAAGAGTGAAGAATGCCACCACGAGATTTCAGAGTCACCACACATTGATGAAGATAGGGGAAATCCCACTGGAGACAGTAGCTACGGAGTATTAAGCTCAAACCATACAGCATCAAACTCAAGACACACTGCGTCAGAATCAAGCCATATTGAATCCAATGGCGGATGCATAGTTTCAGAATCAACATGTATTAAGAGTGAAGAATGCCACCAAGATATTTCAGAGTCACCACACATTGATGAAGATAGGGGAAATCCCACTGGAGACAGTAGCTATGGAGTGTTAAGTTCAAACCCTGCAGCATCAAAATCGAGATGTGCTGTGTCAGAATCAAGCCACGTGGAATCAAATGCAGGATGCATAGTTTCAGAATCAACATGTATTAAGAGTGAAGAAAGTCAACAAGAGGTTTCAGAGTCAGCACATGTTGACGAAGGCAAAGAAAATTCAACTGAAAATAGTTGCCACGAGGTATTAAGTTCAACTCGCACTGCATTAAAATCGAGACGTGGTGTGTCGGAATCAAACCGCCAGACAACAAAATCAAAACACACCAGGGGAAGAAGAGAAGCATCAAACAATACAGTGACGAGTCTGGAAGAACCAAACGACTATTCTAGTAGTCAAAATAAAAAGGCTTCTTTCAATTCGCCCAGAACCTCCAAGGTCTACAGTGGCAAAGAGGCAAGTTCTACTTTTACTAAAGATGACCATGTGGCATCTTGCGTGAAACCTCCAAAGAAGAGGAGAAAAAAACAAAGCACTTTGTTTACACCAAAACGAAAAAAACGCATAAACATGAAGTCAGTGCAACAAAAAGACAACACACCAACTCCATCCCCAAAGTGTCGTGCTTCTTCTTCCAGAAAATTTTCTTCACACATCACCATATCCTCGGACGATGAGGATAGTGAAATGGAAACTCTTCGCTACGGATTAACTTCGGACGATTTTAGCCCGATGCAGAGTTTTCTGGCCGACGAATCAGGGCCTTACGCCACAACAAACAACAACAATGATTTTATTGACCCACAAGATGAATGCGACGAGGACCAGGCGCAAATAATGAAGTACAGTACTGCAATGCTTGACAGTACCATCTCTGCCATTGAAACATCGTCATTGAGAGACTCCCCGAGCGAAGATTTTGATGTTTGGTCAATGCGCCGCGGTGCAGCTGGTCGAAGAAGTAGGGAGGATTGCAGGGAAAAATTCACGAGAAATGAAGTCTCTACTCCAGCAAGAGACATGAGTAGAGACTCCTCTAATGGACAAGTCAAAGGGCATGGTGTTTCCACTTCAACTAGGGATTGGTACGAAGGACACAGTAAAGGAAAATTGTCTAAAAATGCTATCTCCACTCCGGCAAGAGATGGTGTGCGCAAAAGAAGGAAAGATGGCGCAGGGGCAACACCATTGCGACTGACCGAATCACCAATGTCGAATTACGGCACGAATGTTCTCTCAAGCAGTACTCCATACTCCTCTCCAAAATTGTCACGAAAGGGAAAGAAACCTCAGGGATCATCTCGCGATTTGCGCCGACGAGAAAGAGACAGCCTCGAGTCCTCTCCAGCCTCGCTTCCCTCAACCCCTCCCCAACAGCAGCAACAACAACGAAGACCAAAGAAATCTCCAATGGCAACGTACATCAACAAGAATTGGAAGCACAGGGGAAAGACCATTAGATATATTCGGCGTGCAGGCAACAAGCTACTCTCCAATGAAAACAGTGGCTCCACTCCGCTCAAACAAAAACAAAGGAGTTCGCCATCTAAAGCCAGATCTCAATCGGGTTCAGATTCCGCATCAGTTTCAAAGCGAATCAAAAAATCAGCAAAAAGCCATAAATATAACACGCGAGGATCACCATCTTCCGCTATGGCGAGTAGTGGTGCATCCCGGGATGGCAAAAGTGCGCGCAATAAATCCCTAATAATCATTCATAATGAATCAGATATTAATAATGATGTAAATAATTTATCATTGTCAGGTATTACGCTTGGTAAACAAAAATTACCAAGTTCACACAGGAGAAGTTTGGTGATTAAAAACATTTCTCACGCTTGTCGTATAGAAGTCAACCTGGATGACAGTTTGCGACTTGCAATCAGTGGTAGCGATGATTCGCTGGATGAGATAGAAATTTCAGACTATTAATTAAATAACACAGCTCCTTTTTTGAATATACTTCACATTATATCTTATAGTTCAGTTCTGTTTAATTTTTAAATGTTTCATTCTTCGAGAAGCATTGTTGAAAGCAAGATAACCTTGGGTAATTTCATTTTTCATTTATCCTGTATTAGTCAAATTGTGTTAAATATAATGTATACGAAAAAATGTAGAGAGTAAGTTTGTTGTGTCCTTGGACTTCTAAACTGTCGAGAAAAGTTGTGAATATTTCTTCATGCTTCAATGAGAAGTGGCTTAAAAAAACCTTGCGGCTTCTCAGCGCAAACTGCCTTACAGTTAAAACCTGCAGATATTGCATACAGCCTATTGTTCAAACACAATAGGCAATTGTTCAAACACAATAAGCGATTGTTTCTTCTATTGTTTTGAGAAAGCATTGTGCCCCAAAAGTCATGATAAAAAAGGGTTCTAAAATGCGGGTTTTTACTGCCTAAAAAACAACTTGCAGTTTGCATGTCTGCAAACTCTTTTGCGTAACTATTGCTAAATAAATGTCCCTCTTTTGCCTGGGACTTTTGTTGCTGATTTCCGAGCAAGCAAAGATGAAGTAGGGCCACCGCCACGTGCATTTCACGTGTTACCTGGTTATGATTTGGCGACCTTTTTCATGCAGTTCCCATCCGGGTACTTTTCTTTGAATTTCTTTACGACGTCCGGGTCGACAAGTTTAACGCCGGGTAGTTGGTTACCAAGGGTGATCCTAGAAGGAGGACAACGAAAATGAATGAAACCAAACATGGAAAACCAATTCACCTAGGTTACCATAATTGCACGTCAATGCAGGATAATCGAAGCAGGGGGGGCTTACCACTTATCAAGCAGCAAGAAAGACAATGCAGCATTCAAGCTTTTCAAATTAGAAAATCGTGCCAATTAAAGCCTGCATTTGTGGAACCCAGTAATCGGCACGCAATACGTCACGTTTTACAGTTATACTATGTCAATGTCGGATTGCGCTTACCAGTTCGGTTGCACGTTGTGCTGCCTGCCGAAAAGTTCTGCAAAAGAAGATTTCTTTCCATACAAAACGCAATTCATTAAGATTTAACAAACGATTGTTAAATTTGGAACAATATATCCCAAACCCTTTCCGGCACAAAACGGAGTACAAAACTCATAATCAACCATTTCTTTGCTACACAACTGAAATTTCTGCACAAAGTGTACAGCAAAATACAGCTGTAAAAATTGTTACCTATTTTCTTTGTTCCCGGCGACAACCTTTCGATCAAACCATATATTTCATCCGGTTTATGACTTGTATCTCTAACCTGCAGAAAAGCAACGAATTTTAAAATCTAATAATCATCATGGTATATAGGTTAAAGAATGTCTGCATTTTGGCTTATTAAATAAAATATGGTTCATTGTTTATTGATGATTTTAAATAGATTGCCAAAAAAATCTGAAATAGCTGCGTTTTTTCTTGTAAAAATGTTCCCTCTACAGCAAGGCCTCGCAATTAAAAAACAGGTTTATCAGGTTGAGTCCTATTATTTACAACGATCTCCTGTTGTTTTCCCATCGTCCTTCTGAGAATTTGAGTCAGTGAAAGGTTCTTATAAGTGGTTTCTTATTTGTAGGGTCTCTTCGTCGTCATGCTTATGCCCCCAGAAATGTCGGAAAAGGTTTTCCAACATCCGTGGTAAAAGAAAAACGTGATTACCTCCGAAACAAGAACATCGCAATCCAAACCCAAGTTGCAATCTTTTGGATTGCCCTTTCTTCCTACCTACAAACAAAACATCATCACAATTACAGAATACGTAGTGATTCTACTAAGATGTGTAGCAACGAAAACTTAACAGAGATCCTTCATCTAACAATTCTATAATGTGCAAAATGGATGGGAATACTGAGCGGAATACTATTGGAAGGGAGGCTTACTTCAACGAAAGGGAGGCTATTGAAAGGGAAGATTACTTAATATGTTACACTGTGATACGTAAGTGCTAGACTATATGAAACAACTAGCTCTCAGCTCCAGGACTAAAACAGAACAGAACAGTGGATAAAAGTAGTTGGAACACTGCAACATTTGTAAAATTAGCAAAAGTCCTAAGTGTCCCGTAACGATTGTCCACTATTGCAGATGAGCAACAGATAGATAGATAGACAGATAAACTTTATTTACAGAGGACAAACCAGCAACTAATCTTCCCCTCGGTCCTCTCTACTAACTACAAAATAAGTGTCCTTTAAGTTTCTAAAAAATCTTAGTAACATTTTTCATTTTAAAGCAAAGTATAAGTATTTAAATCTGAAGGTTAAGATAGTGCTCATACAGTTTTCTCTTGAAAATTCCCAATGACGTGGACTGTCGAATGTCAAATGGAAGCTCGTTCCATATTTTACTACCAACAGAAGAGAATAGCAGTTCAAAGACGATGATCTAACTCACCAAGCAGTGCTCTTTGCCATGGTTGATCCAATGCCCAGTTCTTCCGGTTCGTATGAGCCTTTGTAGTTGGTTGGTCTTCACCCATATTAATTCATCACAGCTGTCATATCTGTTGGGAAATCCAAGTGAATCGATAATTAATGCTGTAAGGAGAAAGGATTTTAATCTATGCTAATTTAATCATTCATAAATCGTGCAATTACGGTTTACATAATGGTGCGTGCGTTATAAAAACAAGTTATCTGTGTACATATAAAGATTAGCAATAGAGTAATCATTAATAAAGTAGTTTAACAAGTAATTAATAAAAGGAAACAAATAAACAAAAGATTAACAAAAAAATATAAAATCATAAAAATTAATAAAACAAAAGGAAAGTATTAGGTTGGCAAAAATTGAACATGTAGAAGCAGAAGAAACAAGTGCAATGAAATAACGTGGTAAAAATAAGACAATATGACAATAAGTATGGATTAATAAAAGTAATTATGATAACATATACATGTGTAGAAAAATTCACAAATTATAAAAATCAATTACCCCCAAACTTCTAGACACTCTCTACCAAGTTCCATGGCCCTGTAAACAAGAAATTCTCGACATTAAATCAACACCCTCTGCACCACTTGCTTCTAACATTCTTGCAAAGCAATAGCAGCGGTAGGACAACTATGTTCTACTGCATAGCAAAAAGAGCTCCTCGGGGTATTTCGATTGCTTACCTGCCTGTAACCCAAAGAAATATAAACCCATCGTCCTGAAGTCTTCGTACAGGCAAAGTTCTCATTTCATCATCCTGCATAGTGCCGTAGGGAAGCTGCGAAGGAGAACCAAACCGTTGTTAATAATAAAAAGAAGGGAGGTAGTACAGGAGAGTTACGTTGTGCGCAATATGCGCAATTTCATGGTGGTACTGATAACAAATTTCTCAGAACATTGTTCGTGGCTCTTGCAAAGCTATAAGGTTCAAAACTGAATCACTTACCGTAAATCCTCGAATTAACCCTCACCTTCGAATAAGCCCTACCCTCGAATAAGCTCCCATCCTGATAATCATTTGCAAGGATATTGAGCCCAAGTTTCCAGACATTGAAGTTGCTTAGTGAATGTATTGCAGATAACAGCAAGTTTAAACCAATAACTTTATTGATTGGCTGCATCGTATACCTTTTATCTTGCCTAATATTGAACAATAATCAGGCTAAAATTGCGTTTTTGCAAATAAGCCCCCGGGAACTTATTCGAGGATTTACGGTATTTAATGAGCTGCTCTATCTATAGACAGAATAGATCGAAATTGAAATTGTTTGCAATATTGCAAATACCTCCATATGAATATCCCATGGTGGATCGGCCATTATGACACTAAATTTACCAAGAACGTCAAAATCCAAGTATCTTATGTCGCACTGGATCCACTAGAAGAGACAAGGATAGATCCCACTTGAAAACAGAATTAAATAACTAGAAATCTTATCGAAATGGTTCGAATGAACGCCTAGGCGCTTATTAATTGCCCCTAAAGCTTACCTGAGGTGGATAGAGGACATGCTTCTGTCTGTCAATCGCAATCTAGAATCAAGTAAAATGAATTATAAAAGATTATAAAGTTACAGTAAGAGAATGTATAGAATCGAGAAAAAGATGACACAAGATAAAAGCCACTCACCTGTTGGAGGTTTTGCTTTCCGCTGGCGTGTTGCGCTGACTTCCCTTTGCCAATGTCAGGACAGGCCGAATAGTCAACTTCGTAATGAACGTACTATGAAATCAACAGTGATGGCATAGTCAACCCTCTCTCAGCGAACACCTCAATAGAGCATAGCGTTTCTCGTATCTGCCTAACAGTGGCGTAGCCAGAGCGGGAAGATTTGGGGGGCAAACAGGCAAATTTTTTGGCAAATGAAGCCTTGTTTTTTTGTCGTATCCCCCCACAAATTTTATTGCAGATTTGCACTTTTCTCAGAGACCAACTTTCTGCGAATTGGGGGGGGGGCGGCTGCCCCCCCCTTGCCCCCCCCTCGCTACGCTACTGCTGCCTAATGGATTCACGTGTTATATTGTTCTGTACAGTGGGCAACTGACGTAAACGGACAAGAGGTTCAATTCCTGAATGCCCGCTTCCGAAAAATTTTGCAGTGTTTTAAATAATATCACGAGGTTATGGATAAGCCATTATGACAAAATTGTGATTAAAAGACTATTTGATAAACAAAACATTGAAAGACTTTGTGTATAAATTTTCGTCATCCTCCCCCTTCCTCCCAAACCGTTCGTCGTATAACATTGCATTGTTTAAAATAAATCTTCCAAGGTGTTTCTCTCGCAATTATAACAGGCAAAACAAAACTCGAGGATCTAATTTATCTCCACATTGTTTGCTAAATAGTTTCAATCCTTGTAAATTAAAACATGCACCCTTTGGCATTTAAGCATGGCGAAAGATCTCTGTTTGAAATAGCAAGAGCTAAATTCGCTTGCTTTGCACAATGCACGTAATACAAATATGGCAGCAGCTATTGCATGAACCAGGAGACAACATTGAGTTAGAAAGATTTTTCTGACAATATCTACCTTGCATGTGTCCATATGAAAACACGTGTTCAAAAAGGAGCAATCTCCCAAAGTTTCTGAAAAGGCAAATAACAAAATCAACAATATTAACACAAATAATATTAACAGTAAGCATGGGAAAAGTATTCTATCATGTAGAACTATCCATTTGAACAACAATAAGTCACCCAAGGAACACCCAAAGAAATGAGAAAGGAACGCCCAAAGAAAATTGTTTGAGCTAACGAGAGTTTGAGTTAACGGGACTCGAATGTAAAGCATATATGTGGCAAGCTAAAATCAAGGAAGGCAGATAGATGTTAGATGAATCCAGGAACTAGGCTTGAAATATGCGGGGCACATCGAAGCTCAAATGTGGCATCAAAAGTATCCGTACAAAATTAACTTGTGAAGACTGCTTACACGATGACAATGTGTGATCACGTAAAAAATGTGAAGTGAATTTACTTCAATATGATCGTGTAAACAGCCCTTAATACAAAAAAATAAAATATGATTTGCTATGCAGCATTCGCTGGGTGTTTATTTACCATCTGTGTGTTTCTGGATGATTTTCTTGAAGTGGAGCTGTCATTAAAAAATAAAAGAAATATTTCAAAAAATCCCCATGATACACCGCATTCTACTTTCGCAAATTTGGATATTAAATGGATTGTATGACCTCTCGCAGAGCTGGAAAAAATTTGAGTAAAATATTTCGGATGGAAATTAAATCATCTTTATCTTCATTACGTTTTGAACACAGAGAAACATCTTAGAAATTAAAAATACTATTACATTCTATAACATATACAGCATTACTGTGCTGTGTACACAATATTGCCGTAATGCCTCGATTAAACGGGGCGTTTATTAATTTTTTTGATATCTTAGGGGGCATCCATTCGAGGGGGGCTTTTAAAAGAGGGAGGCGTTTATTGAAAAAAAATTAAAATAGAGGGCCTTTATTCGAGGGCGCGTTTAATCGAAGCAAAACGGTATATTATAAATACACAAACCCATTACTAGTTCATACCTTGGTACATTTTTCTTTGTCAGTGTTATTGCGTCTACATTCATCTCTGGTTCCATATGGGCAGAATTCCTTGACAGATTTGCCTCCTTGCGACTTGAACTTCTCCATTAAGGATATTTCCTAGCAAAGCACAAGGATGTAACTACAGAACATTGTTGCAAAGAAAGCTTATCAAAAAGCAATTATACAGCAAAAAGTGTATAATAAAGTGAAACAAAATTTATCAAGACAAAGCTGAGTTAAAAGCAAAACATCCATCAATGGACAGTTTACGAGAAACAGAACCAGGGACGTCTTGAGGGGGTCGTGAAAGTCGCCTCCCCCCTAAAATTTGTTCACTCATCTCAAACGTTCTTTCGTTGTTAAGCTAGAATAGCAGCCGGAGGTAAATCTTGACTTTTAGTACTTCAACCAACGTTAATAACTTTTATGTACCTTTGCTGTTGGCTCGTTCAATAGTTCTATAATTTCTTCCCCGACTTTTTTATTCTATAAAAAAATACAACACTATAGTTTTAGCTTCCATAAACTCCAACAATTTAAGCTTCTAAATTTACTTCTTAACCCAAAGCCTGCATAAAAATACAAATATAACAGTTCATCAAATATGGATAACCATTTTCAAAAATGGATTTAAATAAACAAAAAATGGATTATGTATGCATTTATGTTTCGACTCAAACATCATTAATTATAAATGTTGTTGTGTTGTTAAGTATACCTCTTTCTCCTTCATTGTGGGCATTGCCAAAAGACTCTAAATTGAAAAGAAAGAAAAATCAGCAAAATACATGATACCAGAAATGAATCATATTCAATAAGTATAATCGCCATCGGCATGAAAGAGCTAACACACCAAGACCCTCAACACAAATTATTCAAGTGACATCAATTTGATTGTCACAGAGCTGAAAATAGGTGACAAAAGTCATGGGACACAAATTTTGCAAGTATCCTTCACCCCATCTTCGCCCGAACAATGTGGCGTCTAGCAACAGTCTTATACAATTTCGACAAAAAGTATTTTGCATAATGATCATAAAAGTCTGTTTGAGGGAACAACATTGTTTTAAGGAGAGTTGGGGTTGATCCATGGTTTTTTTTGCAAACAGCCTGACAACAATTATGATCCATTAATCAAGGTTATAGTATAAGACACGATTTGTTTATACTGCACTGTATTTCACCCACTCTTAAACAGCAGTTGGTGCACAATATTGATTACCTACTGGTCAAATATTTAAAGAATCGGAATGAGACTTACCTCGATTGCATTCTTGTTACTCGATGCCTTCTCCGGCCTCCTTTCCACGCCAGGTCTTTTGGAAGAAACTTCGGGCGAGCCTCGCTCTCTGAAACAACACCAATATCATGTCAACAACAACAATATTCCAGTAAATATCCTCAAAAAAACAAAGTCACTTGATGACGTCAATAAATTGAAAACCAAATTATATGACTATAATAATTACAAAGAAGTTAAACTATTTACGTTTCCTTTTTTCTTTTTCTTGTATCAGACTGGGCGTCTTTCGTCTTCAGATCTGGGAAAAAAACAAATTCAGATAAAATCTTCACGTGACAAAATTGTCAAAATATAGGACTGAAATGAAATGAATAAACTGCAATTAACTATTAATATTGACCGAGAGGTAACAATGGGACAAATTAAGTAATAAATTCACTTTTATCTTGAATATCTTCGAAGAGTGCCTCCAACTGCAAAGAACAATATCAAATATATTACATTATTAAAAATTAATTACACAATATTTGCATGAAGTGGGATTCCGATATAGCAAGCCCATTTTAACTTTTAAGTTGTTTACTAACCAGAGGATGAAATAAATTACGTAAAAATCTATTTAAACTGCTATTTCCTTTGAGTTCCTCCTCTCATATTTTACGGTCCCTTGTAACTTTATATATCAAAGATACGGGGTCAGAAAAATAGATAACATAAATAAAAACACTTGGTATGTATAATACTAAATATAATGTTGTCCATACCAACATTTCTAAATAAGATATCTTTTCATTCTAGTTTCCTTCTTAATCCAGGGTTCTTAAGGTACACGTTCGTTTCTTATAAGAAAATAACTGTGCGTAATACCCAACTTTTGGGTTTCGTACATTATTCGATAGATATATAGTACTTAGGAAAAGGCAGTACTTGCTCTTCAAAGAGTCGAGAAAATTCAGCGCTGGGTTTTTGAAGCCTGAGAAAGTTAAACAATTTAAATGCTCGAAATTTCAAGGCGAAATTGCCGTTCAATGAAAACATATTCAATGTTGTGACTGTAATATAGTATCTAGCTATCAATAATTGATGTTAGAAATGTTATTCGTAACATAAAATTGCATTTCCGTCAACGCGAACGCCCCGTAACGTAAAAATTTTGATTGATACTGTGAAAGCATAAAGAAATTTTTAATGAAATTGGGAAACCGATAAGAAAGTTTGAGTACTGATCTGCAAAAACCTTTCTAATGAAACAAACTTGTGTGAAATAGCTCAAATCGACCTAGGATCATTGATTCGTTATAGCGCAAGGCTGGGAAATCGAGATTTGATTGTTTATACAACATACACAATATTTCACGCAAAATATATTAAACAATTCGAATGATCGATGCAACATCAAGCAAAATACCTTGGCGTATTCGCAGTCGGCCACGGACAAACCAGATCTGTCCCTTTTGACACTGAAAAAAATGAGAAATGGCCAATTGGACAAGTATCTCTGTTATCGAATGACTCTGCAAAAACGGACAGTTTCAGACGCCTCGAGTTTGAAACTGTCCCTTCCATACTCACTAGCTAAGTCTCAAAAACGAGACAATGAAGAAAAGTAAGACATTTCGTGCACACAAAACATGAAATGGCAAGCAACTTGCCAAGGTTAAAACTTATTCAATATAAAAACATAGTTGATAAAAACAGCCAAACCGCACCTGATCAGTGCTTGAGCTTCAAGCTTCTCCAAAATAGTTTTTATCACTGCATCTGATGATCTCTTGCTAGTCTGTGGTAAATTTAAAAAATAAAAGTTATAAATCTAAACTGTCAAAATTCTAAGGATGCGAGAAGTTGGTATTTCTTTCTTTGCCAGTAAGCATTCTCATTAACAGGTCACCAATAACTCTGTACCCTGATAATCAAATGGTTAAACTTATCATCTTGAAATGATTCTGAATGTCTCCTTAGCATAAGCAGAAAGTAGCACAAAGCTAACTAAATTCAGCCACTACTTTTGGTTCTTGGTAGTTAAAGTCTATAAAGGACTATAAAGTCAATATTTTTATAAAATTTCACACTGATCATGGGTCACATTGACCTTTCTCTCTGGGTCATTGACCTTTCTCACTGGGTCATTGACCTTTCTCATTGGGTCATTGACCTTTCTCATTGGGTCATTGACCTTTCTCACTGGGTCATTGACCTTTCTCACTGGGTCATTGACCTTTCTCACTGGGTCATTGACCTTTCTCACTGGGTCATTGACCTTTCTCACTGGGTCATTGACCTTTCTCACTGGGTCATTGACCTTTCTCACTTCCCTAATGACGAGAGAAGTATCTCTCGAAACGTCACACCCATAAACACTCCTGTTCATGATATAAACGTCTATTCTCATCATAGCAATCACTGAAGAAACACAAGAATATTCATGATCATAATCAGTTGCTTTTAAATACAAAAGCATAAAAGGAATATTACCTTCGCCAGTGCATCCTTGATTTCATCAGTGCTAACAGGGAGATTCAGAAGTGTGTTACAGAGTAAATCAATAATCCTTCTTTCAAGATTTTTGTCTATCTCAGTTATACTTTCTGATGTTGCTTCCCTTTCTGGCAGCTTTTGAGAAGCCGTGGATGTTGTTGCTGTAGATATATCTGAAACAAGAGATTACCAATAGGATCATGGATTGGACTTATAGAATTATTAACACTTTATTTATCACAGCCTTGATATATTTATTGTTGCCTGCACAATAAATTTTTGTATGCTTTTAAATTTTAAATTTTACATGATTTAATTGTAAATATTGATTTGAGAATGAGATGAAAAAATTTTAAAAAAAATTTAAAATTTTTTATTCAATCAAATGAATCAGAATCGTATGGTGTGTGTGTGCCTGAATTAGATTGGCTTATCACAATATAAAACAGTATTAGCTTTAAATGTAAGAAATTGTATGAATAAGTAGAGAATACATTACCTTCTTGGTTGATTGGAGCTGCCGGTGAGCTTTCAGATGAGGTTGGCTTGCTGTCATTTGCTGCAACTGCTTCATCGAGAACCAAACCTTGACGCTCCTTTCTCCTTTTGAGAAGCCGCTCTTTCAGGCTTTCCTGCTTCCTTTTATGAGCTTGCAACTGATTCCAGCTATCAGAGGACATTTTGTTAAGCTTTTGGGTCAATTATGATATGCAATTTTGTCCTATTCCTCAAGAATAAATGAACTCACTCTATAAATGTATTAGGCCATGTGGCTTCTTTGGCCTAATTGAGATGACAGTCGCCGATTGATATCAACAGTTGAAAGTAGGTGGCACCTTCAAAACTCCAGCAAATGGTCGTCAATACTATTTGCTTTTTAGAATCTTTTCTTTGGCTTTAAACGTTAAAATAAACAGTAGCGAGCAAGGAAAGTTTCAAACAAAATTGATTTAAGGAAATTTAAGCTCATCTAGAGTAGTGGCGGCGCCAGCTCCAAAAAAGTGGGGGGATTTTTTACCGGGCGGGCAAGAAGTTTTTAAAAATTGTGTCTTGCTGCCGAAGCCACGCACGCAATGGCCGGAGGCCCCAGCGGGCCCAGCTGGTAAGCCCCCAGCGGGTCCAGGGCAGCGCCCTGGTACGGGTCTAGGGGGCGAAGCCCCCGGAAGCTCCCGGAAGCTCCCAGGATTTTCTCATTTTTGAGGTCTCAAAATGGCTTAGGATCCTTTGATTTCTCTTTCTGCATACATTATTAGAACAACACAAAAAACCTTTACAGAAACATAAGAAATGGGTATAGTTACGGGAGTCAATCTCAGCGGAAATTTTTTGAAACAACACCCGTTGAACGTCGGAGAATTCCCTTCCAAGATGGGAATTCATAGGAGACGCCCTAATGCTCTTTGAATTTTATGCTGATATATGATTTCAAATATGGAAGTTTTAAAAGTCAAATAGAATCGTGACCTGACCTGTAGACTTTAATTTTAAATTGTTTATTTATTTAATTGTTTGTTTATTTAATTTGACAAAACTATAACAGGCGTAGTCTATAATCACCCACGAAAAGATTCGACAAAATTCTTGGAATATCTTGATTCAACACTCAAAAAAATCTCTAAAGAAAACAAAACTGTATTTTTAACTGGTGATTTTAATATAGACCTTCTTAGAACAGACAACATGCCCATTGCGGAAAATTTAATAACATTACATTCTCTAATTTCTGTCAACCTCTGATTTTACAACCAACCAGGTGCACTGGCAGAGAAAGGCCCTCTTTAATTGATAACATTTTTTATAACTCGTTAGAAAATAATGCCACCAGTGGTAATTTAATCGCATCTGTAACTGATCATATGCCTAATTTTGTAATTATTGAAAAGAAAACTAACATGAAAAACGAACTTACATAAAAAAGCGTGATTTTAAACATTTTAATATTGAAAATTAAAAGAATGACGTCAGTTCTCTTAACTTTGATCTCTCTGATCTTTCCAGATCAAATTTAGATGAAAAGTACAACAACTTCCATGAATTAATCTTGAATAAAATAAATAAGCATGCACCATTTCGAACAATTTCTAAGAAGCAATTTAAGCAGAAACAAAAACCTTGGATAACAAAAGGTATCCTAAAATCTATATCCATTAAAAATAAATATTATAAGAAATTTCTAAAATCCAAAAACCCCCTTTGGTATGATCGATATAAACATTATAGAAATACTTTAAGTCATCTAATCAAGCGTAGTAAGGTAAGTCATTATAGAATGTATTTTGAATCTTGTAAAAATAATTCTAAACAAATTTGGAATGGAATTAATGAATTAATTAATAAACATAATAAAAATGCTACAAACGACATTTCTCTCAACATTAATGGCAAATTAGTAAATGATCAAAAAATTATTGCAAATGAATTCCATGAATATTTTACTGGAATCGCTAAAAATTTGGTAGGCAAGATTCGTAATTCAAACAAAGTTTTTAGTGATTACTTAAGAAGCCCCCTGGAAAATAGCTTTGTTTTGTCTCCTGTATTAGAGGTTGAAATATTAGACCAACTTAAAGGCTTGGACGAATCTAAAGCTCCAGACTGTTATGAAATTCCTGTTAAAATGTTGAAAATTATACAAAGCTCAATTGTTAAACCTCTAACTAAACTTATAAATACTTCTTTTAGTACTGGCTACTACCCCAAAGCATTGAAATTTGCAAAGGTAATACCGATTTTCAAAGCAAAATCTCCACGTGATGTTTGTAATTACCGTCCAATATCGCTTTTACCTTTAGTTAACAAAATCTATGAGAAACTCATGTTTTCTCGACTTATTAGCTTTCTCGAGAAAAACAAGACCTTGTATCCTCATCAATTTGGTTTTCAAAAGAAAAAGTCAACTTCCTTAGCTGTTTTTGATGTTTGCGCTAAGTTAATTGAAGCAATTGAAGCTAAGAAATTTTCTTGTTGTGTATTTCTCGACTTTGCCAAAGCATTTGATACAGTCGACCATAACATACTGTTAAAAAAACTTGAATATTATGGTATTAGAGGTGTTCCCCTAGATTGGTTCAAATCCTATTTAAATGATAGATCTCAAAGAGTTTTTGTGGGGGGCGAGCTCTCGAGTGAATTGGATATTAAATATGGCGTACCACAAGGTAGTGTTTTGGGTCCTTTACTTTTCTTGTTATACATAAATGACATCCCAGAAGCATCAAAGATTTTAAATTTTCATCTGTTTGCAGATGACACCAGTTTATTGTATTCACATGAAAGTTTGAACACTCTTGAAAGTACTCTATGTACAGAATTAAACAATATTGCTGACTGGCTTGCTGCTAATAAACTAAGCCTAAATACCAATAAATCTAACTTTTTAATCATAAAGCCTCGCCAGAAGAAAGCACCTAAGAGTATTAATGTCTCCATTAATGGTGAACAACTAAAAGAATCAGAATATGTTAAATACCTTGGAGTACTGATAGATAAAAACCTCACCTGGAAACCACATATTCAAAATGTAAACATTAAGGTTTCAAAAACCCTAGGAATTTTGGCGAAATTACGACATTTTGTACCTAAGGATACATTACTTAGCATTCATAACTCTTTTATTTCTCCACATATAAATTATGGTCTAATAAACTGGGGAGGGGCTTATTTTCAAACTTTGGACCCCTTGCGGAAAAAACTAAAACAAGCAGTGCGAATTATCCTTTTTAAAAAGAGAACAGATCACAGCAAACCTCTTTTCAAGTCATTGGGCCTTCTTACTTTCAAAACTCAAACTCAAACTAATTATAAAATTGAATGCGCAAAATTTATGTTTGAAGTTTCAAAAGGGAACGTAGACAAGTGCATTTGCGATTTTTTTCATCTTACTAGTGCAAGTCACACTATTAGAACAAGACAGGCCTCTAGTGGTAACTTTTCCCAGCCTTCCATCAGAACCAATTATAAGTCTTTTTTTATCACAAATTCTGGTGTAAAAATCTGGAAAAATATACCAATTAACATCAAATGTGCTACTTCCAAAAAAAGTATTTTCACGTCTTCTAAAACAATTTTTTCTACAACAATATACATAAAAATAAAACAAACATTTACAATACATCCCTGTTTTTTTTATCTTATTTTTATGCCTAAATTCTTTCCCTTATTTTTGCAATTAACGTTACAATTCTTTGGTTTATTTTTTATTTTTATTTTTATTTCAATTTTTTCTATTATTTTTATATTACTTTTGTTTTTGTTGAAGTAATTTTTGGTATTTTTATTCTGCTCAATATTTTCAAGCTATTATAAAAACTATTTTTCCAGCATTTTTTGGAACATATTCGTGTATATTTTACTGAGTATAACATATATTTTACACGTCACTGAGGTCATATGGCTTCGATAGCTCTTTTAGAGCTCTTTCCATATGTCCTTCAGCAATGAACCTTTTTTTTAATTGATGTAATTTGTATTAATCTATTTGTATAATTGCTAGTTAACTTTAATCATCAATCTGGAGTTAGTATTATTGTAATTAAAAAATTTGTTGAAAAATACATGAAAATGAAATGAAATGGATAAACAAATTTTGTGTTTTACATTGAAATAATTTTGCGACACAATTCACAGAACGTAGGCCTACCCCCCCCAATTTTCTCATCGGATTTGCATGAATCTCAGAGACCATCTTTCTGAAAAAGTGGGGGGGGACTAGTCCCCCCCATTCCCCCCTGGCGCCGCCATTGATCTAGAGTGCAAAGTACAAGATTGATACTTTAAATAAGACCACTTGGCAGCGGCACGCAAAGCGTGCAGGGACAAAATAACAAATATTTGTTCCATTCTAAGCTATACCTCAGTAGAATTTATTCTCAGTTCAATGAACTTTTCTTTGATATAATAAAGCATTATTTGGCCTCTTTCAAATTCAAGATTCATCAACATTGAATTTCAGCTGTTTTTCCATGAACTCAAATCAGGCCATAATTCTACAGAAATTTAAACGCCCAGAGCGATAAATAGAGAAACAACTGTACAACGAAATATTCCACAAAATTAAAACTTAACAATGGTGCATGTTGTATTGTAAGGTTTACTCTACTTCACTTATTTTCGCCAAAAACTATGATAAAATCAGAATAGTAAGTGAGAACTATATAAAGTCGTTGTGTAACAAAAATAAAATGAAACAAAAAGACTAGAAAAAAGCACGTAAATTAGAGATATGAATATTAGCAATTAATTGTTAAAATTGTAGGCTGACTTCTGCAATATTACTACATTTATACAATAATAATAAAGGTGCATGGAAATACAACCAAATTATTAATAGTTCTTTGGTGTAAACTGAGACAAATTAAAATGTTCAATTAGATCAGACCGATGAGCACAGGGGAACATTAGTATTCAAACGTTGATAATATTTTCAAAATACGATTATTGCAAATTAGTGGAGACAATTGATGCCTCGCACCGGATAAAGGTATGCGGTGGAGCAACGACAGGGAGTGTGTAATGTGAAAGTTGGAATGCCAGCACTCCAACCTTCTTCACACTGGCTGAGAAAGACATTGTGCCTGTTAATTATCATTTTAGCCAATCGATGGCTCCAGCTCCATATAAGATAGATGATCGTTGAATAATTTGGAATTTTTGCGAGACAAATTGAAGAGATACCTGTGGTCCGCTTTTAACTTAGAAGTGACGTAATCGTTTTTGAACTTCAATTTTGATGAAAATTCAATTTTTATTTCCTCTGTGCTCTGTCGTGAATGATGCCAGAAATAATGTACCGAAATGAAACTCTACAGCTAAATACCTTTAATTCTCATTCTAATCAATAAAGCCATTAAATAATGAAATAATGAAGTCGTTTCATTTCAAAATGATAATGTATGTGATTTGGCCCTTCACCGTCAAAACATACGTGTAAGGCTATACTGCTCTTGATACAACGGTACACCCGATCCGACACGACACAGCACGACACGGCGTGACACGGAACAACACGACAGCTAAACCCAGCATCTGACGGTCCAATTATAAGATGGTGCAATGGCAGTACAAGATACAGCGGATATCAAACGCAATCCAACAAAGCACGCCCGATAGTTTGCATTGATGCGCGCGCAGATATGACCTTGTCTCTAAATTCGTGTAAATCGCAAATTCATGGCGAATTGCAGTGTCTCTCCCACCTATTCCAGATATGCTCTGATTGCATTAAAAACTCGCTACACAAATTCACTAGGTACAGTCATTGCTACACGTAGTCGATTCAGCTATTACCTTGATAATGTCTGTTTGCGTCGGCGGAGAGGGTTCTGCGTCTCACGACCGTTCTCTTGCGCTGCAATTCGTCGAGGAACGAGCCAGGATTGGCCGCCGGCAAATCGTCATCTGGCGAATGGTTGCTCGTGGACAGAGCACGGCGATGTTGTTGTTGCTGCTGATTAATAGCATGAGTGTAAGCAGACGACTGCAATTGATTACTTTGATAGCGTTGAAATTGTTGCTGTTGGGTATAGACGGTCTGCTGTTGTTGAGAAAACTGTTGGTCATAATGTTGTTGTGATCGTTGGTATTGAGACTGCTGATACTGATACTGAGGCTGGCCATTCTCATAGTGCTGTTGCTGTTGATCGTGATTGTGCTGCGCAGCAATGCCGTGCTGCGGTGGCGTATACTGCGGGCGCGAGTTTTGTTGCTGTTGTGCGAGCATCTGTTGCAATTGCTGTGTCGTCTGATACTTCGCTTGCTGTTGTTGTTGTTGTTGTAATTCCTGTTGGTACGACTTGTGTGGTTGCATGGGCGATGGGGGTTGGGGGAAGTCGACGGGAGAACCAGGCGAAGCAGGTTGCTGTGGTTGTACATTTGGAACTGCGTATTCATTACCAGAGCCCTGGCGATGCTTTCCGTTGTTATCAGCATAAGTGAACCGCGATTCACCACCCGCAACGCTGCTTGTAACGTATGCGCTTCTGTCAGTTGGCACGCCTTGCGTGGCCGCGTGGCTTGAATAAACAGCATTATTCGATGCATAAACCCCATTGCCATTACCCATATCAGATTGCTGATGCAACTGTTGCTGTTGTTGTTGATTAGGCCTTGACGAACCGTACAGATTGGGTGGTGAGGAGACTTTTCTCGCCGGGACAGGGTTTGGGCGTTGGCTTTTCACAGGCGACCCAGTGGGGCTGAGTTTCGCCCTGAGCTGTGCGGGCGATTGGTTTGCCAACATCTGAAACGCCGTTGGCCTTGCACCTGGTGTGGTGTTCTTCGCGTAAACAGTGTTGGATGGTCGTCTTGGCATTGTCATCCGATACTCTGACATTGTCGGCATTGCGTCACCGTCCGTCAGACTGTTTGAGCGTCGGTAATTTGGCGCGCCTGAGCTGCGGGTTCCACGCAGACTCGATGTCGCATCAGTGTTCCTCTTGAACTGTTGTTGTTGCAGCAAGTTCTGCTGTTGAAGGGACACGGGGGTGTTCTGCATCTGTGACATCTGTATGTACATCTCTTCGTTGACCTCGTAGTCAAGATAACCGTCTGTCGTGGCCTCGTACTGGCCGTCGCTGTGGTAACCGCTGGGCTTGCTGTTGTCCTGGGTTTGCTGGATGACGCGGCCTTGCGAGTTGAGTGAGCAGTACGAACCAATGCCAGAAGAGTCGGATGTCTCGAGACTTGACCAGGATGTTCTTGTTGCTTGCATGGGCTGATGTGGGTTTTGCATGCCGTTTGATCCTAAGGAAAGGTACAAGGGAAGATCAGATACCAGAGAAGGGACAATAATTCAGCAGAGATACACATGCAACACGTTATCATGTGGAGTGAGGTGGTCAAGGAGAGTAAGTTGAAGGTGAAAAGAAATGAAAAAAAGAAAATAAAAACATAAAACAAAAATATAAAATGAAAATATAGTTTCCAGTGTCCTAATTAGGACAATCTTGGGTGTCACGGAAATGTTCGAATTTTAGAGGTTTTTTAAAAATTGGTTGCTAAGTAACTCTTGAAGGACCATAGAATTTCGTCGAAAATTCGAATCACGCAATTTCGAATGAAACAATATTGACTGTAAATATTAACAAGATGAGGGTAAATGCGCGGAAGCAAATGAAAAAGATCAAATACAATGGCAAATCAAACCAAACCGTAAAATAGAAGCATTATAGTAAAGTAAAGAATCAAAATATACGTTGGACTAAAGTCACATGCAGAGACAATGGCCCACTTAAGCTGAAGCTAAAAGCTAAGCTAATATCAAAGTGATGTGACAAAAACGGTGATGAAATAAAAAAAGAACAAAAGAACAATCCTTAGCAAAGCATGAAGCACTGTTTACACTACATGAACTGACCAGAGTTGGTTTCAGCCAAGTTACATGTGGCATGTGGTGTAAGCGCTGACATGGCGCAAAACCATGTCAGCGCTGACATGGGGCAAAACTGACATGGTCAACAGTAAAACGCCATAAAAACTCTGTGGCGTTTGATGCCTTGTTAACCCGGGTTCTGCCCAGATTCACGTTTTGCCTTGTTATACCCGAGTGCGCATGCCCTTGGCAGAAGTGAACCCTTGTTCGCCCTAGATTACCGTTTATAGCTACTACATTTTCGCAACATAAGTGGGGACGAGCGCGGGTTAATGTATGTAGTATAAACAGAGCTCTATACCGAATCAATACAACAAATAAATTGCGAGAGAGAAACACGCTTACCTGACACCATTGCTTTGGCATCATGCTGCGTGTAGTAAGCAACTTGTTCGTGGAAATTCTCATCGTAAGCTGTTGTCCCTTGTTCCCCTGTTCCAGCCGCATCCGTTGGGTGCATGTGGTCAGCGGACGTTGTGCTCAATGACGACATCGATGAGAAATTCGACACATTTCCGGACGAAGAATGGAACGAACCACGTGACTCGGTGTCGTACGCTGTCGTTTCGGCATTGCTGAGACTTCTCGTCGGCGACTTCGTCGGTGATTTCGTCAGGGTTGGTATTCCGATTGGCTTCGGTGCGGGACCCCCGGAGCCTTTCTTTCGAAGTGTGCTGTAGCCAGAGGAAGAACCGCCTGAGACGGTATGACTGCGCTGGAGTGATCCAGTGCCTTTTGGGATGCTGGTGAAAGCTCTTTGTCGTGCGCTTTCCAATGTGGGACTGGGTGGTGGGCTCTGAAATGACAAAGATATGATTGAAAGCGATACTCTGGCAAAACGGCACAATGCACTCAACAGCAATGACAACACCATTGTCTTCAACAACAACAACAACATCATTGTATTCAACAGCAACAACAACATCATTGTGTTAAACAGCAACATCAATGTTCTCAACAGCAATAAGAGCAACAATGTTCTTGGCAAGGCAATGAAAAGAAGGATATATCTCGGTATAGCTAGCATAGCCGAGTAGCAACAGGGAACACTGGTGTGCTCGTTACTGTTTGGAAAACTCTGGCACCTTTACCAGTAACAAGAAAAATAACAACAATCAAAACCTTAACGCAGCAGAGCAAAGCAGAAAAAAGCAAATAATATCAGAATGTACAAAGAAAACAATGTAAAAAAGACGAGAATGGGAACATGGATGTAAAGAAAGCAATTAAAAAACAAGAATAAAACCATCAAAGCTTACAGATGATTCTGATTTGGGCAATGCAATTTGCTCCGGTGCTTTGTAATTTTTAATTGCATCTTCTGCCATGAGTGGCAACGTGGCTGGATTCTTGCATTCCTTGATAGCATCGTCGAGGACGGTTTGCAAGATCTCAACCTCACTCACCAACGACAACTCTTGCTCGACGACAGGTCGATAACAATTGAAGAAGAAGACGACACGCGCTCTCTCCTCCAGCATTAGTCGGCGCAGGTACTGTCGCTCCTGGTCTTCTAGTGCAGCGACGTTGATGTTGGCAAGCTGCGATTGGAAAAAACACGTTAATCACAACAAATAAAAATGCAGTCATTAATCGCAAATCTACGGTCGCAAACGATGAAACGCTCATTATAAGATACAACGGAGCAGTAATCGAAACATCACTGTGGCAATCAGCAATCATTGTGGCAATCAGTTATTCTAGCAATCAGCAATCAATATTTATTTGTTAACGCAGGCTGGGGGTTCTGGTAGCTATACAGCTGATGTGGGCCTGCGGCTTGTGCCCCAGAATGACATCCCAGAACGAATACCCTGGGTACTCATTCAAGGATACGAAACCCAGCGCCTTAACCACTAGTAGCATGGTGTAGCCTCGATCTTTGCAAAAGAATCTGGTCGAAACAGAGGCTAGGCCAAAACAATAAACGCGGTGACTTATGCATTTATTGAAAAGCCACAACATTGCATGAATAAAATCTTACGAGATCAACCCATTAATTAACGTAATTAATCACGCGGCCTAATTCATTCTAAAAAACTCACTCGACCATTCGTGGTGTGAACACAATTGACATTGAAAGCACGAGTTGCGGGGTGCTCAATCACGCTCAACAACACGATTTGTGGATTACGATAACAAGCTCAATGGCTGCTGATATTTTGATTAGAAACGTGCAGTCATCCTGAAAACGCGTCTTTGTTTATTGTCCTTCCTAAAACACGCCACAGTGAAACACTGAGTGTTTGTTCTCGGACATGATCTAATATACCTGTGATGTTTGCTGATCAAGAAAAGATAACGTTTCACCCCTCATTGCGTGAAATATCGGCAATGTCAATAGTGCTCTTGTCAAGCAATAAAGCGATTCACTTCAGGCCAAACACAGGAACCGTTGCATTGCACGCAGGTAAATTTCATAGGACGCAGAATTAGAAAGTTGTTTAAACTATCCCAGCTGAAAGAGACCCAAATCAAGGGAAATATTGTTGACGAGATGAAGTGCACATGTCTAGTAACCCACAGGGCTCCGATGAGGGTTACTAGACATGCGCACTTCAATTTTTACAACCAAATATCGAACTGCGCATGGGCGTATAACACATCCCAGGAGCGTAAATAATGCAATAAAAGATTCAAGTCAAATGCTTATTTGTCAATGTTCGACTGTAGAGGGAAGCTCGTAGCTACTTCCGACGCACATAGTACTGTATTCATGTTTCTTGGCGATATCATAATGCCCTCTGATAATAGTAAATTCTGGTGTATTTATACTGCTGCATTTAAAGCGACAACGAAAATGAATTTGAAGCACAACATACCTTCAATGCATCTCTGTATTGTTCATAATACTCAGCTCGACCTGTGGAGAGATTATCTGCATAGTATGTTACTCAAATTGTGCACTGTACACAAAACTAACGCGGGGCAATACAAAACAACAAACAACAAACGACAAACAACAAACAAACAAACAACAACAAGCCACAATAAGCAACCACAGATATAAGATCTACCACGCCAACGTCATGATACAAGGGCTGTGTTGTATGTACACTGATAAAACTCTGTTTTGAAATCACTTGACAATATATTAGAAAAGCAGTGTACGTAAGCAATAACAGACTGTACTATAGACTATATAGCGATGAACAAGACAATGCATACGAGACCTGTGGATGTGCATACTAGCTACAACACAATATATGCATCTTAGCTATGGGGAGAAGGTTAACATACTTGGATGCAGTCAAAATATAGATCTCCTATCCAAGAAATCCAAGAAGCTATCCTCAAGCTGTACACGTACACCCATTATATTTTATAAAAAACCAACATCGACGATGAGTTTATTCACAGTGAAATATCAGAAAACTCCAGTTTCTTAGAACTTTTCTATAATTTCCCCAAAATATCACCCAAACGAAACAATGAATCAAACGAAATTACTTCATCTATTCTATCAGTTTCAACAAATGAAACTGTTCCGTTTTCTTTTTACAAGGGCATCATATGAACATATGATAGTGACGTAAGTTTGGTAAGTTTTATGCGACCCAGCCAAAATGTTCAATGAAACAATGTGAATTATGAACATATGAAGCTTTTTCTGACTTTTCAATACTGACTTCTTTTTGACGGCTTCTTATAAAGAAAATAGGTGTACTCAGCCTCTCGGGTTAATAGTAAAACCTGAGAAGCTTATTGCCAAAGGCACATGCATGAGCCCCTACTAACTGACTGAATTACATCCTTTGTTCCAATTACTGGTATTAGCATAAGTATAATCGAAGAAAGAATGGGAGGTATTATGACATGCACGATGAGCTCAATCAATGCCTATTGTCATCTGTAATAGATACTGAGATCAATACAGTTAAAGCTACCGAAATATTCTCTCACGTGATGCCTGGACAAATCTGATATTTCGCCTCAAAGGGATCAGTGTGGAATTAAAACATAAGCTCAAACGTAAACTTGAAGCATCGGATGAGTTGAATGAAAAAGTAAATCTGCTCACCAAAGATAATCTGCAGGTATTATTAATCACCGTTGTTGAGTCACGTTTATAAACGACGGCACAAGGGTGATGCTATGGACGACGGAATATGGACCCCAAGGATGAGAAACTGGGAATCTCAAATGCGGAAAGGGAGGGTATCCGGTAAAAGCAAAATCCAGAGGATTTACATCAAGATTAACTGGGCAATCAATTTAATCAGGATAATGGATGGAATATAATGGGCCTTAGTCACGTTCAAGGATTTTATCAGGAATAAAGCCACCACGCGATTCAAAATGCCAAACATCTGATATAAAAGTTGGTGAATGAGACAGGCCTGATAAACTCTAATGCGAGGGTATGGAATATCGATAAAACAAACACACGTATTCTACTTCCCCCTATCTTTAAAACCGGCTTCCAAGTATGATAAAATAAACATCTGCTCCTCTTAATTGCTTCGTAGTACAATTCAGAATTGTTGAAACCTTTAATAGCCAAGTAATTATTGGATGGACTTTGGGGTTACTGAATTATGCAGGGGTTCCTTTTCACATTTTGTCAGTAAAGTAAGATGGTGAACGCAATCAAAACAATGGTCTATCATGTCATGAACAGGACAAACTTTGCCAGATGATGAGAAAAGCATCTCTCGACACGTCGCCCATAGAAACACTTCTGTTCACGACACGAGATACCATTCTTTTGATAACGTTCATTTGATCACTGTCAAAAGACAAGCAAAGGAAAGAAAGAGCTCTTCGTCTATTCAGTTTGGATCATTAATTCAGTTACATCGATGTAAATAAACAGGAAACTCATTTTGAATTCTTCTGTTATACTGACTAGCACTATTATACGATCACAGTTGGGAAGCATCAATGACAAATGGAAAGAAAAAAAGTGCAACTTACCTTTCTTGACAACTTTCTTCTTCAATTTCAAAACCTCCGACGCAGACTTTTTTGCTTCGCTTTTCGCCTTTTTGAAATCTGAACAAACAAAACATGAATGCACAATTAGGGCCTTTCCGATTCCGGATATTACCCCGAAATTTCATTGTGGATGGATGCATAGATCATGAGAAAAATTCATGGTATCGCATCATGTCAAGCATCTCGTGACAATGTGCAGACGTAAAAGAGGGGAGGAAGTAAAAACCCTGTATAGAAAACACTTGCTCTCCGAAATTGAACAGCTCATTGTCAGGCGAAGCTTTGATAAAACGCACTGGGTATTTCACAGAGTAACACTGAACATTTGTTCAGTACAAATGTTCAGTGTTATTTGTTGAGTACAAATGTTCAGAGCACTTGATCACCGTGTTCAAAAATGTTCAGTGTTGTTCACAGCGTTTGACCAATCATCACTCTGCTGTGAATGAGCACTGACACTGTTTCTCACGATTACCAGCCTTGTTGAATGAAATTTTCTCCACGTTTGACCAGTACTCTGCTAAACAACAAGGCACATTGCTGAACAAATGCTCAGTGGTGTTCAGTGGATTGTTCAGTGCGCTTGACCAAGGCTCGAGACTTCCACGGTCAATTTATAAACAGGCGAATGTCTTTCGTATAAAGGCAGCTGACACTATATTACAATCAACCACAACACAGGGCACACATCCACTCAACAGATAAGAACACGCGCCCCATACCAACTGGTGGCTATCCATTATACAGAGGTGCATTGTTGTATAATGGACAGCCACGCTTCACGCTAAACATCGTCCACGCTTCTTTCCGTTATCTTTTCCTCTCACATCAATCATCTCCGTGATAAGGCAAATCAGCTATGTAAACACTGCAATGACACGTCTATTTGTGTCTCGCATTGAAAATCCATGGTCTAAGTTTGCACGTTTGCATGCACCTGCGCGGTTAGACTGACTTCCTTCCAACATAAGCATAAAACCATAAGAGAATGGTGATAAAGCATGCATAATTTAATTTAATAGACACCCGGGGCGTTTATTAATTTTTTGATATTTTAGGGGGGCTTCTATTCGAGGGGGGGGGGGCGTTTAAACAAAGCATTACAGTACCTTTTGAATGGTCTTTTTCCAACTGACTCGCAGTTTTCTTCCATTCTTCCAGTTTCTCTTGCAAAGGCCCGAAGAAGCTATCCGTGATTATCCTGAAAGCAAACAGCAACAACAACACTTTAAATATATACATTACATACTGATCAAAGAATCTATTATTCCTAACAAAAAATCGTCTGTAAACGCCTGCTACAACAAACACCCTATTAATACCGGCCCCCGGCCAATTGCTTGGCATAGGTTAATAGAAAATCCGCATGGAACTATAATAGATGCCGTTTTCATTGACGCTCCCGGCCTAACACAATTTAATATGCGTGGCAGGTATACCCGCATAAAGCTAGGATTGATGTGCACAACAATATTTAGCTACCACGATCAAACTGCGCATATCTGCTGACACCATTCTGCGATTAATCTGTGATGGATTCTTATATGCGGCTTTTTACTGTAGATTTTAATTTATTTCCCCAACAAGATATACGAAGCAGATGATTATCAGCGAACGCAATCAGTAATGTCCGTCTCATAGAATTAGCCATAGAATTAGCAGCTTCGTTGAAACGTGCTAATCCTGTAGCCAAGCTTCTGGTTAATTAATCACACGTGTTCAGATAATCTCAAAGAAACCAGTGATTGAGGTCGTTCGGCGTTGGTTTACGATTCGTAATGAAATACTCCGAAAACATTAACTGGATTACGAATAAAACACCAAGCATGGTCATCTGCCGATTTGTAAACACGGGTGTGATAAGTCAGAACGAAACACCACCTGCTGCATGTTATTGTATGGCAGCATCAATGGAACAACCCTCTGCTAATGATGATAATCAAATCATCATATCGAATATGAATGATATGTTTACGCTTTGTACGCTAAAAAGGCTGGGACTTGGCGATATGACCATACGCAGAAAAACACATATGCACATATCTTAGGAATAAAACCGAAGCAAATTCATCCTTCAAAAAAGTTCCCACAAGCAAACAACAATGTGTCTAGCAAATAAATTGTGTGCTGTGTAGGTCATAAGAAATTGCCTTCTTTCGTCTAAGATATAAACGTTTTTGTTTGACAACGGCCAACATATAAATCCTCTGACTTGGTTATTCAGGTCTTCCTATAATGAAATCGTTATCGATGCACCTGCTTCAATGTTTCAGTCAAAACAGCAGTTGAATCTTTGTAAAAACGTAAAAAGATAAGAACGCCTGGGCGAAATCGAGGCGCAAGTCCCAGCCTCCATTCGAATACACCGTGCGTGCAAGTACGGCAAGCCTCAATTCTAAAATGTCAAATTGTTCTTCTCCTTGCGTCAAATCGAGCAAAGCAACGCAAAGCAGATTCGTGCTAACCTGTGGCGTTTAAAATATAGCAAAGGCCATTGTACAACGTGTGCACGTATTACGTGTTGATAGCTTTAAACACACAAGAAAAACCCGCGAATAAGAGCCTGCATGCATCCTGCATATTGTCCAAATACAATAGACTATTGTCCAAATACAATAGACTATTGTTCAAATACAATATGCTATTGTCTCTTCTATTGTCTTCGGTAGACGTATCAGTCTGGTTGGTCTTAGCCCACTGGTTCTTATATACGGCAATTAACAGCATACATAGTCACTTACCCAATATAGGTCTTTAGCTTATTCTCAATGGTTCGATGCCTCATAACGAGCTTGGTAAAGAGCACACCAATGTCTTTTGTCGAACCTGAAAATGAGAAGAATTAGAATTAGAAGAATGCCACGTCGATAAGATCCCGTGTTTAAAACACAGTTAAACAACACTGAAATCGTTAACCGGTTATCATCAAACGGGAGAATTCAGATGGACGGTCATAACGAAGTTTTGACCGCCGTTTTGACCGCTGCGGTCCATGGTGCCTGTCTGGAATATTCCGGTTTTATGCAAGACGATTATAATGCTTAAAATGCATGAGAAACCATGCATGAAACAAATATCGATCTGCAAAGAGAGGTGTTAAGCAGCGTTGAAATACAATGCGTTGTGATGTAACACTGTGGTATTGATACCCAATCGATGCAACTGGCCTTGCTCAATCGGGAAAAAACTTGACCCTTTAACCATTAATAATGCTTAGCAGCATGAGCGTCCAGCAATAGCAAACAATGTAACGGTTCTACACTTTACATCTTCAGAAGATGTGATCTATGCGATCTATGTGATCTAAGATAAATTCTGCGCGAGCTTTCTCCATCACGTCAATCGTTACAATCTATGCTGGCACCAATGTAAGGAGTTCTAAGTTCTGGAAGCACAGAGTTAGAAATGGTAACGCTCCACGGGCATTGTTATCTTGCAATTACATGCACTCAAATGTATGCCCTTCATACATGTAATGAATATATCCACTGTGGCACAAAAGCCGCTAGAAGAGATAACTACTACCAGATTGGTCCTGAGATCTTCCTAACCCAAACAATCGTCAAACACAGGGAAACACGCAACAGATAGCAGATCAAGGCAGACATGCAATACATTAAACACCCGGGCATGAAACCTATGAGTTCTGCATCCAGCCTATTGTTCAAATACAATAGCCTATTGTCTCTTCTATTGTTTTGAGCAGGGATTTCAGCCTGGAAGGTTCTTAATTCACTGGTTCTCATATACGGGTGTTTTGTGGACATCACTGAGCATTGCAAGCGAGTCCGAGATTCGTTGAATGGGGGAAAATGCGGTATACCACTGTTGATAACTGGGCTAAGCTTGCTGCCCGAGACTGATAAAGGCCGGCACGACCATAATCCATTTGAGTAAACATGTGTTTATCTGCAGATTATATCACTGCTTTCGGCGATTTGAGGAGATTGTCTTGGGGGTACGCATTTTATGGCTACGGGGTTCGGTGCAGCATGGAACAGGGAAATGGGAATGTATTGCTGAAGCATGGTAACTGTGGAATAGGGTGCCAGAATAATGGTTGAACGACCAGGGTGGTTTCATGAAAATCCACGTTTAAGAATGAAATTATTTTCACATTTAAAATTCGATGGTCGGTTATCAAGGGAACGGGGCATTTTCGAGTGCTGAGAGCTTGAGCCCATGAGACATGAAAGCGAAACCTGCATGTGGCAAATCAAAATAAGATAACACGAATGAATATTCGATAAATTGCAAAATTCGACTTTAAAAGATATAACCAAGTCATTCAGATTCATCGAAGTACTGGCAAAGAAATACATTTATTCAGTTGGGCCGCATTCCATTCCATAATCGAAATAGTTCATTCCACGATTCCAAGGTCCATGCTTTACTAATAACCCGTGGAGGAATATGTCGCGTGAACAGTGGAAGAAACCACAGCTTGCGAATGCCTGAACAGGTGGACAATACGAGACACAATGGCCAATCACTGCATCAAACCAACATCAAAACGAAATTGTTAAAATAACAATCCACAGTAAAACTTGTATCACTAATTAAGTAATAGGTACAAGAAAAACTACTCTGTAATTAGAAATGCACGGGTAAACATCTATCAGCCATATTTTAATTACTCTGCAATCAACATTGCTTCATATCTCTACTCAATTGAAAGTAATTGCTGAAAGTGAATTGCAGCTTCTACTTTTTCCCTCCCACCTCTATCTACCTGCCTATGAATAGACTCTGACGTTACCAGCTAAACAGGTACCGGGTCGTGTGTTATCGCAGTCCACCTTAATAGTTGCTTTGTTCTCAACCGATTCACTGCACAGCGCTAAACAAACCACATTGACTGAGCAATGACTTGCTCAAACAGCAAGCAACAAACAGCTTCATGCAAACACCTGGCCTATGGCGTCATGCGTCGCAAACAAATACCCGCATTGCATTTGTATTGGAATAGTCACATATGAATCATCGTCTCGACGAGCAGCGGTCTGCTGTTCTCGAGCATGCGCTTCGCGTTGGTTCGCTGACGCTATTTGTACATGGTTATTTATTTATTTATAACAACAATTGTCTCTTTGAATGCACGTCGCTATGTTCATAAATACGTAATCAAAACGGCAATGCTAAGTCTCGTGCTTTACATCAAAATATACAAACGATAACGATTATTGAAAGAATTCTCCAAATATTGATTGCCAAGGAGATATGCTCCTATAGGTCGTACATGCACTGATTTATACTAAAGTTCAATATTAACCCTGCTCTGTAATTTTTCTTAGCTCTTTGTTGACTGCAGTCCCGGGTCGTTTGATCATGCTTTATTGTTAATTACGCGTTTGCATTTGCTTATAAAATATAGAAATATCCTCATACAGTGAGTCAACGCAACCCATTCCATGTTACATTCAATCCTATTCCGATTCCAATATGGAGTGACGTAAAAGACAGCTTTCTCACGGTAGAAAATCAGAGACCATGGTGGAACAGTGTGACTTGGAATGAGAACAACTATTCCATTCAACGAAATATACAATTCTCCGACCGGGTTTCAATGACTTTTGACTCATTACAATAACAAGACCTCTACGCAGGACATGCAAAATCACACAAGGCTGGCTGCAGGGCCTCAGACAACAGGTTTCCGAAACCCAACCGCTGTAAAGTAGTTTGCTGTCTCAAGCAATGCAATGTTCAATGAATGTAAAAGTTGAGAGATTATGCTAGGGTCCATGAAGCCAATGCAAAAATGAAAGTCGCACTTTTATACATAGATCACCAAACACAAACAGATAGTACCAAATCGCTTAAATCTTGATAATAAATTCTAGCTTTTTAAACAACGGTCGAAATCTTATTCCCCCGTCAAAGGGTTAAAATTTTACATTGTAACCATTTGAAATTTCTTGCACTCTTTTCGCAAGATTTTAATGCCAAAAGTTTATCTTAGCTTTTCGTGAATTTTGGAACCATAACAAAGGAGCAAAATTTTATTAATGCCAAGGTATGATGGTTGCCAAATTATGTATTTGTACAAATCTAAACAGCGTAAGTTCTAGTCCCCCTTACAATCAAAGGGTTTTCAAGATTTCTCAAACATTTATTGTCTTTTTGCGGAGACGTCTTTAAAAAGATTCAAAGTATTTGTTGTATTATCTTTTCTTCACTAATTAAACAAACTTTTGGGCAACTTTCCAATGTGGAGACATTACAACGCTGGTTAATAAGGCAGATAACAAGATGATGGTGATTTTTTTTAACTAAAACACCGATACAAAACAAAATTAAAGTCGCGCTTAAAAACAATAATGATCTTGTCTGGTAATAAATATCTCCCGGAGGCAAGAAAATGCATACTTTAATCGGATAAACTTTCGCGAGATAAATTTTCGCGAATTTCACGAATTTTGGCCATTTTCGCGAAAGTTTGACGAAATGAAAAAAGTTCTGGGGAATACAATAAAAAAATTGTTCTGAGAAAACTTGGTAGATTACATAGAGTCGAGATGACTCTAGTGTCAGTTTAGAATAATTTTCAATTGAAAATAAGGTCCAAGTTCATGACTGAAATATGAAACAATGCAAAGCCACACAACATGAAAATAGAGTGGCTTTGCATTGGAGTGGAAAGAATTCGAAAAGTGACCGCGTTGAATATCAGAGTATCAAAGCCCTTGCCCTCTCAAAGATATTTCTTCCTCGCATGACGCAAGTTGAACTCTTCATTGCTATACATGCCACGCGATTAGGCTATTTCCTGTGCACTAATTAACCGAGGTATTACTTATCACTTTGCTGCGACACAACACAGTGGTAAACTGCACGCATAAAAGCACCGAAATTTTCTTCTCTCATGACGCCATCAAGTGCTTGAAAATTACACGTGGCTGATAATATTGTTATTAAAAAATTTAATTATTGACCGAACTCAGCGAAAAGGAATTTAATTTGAATGAATTTCGTCAAATAAAAGTCTTCACTGTTTTATTTGTCTCGTTCCTTCATTCAAACATAGCTCCTCCAAAATTCCTAACATAGTTATAAAAAAAAATTAATTTTGACATTCATATGTATTTTGGTTTAGATTGTTGTGTGATCTCTTTTAAATTTGGTTTCTCTTCACAAAATCACATTTCATTTTTTTCTTTAATAAAATATAACCAGTTTCGTTTTAGCTTTTGATAACAGCTTGTAAAATTAATCAATTTCTTTCTTCATTTGCATTCTATATATTGTCTCATCTATGCCCATCACAATTTTTCTAAACTATCCTGATATTTAAACCACAAGACAAAGTCTAAACTTGAACTATATTGTCTAACAAAGTGAGAAGTGCAGAGAATTTCTAAGGATCTCCAATGGCTGGGAAGGCTAGGAACGACCAAATGATCACTTGAAGTGCTCAACACAGATAAGCCAATACAACCAGAGAATGCAAAACAAAGATTTAGAACTCTACTATATTGCTAAACGTTAATATATTTGTATATATGTATGAGACAGATTGTAGCTGTTGGGTTTAAAAGACAATAGGATGAGAAAAATATCAAGCTATCTCAGAAAAAATATGCTATAGATCAGTTTTAGTAGAAATAGGTCTTAAAAATAGTGGTGGGTGAGGAGACAGTGGAACAGTCAACACAGAAGATAGGATAGATCATGAAAATAATTTATTCAGAATTTTGTGGCAATTCTATTAATAGAATAAAGGAAATTCATTCACTGTGTCTGTAGGCTGCATGGCTAACTCAAAAGCATTATGCAGGGGTCATAAAACAGAATTAATGACTTAAATACTGGAATTAAATAAGGCAATGTGGAAATTTGGGTTAGAGCTACATCTAATTATGGAACATTAATAGCCTGACAGAATATGCTTTTGTGGATATAGGAATTTAATAACAGGATTAGAGGAATTTTGAAAACATGTTTTTGTGTTAGGAATAGGTATAATCAAAAAAATAAAGATTGTCTTCAAAGTTTCAAATGTTTTATTAGCGTTTCTGCTGAAAACATCTGGGCCTGAGAGAGATATTTATGAGATAGAAAAAGTGCTTGGTAGAAATGGAAAAGATTATGGTGCTTTACATAAGGATTGTCACAAAAAAATATGATTTTGTTCGAAAACAAAGAATTTATCCTGGCTATATAAAAGATTTACTAAGTTGGATTCGGATTTGCATGCAAAATGCTTTTGTTGCGGTGAAAATGATAAGGAGACAATGAAATTATACCTGAGCTTTGGGTTGAGATTAAAAACACCTTTCTAAAAATAAGCTAAAATTTATAAAGCACACAAGAGTAGAAATATAATAAAAAAAATTTACCTTTTGATGAAGTAGTGGCATCTGCTAATTTTTGAAAAGAATCCAGAAATGAATCCGCAGTCGACGCGGTGGTTCTGTGATAATAAAATAATAAAAATAAGTTATAAGTTTGCATTGAGCTCAATATGTTGTGTTCCAGATGGCAATCTCCGAAAAAATTCCAATATAATGCCCTTTCCAATGTTATCGACGTGGGAAAATTTAAGTTCAAACTTGACTATTTATTGATTTACATAACATTAAAAAACAGGAATTATGAATTGACTTTAACAACAATGAGTTGAGGGTAAACTTTCAAGTAGGTTCGTGTTTCGTGAAGACCTGTTAAGTCTAGGTGTATTTTCATATCAAATTACTCGAGTCTGGGGAAATCTTTTGAGAAATTGATTCGAAAGAATTTTAATAACTGAATAAGATTTTGAATACAAGAGAATATGTTATAAATAAGGAAATTCTTTATGATTTCCGATTGGCCATAAAGAGATATTTTAGAATTATGGCGATAATTCGCTAAACGGCACGCAAAATTCATCTTGTATAGTTATTACTACGGCACGCTCACGCTATTCAATGCCCCTTCCTTCCCCCAGAAAAATCCCGTTCTAAAATTCACCGACTATTTCTTTGTTTTGCCACAAATGTAAATACATATGTTCTGATTAACATTCTTAATACAAGAGGAGAAAGACTAAGGCGGTAGCTTTACGGGCCCTGGCTTAAATCCAGTAAGAAGCCGAAGGTTGTATGTCTGTTAGGCCGTCACAAACATCTGTCTGTGAAATATCGGTGAATTTCAAAATAACATGCTTGTTTTCAATTTATTTTAAAAATTACATAACGTTGCTGGCAGTTACGCTTACCCACTACGGTAGTTTGTGTTATTTAAGTCATTAGAAGAATTAGTTATTCCAACATTGCGGAAAAACTTTATAAAATGTAAACTAAACTACCCATCAAATCGAAATAAATTTACTCACTTTATTGCGTTGTAAAACTTGGAGCCTTTAACTAAAAAGTCTTCCCACAAAGGAACCATAGTCTAGACGAAGGCAAAGATAACTGTGAGATCATAAGTAAAAATATGGTATCTACCGTTAGGGTTAATTTGGTTTTGCGAATGTCGTGTATAAATAAAATAAAACAAGAAAAAGCGAAAATAATAAGATATAGGCCAAACCTTCATATCATTCATGATGCCATTGAAAAGACAGCCAGAATCTCCATCACTGGAATCACCCATTTTTGAAATCGTAGTTTCCAACTAAACTAAGTAAATTTTATTAAATATATCCAGATGTTGATATGAAATGAATTTCAGCACGAGAACAAGAGAACGAAGAAACTCCGCATATCCTCCCACTTTTCAACTGTGATGTGAAGTCTTTCACTCATAATAATGACGAGAGCTCAAAACACAAAAAAGATTGAAGGACAGGAAATCACAATTAATTTTTCACAGGGGGACCGACGTTTGAAATACGTAGACAAATATCATTAATGTCTTCCTTTTAACGATTTCAAAGCAATAAATACGTTCATACAAATTGATCAAAATAAAGAAGAAATAGTAATACAACTCTTTTCTTTTTGAAATATGAATAACAGTTTCTTACACATTGCTAAAAAACTTTGCAATGTTTACTGTACTTTCTAGTCAGTCACCCGTCTTCAAGAAACTAGTGTAATTCGAAAGACACAATTGTGTTTTTTCCTCCCTCGTCACCTGCTAACATTTTTAATGTTCTCCAGCAAAATTAACACAGACAAAATAGAGAGCAACTAGAAATAGCTTAAACTTTGTACAATGAGTTTTTCTGAGTTTATTGTCAACGAAGCAAATTAATTTTTAGAAGAATTTTCACATATCGAAAAGGAAAGTTTCGACGAATTTGAAAATGGCTGGGTGGTTGTGTCTTTGAAATCCTTGAGCAGCAAGCAGAGAGGAAATCAATATTGCCATGTTTATGTTATATAAGTTATTATTAAATTAATCTTGTCTTTCTATTGCTCGTGTGGAGGAAGTAAATATTATTTAATAATAATATTGAGCAACCATTTTGACAGACATTTTTGATTTGATAATATTACTTACGACAAGACACCTTTGTTATGTATTCTCTAACTTGGCCTTTCTTATATTCTCCTATTATTCATTTTGGTTTTTTAATGTTAACTTTTCATGTAAATTGTCCAGAAAATGGCAAATTTATCAATGACACACCTACATATAAACAAAACGCAATTAACTTACAATTAAGAGAAGCTAGGCAGCTGGAAACAAGCATATTAATTGCAATTTTACATTTCGAAATAAATAATATATCTTTGTACTTATCTGCATTTTAGTTATGACACGACAGTTTTCATTTTAATTATCTATTATAAGTTATAATTATGACTAATATTTATTAAGTTTGCCTTGTAATATTACAGAGGGTCGTGTAAGGGTTCCAGGGAACAGGGGAACAGGAGAGATTAAACAAAGGGCAAGGGAACATTGACAGTAAGCAGGGATCGGGGAACACAAAAAATCATGAATTCTTTAAGAACGGAAACTGACCCCCTCCCCCAAACATACGACCCTCTTTTAACATGACCTAACATAACATAATCTTTTAACATAACAAATAAAGGATATTTTGTTTTTTATAAGAATATAACTTTTTTGTCATTTGAAGGAAGTGCAACCAACAATGATATCTGCAATTTTTTTGTTAACAATATATTTCGGATAATATATCCATCATCAGGTAGAATATTAAAATATTAAAAATAATTACAGTAAAACCGTTACAAGCTTCTGATAAAAATGAGTTAAAATTCTAAAAGTCTGCTTTACATCTTATACTACAATGAAATTACAATAGAAATTATACCTAGTTACTAAAAGTCAATGAACAGGAACAGTTACAAAAGATTTTAGAAAAACGTGTCAAATGCTATTATATTTTGATCACCAGTGACCGACTCCTGTATTCATCCTTTGTGTTTAAAGTTGGTTTCAGTTCGTTAATCATTATCCGAAATATATTGTTAACAAAAAAATTGCAGATATCATTGTTGGTTGCACTTCCTTCAAGTTATTTACTGCCACAATGTTTTTGGCATATGCATTTTTTGTCATTGCTCTTTATTCTTACCAATTTTTGACTTTGATCCTAAAATTATTCTCAAGCAATTCTTAACCAATATTTGCTTTGCTATAAAGTTCAGATAAACAGATCTTTGTCCTGGTAGCGTTTGAGCGTGGCTTTATACTTACGTTATTCTTAAACTTTAGAGAATTCGAGCTTCGATTTTCTCATAAACTATATCCTTATAAAAACGTCTGCATGTTTAACATAAAAGAAGTGTTCGAGCATAAACTAAAGTTAGAGCTTAACAATTGTTGCGATTATTAGAGTTATAAAAATCGTTCCATAGAAATTTGTCCAAGCATAATGGAAGTTACAGAACAGCAGTAGACAGCTGCTAGTTCAGCGAGGTTAAACTGGATACTGTCAAAATGAAACATTTTGTCCACACAGACACAGATTAGCTAGAATTGAGTTTGAGTAAAGCTATCGGTAGACAATATGTCATTAATAATCGTCTGTGCTGTTTGTGTGTACATGTCATTCAGTTCTCTATCATCAACTTCATCATTATCATCATCACCGTCAGCAGGAGCACTGAATCTATCCTCTGCGAAGGAGTTCGGAAACAGGTCATCAAAAGTGAGTCGAGTTTGGGTGTGACTGTTGCTACTTTCGGCCTGTACCATTGACGTAGCGGATATGACGGTTTGCGACCCCGCAGAGGCCATTTCAAGGAGTTCCTTGAACTCGGGGTCGAAATTCGTCTGTGTACACATGTCGGCTAAGTCTGGTATGAGTGAGGCATCTAATGAGGCATTGTCACAGTCATCGTCGTCGAAATTCAAATTCACCAAGAAATTGTCGAAGGACAAATTCGTTTGTGTGTGATTATCAGCTATGCTGTTGTTATGATTGTCTGTCATGCATGACTGTGACGCATGTGATACTTGCGATGCCTGACCTGCTGCAGTTGCCATGGCTACCGATGACGCGTTGTTATTGCTGTTGTTGTTGAGTCTCGTTTGCGTGAAGGCGTCGGCGAGGAAATCACTGAAGTCGTCGGTCTGTGTCTCGTTGTTGTTGACCATGAGCCAAGCTTGAGTTGCAGCACTGTTACTAAAACAGCTATCAGTTGACACTGCAGTACTGCATCCGGTAGTCATTGATTGCCTAAATTGCGCATTCTGCTTGCTGCTATCAAGGTTCGTTTGAGTGAATGCATCGGAATGCTGATCAAGTGGTTTTCCGTTTCTACCATCAAAAACCGATATGATGTTGTCTAGTGACAAATGATTCGCATCATTGTAGTAATCGGCAGCGATGCCATGTGGAGTTTGAGTTTCTTGGTTGTTCGTGTCACCGTTCAATGCCATCATATTCTCGCCAACCCCAACCTCTACTCTCTCCGGGTACTTCAAACAGTTGATAAATTCGGGAGACAAACCATCCAGACAGAATTCATTCATTTTCGGATTGAATCCACCTTCAAGCTGTTGAAGCGGTCCCGATGGTGCCATGCGAGTCCTTTTACGCCCTGCTGCGTGCAATAACGCGGGTTGGTTGTGTAGATTTCTTTTCATACATTTAGTTCTGTTAATGCGCGGTAAACTTTGGTCTTGTTGGCCAGTAAAGAGATTATCAACGGGTTCTGTAAATCCAGTTCCGTGAGCCAAGATTTCTCCCTGCTGACCAGTATCCGAATGATTAAAATCTTCAAGGTAACTAGCGTATTTGACGAAGGATCCCCTTCCACTGATGGGTTCAGCCTTCTCTTTCGGTGTCGATTTCGTTGAAAAACAATGCCCTGGTCTTTGCAAACCTGAAACATCCGACGAAAAAGAATCCCTATCTTCATTGCAGACACCAAAATCATCCCGCTTTGTCCCGAGCATGTCTGATGCACTATAATCGTAGAGCCTTGTGCCATTTTGCATCTCATCGTTACTATCATTTCGTTTTGGCGAAGCGATTTTTGGAAGCGTCCTATTGACGAACACTGCTGCTTTCTGCAGGCAATCTTGTATGGAGGTGAGCGACTTCTGGTCGGCTTGTCGATCGCTGTAATCGCTGGGAGGGATACAGTTGATGTTGACAAATTGATTTTGCTGCGAATTCAGGAACTCCACGCGCGGCCTATCCGTCAAACAATTGTTGACAACCCTCGGTCCAACGGGAGAGGTCTTTTTCAATATTGGCACGAACTTGTTCATTGCTTTTTTTAAACGTACAAATTTCCCATCCAATTTTGAAACACTATTTCCATTTATTCGATCAAGCAATTTGCGTTTGACTTCTTGCTTCTGCATTGACACATCGTTATTCAATGATTGCTTCTCCGAAAGATCTTTAGCATTTGCAACATTGTTGCTTTCAGTATGGATTACATTCGCCTGCTTTGTTGATGCAGCATGAACGTTACTACTGGTTTGGTTCAATGGGTGGTTCAATATTGGTCCAACTCCATTGTTCATCACATCAGCTTTTATCCTTGGTGCAAGTGGTTGTAGCTTGGAATGAAGTTTTGTTCCGTTATCCTCCACTCCACTATCCATTACTACACTGAAATTTGCCACCTTCTCATTGACAATAACAAGAAAAGCATTCGTCTTTGCTGAGCCATTTGTTGCTGCTATCAAATTTCTTCCATTGTTTAATACACTTCCAGGAGATACCAAAGATGGTTGAATGCAATGTGAACCTAACTGAGCTTGTTCTTTGGGCCTGAAAAAAGAAAATTAAAAGGATTTACTTTTAGCAACAAAAAATTAAATATCTGAACAACTTTGACAAGCTTGCTGGAAAAATAGCTTCTACATTTGGGTTTATGTATAACTCAATTTAGAAACAAAATAAATAGGCAAGAATTTGTATTTTAATATGGTTCAAAACATCTCAGCAATCTGCCAAAGCATTTAGTTATTTATCCCAAGATAATATAATATATTATCTTGCACCCACATCAACCTATACCCACATCATCCACCTATACCCACATCAATTTACTTATACTATACTATGCATGCTATAATTGTTCGCGTAAGGTCAAAGCCCCATGATTTTACAAAAGCCCCATGCTTTATGATATAAAAAAGATTATGCACTGTTGAATTATATGCGAACAGAACATTATATACAAGTAGAACAATATTTGATCGGGACAGAACTTCAGAAGAGAAACCATGGATCCCATATTATGTAGACAGAAGGAGTTCGTTTTCCCACTAGGACTCTTTCAGTAATCTATTGTTCATCTCACTGGATCACCGGTGATGATTGGTTGTTTCTGCGCTATACCAATCATTCACCTCTTTTCTGATTGGCCAATTTCGATCCTCTTCTGGGTATAATAATTTGATAGGTTTTCATTTTTGTTCTCTTTCTGACGTACTACTCCGATGAGTGTCAGACGAAAAGCTTTAGTAGTTATTATGTTTCGCTATGTTTCCGATTTTCAACGCTATTCTGAAACTTTACAAGTGTCCCAAGGATCTTTGTGCCGTATTGTAGAGAACTGTAATTTTAACTCAGTAAGTCAAAGCAATTGATGATAAAAAGAGAGTTAAGAATAATGCTAATACCTTTTCCTCTTGTCTTTGTCGATTGGCTGAGCATTTTTCTTTGCAATTAATTCTTCTGCAATACATTCTGGCAGTTCATGTTGGTTCTTGATGGAATGTTCCAGAACAGCAGCTTTCTTCCTGAATGGACAGCCGCACGAACATTTGTAAATTTTTCCACAGTTTTTCACATGCTGGTCCCTTCTTCTGGGATTTCCAAACTTGGCACCACACTTTGTGCAAATGTGGCTTTTCGGAGCATGAGCAGAGAGGTAATGCTACAGCAAGCAAAAATAAAAATCAAATTAATAGTAAATAGTTTTTAACAAAAACTTACAGTTCTACAAAATAATGTTTTTGATGGATATATTCTACTCTACAGGTCGCATTACATGTGATTTGGGATTGATTATTGATACAATAGCATGTAGGTACATAAAATATACAAGTCTGCATCATACATCTCTCAAAGGTGCTAATCTTGGGAAGTACTTTCCACCTCCAAGCCGTCGGCTGCAAGTTGAAACAGGACAGGCAAACTTCTTTTCCATCCTGGGAAGATCAAATGCCTTGTTGAAAGTTTGAATGGCAATTTCGTCTCCGTGGTTGTGCGTTTGGGCCATGTGCATCTTGAAAGAGCTTGTGTTGCTCATGACTTTGCCACAACCTTCCAGAGGACATTTTAAAGCCTGCTTGTATCGTTCCTGTAACAGGTCTTCCTCAGACGGACAAACTATTTTCGTGCCTTTACCGTCGGCTTCCATTTATGAGCAGTCACTGAACAAATTCCATTGCTTACCCCATTCCCAGCAAATAACAGTTGTTTAATGCAACACAAGAGCAAGACGAGGTACACCAGAGTCAAGTTAGACGAATAATCGTCGCTTGTTTGTGTTGTGGACTCAGCTTCACTTTTGTATAGGCACCCGGCCAGACATTGGTGTTATTGAGAAATGGTACAGCAAAAGGTAGGCAGACGGCATAATTATTTTATATGCATATGTATATTAATGCAATTTTTTCTAGTTTAAACATATCTTTATCTTATTTGAGTTTTTTTTTTAAAACAAGGTTAACATTGCAATTCGATATCCAACATTGGGTCATTCACAAGTGTAGCTTAGGCTCTTTAACGCTCTGGAGCCACATTCACTACGCATTCACATTCAAAATTAGACTTTTCGTTATTTCGAAGAACAAAAGCTTGACGTTTCTAAAATTAAGCTTGACTGTTTTTAAAAGTTGCGAAACAGATCTCAATTAAGTAAAATGCAATATTATTTACTCGAAACAAAATATTTTCTTTTTTCATTTGTTTTGTCTTACCCTGTTATGTAAATGTTTTATTATGATTCATTTAATGATTTTTTTGTTTCTGGTATAATTTATATTTTCATTTCATTACATACCTATACAATGAGAAACAGAATGGTTCGCAGTTTATATTTATTTGTTATTCAAGTGAACTCTCACTTGTCCTCAACTTCTGGTGTTTTTATTTTCCCATGAGAGATTTCTGAAGTTTTGATTTCCAACCACATTGTTTTTAGTCACCACGCTTCTTGTCGTTGTTTCAGCCAGATGAAAAGAAAGGCCACTTTCTTTTTATGTCAGTTGCCTTGTCAAAGTGAAATGCCCAAAGTATGACTACTTTGCAGTGCTGCAGAATGCGATTTGAAATAAATATGTTTTCTGACTTACAAGCCGACTGACGACTAGCAGGCAAGTTCAATATATTGATTATATATGTCGTTATTGCTCGTGTATTTAACTTGCAAGGCCATGGCTTTAGGAGCCAAGCTTTGTTACTCGTGTTTCAAAATGGCAACCGTGCGTGCTCTTCTTTTTATAATCTTAGTTTACTGCATTTATCAATATCCACGTTAACATCTAAATTATAATATAACATAATGCTAACATAATTTAATTGATAATATAACTTTAATTCTGCTTTTTTAGATATAGGGTTGCCACGTATATCTCTAAGCCAGTGGCGTATTTATACCTTAAATATTGGGGGGGGGGGTGTCAATAAATTTTGCTCGAATTTTTCCATTTCCCATAAAAGTCCTGAAAATTCAAAAAATGAGAAATTCGATTAAAACATAACTATGAATGAATAACAACATATTTAAAAACGGTTGATTAACCTATATTTGATTAATGTATATTTGAATCTTTAAAAGTTCAAATATTGGTAGAAATTCAATTCAAAATCCAATTCAATCCAAATTTGATCGAAAATTTGCCCGAATTTCTCCAGTATTTTGAAATTATTCATGAAATTATTGAAATTACACCCTCCCCCCCAGTAGCTACGCCCCTGCTCTAAGCTTGAAGTTTGTAAACCAAAATGCTTGCTGTCATTTTCTTGCATTTAACTCACAAAGCAAATAACGAGAAAGTATGAAACCCGGGCCATTGCTATCGATAAACGAAGTACATCTTCTCCGTTAGTCGGTGCGTTTACGGTAAATAGAGTTATCAATTTTTATTCCATATGATAAATACATTAACTTGTAACAATTTCGGAGACTGAAATTTTACTCTGCAATTATAAGGTATGCGATGGAATACACGCTTTTTTTTATAAGAAACCGAGCTTGCGGCCTTTTTTATAAGGCCGCAATTTCGGCCATTTTTTGGCAATAGCTAGTAACAAAAATATTAGTTAAAACGATATGGATTTGATTGAAATAAATTTTCTTAATAATTATGTCAATTTTTTATCCAATCAGTAGCTCTTTCGCAATTTGATTTAAATAAAACATTTGATAAAATCATACCATTTGATTTCCAAGCTTTGTTTCTTATAAAACTAGCGTGCAGTCGACATTTCATTATTTACTCCTTGATAAACATAAGCTTTAGATTAATAATTATAATCATTTTTGACGATAAAATTGCGTGCATGCTATTTTTTACACCTTTGTGTCATAAACGAAAGCCTTGTTGTCATTGGGAACCGTTGTTGAAAATGAAACTGCTGTAGATTTTTCCATCTAAAATGAAATGAAAATCAAAATTTATTAAAGAAATACTTAAACAATGGTGAGGTGTAGCGTGTTCTGTTGATGAATTAGACTTCTTGGTCCGGGAGAAAGTTTATTATACATATTTTTATCACTAAACAATTTTGTTACATTTGCTCCCACACTATCGTGCTTCACTGATTGATCCATTTGTTCTGGGTGTTTTCCCAATTCTCTTTCATTAAGAGCTTCAATGCGACCATGTATATGGCTCTTCTGCGAAAAATTATAATTACAATTATTTATTATTGGGATTTGTTCAAATTAGCAACTGAAATGCATGAAATTCAAATGATATTTACAGGTTGATTGCTGAAGTTTTGCGTTGATTTTTTGCGTCGTTCTTGAAACTTCTGAACTGCTTCTTTCACCTGCAACAGTTTAAAAGACCATTAGATCACCACCAGTTAGTGTGTCAGAGAGGAGGGTCGCTGTAGTATGACAAGTTATCCCATGCTAGGCCCTAACTTCATTTCTCTAGCCTGATCGAATCAACAAGAACCGCGTAGTGAAAAGGTGGAAATTAAAGTCTATTTTTTCGGGTTGAACCATTATTTACCTGGGGGTCTGTAAAACAATGCATGGTGGGGAAGAGTAAACCCTGCAAAAATGAAAATGAACTTTTATGTTAACAAAACTTGAATTTAGATCGATTATTTAATGTGTTGTTATTAAACATGATTATTTAATTAAACATGATTGGATAAATTGAATATTGCCAAACGTACAACAAGACATCCATTGATTATGATATAAAGATAGCCAATTACAACAGGGCTGCTTTCGATGCCAAAACCAAGTATTTCTGTTACACCAAGTATTGGTATTAGCGTCATGAATGCTCTTGTTGTGGATCTGAGAGAAGAAGAGGGAAATTTCTGGCCTAAGTCTTGCAACATGTGTGAACGACAATTGTATTGTCGTAGGATAGTACCTCTGTATTATGTTATATACTTCTGCAGACTAATAGATACGATTATTATTATAAATGGTGTTTATAAAATTGTCAGGTTTTAGACGAGGCGTTTAAAAAATGTAGGGCTTAGTAAATGTTTTTTGAATTAAGAGGCGTTTATTAGAAAGAAATAGGTTTTATGAAGAATTACTGTGTTTGCAATATTGGCAAAAGGAGAGATAGGTGAACCTGAGTTTTTGAGGTGATGTCTTCAAACGCTGAGATGAGGAAATGTTTTTGAGAATAAACCAAAGAATCAAGCAGAAGAGCACGAAGTTGACCTGAAAAGAAAAAAAAGTGATGTTTAATATTACATTAATTTGCCAAACACAGAAAAGAAGCAGATAGGAATTTGAGCTTTTGGTGAGGCCTATATCTAAGCTTAGATATATACGGTTGATACACGATTTATTGATGTTATGAAAATAGTAGATTTGTATTATTAGCTACGTTGCTTGAAGTAGGAAAATAGTTGTTCTTGCAATACATTTTGGCGTAGAATTCAATTAGATATATTTGGACGTGAATGATAGTAAATGATGGTAAAACGAAAGCTTTTGCATACCCCGAGTAGAATTGCAACAGGACCTCTGAAAAACCATCTAATTGTTCCCAATGAAATGCATCTAAAAAGTATCGATGAAACAAATTTTTGTAGCTAGCAGTTGAAATTTTTAACGAATTTGAAACAGTTAAATAAAAATAAAGAACTGATGAAACATACCCAGGACTTTGCAAAAAGGCATCCGGTTTAGACGCAATTGCAACGATAAACGATAAAAGCGGCAAACCTTGGAGAAACAAGACGATTAAAGCGATTAGCAAGTTATTGATATCACTGTTAGTTTGAAATTGGTAATTGCTGGAATTTGATGGTACAAGTCAGAGTCACTTCAATTTACTTCGGGTCTGTAGTCGAGAATATGGTTTTACGGTTTTTTAAGTAAAAACGACATGTGTTGTTATTAGTTATTATTGAAGCTTGCATTTGAGTCTTCTCAAACCGAATCAAACAATGATTACAAATTCTGTTTAGAGTTACCGTAAGCCGACTAAGCCCCCAGGGGCTTATTTCGCAAAAAAGGTTTTAGGATGGGGGCTCATTCGAGGAGGGGGCTTATTCTGTATACATTTATTCCCAAAAAATTTGGACGGTTTGATTTTGAAGGTTAAATTTGCCGGCAAAAGATTTCTGACAAAATGTAAAAGACTCAAGGGACTTTTGGATAACACCTTCAAGGCTCATAACACAACAAAACAATGAGATCTTTAACAAGACACGAAAGACTAATCAAAATCAAGGATAGTCTTGACAATAAAACTGGGGAATTCTTAGATGAACTATTTCCAAAAGAGGAAACTGTGCTGCTATAAGACATACCCCAGCCAATTGCAGCATAAACTTTGTGGTTCGTCCATCTTGTTTGGAACACAAGGACTATGACGTTGAATAAATTGATGCCCTCAACAAGCATCCAGGAAAATGTTGCCATTGAAGTGCAGTATTGAAGAATAAGAAATGTTGTGCAGATACCCTGAATAAAACAAATACAGCCTCAATCATAGTGAAAAAGACAAGCTGAAAAGAATTCCAGCTGCATCATGAAACAGTTTCAAAAACAAGATTTGTTGTTCGTGCCTTGCATGGTGTGGGAGCCGATGGAGGCCCTAGGGGGCACCTGCCCCCTATGTTCTCCTCATAGTTATATGTTTATCGTTGGAATAGTTGATAAATTCTCACCCTTGTTTTCTTCAAGTCTCGTCCAATCCAGCTTCCAATTACATAAATAAAAGATGAAATCATTCTTGCAACAAATAGGTTCTTGTGGATAAAAAGTTTTGTTGTGAAGGGAACACTGTAATGAACAAAACACACTTAACTGCTGCTATGGACAGTGACAAAAAAACCATTGAAAATGTTTTCAGCCACTTGAGTGAGAAGCACCAAAGTAGAGTAAGAGAATTGATGCAAACTTAGGCCTTGACGTAGCTTCATATACCAGCGTAAATTACACGGGACATTTTCCTTTTATTATCCATTGTTGTTGCACATATATGATTCAAGCTTTGATACATTGGCTATTGCTTTGCTAAGTTCTTTTGAATATGTACGAAGGTTTTGAGTTATTAACAGGTCTCTTAGATATAATGCAAACAAAACATTTCAATTTCCTTTTTTCTGAACTGTATTTATTTGAGCTATAAAAGCTATAAACAATTATTTCATCGCATTATAAAATTATACTCACTTGAATCCAAATAATAAGATTACAGCTATTATCAATGCCAGCAGTGAGATCATTGCAAAGCTAATGTTCATGATGAGTTGTACTCTAATATGAGTATCAAGGGCCTTTTTCTTTTCTTTCAATTTAACTTTGTCAACCCGAGCCTGTAAGAAAGTCAAGTTTATCTTCCTAATTTACTGCTATTGAATGTATTCATTTGTTATCAAATCATTGAGTTTGCTTAAGCATTTAAAAGGTCAATGTGTATCTCTTTACGCACGGCTCACAGGCAAAATTTATTTTATAAACATACTTCAATTGATTGGTTTCTCGTATTTGTTTCATTAGAGAAGCTCAACATGATGATTTCACTCTTGGATCCACGTTCCTGATAAACAAAAACACAGTTTTGACGCAAGCAACCGAGAACTCTGATCAAATCTTTGCAATGAAGAATTGGACAAGAGAATAAAATAGCAGCAGGTAGGTACTACTACTAACATAGCTACTAACTACACAAATGCATGTATAATAATGTTAACCACGAGAGAACCAAATGCCCTTGATACGGGTATAAGCCATATAAGCAATTTGGCTTGCCAGTTTAAGGCTCTGGGACCATCCAAGTCTCGTTGAAAGAAGTAGCTCAAAGCGCAAGAGATACACTGGTTTTTTCACTGTCAGCAGTCAGATGTAGCTACTTGATTCCTTTGGTTTATTACATACCTTTTTTACCTGTAGAGAATCGATGTCTGTGCCTTGTAAGATATATTTCTGAAGAAGAAAGGTAAGATCATTAAATTAGTAATTTGTAATCTTTTACTACCCCTCATCTTCTCGACAACTTGAATTGAAGCAAAGAAATTTTCGTTACATCTAAATAAAGTCAAAAAATTGTTCAGTAAAGCAGCTCATATTACGATACATTTTGTAAGTTACTTGGAAAAACGTTAGTGCGTGGTTTTATATGGTTTTTGACACTGGTCAACGATAAGAAGTCCTGTTCGAAGTTTCTGATCCAAGGATCGAAGAGAAATAGAAAATTTGATTTGTTTCAAAATAAAAATGGATGGTTTATTTACATCAGGTGGAAATAAAACGTCTTGTAAGAAACGAGAATGATATTCTGACCACATCTCGGGGGATGGGCGAATCCTGAAAGAAGAAAGAAGTAAACGTTTCTGTTTTATTAAAATTGATCACAAAACCTCATTGTCAAGTATAACTTGCATACGCCTGGCTATATACGCCTATACGACTTTAACTTCAAAGTCATTAGAGCTTGTCAGGTCTCTCGAAGCAACAATGACAACATTACAGATAAGGCTATCTTTAAAACAATCCGGAATACCCTGTACTTTTGCATGAAATCGAATACAATCTCAGGACAAGGGACACCGTTTTACTTCCTAGCACATCCACTGCGGCCGTCGGTAGCCTACTCTAGAATAACATAACCAGATGTGATAAAGAGCAGCGGAACAATAGCTTCCTTTTTAAGCATGGGCTGGCGAGGAATGCAATTGCAAGTTATGCTTTTTATTGTAAATATCCTGTTATGTTAAATAGTTAAAAAACATTACTGTTATTCCCTATTCCGGACTCCGGATTCCAGATTCGGTGTTTTAAAAATAACCTTACGCACAAGGTCCCGTGTAACTTTCTATATTTTCATACCCCCAAATTGCAAACCCAGCGTTAAAATGTTTAAAAAAAATTGTAAATTTGCATGAAAAAACATGTAAAATGATATGCTTACTCAGGTGTGGGTGAAAGTATAATACCATATCTTCCAATGAAAAGGTTCAACATGTAATTCAATTCGTAACGTGCCTGATTGGGAAGAAAATAAAAGGTTGAATTCTTTAAATTAGCTCATGTATTATGTGGCTACCCTTGTGTCATTAAGATCTAAATAAAATTGCTTACATCAGCTTCGTTGCACAGTCGAGGTGCCTCCAAGATGTTGGAAATAGCCTATGGGGATAAATTAAGAAGACTTTTTAAATGAATTTAACGTCCCCAATATCTTCATGTTCAAACAAGGATTGGGATACCAAATTCAAATAACGTTTGTATAACGACAAAATATTGTACGAATAAACAAAATGCCAGGATATAAAACGGCTTAGCAATAATTCACTACTGAGGAAGGGCTATGCCCGATACGTTTAGTTTCTTTTATATCCTGGCATTTTGTTTATTCGTACAATATTTTGTCGTTATATTCTATCACAATTGCCATACGTCACTTTATTGATTTTATTAACGTTTGTATAACATGACGAATTTCTGTTCTTACAAATGAAAACGTATTACTAAAGTCTGAAACCGATTTTAACAATCAAGTCATAGCAAATGATTAATACCAGCAAACCATAATGTCGGTGCTACGGAGGCAACAAATTTTTTTGTCCTGTTTTTGTTTGTTGAGTTAGGAACAATTGGATTGATTTTCAGAGGTCCTGTTTTAATTCTTTTTGGGGCATAACAAAGTCATCCTTTCATTTACCAACAATCTTGATCTTGTCCAAATATATTTAATCAAAGACATCACACATTAATTATGTTTGATGCATAACATTATTCATTTATCAATTACTAATATAATTTTTTTTCCTCCTCTCTCACCTGGCTAAAAGATGTAAGGATGGACATTTCATACGTGGTTCTTTTGATATTTAGATATAAAGCTTCTTCTATCAGCACCATGGCCAGTTGTATTGATCTTTTTTGGCTGACGGCCTCAACAGAGTAATTGTATAATTGCCAAGCATTTTCTTTCAACATCACTGCAGTTGCATTGTTTGTTGGCAGTTCCTTTAAAAATCATAATTCTGACATGGTATTTTTAAGCAAAAGTTAAGTTGAAACGAAGAAAATTTGCACATCTGTGTTCAAAATAATTATTGCTAAGCCGTTCTTTTCTTGAAAAACCTTTTGCCATGATGCAGAGAAGGGCGTCGCTAAATGGGGTGAGGGGGGTACAAACGCCGCTGTACCCCCACCCCAAATCTTTTTTCAGTCGGTATAACAAATGTTTCATCGGAAAATGATGAAATTTTACGACCGTCCTTCTTTGTTTCGCATTCAGCGTATTTTCAATAAAACGAGTACAGGATTGTTAGCATAGAAGTTTAGTGCAGAGGAAATAAACCTTAGCTAATGCTAAAAATCTAATGCTATATGATCAAGTTAAAATGCAGGAGTTTGCTTCAATTTGAGAATTGACAAAATATGGGAGTTTTGAAAACTAAACTAGAAACTAAGCCACGCCCTCCTGACGACAACGCCTTGAAGTCACGCTCTGCTCTCGGCAAATCTCAACTTTGGGCCCCTCCCAAAATGTTAAAACTGAATTTCTACCCATATTTTTGTCGGTTCTTTTCTTGTGTATTGACATTGACAATAATCCAGCCATGACCAAAATGTTTCACCTGACTCTCTCGTGGTGCAGGTTCTCCGTAGCACACCTTAAAAAACAAACACCTCATCATTTCAATTTTCAATTCACTTGGGTGTTTTTGCCTTCGTCGACGTCTTGAATAGATTCTACTAAGCTGTGACATTTAATTCGTTGTCAAATCAACTCTTCCTTATATGTTGCTGCTATTCACATTTGATAAGAAGCACGTTGTCAAAGGTTCAGAACAAGCACAACGACCAAAGGACACATACCTAATGAGACAATTCTAGTAATCTAATTCCTCACATACAAGTTACCCCTTTCTACTGACTCATCTATTAAACATATAGAGAGTGTTGGCATTTGGTTACCTTTCCAGTTTGCGTTCAAATGAAAGCAGGGGAGATATTTTGTAACATTGACTGCCGATCGTCTCCAAATTAAGTCCTTCTTCATGACTTTTTCAGCAATTGATTTACAATAATCTATAAATAAAGATACCGGTGATAAACTAGCAATTGAGTCTAAACATTGAAGTGTTAACATCTTTACGTTTATTTTATTTTTTGTTCTCCACCTGTTTAAAGTGCTCTTCGAATCTTCAACTTCATATTAATTGATTCAGACAATTACTTTATCAAGGTACTGCTATACAATGAAGCTCTTTGTAAAATGAAGGTTCTGTAGCTAACAAACTACCAGGTTGCGATAAAGTAATCTACTACAAGGTGATGTACCATACGGAATGCCTCGTGTGTAAATAAGTACCGTATTTCCTCAATTAACCGCCCCCCTCGATTAGAAGCCCCCTCGAATAAACGCCCCCTTTTGCTACTAACTTTTAAAATAAACGCCCCTCTTCGAATAAACGCCCCCACAAAACTCTTTCTTTTTAAGTTGTTGTAGTGTATTGTTGCTCAATAAAGGCAAGGCATAATTAAACCATTTTCTCTTTTTCTGGACCCAATGACAGAGGCTGTGATCTTGTACTTTCTAATAAACGCCCCCTCGAATAATGGCCCCCTCGATTACCGGGGCGTATCAAAATTTTGGATAAAATTGTTAATTTGCAGATTATAAAGCTTAGACATGTATCTAGGAACTAGACTACAACCAGCTCTGTTTGTCATCACATTAGTGAGAAAACAGATTTTTATGCAAGCTGTTTTCCTTGAATATTGTAAATGTTGGATAAGCAGTTTGTTTCTATATCAAATTGGCTGTTTGTGGTCTAGTTCCTTTATATGTATGAGGTCATCATTTCCTGAAAGTTTCATAACTCTAGCCTAAACCATTATTGAAATATTTTGTTTAAACCTCTTTCGATAAAACTGCCTCACTTCAAACCACGCCCTTTTTGATTGACATAAAAATATGGAATTCAGGTATTTTGGTCTTCTTTCTGTCAGTGCCAAAAAGATTTAGGAGATATAACTAATACTCTCCTCCCATTGACAATTTCTATGGGTGTACCTGTAACTGTACTTGTACCACCTTAAAAATATTATGATGCTTACAAGTTGAGCAGCGAGCTTCATCCGTGTTATTTTCGCAATCGCTCACTCCGTCGCAATCTTGTTCGCGTGAAATCAGTTTTGTTTCGTTTCTGCACATTTTATAGACACTACCGTATTTCTGAAAGAACCTTTCTTTGTCTGAAACGAAAAAATTATCTGCTAACTTCACAATTTTTGTACATCGCTACACTTGCCCACGAAGTAATTGGGAGTGAAGAAAACTGAAAGAAATTACAATGGAATGACGTGAATGTGCAAGGCTTGAGTATGTCTTTCTTTGAGTATGTCAGTAGTAATAATGATCAAAAGTTAACCAAAGGTCAGAGGTTAATAGACATGGGTCAATGTTTATGAATCAAAGGTCAAACGATCAGGGGTCAGTCAAGATATCCTAGGTTAGTGCATAGAGTTTAGGAATACTGGGCTTTCCACGAATGAAGCATATTAATCTACTGTACTTACCGGGACAAATTGCACAGAAATCAGATGTGGAAAGTTTCTGACACCAGGGTGTGCGAATAAAACTGTGTTTCACTTCATTCTTCTCATTACACGAATACTCGCAACCGTTTGCAAGCCACGATGAGCCGATTGGGGGATTCATGTAACAATTCAAACCAACATCTCTTTGGCAATCTGTAAGAAACAATCAAGTCAAAGCAAATAATATTTATGTTTGTTATTAAACTTTATTTCTGGTTATACATGCATGGTTGATACCTTTTGAAACACTTTGGGCTATCTCGTTGCATGAACTGCTTGATAAACACCTTTTATATGCATGAGTATTTATGGTTTCAGGAAGGCTGGTATTCAACCTAACCGCATACGTGCATCTTATTACATTTGTATCAGAACAGGAGCAGTTCATGCAGAAAGGCATATCTCCAAAGCCAACGAAAGAACTCTTTCCATTTTCTATTCGTTGATTCTGAAACGTGCAGCCTGAAGAATGAAAAAGACTTTATTTACCATAATCAATTAGTTTTGATTTTAATGAGCTGATGAGCTAACAAATGTAGATGCGGTAAACATCTAAATTCGGGTAGATAAAATTCATAACCATAGTGATGTAGAAATTAATGGGGGAGGGGGGATAACAAATTTCATCAACTTATGATAATGTATCAGTTGTAAGTTACATTTGGAACCTTCTGGCAAAAGGTCCCCCTCTGGGCCCATTGCTGCTGCGAGCCTTTTTGCATGCAAGTGGTGCATTTACAAAAGTGGGTTCTGTTTTCTCAAGCTTAAAGAACCGAACTTGTTTAAGACAAATGCTTTTAGAGATAAAGTTGGAGTTGGGCAACCTGATCTGTGGTTATGATGTTTTAGGGGCAGATCACAGAAACATGTTCATGGCTATGAAACTCTTAAATATCAACTGACTAGCCAAACACCTGTAAGAGATTACCAGGGCTGATTGCACACGGGACTTAACGTACATACGGGACATAAATTATAATTACAGTGGTCAGCAAAATTGTTACAGTTAGGAAGCAGACACTTTTCAACAGATATTTTTACACACAGGACATTTCTGTAACCTCTTTAACACAAATGCATCTTTACAAAGGAGACCTCGTTATAAAAAGCAAGGGTCTGTCACAATGGAAGCAATCATAGCACTTTCCATAGTCCCCCCCCCAACCCTCTTCTCTCCCTCCTTCAGCTTATTTACCTTGCTGTGGTATCGAGGTAACAGCTTCAAATATCAGCAATAACAATCCTGCAAGAGTTAAAACACCCGTTTTATAAATTTCGTTTGTTACAGAAAACTATATTTTATTTGATCATAGATAGCTACAGATGTTTATAGCCGATAGTAGACAATAACATACGATCATTGACAATCATTGACAATCATTGACAATCATAAAGTATCATAGTTGACCAATCTAGACAATAAAATGCAATTGTACCACCATAAACAATCATTATACTCATTTTGTCAAAAGAATTAAGAAACGACAGCACTACCTTGGAGCTTAGTTTAAAAAAAAAATGCGTGTGGAGGAATTTAAAATTGCTGTGAAAATCGGACACATAGCGAAACATAATAAATACTAAAACTTTTCGTCTGACACTCATCAGAGTATTACGTCAGAAAGAGAACGAGGTACTACTCTGACGATTTTCAGACGAAAAGCTTTAGTATTTATTATGTTTCGCTGTGTGTCCGATTTTCAAGGCAATTTTGAAGCTCTGTACCGATCAAAGACTGGTGAGGAATTTCTGCAAAATCCCCCCTTCCTCGCGATATTGACTTAATAATTTATTTTTACTTCAGTTTCAATCGCCGTTAATAGAAATTTTTAATAAATAGTGAAAATTCTTTTTCATTTTGAATGCAAGTGCGAAATATCGAGAGACTGTACGATTTTGTTCACTGGAATTGCCTTTCGCTGTCTGAAAATTTTCTCGAAAAGCATCCTTGTTAAAATAAATGACAGCAAATATAAATACAAGTAAATGAATATGACAATATTACCAGCTTGTAGAGCAAATATATATAATTGCTTCTTCGCCATCTTCTTTCGGGTATTGTTGCAAAGTTGAATTTCCATCAGTTTCTTTACCCACCTGCAAGTAAAGTTTTTTGTCAGGTAAGCTTCTAACGAACTTAATTTTTGGAATTAGGCCAAAAAGTGTTGTTGGCTTTTATAATTTTTTTATTTATATTCAAAAATCTGAAATTATTTTTAATCAGGTCTTAAACCATTTGCAACTTGAAGTCATACGTTTTTATATTGTCTGCTTTTTTTAAAAAAACGTATATTCTAAGAAAGAATTTTGGCAGAAGCATTGTTGACATTTTTTCCGATAGACATTTTTTCCGAAAGGGAAGCATACCAGGGCAACTATTGGGGAAATGAAACAAAGTGTTTAGAAAAGTTCTTAATCACATCCATGGTTTTGTGCCGTTATTAACAGTTAGGTTTAGCCGAATAGAGTCGTACTAGAGCCTCGCCAACGCGCAATGCCAAACGTGGAGAGTTTATGCAGCTTTAATTATAACCTTTTTAATTTTGGGTATCTTTTCCTTGAACTCCGTTATGACCTTATGCAATGCAGGAACACTATATACGGGAGACAGAGTCTTGGAATTTGAAAATAAGGTGGACAAAAGAAATTTGATGCCATCGGACTCCCAGAAGTTAAACCGAAGGATACCAAAATAGGAGCTTTTCGCTACAGTGGACCTGACGTCTACTGGATAAGAGAGAATGCGTGCTCAAACGAAACGAAGTAGGACTTATCGTCAATACTTCGCTCTGCAATCTACGAAGAAATCAGCGCAGTGTTAGTTGATAACATGATCATGGAAACGGAATTGATCAAGCATTTGTAAAAAGCACTGGATCCTTTCGATCTAGTGATGCCCGTGGATACACAGTTATTGACTTCACCGTCAAACGCAAGCTCAAAATGATGATGATGACTACATTCTACGAGAAGAAATCCCCAAAGACGTTGGGTCGGGATCTCCCCAAACGGTTAGGCCAAGAATGAAATTCGAACAAGCCAGAGTTTTTCATAAACGTCTCAGTTCTCTACTCGTCTTTCCGAACTGAGGTAATGATAGTGGTAGTTTTCAGATCTGCGCGTCCATCACTTTCAACACAAATAGCCAAAAAAAGCCAAACCCACATGCGCTGAACAGCAGAAAAGATGAGTTCTAGCTTCTCCTTTTGACTATGCTCTATCCAACAGATTCGAGAGCATGCCTTAGCATAGAGATTAAACAGCAACGCTTTAGACCTCGAGTGTAAAATCTGTTTTTGCTTTTTGAGCCTGCAGTTGACATTACTGGAAGAACTCAAAAAGTACTCATCAGAGAGCCAGAACAGCTCTCTGGTGAGACAAAATTGCTCAAAGAAAAAGATCGAACGATGAAGACAGGCGCAACTTAAATCAAAGGAATTTTGTACATTGAAACGCTTGAAAGATGATGAAAAATGAAAGGACAATGTTGATTTGCAAGAAGCATAACAACAACAAGAAGTAGGGAAATGAAAAAACTGATAAAAGCGATCTATGTTTATGCTGCATTATATTACTTTTACCTCAGTAATGAATAATGTGTTGGATAAAAAGTCTTTCAAGAAAAGTAACTCAAATTAAGGATATACTGCCTGCTACGCTTAGCTTATTTACCTGGGTAAGGAACTTTGTCCTTTCAAGTCGTCGTTACTTTTGAAGACTTCAAAAAAGTTAATGTCAAACGGCTCAGCAAGACACGATTTGAACTTAAATGTGTTGATACGAAAGGAGCATTTAACTGTATGAATACGAGAAGTGTGATGGGCTATATAGTATCAGTATTACGAGTAGCTGTTTGTTCTCTTATGAATTGGTTATAGTTCTAGTTTTTTTCATTAATTATTAACAAACTTTTTTTGTTTTCCTCATTTTTATTGCACGGGGAATATAGACAGGGAATTATCCCCTACAAACTAACAAACAGGGTAACCTTAAATTTTAATGTTTCACATGAAAGCCAAGACAAAGAGGATCGGAAATCCGAGATGGGACATTTCGAAAAAGTGACGGGGGTCACGTCATCGCTCATCAAAGTATTGCACCATTGGTCACGGTCAGAAAAAAATCAACTATCTTATATTGTAAACCTGAATATCTATTTAGAAAGAGCATAAAGAGTTATGCAAAAAATATTAAAGAACTTTATCTTTAACATAAACAGTTGAGGAGATATCGGCAGTCGAAGATGTTACAATTCAGGGGGTAAAAAAAGAAATGAAATTACCTGAATTCTCCAATATTACCAAAACATTAGCACAAATATTGAACTACATATACCATCTTATTGATGGAAAGCATTTCAAGTTGATTTCAGCCAAAGAAATGTTTGAAAAACTGAGTTTACACAATGTGCAGGGTGTCTGAATTCCTGACATTACCCCCCGATTTTTTGAAAAATCCATTTTTTAATGATTTGGGGTGAAATTTTTGATATAGAGTCAACTCTGCTTCGGTTGAACACCCTAGGGAAGCGTGAAAATGCTTGAATTACAACATATTCGAATTGTAGAGGTTTACATTTATAAGAATTAATTGTTTAGTGATCCTTAGGAACGGAGAATTCCGTTCGAAATAGGTAAAGTTCGAGCTACACGAGTTAGAATTATGCAGACATGACTGTAAATTGTATTCCACTAGTAAGAACTCATTAAAAATGCTTTTCTGTAGCAATTTGCTCTTCAATTAGACATCAACTTGCCAAATAAAAGCGAACAAGTCATCAAAATTAGGGGGTAAAATCAGCATTGCTGAAACCAATATAAAATGAATTAAAGTGTATAGAAAAATTGTCAGCGAAAAAACCTCACTAATATTTTATGGTAGCCATTCGTCTCATGAGCTATCACTTGATATAAAATCGGAGACATCCCATTTGCTCTCCTTGCTTTCACTTAACTAAGAATCATTTTCGCTAGCGCCTTTTTATGATTGGTTACAAACAGATTCGCTTGTCGGTCGATGCTTGTTGTTTATTTGCTTTGCTTTCAAACCATTTCTCTTCCCTTTGATTTTCGCCTTACTCCTGGTAGTCTTTTCTCTCTTGCTTTCTTACATTGTGTTTGCAGATCTGCAATGTCAAATTCCTCGCTCGCTTCTGAAACAGGCTCCTTTTTCTTTTGTTGCACATTTCTTACAGGAGAAAATTGACTCCCGCAAACAAGACTGGCGGCTGTACTTTTGAATTTTTAATTTTCCAACCCCAAATTCTTAAAATCTAGTTGATCGATCATAAAATTGCTGGAATAATACCATTCGTATGGTGGACGGAGTCTTGGTCCGGTGGAGGTAATAGCAATGAAGGCTTATGTTTAAGTTATATATATATGCGAATCCTAGTTTCAACAAAGTCTTTAAGCGTTATACCAGAATAGGCAGTTGAGCATATGAACTCTTTGACGTGGTCAATATCCTCTGGGGCTAGATTGCTTGTCAACCCAAGGGCCAAAAGTAAGTTGGTCTTTGTATTGTCAGCAAGGACTCTTCTGAGGACGAGAAGTTTACCCGGCAATAACGGAAGAGGAAAACATCTACAGGATTAGAAAAGCGTACACAGTTAGATTGAGAAGGACTGCAATCACGAGGAAGCAGACACAAGACTCATACTTGAAATATAACTTGTGTTGGACAACGAAGAACAAGAAAGAGAACAACCACATCGGTATCCTTACAAACAACAAAAGCATCATTATTTTTTTCAAGTGCTAGGGCAGTGAGACTTTGGGCCCTTGGGTTGACAAGCAATCTAGCCCCAGAGGATATTGACCACGTCAAAGAGTTCATATGCTCAACTGCCTATTCTGGTATAACGCTTAAAGACTTTGTTGAAACTAGGATTCGCATATATATATAACTTAAACATAAGCCTTCATTGCTATTACCTCCACCGGACCAAGACTCCGTCCACCATACGAATGGTATTATTCCAGCAATTTTATGATCGATCAACTAGATTTTAAGAATTTGGGGTTGGAAAATTAAAAATTCAAAAGTACAGCCGCCAGTCTTGTTTGCGGGAGTCAATTTTCTCCTGTAAGAAATGTGCAACAAAAGAAAAAGGAGCCTGTTTCAGAAGCGAGCGAGGAATTTGACATTGCAGATCTGCAAACACAATGTAAGAAAGCAAGAGAGAAAAGACTACCAGGAGTAAGGCGAAAATCAAAGGGAAAGAGAAATGGTTTGAAAGCAAAGCAAATAAACAACAAGCATCGACCGACAAGCGAATCTGTTTGTAACCAATCATAAAAAGGCGCTAGCGAAAATGATTCTTAGTTAAGTGAAAGCAAGGAGAGCAAATGGGATGTCTCCGATTTTATATCAAGTGATAGCTCATGAGACGAATGGCTACCATAAAATATTAGTGAGGTTTTTTCGCTGACAATTTTTCTATACACTTTAATTCATTTTATATTGGTTTCAGCAATGCTGATTTTACCCCCTAATTTTGATGACTTGTTCGCTTTTATTTGGCAAGTTGATGTCTAATTGAAGAGCAAATTGCTACAGAAAAGCATTTTTAATGAGTTCTTACTAGTGGAATACAATTTACAGTCATGTCTGCATAATTCTAACTCGTGTAGCTCGAACTTTACCTATTTCGAACGGAATTCTCCGTTCCTAAGGATCACTAAACAATTAATTCTTATAAATGTAAACCTCTACAATTCGAATATGTTGTAATTCAAGCATTTTCACGCTTCCCTAGGGTGTTCAACCGAAGCAGAGTTGACTCTATATCAAAAATTTCACCCCAAATCATTAAAAAATGGATTTTTCAAAAAATCGGGGGGTAATGTCAGGAATTCAGACACCCTGCACATTGTGTAAACTCAGTTTTTCAAACATTTCTTTGGCTGAAATCAACTTGAAATGCTTTCCATCAATAAGATGGTATATGTAGTTCAATATTTGTGCTAATGTTTTGGTAATATTGGAGAATTCAGGTAATTTCATTTCTTTTTTTACCCCCTGAATTGTAACATCTTCGACTGCCGATATCTCCTCAACTGTTTATGTTAAAGATAAAGTTCTTTAATATTTTTTGCATAACTCTTTATGCTCTTTCTAAATAGATATTCAGGTTTACAATATAAGATAGTTGATTTTTTTCTGACGTAACCAATGGTGCAATACTTTGATGAGCGATGACGTGACCCCCGTCACTTTTTCGAAATGTCCCATCTCGGATTTCTGATCCTCTTTGTCTTGGCTTTCATGTGAAACATTAAAATTTAAGGTTACCCTGTTTGTTAGTTTGTAGGGGATAATTCCCTGTCTAATATCAATACGAGGATATCCAGCTGGTTATTTGACAACTGTTATTTTTTTGTCCCGGTGGTTTGATTGATACGTTAATTTGACAATTGATAGTTTGCTTTGCAGCAAAAGACATGTAAATGTCGAGTGACTGAGGCAATTAATTGAAAATAGGTTGAGATTAATTGAAAATTTTCACCGCAACTGGGCATGTTATCAGAATGAGAGTAAAAAGAGACAGTGGATAGGCATCAAGATGTAGCATTATAGAAATTGAAAGAATTCGCAAAGAGACAAAAATGTCAATAATACCAATTGTGATTGGTGCACATGGAACAATTTCGAGGAATGGAATCATCTGGAACGAAAAATTAGACATGCTGGACATCGTTAGAAGTTCACACTTATACGTCAGTGGGGGGGGGGGGGGTCACTGGGGAAGCTAGAAAGTAGACACACGTGTATAGAGCAGACAACGCCCATTGGACATTGACAACTTTGCAAGCATAGTCACTGGGGAAGCTATGGAGTAGACACCCATGTATAGGATTGTGCCCGTTTTCCTGGCATTTTCACCTCTTTATGAATCCGTGCAAATATTTGTCTTGATAAAAGTGTTTACACGGTGCCGTACAAATATTTTCCCGATGAAAATCTCAACCCCCACTTGAGCGGCTAAAAGCTTCAGCTCTACCATGTAAACGGAGTCTTGCAAGGCTACTTTGAAATTAAATGCGTTGATACAAGAAGTGTCAAGGTCTATATAGCATTAGTAATACGAGCAATTTTTTTGTTTTCTTATGAGTTGGTTATGGTTATATTTGTTTTTCATTAATTATTAACAAATTTGTTTGTGATTATTTCATTTTTATTGCATGGTGAACATCCGTACATCCGTACCAAGATATGCAGTTGCTATGAAATTGAAATGCAAAATTACTTTCGACACACAGCACAACAATTTTAAGAATTGCTGGCTTTAAAAGGCCTACCGCAATCAACAATCACCTGCCTGTTTTTGCAAAAATGAAATTTCAAGTTTTACTGATTTCTTTGGTGCCTGCTTTGTTTCCACACGTTTTTATTTTATAAGAAACCTGGCTGAAGCTTCACCGGTGAAAGTGTCTTAATTTCAGGGCATTTTTGAACACAGTTTGCCAATAAAAGTTTCTTAATTTGATATTTGAAAAAACGCACGAATTATTATTATTATTATTAATACTTTAATTTAAAGTTGGCTAAAATAAAAACAATAGCAAGAATTGCTAATTAAGGCCAACTATTTACAAAAATCAATAAATAAATTGTTAAAAAAGGATAAATTTACAATAAAAAACCTAAATTAGCATAAAATGTTTTGCATAACCTGCAGCTGCATGCTTGGCTTTTATGGGTCTTTATACAATTTTTGAATAACTGGAGGGAGTCTGCATCTTTTTCCCCATAAATCTTACTGAATCGACTCCAAGACAAGTTGTTTTTGCCCTTGGTAACTGTAGTTTATCAGAAAACCTTAGATTGTATGATGTCTCTTTTTCTTTGAAAATCTGTTTCATGAAAGTAGGATTTAGACTAAGTTTTGTTTTATAGATCTCAACCATAAGCAACTGCAGGTTCCTCTGATGAATGGTTACCGAATTATCAATTTTCAATAAATCTTCAAAACTAGAAACATCGTCCTTGTATGCGATTCTTAAGGCCCTTTCGTGTATTTTGTTTATCTTATTGTTTAAGTTTCTGTCATGAAACATAACGAATGTTTTCATCAGCAATTTCAGTTTATCAGGCTCCATGTAGACTGAAATGCGTGTTAGGGCATGAAGCTTTTGACTGGCTTTTTTGCATAACGTTTGGACATGCTTTTTTAAAGCTTAATTTCTTAGGCCGATCCCCAGTAACTTTTCTTCGTCAATTTTTCTATCTGGGCTTCTCCAACGTGTATATTTACTTTTTCTTTAGTCCCAAATAGAATAAAGTGGCATTTATCTTCATTTAGTTTCACATAGTTTTCTGGGAACCATGTAGCTAAATGGTTTGCATCTTGTTCTAGTTTTATTCTTATATTCCTGATGTCATAGCCGCAAGAGTATATCGTGGTATCGTCTGCATAGTTGCATATTTCAGTTGCATAGTTGCATAGTTGCATAGTTGCATAGTTGCATAGTTGCATACGCATAGAATCAAAAACATCGAAAACAAGTGAAAAATAAGCTTAGGCTGGAGAATCAATTTAATATATTTGTATATCTAGCGTTAATCAATAAGCATGAGAACTACTCCGTTGATATTGATGTTACCAGTCAGTGGTTATCTTCCGTATTTCACAAAAGAGTGGTTATCTTCCGTATTTTATTTAGATCGAGAAACAATTATCTCATCATTGTTTAGTTTGGTTAAGTTCACTTGGAAGTCAAGAATAATGACAACTTTATGTCATGTCTATATCTCCTATTTTTTTTCAGGTCAAGATGTGGAGTGCAACTGATCACATGAAAACAAAAGTCACTACACCAAGAAAGATTCTACTCCTGAGGTTTTTATTTTTGCCTGAATTAATAATGTCATAATAAAGGCAATCTTTATGCTTTTTAATACTTTGAAAAAGTTGTAAGTTGTAGAAGTACAAAATAGAACAACTACGTGTAAATATCGAAAAAAAAGCTTAATGTATTCTAAAATTAAGCTTGACTGTTTTTACAACCACATTGTTTTTAGTCACCACGCTTCGTGTCGTTTTTTCAGCCAGAAGAGAAGAAAGGCCACTTTCTTGCTATGTCAGTTGCCTTGTCAAAGTGAAATGCCCGAAATATGACTACTTTGCAGTGCTGCAGAATGCAATTTGAAGTAAATAATTCTTCTTACTTACAAGCCGACTGATTACTAGCAGGCAAGTTCAATATTGATTATATATGTCGTTACTATTGCTCGTGTATTCAACTTGCAAGGCCATGACTTTAGGAGCCAAGCTTTGTTACTCGTGTTTCAAAATGGCAAAAGTGCGTACTCTTCTTTTAATAATTTTCTTTTACTGTATTTATCAATATCCATGTTAACATCTAACTTATAATATAACATAATACTAACATAATTTAACTGATAATGTAACTTTAATTCTGCTTTGTTAGATATAGGGCTTGCCACGCATATCTCTAAGCTTCAAGTTTGTAAACCAAAATGTTTGCTGCCATTCTTTTGCATTTGGCTCACAAAGCAAATAACGAGAAAGTGTGAAACCCGGACCATTGCAATCGATAAACGAAGTACATCTCCGTTAGTCGATTCGTTTACTGTAATTAGAGATATCAATTTTTATTCCATACGATAAATACATTAACTTATAAAAATTTCGGAGACCGAAATTTTACTCTGGAATTATAAGGTCTGCGATGCAATACACGCTTTTTTAATAAGAAACCGACTTCTGAAATGAGAAAATATTAAGAAACTGCAGAAATATGAAACAATCAAAACATTTTACAACATCAGTGGCATTTTCGGCAGATATCAATTTTTAACAAACTTGTTGAGCAATTTCGGTCGTTTTTTGGCAATAGTTAGTAACAACAACATTAGTTAAAATTATATGGATTTGAACTCTTTCTCGATTTGATTTTTAAGAAACGCTTTGTAATAAAATCAAGCAAAAAGTAAGGAAGCTTAATTTCTTATAAAAATAGCGTGCAGTCGACATTTCATTTTTTACAACTTGATAAATATAAGCTTTAGATTAATAATTATAATCTTTTTGACGATAAAATTGCGTGCATTTTTTACAACTCTGTGTCATAAACGCAAGCCTTGTTGTCATTGGGAACCGTTGTTGAAAATGGGACTGCTGAAGATTTGTCCATCTAAAATGAAATTCAAAATTTTAATTAGGGAAATATTTGAACAATGGTCAGGGGTACCGTATTCTGTTGATGAATTAGACTTCGTAGTCCGGGAGAAAGTTTATTATACATATTTTTATCACTAGGCAATTTTGTTGCATTTGCTCCCAGACTATCGTGCTTCACTGATTGACCCATTTGTTCTGGGTATTTTTCAAATTCTCCTTCATTAAGAGCTTCAATGCGACCACGTAATTGGATCATCTGAAAAAAATTATAATTAAAATTACTTATTAGCTATTGGAATTTGATCAAATTAGCAACTGAAATCCATGAAATTCAAATGATATTTACAGGTAGATTGCTGTCGTTTTGCGTCGATTTTTTGCGTCGTTCTTGAAACTTCTGAACTGCTTCTTTCACCTGCAACAACAGTTTAACAGACCATTAGATCACCACCAGTTAGTGTGCCAGAGAGGAGGGTCGCTGTAGTATGTCAAGTTATCCCATGTTAAGGCCTTACAATTTTCTCTGTAGACCAGTCGAATCAACAAGAATCGCGTAGTGAAAAGGTGGAAATCAAAGTTTATGTTGTTGGGACAGTGAACTCTATATAAGAAGACTTCTTATATAGAGCTCACTGTGTTGGGGTGAACCATTATTTACCTGGGGGTCTGTAAAACAATGCATGATAGGGAAGAGTAAACCCTGTAAAAATGAAAATGAATTTTTATGTTCTCAAAACTTGAATTTAGATCGATTTTAATGTTTTCACATAATTAAACATGATTGGATAAATTGAATATTTTCCAAACGTACAACAAGACATCCATTGATTATGATGTAAAGATAGCCAATCACAACAGGGCTGCTTTCGATGCCAAAACCAAGTATTTCTGTTACACCAAGTATTGGTACTAGCGTCATGAATGCTCTTGTTGTGGATCTGAAAGAAGAAAAGGGAAATTTTGTGAACATGTGTGAAGTGAACGAAAAGTTAATTGTCATCGGATAGTACATTTGTGTTGTGCCATTTACTTATGCAGACTAATAGATACGACTACTATTTTTATAAATTGCGTTTATTAAATTGTCAAGTTTCAGACAAAGCGTTTATGTAGATAAATGTTTAAAAAATGTGGCGTTTAATAATTTTTTTTCAATTAAGAGGCGTTTATTAGAAAGAAATAGGTTTTATAATGGAAGCATTACAGTGTTCGCAAGATTGACACAAGGAGAGATAGGCAAACCTGAGTTTTTGAGGTGATGTCTTCAAGCGCTGAGATGACGAACTGCTTTTGAGAATACACCAAAGAATCAAGCAGAAAAGCACAAAGTTGACCTGAAGATAAAAACAAATTGCAATGAGGCTTTGACATTGCAATTTCAGGAATTGTATAATTAGCTACGTTGCTTGAAGTATGAAAATAGTTGTTCTTGCAATACATTTTGGCGTAAATTCAATTACCGTAGATTCTCTATTAAGCCCCCTCTCAATTAAGCCCCCCTTCTCTAATTAGCCCCCCTTTTCAGAAGGAAAAATTTAATAAACCCCCCTCTCAGTGTAGCCCCCCCCCAATCTTCACTGATGCCAAAATAAGTAAACTTGACAAACAACGGAGATTTTCATTTTATTCATTGGTCGTTCAATACTTCTCAACAAATTCAAATTCAAATCATTTAGGCTTAAGTATTGTAGGTATAAACGTTTTTCACACAGACTTCATTGAATAATGTATTTCATGTATTATTTAATGTATTTCCACCACTGAAAATGGTTTTCTATTACAAGATATTTATTAAACCCCCTCTCTCAATTTAGCCCCCCTCTGTAATAAGCCCCCTCTTTAAAGTACTGAAAAACAATAAGCCCCCCGGGGGGATTAAAAGAGAATTTACGGTAGATATATTTGTATATGAATGATGGTAAATTAATAACGAAAACTTTTGTTATACCCCGAGGAGAATTGAAACAGGACCTCTGAAAAACCATTCAATTGTTCCCAGTGAAATGCATCTAAAAAGTATATCGATGAAACAAGTTTGAGCTTTCTAATAAGCAGTGAAAACTTTTAACGGATTTGAAACAGAGTAAATAAGAATGAAGAACTGATGAAACATACCCAGGAATTTGCAAAAACGCATCCGATTTAGACGCAATTGCAATAACAAACGATAAAAGCGGTAATCCTTCGAGAAACAAGACGATTAAAGCGATCAGCAAGTTATTGATATCACATTAGTTTGAAATTGGTAATTGCTGAAAGTTGATGGTACAAGTCACTTCAATTTACTTTGGGTCTGTAGTCGAGAAATAACATGGTTGTTTTGACGACATACACGCATTTTTTTATAAGCAATTTCAACTCGGGCTCAGTACTAAAAATTGCTTAGCTCGAAGGCAAATTTGAGTACTCAAAATTGTTTAGCAATTGCTTAACTTTTTGTTGGTTGTTTTTTTAAAATAGATTAGAAAAAGGTTATTCCTGTTAATAAGATGGTGTCAGTTCACATTTCCTGTTAAGTACTGAAAATACAATTTTTCAAATTGCTTAGCAGTCTTCAATCCAGTAACTACTAAAATTGCTTAACTTTTTGCCTTGCCGAATGTTGCCTTGCTTATAAAGCAGTTGCTTATAAAAGAATGCATGCATCTTATTATTTTCGAATTTTAAAGTTGAGTCTTCAAACACTGTTCAGAGTTAAATCTATCTCCGGTTTTGAGGGAGCAAATGTTGACAAATGCATGACGTCAGGCTAAGTAATCCTAGGAAGGACACATAAAGTGCTAATGCAACGAATTTTTACATGGTGTTTTTGTTTCGAAAATCTATAGATTTCAATGCACTGATTAAGGTGGCGCAAATAAAATTTGCAAATTATGTATACTTCTCTTTCTATTAACCTTCACAGTGAGCAATTTGACCTTTTTCATGCGAAAACAGAACATCACTGTGATGTCATCAAACGTTGTGTCTGCAACATCAAGCAGGCTTTCTTCTATTTAAATTCAACATGGCGAGCTGTGAGCGAGCACACACATGACGGGTATCTCGGGAGCAAATAAATCATAGAACTATTTACATGTCGTAGAGATACATAACGGAGACAGTTGTACGATTACCCAGTGTTGCGAAAAAGTGTCGTTTCATAATGTTGCTGATAGTATTTCAAAACCAATCAAACAGAACAAGGTCTTTTTAAGGAGTTCGGTAGACAGACATCATTCGCACCCACCGACTAGTATGGCAGGATTTTGTTCATTATAGCGCTCATTTTTGCTTTGAAGTAAAGAGAGATATTGGGAAAGAATTAAACATGAGATTAAAGCTAAAATCAAACGCTATTCCTGCAATAGATGCAGTAAACAAGTCCGTAACCCAAAGTGTGGCTCTCAACTTTACTCGGGCCTAAGCACTCTTCGCCCGGAGTGGTTTGGTTAGCAGGGATGCCGGAAGCACACTGGGGCACAGGGGGTCAAACTTCTTTAAAGGGCACTTTTGGGCGTGGCATTGAAAAACAATGCCACGCCCAAAAGTGCCCTTCCTAGGGTATAAAAGTTTCTTAGCTTTATCAATTTTGGTAGGGCTGTTTCTTAGCTTTGGAAAAATTGAGCCTACCGTTTCTTATAGAGTGTTTCTTATAAAGAAAATGATTGTGTTGTTGTGCTATGCTGTATCTAATCTGCTGTTTCAGTTAAATACCAATGGCGATCGTTGATCACAATACGTCTTTTTGTAAAGCAAAAAAGCCGTAATAATTCAAAAAGGGCAGTTCTCGCCCCCTGCACCCCCTCATGAAAGGGCAAGGGGGGCAGCCGCCCGCCTTGCCAGTTATTAAAATATCCAGACAACGTTTGAAAAACTGCATTGACTTCCATTGGAAAAAATATTTGGGTCATCACTGTGACGTCACAGCGTTGTGATATTTTTCGCAAAAGGTGGCCTGATTCAAGGTAAAATTAAAGTACCTTATACTTGTCAGATGCAAGTCAAAATTGTATCAAACCAATCAGAACATCTTTGGCTTTCATTTAAAATAAAAAAATCGATATGTCTAATTTCGTTGCATTCGCACTTTAAGTATGCCGACTTCAGAGACATCAAAATTAGGTTGCACCAGGGGCCCGTGCCCCCAATGTTCAGAACACTCTCTTCAAGTAACTTTTGTTTTCCTCAATAGCAGCGCAAAGCCCGAGTCAAGCGCACTGTACATTTCACTGAACAACACTGAACATTTGTTCAGCATTTTCCAGTATTGTTCAGAGAAATATTCAGTGCGTTTGACTCAGGCCTAAGAATGGCCCCTTTCGGTGTTCCTTTTATCTCTCGTATTGGTTCCCGATTTTACAGGACGGCCTATTGAGGTTCAACAGTTTCATTCATGTACAGTACTACTAGCCAGAAATCTGGCTGATTTTATGAGACATACCCCAGCCAATTGCAGCATAGACTTTGTGGTTCGTTCCTCTTGTTTTGAACACAAGGACTATGACTTTGAATAAATTGATGCCCTCAACAAGCATCCAAGAAAATGTTGCCATTGAAGTGCAGTATTGAAGAATCATAAATGTTGTGCAGATACCCTAAAAGAAAACAAATACAGCTTCAATCATAGTGAAAAGACAAGCTGAAAAGGATTCCAGCTGCATCATGAACCAGTTTGGTTCGTAGACGGATATTTTAATTAGTGCCCTGCATGGTGTGGAAGGCAAAGGAGGGCCTAGGGGGCAAATGCCCACTATGTCCTCCTCATAGTTATATGTTTATCGTTGGAATAGTTGATAAACTCTCACCCTTGTTTTCTTTAAGTCTCGTCCAATCCAGCTTCCAATTACATAAATAAAAGATGAAATCATTCTTGCAACAAATAGGTTCTTGTGGATGAAAAATTTTGTTGTCGAGGGAACACTGCAATAAACAAAAACAATTTAACTTTTGCTTTGTACCACGACACGACACTACCGTTTACAGATATTCGGATTTGAAAAGAAATTGAAAAATAGTGAAAACAGTTAACATGAACATAAACATTTCTAGTCAGTAAATATAAAATTGTTCACAGCAAACCAAGGCAAAGCTGCAAAGCAAGATTTCCCTTGCTTACTGTGAACAATACTCACGTCAATCACCGCAATAACTTAATCCTCATTGGATAGAAAGCAAAAACGCCATTGTCAAGATATTGCACAATAGTTATTGTTCTGGTCACGTAGTTCCAGAAGGCAAATCTCGAATTTTCCTGCCTTTATACCAGATTAGAAAAGGCTGCTTCGCAGCAACAAAAACATTATTTCATCACATAAAATTATACTCACTTAAATCCAAATAGCAAGATTACAGCTATTATCAAGGCCAGCAGTGAGATCATTGCAAAGCTAATGTCCATGATGAGTTGTACTCTAATATGAGTAGCAACGGCCTTTTTCTTTACTTTCAATTTAACTTGGACAACCCCAGCCTGTAAGAAAATCCAATCTATGTCTCCAAATCACTCCTATTGGATTTGTTTAAGTTAACTTCGTTTGTTATCAAATTTTTGAGTTCGCTTAACCACCTAAAACAACTAACAAGCAAATATTATTGTATAAACCTACTTCAATTGATTGGTTTCTTGTATTTGTTTCATTAGATAAGCCAAACATGTTGATTCCAGGCTTGGGTCCACGTTCCTTATAAATAAAAACACAGTTCAAGCAAGCAACTGAGAACTCTGATCAAATCTTTGCAATGGAGAATTGGACAAGAGAATAAAATAGCGAAATTGATGAGTTTGCTTAACCATCTAAAATGCTATATGTGTATCTCTTCGCGCAAGGCTCATTATAGTAAAGAAACAACTAACAAGTAAAATTTATTGTATAAACATACTTCAATTGATTGGTTTCTCGTATTTGTTTCATTAGGTATGCCAAGTGTGATGATTCCCCGCTTGGGTCCACGCTCCTGATAAACAAAACACAATTCTAAGCATCCGAGAATTCTGATCAAATCTTTGCAATGGAGAATTGGACAAGAGTATAAAATAACCAAATTATTGAATTTGCATAATCACCTAAAAGGTTATAGGTGTATCTCTTCACACAAGGCCTATATATTTAGCTCGTTAGAAACAACAAACAAGCAAAATTTATTGTATAAACATACTTTAATTAATTGGTTTCTCGTATTTGTTCCATTAGGTATGCCCAACATGATGATTCCACGTTTGGTTTCACGTTCCTGATAAACAAAAACACAGTTTTGACGCAAGCAACCGAGAACTCTGATCAAATCTTTGCAATGGAGAATTGAACAAGAAAATAAAATAGCAGCAGGTAGGTACTGCTACTAACATAGCTACTAACTACACAAGTGCAAGTCTAATAATGTTAAACACGAGAGAACCAAATGCCTTTTATACGGGTATAAGCCACATAAGCAATTTGGCTTGCCAGTTTAAGACTCTAAGACCCTCCAAGTCTCGCTGAAAGAAGTAGTTCAAAGGGCAAGCGATACACTGGTTTTTTCACTGTCAGCAGTCAGATGTAGCTACTTGATTCCTTTGGTTTATTACCTACCTTTCCTACCTGTAGAGAATCGACGTCTGTGCCTTGTAAGATATATTTCTGAGGAAGAAATGTAGGCTTATTAACTTAGTAATTTGTAATCTTGTACTAGCCCCCATCTTTTCAACAACAAATGTTGAAGTGAAGCAAAGAAGTCTTCGTTACATCTAAATAATCCTAAGTCAAAAATTGTTCAATAAAGCAGCTCATGTAGCGATATATTTTGTAAGTTACTTGGAAAAACGTTAGTGCATGGTTTATATATGGTTTTCGACACTGTTCAACGATAGGAAGTCCTGTTCGAAGCAGGGGCGTCGCCAGCCCGAAAAAACTGGGGTGGACAAAAAAGAGGGGCCCTTCAAACTCTCAGAAAATGTGGGAAACGCCCTTTTTAGCATTTTTGAACTATTTAGAAAATTTTGGAAAAGCAGTTTTGTCAAGCAGCATTTTTCGTAACAGTGAGCATCAAAGAGGAAAGCTGCACACCCAGATGTTCTGAGTGAATGAACATCACCCCCCAAAAGTTTTTCCAACGGATTTCGAGAAATTAGAAAATCGACCTCTGAGAAAACTGGAGTGGACATATCCACCCCAGTCCACTCCGTGGCGACGCCACTGGTTCGAAGTTTCTGATCCAGGGATCGAAGAGAAATGCTCAGAAAGTTTGATTTATTTCAAAATAAACATGGATGGTTTATTTACATCAGGATATAAAATGTCTTGCAGGAAACCAGAATGATATGTTGACCACAAGGGAATATGTAAGCCACCCCTGAAGAAGAAAGAAGTAAACGTTTATGTTTTATTAAAATTGATCACGAAAGCTCATGGTCAAGTGTAACTTGCATACGCCTGGCTATAATACGCCCTCAATAGAGCTTGTTGGGGCTCTCGAAGCAACAATGACAACATTACGGACAAGGTCCCGTGTAACGTTTGAGATTTTAATAGCCCAAAATTGCAGACCCAGCTTTGAAATGTTTAAGAAAGATTGTAACTTTGCATGAGAATAAAGATGTCAAAAAGCTATGCGTACAGAGTTATACCATATCTTTTAGTGAAAACACCCAACTTGAAATTCAATTCGCCATATGCCTGATTGGAAAGGAAATATAAGGTTGAATTCTTTAAATTAAATCATGTAGTATGTGGTTACCCTTGTGTCATTAAGAAGTAAGTCAAGTTGCTTACGTCAGCTTCATCGCACCACCGAGGTGGTACCCGCAACGTGTGGAAAATAGCCTATGGGGATAAATTAAGAAGACTTTTTAAATTAAATTAACATCCCTAATATCTTCATGCTCAAACAAGGATTGGGGAACCAAATTCAAATAACATTTGTAAAATTGACATGACGAATTTCTGTTTTTAACAAATAAAGACGTATTACTTGTGATCTCATTACTATTGATAAGTCTGAAACCGATTTTAGCAATCAAGTTCTTGTAAATGATTAATAACAGCAAACAAAAATGTCACTGGTGCTACGGATGCAACAAATTTGTTTATCTTGTTTGTGTTTGTTGAATTGGGAACAATTGGATAGTTTTCAGAGGTCCTTTTGCAATTCTCCTTGGAGTATAGCAAAAGGACCTAAATATAAATATATATATTGGATATATTAAATATATTTATTTAATGTCCAAATGTATCTTATTAAATCCTACACCAAAATGTATTGCAAAAACAACTCTTTTCATATTTCAAGCAAAGACATCACACATTAATTATGTTTGATGCATAACACTATTCAATTATCAATTACTAATATATTTTTTTGTGTGCCACTCTCACCCAGCTAAAATCTTCAAGGATGAACATTTGATCAGGGTTTTTTTCGAAAGTTACATTCAAAGCTTTTTTTATCAGCACCATGACCAGTTGTATTGATCTTTTTTGGCTGACGGCCTCAGCAGAGTAATCGTATATTTTCCACGCGTTTTCTTTCAACATCACAACAGTTACATTGTCTGTTGGCAGTTCCTTTAAAAAATCATAATTCTGACATGATATTGTTATGCAAAAGTTAGATTTGGCAATTGCTAAAAATAGATTTGGTTTATTAACCAATCAGAGAAGCGCAAAGGGAAGATTAGGCCTGTTGTTGTTGCCATTTTGCATTCTCTTCCGGTTCTCATCGATCTATTTTTAAACAGAGCCTTTTATCTTTGCACATTCCCTTTAAGTTGAAACGAAGAAAATTTGCATGCTTCTATTCAAAGTAGTTGTTACGGAGCTGTCCATTTTCTAAACAACTTTTTGCTATGATATTAGCTACGTTTGTAGAGAGGGCCGTCGCTAAATGGGTGGATAGGGGGAGGTGCAGAGGGTGTAATGGTGGAAGAGCCACCATTGCGTAATTTAACTCAAAAGGGAATTTGTTCGTGCGATTATTTAATTGTAATTATCGAGATATGAATATAAGAATGCCTGAATTACAATTGACAAAACTACTTATGTTATACATTTAATAATTAACATTGATCGATATGAAACACGTGATTACACTAATTACTTGAATACGAGGCTATGTGATAACGAGAATGTAATCCTGTTACAAGGGTGCTCTACCTCCCCAATCTTGTGTCTGTCTTGAGTTTTCGTAAAAGTTCATTATAAAGGAAACAAACGTTCTGATGCTATAATATTGGCTGATCAAAATAAAATGCAGGGGCTTCGCTCAGTTTGAGAATTGCCAAAATATGGGGAGGAGCTGTAAATTACACCCTTCTAACGACAACGCTTTAAAGTCACGCTCTACTGTCGGCAAGTATCAACTTTGCCCCCCCCCCTAAAAGTTAAAAGTGAATTTCTAACCTCCATGATTGTTGGTTCTTTTCTTGTGTATTGACATTGACAATAGTCCAGCTTTGGCCAAAATGCTCCATTTGACATTGTCATGGTACAAGTCCTATGTAACACACCTTAAAAAGACGTAACACATAACCATTTCAATTTTCAATGCACTTGGGTGTTTTTGCGTTCTTCATCAATAAATTCTAGTAGTCTTATTCTTCATATACAAATTGCCCATTTCTACTGACTCGTCTATTAAACATATAGAGATTGTTGGCATTTGGCTACCTTTCCAGTGTTGGTTCAAATGAAAGCAGGGGAGATATTTTGTAACATTGACTGCCGATCGTCTCCAAATAAACTTCTTCTTCGTGAAATTTTCAGAAATTGATTTGCAATAATCTATAAATAGAGATACCCGTGATAAATTAACGAATAACTCTAAACATTGAAGTTTTAACATCTTAACTTTCATTTTCTTTTTTGTTCTCCAGCAGTTAGCTTCATCCGTTTTATCTTCGCAATCATTCACTCCGTCGCACTCTTGTTCGCGTGAAATCATTTTTTCTTCGTTTCTGCACATTCTATACACACTACCGTATTTCTGAAAGAACCTTTCTTTGTCTGAAACGAAAAAACATCTGCCAATTTTACAATATTTGTACATCGCTACAATTGCCTAAGGAGCAAATGCAGTAATAGGAAGTAAACGGAAAGAAATTACAGTGGAATGGAGTGAATATGTACGGCTTGAGTGTGGTTGTTCTTGCAAAGGTCATTAGTAATAATGATCAAAAGTCAACCAAAGGTCAATAGATATGGGTCAAGGGTTATGGCTCAAGGGATCAAGGATCAAAGTCCAAAGGTCAAAGGATCATAGGTCAAAGGGTCAAAGGTCAGTAAAAATATCCTTGGCTAGTGCGTAAAGTTTAGGAATATTGTGCTTTCCACGAATGAAGCATATTATCTACTGTACTTACTGGGACAAATTGCACAAAACCTAGATGTGGAAAGGCTCTGACACCAAGGTGTGCGAATAAAACTGTGTTTCACTTCATTCGTGTCAGTATTACACGAGTAATTGCAACCATTTGCGAGCCACGATGAGCCGGTTGGGGTAAACATCTGACAACTCAAAGAAACATCTCTTTGGCATTCTGTAAGAAACAATCAAGTCAAAGCAAAGAATATTTATGTTTATTGTTTCATTGTTAAGCTTTATTTCTGAGTATACATGTATGGCTGATACCTTTTGAAACACTTTGGGCTATTTCGCTGCATGATTTGTTTGATATACACACTTTGAGGTCAGGAGAGCTGTTGTTTAACCTAACCGCATAGAGGCATTGAAGTTCGTTATCAAAACAGATACATTCCATACAGTAAGGCATATTTCCAAAGCCAATGAAAGAACTCTTTTCACTTTCTATTCTTTGATTCTGAAACATGCAGCCTGAAGAACGAAAAATATTTTTTATACCATAATCAATTAGTTTTGATTTTAATGAGCTGATGAGCTAACAAATGTGGATGTGGTAGATATCGAAAGTCCGGTAGATAAAATTAATGACCATGGTGTGGCAGAAATTAATGTGGGAGGGGTGATTAACAAATGTCATCAATTTGTGATAATGTCTCAGTTGTAAGTCACATTTTGGGACCTATTGGAAAAAGCCCCCCCCCCTTGGGCCCATGGCTACTACGAGCCGTGTTGCATGCAAGTGGTGTATTTACAAAAGTGGGTTCTGTTTTCTCAAGCTTAAGGAACCGAACTTGCTTAAGACAAGTCCTTTTAGAGATAAAGTTCGGGCTAGGCAACCTGAACTGTGGTTATGATGTTTTAGGGGCAGATCACAGAAACATGTTCATGGTTATGAAACTCTTAAATATCAACTGACTAACCAAACACATGTAGGAGATTACCAGGGCTGATTGCATACGGGACTTAACGCACATACGGGACACAAATAACATGAACATTGCAGTGATAAGCAAAATTGTTGCAGCTAAGAAGCAGACACTTTTCCACAGATATTTTTATACATAGGACATTTCTGTAACCTCTTCAACACAGTAGATCCTTACGAGGGAAACCTTTTTATGAAAGGCGAGGATCTGTCACAATAGAAGCAATCCTCTTCTCTCCCTCCTTCAGTTTATTTACCTTGCGATGATATCGGGGTGACAGCTTCAAATATCAGCAATAGCAATCCTGCAAGAATTAAAACACCCGTGGTACAAATTTCGTTTGTCACAGAGAATTATATTTTACGTTGATCATAGATGACCTTAGATGTTTACAGCTGATAGTAGACAATAATAGAAAACCATTGATAATCATTTGCAATCACAGATAATCATTGACAATCATTGGCAATCACACACAGACAATTATTGACAATCATAGTTCACCAATCTAGACAATAAAATGCAATTGTACCACCATAAACAATCATTATACGCATTTTATTAAAGGAATTAAGAAACGACAGCACTACTTTGGAATCAAAAAATGCGTCTAATATCTTAATTCAAAATCACATTTGAGGGGGATGTGCTTTACAGAGGAATTTCTGTAAAGTCCCCCCTTCCTCGCAATTTTGACTTTATAACTTATTTTTACTTCAGTTTCAATCGCTCTTAACTGAAATTTTTAATAAATAGTGAAAATTCTTGTTCATTTTGAATGCAAGTGCGAAATATCGAGAGACTGTACGATTTTGTTCACTGGAATTGCCTTTCGCTGTCTGAAAATTTTCTCGGAAAGCATCCTTGTTAAAATAAATGACAGTAAATATAAAAGCAAGTAAATGAATATGACAATATTACCAGCTTGTAGAGCAAATATATATAATTTCTTCTTCGCCATCTTCTCTCGTGTATCGTTGCAAAGTTGAATTTCTATCAGTTTGTTTATCGACCTGCGGGTAATATTTGTTGTCAGGTAAGCTTCTAACGAGCTTAATTTTTTAGAATTATGCCAAAAGGTCTTGTTGGCTTTTATAATTCTTTGATTTATATTGTATATTGTATGTTATTATAAAAGAACAACGTGTATTCCAAGCCAACATGGCATAGCTCAGCGACTGAAGTTAGAACTATTATGACAACAGAATTGTTGAAGACATTTATTCCGAGAAGGGAATCATACCAGGCCAACTATTGGGGAAATTAAACACAGTTTTTAGAAACGTTCTTAGTCACATCATACTTTCATGCCGGTATTAACTGTCAGGCTAGGCTTAACCGAATACAGTGTCACCACAGCCTTTGCCAACGCGCAATGCCAAGAGTGGCAAGCATCGGCAAAACCTTTGACAAAACAAAACCAGGCAAAGACAAACACAGGCCCCGAAGTTTTCAGGCCTCGCAATTTTAGATCCACAACCCAAGGCAATGCGGAGATCTGTGAAAAAGCAAAGGGTATTGACAGTGTTCAAACAGGCTGCCATTGGAATTTGACATTCTACACTGGCAACAAGGGTCGTATGGGAGGTCAATCATGTTCCCTCATTCTCTTATAGAAGTTGCAAATACACTGTCGCGGTTCCAGTCGGATCTCTCCGAACGGCTAGGCCAAGAATGAAATTCGAACGAGCCATAGTTTTTCATAAACGTCCCAGTTCTCTACTCGTCTTTCCGAACTCAGGCAGTGATCATCAATTTCCAGGTCTGCACATCCATCACTTTCAACACAAAGCTTGAGAGATTGAAAATAGTAGCCCAAAAATAGCCAAACCCAGATACACTAAACAACAGAAGAAATGAGTTCTAACTTCTCCTATCCAACAGATTCGAGAGCATGCCTTAGCATAGAGATTAAATGGCAACGCTTTAGACCTTGAACATAAAGGCTCTTCGTGCTTTTTGAACCTGCAGTTGACAATACTGGAAAAACTCGAAAAAGTACTCATCAGAAAGCCAGGACGGTTCTTGGTCAGACAAAATGGCTCACAGAAAAAGATCGAACGATGAAGAGTGGCAACTTAAATCAGCAAAAATAAGTACATTGAAACGCGCAGAATGCTTTGAAAGAAAATAGCTCAAGAAATTACCCTTTCAATCAACTCCAACAAATTGATTTGAAGATAAACCAATGAACAGTAACGTGCGACAAACCCAATGACAGTTGAAATGTCATTAGATTTAAACTCCAAGAAAACAATTTCATTTTGTGGCTTGAGCCAGGGCAAAACAAAACATGACAAAATTAGGAATGGGTACTGTGGAGTGGAACAATAAAGAAATGATAAAAAAACGAATGAAAATGAAATCAAATCACAACAAATAACAAAAAAAATAACTAAAACAAAAAAAAATATTTTTTGGGAAAGGCATCTTCTGAACATTTTGCTGCAAATTTCTACCATAACGCAAAAATGGAAAATGTAATGTATTTATGAGTCGGTTGAGAGAACAATGTTTATTTAAAAGAAGCATAGCAGCAACAAGTAGTGAAATGAAAACACTGATAAAAACGATCTACCTTTACGCTGCATTATTTTATTTTCACCTTAGTAATGAATAAGGTGTTGCGTAAAAAATCGTTCAAGCACAGTAACTCTAGAATAAAATAAAATTAAGAATATACTGCCTGATACGCTTAGCTAACTTACCTGGCTAAGGAACATTGTCCTTTCAAGTCATCGTTACTTTTGAAGATTTCAAAAAAAGTTAATGCAAAACAGCTGTCTCGGGCCCCTTTTACACGGCAACGGTCAAGTTTTCAGCCGTTTAACTTTTTGTACGGATAGATGTACCGGTCAAATATTTATACGCATAAGCCTCGCGTTTACAGGATGGTTTTTACAAGCCGGCTTTCTTTGATCATCTTGGGCAGTATGCTTTTTCATAAATTTTTGGCACCAAATTGAATTGGTTTTTTGTGTGGTGAGTGAAATGAATTGTTGTTGGATTTCTATGAAATTTGCGATCGTTTATTTATATTTCTGAAAGCTATGGCAGTGTCACATCCTTTTGCATCCGTACAAATTGTGGTCCTGATAGAAGCGTTTACACGGTACCGTGGAATTCTCAACCTCACCTCTTTCTAACAAGAAAACGTTTTGTGGGGCTATCAGGACAAATATTTGTACAGATAGGCTTATCTCGTGTAAACGCACCATCTATTCGTGCCACAATTTGAGCGGCTAAAAGCTTCACTTGTACCATGTAAGTGGAGCCTTGGCAAGACTACTTTGAAATAAATGCGTTGATAAGAGAAGTGCTAAGGTCTATATGGCATTAGTATTAGGAGTAATTTTTGTTTTTTTTATAAATTGGTTCATGGTTATACTGGTTTTTCATTAATTATTAAAAAATTTGTTTTTGTTTACTTCACTTTTATTGCACGGTGAACATCCGTACATCCGTACCAGGATATGCAGTTGTTATGAAATTGAAATGCAAAATTACTTTCAACACATAGCATAAAAATTATAAAAATTGCTGGCTTTAAAAGGCCTAATGCAATCAACAATCACCTTCCTGTTTTTGCAAAAAATGAAATTTCAATTTTTACTGATTTATTTGGTGCCTCTTTTGTTTTTATTCGAACACGATCAATGTACTAAATTTGACTTTGAAATGGGGCACTGACTGCGACATGTAATGGCGTCATAACCATCACACAAATCAACTTTTATAATGGGAGGGGAGAAGATCGTAAAAATGTTTTGAAGTCTGCGCTGTGCTGCAACATCCCTAAGTATGATGATAAATTGTTATGCCGAACATTGCCATCAGTTTAATTTGATTGCTACGTCTTCTGCCCCAGTGCTCCCGATGAAAACACTGTAGCAACTAGACCGCCAGACGTGACATGAAAGTAATTCATTTTGAATGAACTGACAACAATTTAGCAGCATCAGATGTATCTTGAAAAGCCAACTCTGAGTATAGATTGTCCATGTAGATTCCAAAAACATATGTTAATTGTTTATTAATTGCATATTGGACTCTCTAAAATACTTCAAGTCCTCCATTAAGTCCCCACTCTCGAATAAGCCCCCACATTTCAATATTTTTTGCAAAATAAATCCCCACCCTCAAGTAAGCCCCCATGGGGTATTATTCTATTTTAACAGAAGAGATCGAAAAACTGGATGAAATGTGATCATAAGCTTATAGGATGACTTTTGGATAAGCGTTGATAAAAATTGATAGTTCTATATTTGATAAATGGAGATTGTTTGTTATTTTAGTAAATATATTGATTCTAATCTTTGACGGACGTTCTTCTTTTTTTAACATATTTGGACATAAATATCGCCAAAAAACAGGATATCTTTTTGACATATACAGAATAAGCCCCATCAAAATACATAATTTCATTAACAGAGTTAAAAGATGATTATGTTCCATTTTCTTATTTAGATCGAGAAACAATTATCTCATCATTGTTTAGTTTGGTTCAGTTCACTTGGAAGTCAAGAATAATGACAACTTTATGTCATGTCTATATCTCCTATTTTTTTCAGGTCAAGATATGGAGTGCAACTGATCACATGAAAACAAAAGTCACTACATACACCAAGAAAGATTCTACTCCTGAGGTTTTTATTTTTGCCTGAATTAATAATGTAATAATAAAGGCAATCTTTATGCTTTTTAATACTTTGAAACAGTTGTAAGTTGTAGAAGTACAAAATAGAACAACTACGTGTAAATATCGAAAAAAAGCTTGATGTATTCTAAAATTAAGCTTGACTGTTTTTACAAATGGCGAAACAGATATCGATGAAAGTACAATGCAATATTATTTACTCAAAACAAATTGTTTTCATTGTTTTTCTTTTTTTTGTTATACCCTGTTATATAAATATGTTTTATTGTGATTCATTTGATAATTGTTTTGTTTCTGGTATAATTTAAAATTTCACTTCATAATACAATGAGAAACAGAATGGTTGGCAGTTTATATTTATTTATTATTCAAGTGAACTCTCTTGTCCTCAACTTCTGGTGTTTTTATTTTCCCATGAGAGATTTCTGAAGTTTTGATTTCCAACCACGAACGACGCTTCGTGTCGTTCGTTCAGCCAGATGAAAACAAAGGCCACTTTCTTGTTATGTCAGTTGCCTTGTCAAAGTGAAATGCCCGAAGTATGGCTACTTTGCAGTGCTGCAGAATGCAATTTGAAGTAAATAATTCTTCTTACTTACAAGCCAACTGACTACTAGCAGGCAAGTTCAATATTGATTATATATGTCGTTATTGCTCGTGTATTTAACTTGCAAGGCCATGGCTTTAGGAGCCCGTACTTACTAAAACGCGGAACGACCCAAAACGACCCACAACGACCCAAAACCACCCACAACGACCCAAAACCACCCACAACGACCCAAAACCACCCAAAACCACCCACAACCACCCACAACCACCTCATAACCACCCAAAACGACCCAAAAACTTCAACTTAAACATTATATCAGATATTTAGGGGCAAAAACCCCCAAACTTCGGCAGGTTCTTTGAAGTATCTCTTAAATTCTTCTTTCCTTCTGGGACTTCTGATCACAAAAGGTTTTCCGTTATTTTGTTGCATGAAAAAAGCATTGAGTTGAAGCGCGAACTGATTAGATCTGGAATTCCATTCCTATGCGAATTTAAACTTTGTTGACTTCTGAGAGTGACCTGGCTAATCCTTATCCTTATTAAGAAAGATGTCAATTTGTTGATAACCGCCGACCAAGGTCTAAAAAGTTTTTTTTTGTTCGATGTTTGGGGGTTAGGGTTTGGTTTAGAGCTCTGGGATTACCAGTTTTTCACAATAGCGTTTTTGCGAGAATAAACTTTCGCGAATTTCATATTTTAGAAAATTTCGCGCATTAAACTTTCGCGAGTTTTGGCCAAAAACGCGAAAATCGCGAACGTTTCTCCGATTAAAGTACTCAAGAGAATGAGAGATGTTGCTTGCTTGAGATGATCAATCATTCAACTAAAATACTATTATCAATTATAATTTCACCTAAGTTAAAACAATCATAATATGACACATCAATCAATAGTGACAGCAACAACGGATATAATATAGACAAACGACACGGTCACAAGAACATCACAGGAAAACAATATAACCAACACGAACATGATTCTACTTCTAATATATTAACACAGACATGATACAATTTATACTGACGCAATCATAATATTACATCCCTAAAATATGTATTTCTTTAAAAATTTCAAAGAGACACTTGAAAGCACCTGCCGAGATTTGGGGGTTTTGCCCCTAAATATCTTCGCCATTTTCGCGAATGTTTGACCCGCGAATTTTTTCAAAATTGCAACTCGCAAACTGCAAAGTTTATCTCGCGAAATTTTTCCAAAACTCACATTCGCGAAAATTTAACCAGTTATATCTGTAAAACCTGTTCAAATGTAAAATATTTTACATAATTTCTCTATTCGCGAAAGTTTATCTCGCACAATTTTTTCGATTTGTGAATTCGCGAAAGTTTGTCCAAAAAATTTATCTCGCGAAAGTTCCTCCGATTAAAGTATACTGTTTAAGTTGAAAATTTTTGGGTCGTTTTGGGTGGCTATGAGGTGGTTGTGGGTCGTTTTGGGTGGTTTTGGGTCGTTGTGGGTAGTTTTGGGTGGTTTTGGGTCGTTTTGGGTGGTTTTGGGTCGTTTTGGGTCGTTCCGCGTTTTAGTAAGTACGTTTAGGAGCCAAGCTTTGTTACTCGTGTTTCAAAATGGCAACCGTGCGTGCTCTTCTTTTAATAATTTTATTTTACTGTATTTATCAATATCCACGTTAACATCTAAAATTATAATATAACATAATGCTAACATAATTTAATTAATAATATAACTTTAAACCTGCTTTGTTAGATATAGGGCTTGCCAGGCATATCTCTAAGCTTGAAGTTTGTAAACCAAAATGTCCGCTGCCATTCTTTTGCATTTGGCTCACAAAGCAAATAACGAGAAAGTGTGAAACCCGGACCATTGCTATCGATAAACGAAATACATCTCCGTTAGTCAATTGGTTTACTGTAATTAGAGAAATCAATTTTTATTCCATGCGATAAATACATTAACTTGTAAAAATTTCGGAAATCGAAATTTTACTCTGGAATTATAATGTCTGCGATGCAATACACGCTTTTTTATAAGAAACTGACTTCTGAGATGAGAAAATATTAAGAAACTGCAGAAATATGAAATATTCAAAACATTGTACAAGTGAGTCACATTTTGGGCAGATATCATTTTCTATTAAACTCCTTGAGCAATTTCGGTCATTTTTTGGCAATAGTTAGTAACAACAACATTAGTTAAAATTATATGGATTTGATTGAAATAGATTTTCTTAATGATTATGTCAATTTTTTATCCAAGCAGTAACTCTTTCTCAATTTGATTTTTAAGAAACGTTTTGTAGTAAAATCAGGCAAAAAGTAAGGAAGCTAAATTTCTTATAAAAATAGCGTGCAGTCGACATTTCATTTTTTACAACTTGATAAATATAAGCTTTAGATTAATGATGATAATCTTTCTTGACGATAAAATTGAGTGCATTTTTTACAACTTTGTATCATAAACGCAAGCCTTGTTGTCATTGGGAACGGTTGTTTGAAATGAGACTGCTGAAGATTTGTCCATCTAAAGTGAAAATCAAAATTTTAATTAGGGAAATATTAGAAAAATGGTGAGGGGTAGCCTATTCTGTTGATGAATTAGGCCTGGTAGTCGGGGAGAAAGTTTATTATACATATTTCTATCACGAGACTATTTTGATTATCACAAAGCCATTTTGATTATCAGGGAATCAAAGTTGTTACATTTGCTCCCACACTCTCGTGCTTCACTGATTGACCCATTTGTTCTGGGTATTTTTCCAGTTCTCCTTCGTTAAGAGCTTCAATGCGACAACGTAATTGGTTCATCTGAAAAAAATTATAATTACAATTACTTATTAATGAGATTTGTTGAAATTAGCAACTGAAACCCATGAAATTCAAATGATATTTACAGGTTGATTGCTGCCGTTTTGCGTCGATTTTTTGCGTCTTTGTTGAAACTTCTGAACTGCTTCTTTCACCTGCAACAACAGTTTAATAGACCATTATAGATCATTACCAGTTAGTGGGGCAGAGAGGAAGGTCGCTGTAGTATGTCAAGTTATCCAATGCTAGGCCCTAAATTCATTTCTCTAGCCTAGCCTAGTCGAATCAACAAGAATTGCACAGTGAAAAGGTGAAAAGTGAAAATATATTTTTGGGGACAGTGAACTCTATATAAGAGGACTTCTTATATAGAGCTCACTGTGTTGGGATGAACCATTTTTTACCTGGGGGTCTGTAAAACAATGCATGATGGGGAAGAGTAGACCCTGTAAAAATGAAAATGCATTTGTATGTTAACAAAGTGAAATTATATGTTCTCAAGACTAATTTAGAAGGATTGTGTGTTCTCGATACAAATTCATTGGATAAATTGAATACTGCCAAACGTACAACAAGACATCCATTGACTACGATGTAAAGATAGCCAATCACAACAGGGCTGCTTTCGATTCCAAAACCAAGTATTTCTGTTACACCAAGTATTGGTATTAGCGTCATGAATGCTCTTGTTGTGGATCTGAAAGAAGAAGAGGGAAGTTGCTGGCCCAAGTCTGCAAACATGTGTGAACGACAATTGTATTGTCGTAGGATAGTACCTCTGTATTATGTTATATACTTCTGAAGACTAATAGATACGATTAATATATTGTAAATTAAATTAAATTGTCAGAGTCAGGTTTTGGACGAGGCGTTTATGTAGATAAATGTTTAAAAATGTGGCGTTTGATACATTTTTTGTTGACTTAAGAGGCGTTTATTAGAAAGAAATGTGAAGCAATTATGAAGCATTACAGTGTTTGCAAGATTGACACAAGGAGAGATAGGTTTACCTGAGTTTTTGAGGTGATGTATTCAAGCGCTGAGAAGAGGAAATGTTTTTGAGAATAAACCAAAGAATCAAGCAGAAAAGCACGAAGTTGACCTGAAAAGAAAAAAAAGTGAAATGATGCTTAATATGACATCAATTTGCCAAACACAGAAGAGAAGCAGATGAAAACTTGAGCTTTTTGTGAGGTCGGATTGATGCATAACTTGAAAATAGTGGACATTTATAATTAGCTACGTTGCTTGAAGTAGGCAAATAGTTATGGTTGTTCTTGCAATACATTTTGGAGTAAATTCAATTGGATATATTTGGACATAAGTGATGTTAAATGAATAATGAAAGCTTTTGTTATACCCCGAGGAGAATTCCAACAGGACCTCTGATAAACCATCCAATTATTCCCAATGAAATGCATCTAAAAAGTATATTGATGAAACAAATTTTTGTAGCTAGCAGGTGAAATTTTTAATGAATTTTAAACAGTGTAAATAAAAATGAAAAACTGGTGAAACATACCCAGGACTTAGCAAAAAGGCATCCGATTTAGACCCAATTGCAATAACAAACGACAAAAGCGGCAATCCTTGGAGAAACAAGACGATTAAAGCGATTAGCAAGTTATTGAAATCACTATTAGTTTGAGGGAGGTAATTTCTGAAAGTTGATGGTACAACTAATTTCATTTTACATCGGGTCTGTAGTCGAGAAATAATATGGTTTTTTAAGTAAAAGCGACATATATTGTTAATAGTTGTTTTTGAGGCTTGCATTTGAGTCTTCCCAAACCGAATCAAACAGTGATTACAAATTCTGTTCAGAGTTACCGTAAGTCTTCGAAGGGGCTTATTTCGCAAAAAAACATTTTACGGTGTGGGCTCATTCGAAGGGGGGGGGGCTTATCCTGTATATATTTATACCAAAAAAATTCGGACGGTTTAATTTCAAACGTTTAAGTTTCGGAAAAAATGTAAGACTCAAACGACCTTTGGATAACATCTTTAAGGCTCATAACACAACAAGACAATGAGGTCTTTAAAACTGCACGAAACATCAATGATTGAGTATATGAATACAGTTCTAGTTTGTATCATAATCAAGTATAGTCTTGACAATAAAACTGGGGAATTCTCAGATGAACCATTTCCAAAAGAGGAAACTGTGCTGCTATAAGACATACCCCAGCCAATTGCAGCATAAACTTTGTGGTTCGTCCATCTTGTTTGGAACACAAGGACTATGACATTGAATAAATTGATGCCCTCAACAAGCATCCAGGAAAATGTTGCAATTGAAGTGCAGTATTGAAGAATAAGAAATGTTGTGCAGATACCCTAAATAAAACAAACACAGGTTAAATCATGGCGAAAAAGACAAGCTGAAAAGGATTCCAGCCGCATCATGAAACGGTTTTAAAAACATGATCGTTGACAGATATTTTAATTCGTGCCTTCAATGGTGTGGGAGGCAGAGGAGGGCCTAAGGGGCACGTGTCCTTCTCATAGTTATATGTTTATCGTCGGAATAGTTGATAAATTCTCACCCTTTTTTCCTTTAAATCTCGTTCAATCCAGCTTCCAAGTACATAAATAAAAGTGGAAATCATTCTTGCAACAAATAGGTTCTTGTGGATAAAAAATTTTGTTGTCGAGGGAACACTGTAATGAACAAAAAACAATTTAACTGCTGCCATGGATATTAAGATGAAAAGAATAAAAGTCTGTGACAAAAAAGCATTAAAAATGTTTTCAGGCACTTAAGTGAGAGGCACCAAAGTAGAGTAAGTGAATTGATGAAAACTTAGGCCTTGACGACTGACGTAGCTTCATGTACTAGCGTAAATTGCAAATACGGGACATTTTCTTTTTATTATCCACTGTTGTTGCACATATATGATTCAAGTTTTGATACATTGGCTATTGCTTTGCTAACATCTTTTGCATAAGGAGGTATTGAGTTATAAACATGTCTCTTAAATATAGCTAATGCAAACAGAACATTTCCATTTCCTGTTTTCCGCATTGAGATTTCACTGTATTTATTTGAGCTATAAAACATTATTTCATCGCATTATAAAATTATACTCACTTAAATCCAAATAGTAAGATTACAGCTATTATCAATGCCAGCAGTGAGATCATTGCGAAGCTAATGTCCATGATAAGTTGTACTCTAATATGAGTAGGAACGGCCTTTTTCTTTACGTTCAATTTAACTTGGACAACCCGATCCTGTAAGAAAGTCCAATTTATGTCTCCAATTCACTTTTATTTGATTTGTTTAAGTTAACTTCATTGGTTATCAAATATTGAGTTCGCTTAACCACCTAAAACAACTAATAAGCAAAATTTATTGTATAAACATACCTTAATTGATTGGTTTCTCGTATTTGTTTCATTAGAGAAGCTCAACATGATGATTTCACTCTTGGATCCACGTTCCTGATAAACAAAAACACAGTTTTTGACGCAAGCAACCGAGAACTCTGATCAAATCTTTGCAATGGAGAATTGGACAAGAGAATAAAATAGCAGCAGGTAGATATACTATTAACATAGCTACTAACTACACAAGTGCAAGTCTAATAATGTTAACCACGAGAAAACCAAATGCCTTTGATAAGGTTACAGGCTACATAAGCAATTTAGTTTGCCAGTTTAAGACTCTAAGACCATCCAAGTCTCGCTGAAAGAAGTAATGTAAAGCGCAAAGAGATACACTGGTCTTTTCACTGTCAGCAGTCAGATGTAGCCACTTGAGTCCTTTGGTTTATTACATACTTTTCCTACCTGTAGAGAATCCACGTCTGTGCCTTGTAAGGTATATTTCTGAAGAAGAAAGGTAAGATCATTAAATTAGTAATTTGTAATCTTTTACTACCCCTCATCTTCTCGACAACAAATTTTGAAATGAAGCAAAGAAGTCTTCGTTACATCTAAATAATGTTAAGTGAAAACTTGTTAAGTAAAGCAGAGCAGGTCGTGGTCATGTAACGATATATTTTGCTATAAGTGTATGTAACGATATAGGTTACTTGGAAATACGTTAGTGCATGATTTTATATGGTTTTGGACACTTATGGTCAACGATAGGAAGTCCTGTTCGAAGTTTCTGATCCAAGGATCGAAGAGAAATATAAAATTTGATTTGTTTCAAAATAAAAATGGATGGCTTATTTACATTAGGAAATAAGATGTCTTGTAAGAAATGAGAATGGTGTATTGACCACATCTTGAAGAATGATGATATCCTGGAAAAAGAAAGAAGTTAATGTTTATGTCTCATTAAAATTGATCACGAGAGCTCATGTTCAAGTGTAACTTGCAACGCCTGGCTATATACGCCTATACGACTTTAATTTCAAAGTCATTAGAGCTTGTCAGGGCTCTCGAAGCAACAACGACAACATTACCGACATGGTCCGTGTAACTTTTGAGATTTTAATACCCCAAATTGCAAGCCCAGCGTCAAAATAATTAAGAAATATTGTAGCTTTGCACGAAAAAAAACATGTCAAAATACTCTGCTTACACAATTTCATATCTGCTATTGAAAAGTTCCCATTTTATTTTCAATTCGTCATATGCCTAATTGGGAAGGAAATAAAAGGTTGAATTCTTTAAATTAGATCATGTAGTATATGGTTGCCCGTGTGTCATTAAGAAATAAATCAAGTTACTTACATCATCTCCGCTGCACCATCGAGGTGCCTGCAAGATGTCTGAAATAACCTGTGGGGATAAATTTAGAAGACAAAATTTTAAATTTTTTCAATTAATTTAACATGCTCAGTATCCTTATGTTAAAACAAGGATTGCCATATCAAATTCAAATGACATTTGTATAACACGACGAATTTTTGTTCTTAACAAATGAAAACTGTTACTTGTGATCTCATTACTATTGATAAAAGTCTGAAACCGATTTTAACAATCAAGTTCTTTTATAGCAAGCGAGAATCTTTTGTTATTCATTTACCAACAACCTTGTCCAAATATATCTAATTTAACCGTAACCCTACGCCAAAATGTATTGCAAGAAGAACTCTTTTCGTGTTTCAAGCAAAGACATCACACATAAATTATGTTGATGCCTAACATTTATTATGTATCAATTACTAATATAATTTTTTGTCTTCCTCTCTTACCTGGCTAAAATCTGTAAGGTTGGACATTTCATACGTGGTTCTTTTGATATTAACATATGAAGCTTTTTCTATCAACTGCAAGGCTAGTTGTATTGATCTTTTTTGGTTGACGGCCTCAATAGAGTATCTGTATAACCGCCATGCATTTTCTTTCAACATCACTGCATTGTCTGTTGATATTTCCTTTAAAAAGTCATAATCCTCACATGATATTGTTAAGCAAAACTTAAGGTGGAGTGGAACGAGGGAAATTTCCATGTCTGTGTTCAAAGTAGCTAGTTGTCGCAAAGCCGTCCATTTTCTTGAAAAACCTATTCCATGATATTAACTACTTTTGCAGAGAAGGGCGTCGCTAAATGGGGTGAAGGGGGTACAAACGCCGCTGTATTCCCACCCCCAATCTTTTGTCAGTCGGTACAACAAATAATTCATCGGAAAATTATGAAATTTTGCAACCGTCTTGCTTTGTTTCGCATTCAGCGTATTTTCAATAAAACGAGTATGGGATTGTTAGCATAGAAGTTTATTGCAGAGAAAATAAACGCTCGAATGCTAGAATCTAATGCTATCTTATCAAATTAAAATTTTTTCAGTTTGAGAATTGCCAAAATATGGGAGTTTTGGAAACTAAATTAGAAACTAAAAATGAATTTCTACCTCGATAATTGTTGGTTCTTTTTTTGTGTATTGACATTGACAATAGTCCAGCCTTGGCCAAAATGTTCCACCTGACTCTGTCATGGTGCAGGTTCTCCGCAACACACCTTAAAAAACAAAACACGTCATCATTTCAACTAAGCTGTGACATTTAATTCCTTGTCAAATCAACTCTTCCTTGTGCTGCTGCTATTCACATTTGATAAAAAACATGTTGTCAAAAGTTTAAAGAAAACACAGGGACCAAAGGAGACATACATAATAAGACAATTCCGGTAGGCTAGTTCCTCATATACAAATTACCCCTTTCTACTGACTCATGTATTAAACACATGCATATTGTTGGCATTTGGCTACCTTTCCAATGTGGGTTCAAATGAAAGCAGGGGAGATATTTTGTAACATTGACTGCCGATCGTCTCCAAATAAACTTCTTCTTCGTGACTGTTTCATCAATTGATTTACAATAATCTATAAATAGAGATATCGGTGATAAATCAGCAATTGAATAAGTCTAAACATTGAAGTTTTAACATCTCAACTTGTCCGTGTGCTTAAAATCTTCGACTTGAGATTAACTGATTCAGACAATTATTTTATCAAGGTAGCTACTGCTATATAATGAAGTTCTTTGTAAAGTGAAGGCTCTGTAGCTAACAAATTACCAGGTTGCGATAAAGTAAACTACAAGGTGATGTACCACGCACAATTTGATTTGATTATCGTGAATAAATATTCAAATTTTACCAGTGAAATTTATTGAAATATTGCCGAAAAAGTGATTATTGACATGAAAAGGATTGACAAGGTTTTAGTAAAAATATTATGATGCTTACAAGTTGAGCAGTGAGCTTCATCCGTTCTATTTTTGCAATCATTCACTCCGTCGCAATCTTGTTCGCGTGAAATCAGTTTTGTTTCGTTTCTGCACATTTTATAGGCACTACCGTATTTCCGAAGGAACCTTTCTTTGTCTGAAACGAAAAAAATCTCTGCTTATTTCACAATTTTTGTACATCGCTACAATTGCCTAAGGAGTAAATGCTGTAATGGGGAGTAAACGAAATGAAGTTATATTGGAATGAAGTGAATATTTACGGCTTGAGTATGCACTTTCTTGCAAAAGTCAGCAGTGGTAATGATCAAAAGTTAGCTAATTAATAGGTTAAAGGTTAACATGGGTCATAGGTTGTGGTTCAAGGGATCAAGGGTCAAAGGATCATAGGTCAAACGATCAAGGGTCAATAAAGATAAACGGAAAGAAATTACAAAGGAATGACGTGAATGTGCAAGGCTTGAGTATGTCCATTTTTGCAAAGGTTATTAGTGATAAGTCAAAAGTCAACCAAAGGTCAAACGTTAATAGATATGGGTCAAGAGTTGTGGTTCAAGGGATCAAGGGTCAAAGGATGAAGGGCCAAAGGAATAAAGAGTCAAGGGTCGGTCAAGATATCCTAGGTTAGTGCACAAAGTTTAGGAATACTGGGCTTTTCTCGAGTGAAGCATATTATCTACTGTACTTACCGGGACAAATTGCACAGAACTTAGAAGTGGAAAAGCTCTGACACCAGGGTGTGCGAATAAAACTGTGTTTCACTTCTCTCTTCTCAGTACACGAGTAATTGCAACCATTTGCCAGCCACGATGAGCTGATTGGGGGACTCATGTAACAATTCAAACCAACATCTCTTTGGCAATCTGTAAGCAACATCGAGTCATAGCACAGAATATTTAGTTTGTTGTTAAGGTTTATTTCTGGGTATACATCTATGGTTGCTACCTTTTGAAACACGTGGGACTATTTCGTTGCATGAACTGTTTGATAAACATGATTTGAAGTCAGGAGAGCTGTTGTTCAACCTAACCGCATAGAGGCAATTAATTATGTCACCAGAACAGAGACAGATCATGCAGTAAGGCATGTTTCCAAAACCAAAAGCAGAAAACTTTCCATTTTCTATTCTTTGATTCTGAAACGTGCAGCCTGAAGAACGAAAAATAATTTATTTACCATAATCAATTAGTTTTGATTTTAATGAGCTGAGTAGCTAACAAATGTAGATGCAATATAGACAGGGCATATAATCTAACAATCTAACAAAGTGCCTAATGTTTGTTTTCTCGATTGATTCTAATAGATATGATGGTAAGCTTCAAAATTACACTTGGTACCTTTCCGAAAACTGCCCCAAAGTCACATGACTGATGACGTCATTTTTCGGAAAATTTTTGGGCCTAATCGTTCATAACTTTTTTGTTGTTCATCTTAGGTCAAAATAAATTTCTGTTATAGGCGCTACGTTGGAAGAGCTTTCGAATGATATATAGTTTTTTATATTTTGCCGATATTTATATTTTGGTCACGTGACCTGGTCAATAACTCTAATAATCGCAAAAATTGCAATTCACGCTCAAACCACGGCTTCCAATGGAGGAATTTTTATTTATGTAAAAGTACCCCCAAATAGCTGTGGGTACACCTCCATCAGGCCATAGACATGCGGCTGGCGCGATGACAAATGTCAGATAATTGAAATTACCGGGTGCGCCAGAACATAATATACACGTTTGAAGAAACATGGTGATGCCAATTTCGGTTTTTGGACATCTAACTTTACTAGACATTATCTAATGTGTTTTTAAGATACCCCAAGCTTTAAGTTTGCTCTTTGGACAATGCGTTTGAGAAATAAGTCCAACTTTCTGTTGTAAAGATGTTGAGAAATAGCTCTGCAAATGTCTCTACTTTTCCTTGTGCACCCGGTGTATGCCTATAAATGTGCGAAATTTCAGTATATCACTTTTATTTATCACCGTCAAAAGAATTTCACGTTCATGGCATGTAGTCGTTATCTGAAGAAGTGATCAATTGACTGTCTGTTGTAGAAACGTCGCTTTGCTACCCCGATAACCTCTCATTATCAGTGGTGGTAGATACATGTCCAGCTTTGAACGCAGTAGATTCCTCGCTCGGCATATCAGAAAGGCATATTGACTATCGATTTTTTTTCGCCGTTGTGGTATATTGAGGCATCTGGCTCTGTATGGCAAATTGACTCTTAAGTAGCTTGGTCGGCTTTCCTGTATTTCTTCTTATATCATATATCGTAGAAAGGCTTCAAGAAAATGTTTGTCAGGTGCTTCCTCAGTTGCGCGCAATAAATGGCGGCGACACGACAGCATATAAATTAAATGTCGGAAGGATTAGAATTTTTAAGGAAATCGCAAAGAATAAAAAATTTTTAGAATCAATTGAAAACTTAAGCAAATCAAAAGACTTTTGTGAAAGCGTGTGCAGAAATGTGATACGGAAAGAAGAGTTGGAACAAATTGTAATGACAGGAAAGATTCAAGGCAAGAAAGCGAGAGGAAGGCAGATAAAAATGATGTTACCATCCATGGCAAAGGATTATATGATGCCAACAAATGACATTCTACATGCGGCAAAATATCGAAGAAAAAAGGAAGACCATGACCACTTACGCCCATGATGGTCATGGTACCTAGAGAGAGACACATGCAGTGCTACTCATAGCTTCGATGCTTAGACGCTCAGGTACCTCGATTAGCCGACCAAGCTACTGAAGAGTCAATCTTCCATATAGAGCCAGATGCCTCAATATACCACCACGGCGAAAAAAAATCGATAGTTGATATGCCTTTCTGATATGCCGAGCGAGGAATCTACTGCGTTCAAAGCTGGACATGTATCTACCACCATTGATAGCGAAAGACTATCGGGGTAGCAAAGCGACGTTTCTACAACAGACAGTCAATTGATCACTTCTTCAGATAACGACTACATGCCATGAACGTGAAATTCTTTTGACGGTGATAAATAAAAGTGATATACTGAAATTTCGCACATTTATAGGCATACACCGGGTGCACAAGGAAAAGTAGAGACATTTGCAGAGCTATTTCTCAACATCTTTACAACAGAAAGTTGGACTTATTTCTCAAACGCATTGTCCAAAGAGTAAGCTTAAAGCTTGGGGTATCTTAAAAACACATTAGATAATGTCTAGTAAAGTTAGATGTCCAAAAACCGAAATTGGCATCACCATGTTTCTTCAAACGTGTATATTATGTTCTGGCGCACCCGGTAATTTCAATTATCTGACATTTGTCATCGCGCCAGCCGCATGTCTATGGCCTGATGGAGGTGTACCCACAGCTATTTGGGGGTACTTTTACATAAATAAAAATTCCTCCATTGGAAGCCGTGGTTTGAGCGTGAATTGCAATTTTTGCGATTATTAGAGTTATTGACCAGGTCACGTGACCAAAATATAAATATCGGCAAAATATAAAAAACTATATATCATTCGAAAGCTCTTCCAACGTAGCGCCTATAACAGAAATTTATTTTGACCTAAGATGAACAACAAAAAAGTTATGAACGATTAGGCCCAAAAATTTTCCAAAAATGACGTCATCAGTCATGTGACTTTGGGGCAATTTTCGGAAAGGTACCAAGTTTAATTTTGAAGCTTACCATCATATCTATCAGAATCAATCGAGAAAACAAACATTAGGCACTTTGTTAGATTGTTAGACTATATGCCCTGTCTAATAGATATCGAAAGTCCGGTCGATAAAGTTAATGACCATGGTGTGGCAGAAATTAATGGGGAGGGGGTTAACAAATTTCATCAATTTATGAAAATATCTTAGTTCTGAGTTACATGTTGGGGCTTATTGGTAAAAAGCCCCCCCCCCTTGGGTCCATAGTTTCTATGAGCCTCGTTGAATGCTCGTTGTGGATTTACTAACGAGGATTCTTTTTTCTCAAGCTTAGGAAACCGAACTTGTTTAAGACAAATCCTTTTAGAGATAAAGTTGGAGTTGGGCTACTTGAACTGTGGTCATGATGTTTTAGGGGCAGATCACAGAAACATGTTCATGGCTATACTCTTAAATATCAACTGACTAACCAAACACATGTAAGAGATTACCAGGGCTGATTGCATACGGGATTGAACTTACATACGGGACATAAATTACATGAACATTGCAGGGGTTAGCAAAATTGATGCAGCTTGGACGCAGACACTTTTCGACAGATAATTCTATACATAGGACATTTCTGTAGCCTCTTCAACACAGTAGATCGTTACATGAGAAATCTCCTTATGAAAGGTGCGGGGATCTGTCACAATGGAAGCAATCATAGCACTTTCCATAGTCTCCCCCTCCCCAAATCCTTTTCTCTCCCTCTTTCAGCTTATTTACCTTGCAATGATATCGGAGTGACAGCTTCAAATATCAGTAATAGCAATCCTGCAAGAATTAAAACACCCGTGGTATAAATTTCGTTTGTCACAGAGAACTATATTTTACGTTGATCACAGATGACCTTAGATGTTTACAGATGATAATAGACAATAATAGACAATCATTGACAATCAAAGACAATCATAGTTGACCATGGAGACAAGAAAATGCCATTGTACCACCATAAACAATCATTATTCGCATTTTGTTAAAAGAATTAAGAAACGACAGCACTACATTGGGGCTGGCCTTTTTTAAAAAAATGCATGGAATATCTTAATTCAGCATCACATTTGAGCAAGATGTACGTTACAGAGGAATTTCTGTAAAAGCCCCCCTTCCTCGCAATTTTGACTTTATAATTTCTTTTCACGTCAGTTTCAATCGCTCTTAACTGAAATTTTGAAATAAATAGTGAAAATTCTTGTTCATTTTGAATGCAAGTGCGAAATATCGAGAGACTATGTATGACTTTGTTCACTGGAATTGCCTTTCGCTGTCCTAAAATATTCTTGGAAAGCATCCTCTTTAAAAGAAATGACAGCAAATATAAATACAAGTAAATGAATATGACAATATTACCAGCTTGTAGAGCCAATATATATAATTGCTTCTTTGCCATCTTCTTTCGGGTATTGTTGCAAGTTGAATTTCTATCAGTTTGTTTATCCACCTGCAGGTAATATTTGTTTTCAGACAGCTTCGCCAACGCGCAATGCCAAGCGTGGAGAGAATCGGCAAAACCTTTGACAAAACAAAATAAAACCATGCAAAAACAAACACAGGCCCCGAAGTTTTCAACAGTTATAGATTCACAACCCAGACCCACAACCCAGATCCGCAACCCATGTCAAGACAATGCGAAGACCAGTAAAGGAGCAAAGGGTAATGAGAGTGTTAAAAAACGCTGACATTGGAATTTGGCAATCTGCACTTGCAACAAGGGTCGTATGGGAGTCAGTCATGTTCCCTCATTCCCTTATGGAAATTGCAAACGCACTGTCATTATTTCAAAAAATTTTATTTTTCGTGCTCTCTGTTCTCTGCTCCGTTCTGTTAGTTTTTTCATTGTACCCTGTTAGTTCTTTTCATGCTCCCTTGTAACCGTTTTAAATTTTGGGTATCCGTTTTTGTTTCCTGGAACTCTTAATATAATGCAAGAACACTATCAACGAGCAACAGAGTCTTGGACTTTGAAAATAAAAAAAGAAATTTGATGCCATCGGACTCCCAGAGGTTAAACCGAAGGATACCAATAAGAAGAATCTGCGCTACAGTGGGCATGACGTCAAAGCGAGAATGCGTGCTCAAACGAAACGAAATAGGACTTATCGTCAACACCTCGCTCTGCAATCTACGAAGAAGTCAGAGCAGTGTTAGGTAAAAACAATATAATGGAAGACTTAACTCCAAAATCGGAGTTGATCAAGAACTTGTAAAAAGCACTGGATCATTTCCATTTAGTGGTGCCCGTGGATACACGGTTATTGACTTCACCGTCAGACGCAAGCTCAGAATGATGAATACATTCTACGAGAAGAAATCCCCAAAGACGTTGGGTCGGGATCTCCCCAAACGGCTAGGCCAAGAGTGAAATTCGAACCAACCAGAGTTTTTCATAAACGTCTCCGTTCTCTACTCGTCTTTCCGAACTGAGGCAATAATCATCAGTTTCCAGGTCAGCGCATCCATCACTTTCAACACAAAGCTTGAGAGATTGAAAATAGTAGCTCAAAAAAAGCCAAACCTAGATGCACTGAACAGGGGAAAAGATGAGTTCTAGCTTCTCCTATAGACTATGTTCTATCCAACAGATTCGAGAGTATGCCTTAACATAGAGATTAAACGGCAACGCTTTAGACCTTGAATATAAAGGCTGTTCGTGCTTTTTGAACCTGCTGTCGACATTACTGGAAATAGTCAAAGAGTGTATTCATCAGAGAGTCAGGGCGGCTCTCTGGTGAGACAAAATTGCTCACAGAAAAAGATGGAACGATGAAGAGTGGCAACTTAAATCAACACAAATAAGTACATTGAAAAGCGCGGAATGCTCTGCAAGAAAATAGCTCAAGAAATTGAATCTTTCAATCAACTCCAACAAATGGATTCGAAGATAAAATGATGAATAGTAACTAGCGACGAACTGAATGACAATTGAAATGTCATAAGATTTAAAACTCCCAGAAACAACTTCATTTTGTGGCTTGAACCAGGGCCAAACAACAAACGACAAAAATTGGCATGAGTACTGTGGGGCGGAACAATAAGGAAATGATAAAAGACCGAATAAAAATGAAATCAAATCACAACGAATAGCAAAGAGAGTATCTAAAAAAAACAAAATATTTTTTGGGAAATCTTATAAACAATTTGCACAAATAAACAATCTTACAAGCATCTTATAAACAATTTGCTGCAAACTTCTATCATAACCCAAAAAAGGAAAATGTAATGTATTTATGAGTCGGTTGAAAGAACAATGTTAATTTCCAAGTAGCATAACAACAACAAGTAGTGAAATGAAAACACTGATAAAAGCGAAGCCACGTTTATGCTGCATTATTTTATTTTCACCTCATTAATGAATAAGGTGTTAGATAAAAAGCAAAGCAACTAAAATTGAGGATATACTGCCTGGTACGCTTAGCTAACTTACCTGGCAAAAGAACTTTGTCCTTTCAAGTCGTCGTTACTTTTGAAGACTTCAAAAAAAGTTAATGCAAAACGCTTACATGGTACCGGTCAAGTATTTAGCCCTTCTAGTTTTTGTGCCAACAGGTGTACCGGTCAACTATTTATACGGATAGGTCTCGTGTTTTATGCGATCAATTTTACTAGCCGGCTTTCTTTGATCGTCATGCGCAGCATTCTTTTTCATAAATATTTGGCACCAAGTTGAATTAGTTTTTTGTGCGATGAGTTAAATGAATTGTTGTCTGGATTTCTATGAAATTTGCGATCATTTATTTTTATTTCTGAAAGTTATGGCAGTGTCACCTCCTTTTGCATCCGTACGAATTGTGGTCCTGATAGAAGCATTCACTTGGTACCATGGAAATATTTTCCCGCTCAAATTCTCAACCCCACCTCTTTCTAACAAGAAAAAGTTTTTGTGAGGCTATCAGGACCAATATTTGTACAGATAGGCTTTTCTCGTGTAAACGCACCATCTATTCGTGCCAAAAACTTGAGCGGCTAAAAGCTTCACCGGTACCATGTAAGCGGAGCCTTAACAAGACCACTTTGAAATTAGATGCGTTGATAAGAGAAGTGCTAAAGTCTATATAGCATTTGCATTACGAGTAATTTTTGTTTTTCTTATGAATTGGTTCAGGTTATAGTTGTTTTTCATTAATTATTAAAAAAATTTGTTTCTGCTTATTTCACTTTTATTGCACGATGAACATCCGTACATCCGTACCAGGATATGCAGTTGTTATGAAATTGAAATGCAAAATTACTTTCGACACACAGCAGTGAGAATTTTCAAAACTGCTGGATTTAAAAGGCCCACAGCAATTAACAATCACCTTCCTGTTTTTGCAAAAAATGAAATTTCAATCTTTACTGATATACATACATGAAAAATGTTTATATTTTTCAAAATTTTGAAACCTTTTCTTTGAAGTGAGGGAGAATTTGCATGGCTTTGAGTGAAAGAAATTATAATTATTGGCGTTTTAGACCCCGTTTACACAAGCACGGATCCAAATGGATCCGTACCCAAACTAGCACAGATAGGTCTCCCGTTTACACTAGACATGTGTATCCGTACCCAGTTGGGTCTGCTATCTGGACCCATTTGGGATCGCTTTCCAAGGTGTACTAATTTGGATCCGTGCTCGCTTAGGTCTAATGTAAACGGCTGGAACCGTTCCCAAACGAATACAGATCGAAAGCGAGGCATAAATTTCTCTGTACCAGGCTTTTGTTGGCGCCAGAAATTAAAAGTTTGAAGGTTCGAAGCGAATTCAGAAATCAAAAAGATGGACGAGCAATGTCAACAGAAAGGCCTCCTTCTGCTCACGATGCTAGTTTCATGTTCTAATACAGATTCTTCATCAGTCCTACAGAATGTTTTTGAGTTTGACGTTGATTCATCTCTCAAGTTCCCTTCTTTTGAAGCCATTATTGATGTAAAGTTTGTTTGTCAACTTAAACAAAAACACGAGGACGATGTTGCAAATGTTTTTGCGCCAAAAATTACTGAAATATTGGAATGACCTCGTTTTTGTAATCGGTGCGAGGTCAAAGTGCTGAAACGGTGCTGGACCTGGCTGGACCACTGATCTGTGTGCTGGGACCTGGCTGTGGATCCGTTCTAGTGTAAACGGGGTCTTAATTACTCCACTTCGATAATTTTTTGTAAACATTTTTCAAGAGACCCCTTCGCAGTTTTCTTTTAATATTATTATAAAACAATATGATATAGTTTAAAGGGCTTATGCAGCCTAAAATGATATGTCGAATTTTTTACGGAAATGGAAAGAAAAAGATCTGAGTATCACTATGAACCTATTTTGAGTGTTTTCTGTCGCGTATAAGTATGTTTTTTTTTTCAAGCTCAAACACACCCATGTCTGTTGAAGAGCTGTGACGTCAGTTTTATGACACGCGAATCATTTTTTATAGGGGTCAGTATGGGAAAATTTGGCCGCGCGCCACAGTTTTTTTAATAACTTGACTTAGGCGACGCCGATTTCAATTATCTCACCTGAGCCAATTTCTGTTTTTTTCAATAAAACACAAAAATTTTGACAAATTTTGAAAAAAATAAAATGTTCATGATTTTGGTGAAACGTGACGTCAGAATGAGCCGAGCTATTGTTCTTCAACTATTGTTCTCTGAGCAAGAGCTGCCCGGCCTGTTGAAACAGTGTCTCGCTAGAATCTTTTCAAAATGTCGGATTGCGAAAATTGGATGCTATTCAGCTTCGTATTCATCCTCGGATTCATCCTCGGATTAGATTCATCCTCGGATTCAACATGCTATTCAGCATCGGATTCGAGTGCATGTTAATAAAATGCAAATATCTCAGGAAATATACGAAGCTTTTGAAAGATGTTTACAATTATGGGGAGAGCGATAAATTCTTCAAACATTCGAGAGGTAATGGTTTACAAGTTTTTCATAAATAATTGTCATTTTTTACGTTGTTGTCGGCCTAACTTTCACCAGCCGTTGAGCACACACTTTTTTCACATTTTTAACGTTTTAACATGTTTGTCATTCATGAAAACTTGGAAACTAAAGGCGCATATATAATTCTTTGTAAGTGGAAAATATTTACTTTATTGCATTTGTTTTCATGAAGATAATTCATAATTTATATATTGTTGTGGGCCTAAATTTTTAAAATCGTCTATTACAGCAATTTCACGAAATTTCGTATGTTTTCATAGTTTTTACGCCACGAAAACTTGGCAACTCGTTAAAAGTTGTAGGTTCTTATATAATTCGAAGGCATTTACTTTATTTCGTATGTTTGGTGGAGATAATCGCAGTTGTTAATACATATTTGAGTGTAATTGTTGCGAATCGAACGTTATAAATATGCGATATCTTCATGAAAACAAATGCAATAAAGTAAATATTTTCCACCTACAAAGAATCATATATGTGCTTTAGCTTCCAAGTTTTCACGAATGACAAACGTGTTAAAACGTTAAAAATGTGCAAAAATTGTGTGCTCAACGGCTTGTGAAAGTTAGGCCAACAACAACGTAAAAAATAAGAATGATTTATGACAAACTTGAAAACCATTACTTGTCGAACGTTTGAAGAATTTATCGCTCTCCCCATAATTGCAAACATCTTTCAAGTTACATTACTACATTAATGCGCCTTGAATTATTTGTTGCCTTACTTCAATTATTTGTGTTGCCTTACTTCAATCACTATAAAATGATACAAAACCAATAAAAGCAATGTTTCAATTAATTATTTGGTACAAAGATAATTAATTATTATACATTGAATTAATTATTTCAAATGAAAACAATTAATAATTGTGCAAGCTAAGAATTAATTATTTCAAATGAAAACAATTAATTGTTGTGCAAGCTAAGAATTAATTATTGCACACACACAGAATTATTGGGCAAATCCCACAATGCACTTCTCCGTCATTTTTGGTGGCAAATTTGGATGTCGAGAGAAGCTGGACCGTCCACCTCCACCAGCACTTCCTGTGGAAGGGAAGCGCCTTCTTAATTCTGAAACTGCATTTTCTCTTGCATGAAATCTGTAGCGATGGCTTCCATGTTCACTTAAAGATGACGAGGCGGGAAGGGAAGGCTGCAAGTTGTTTCCATCGCCATTGGGCCTACTAATAGGCGGTCCCGAATTAAGGGAATTTGAACTCTCCCGCCAGTGGTGATTTCTAAAAAAATTAACAAGGGGGGCTCCAAAAGCAAAACCTCCAGAGTGGGTGTGGCCTTTCGTGACCACACCCATGTTTTCATTGGCGCAAATATGAAAAACGTGTTCACACAAACCAAACCAGACCAATGGTTTATAAACCTTTAAAGGAATAGAAACAGCTAAAGAAGACACCAACCATACGAGAATTAACATCTGGCATGCAAGTGCAACGGACATCAGAATCTTTACAAATGAGGCCTTTAAACTTTAACTTCTCGATAACGAGAAATTTCGCAGAGCACAAATACAGAGATTGTTTGGTCTTCAGGATATATTTTAACAAGGGGGGCTCCGCCCCCCTAGAAATCACCACTGTCTCCTGCTGGTTACCGATCAAATTTGACAAATGAGTGATGCTTTGAATCGCCTCTTGTGCGATTCGACGCACCTCTGCAGCCCGTTGCTCCCGATATCTTTCATTGCTATTGCGAGGTCTATTGTCCGCCATGCTAAATAACCACGCAACGCAGAAATGGCGCCAAAACTGAAGCTTGACGGCAAAACTGAAGAAGTGCATTGTGGGATTTGCCCAATAATTCTTTGTGTGTGCAATAATTAATTCTTAGCTTGCACAATTATTAATTGTTTTCATTTGAAATAATTAATTCAATGTATAATAATTAATTATCTTTGTACCAAATAATTAATTGAAACATTGCTTTTATTGGTTTTGTATCATTTTATAGTGATTGAAGTAAGGCAACAAATAATTCAAGGCGCATTAATGTAGTAAACTTCCATTTTATTAATTCAGTTTACTTTTGAACTAAACGGGCCCCCATACTATGTACATCTACTTTTTACCCTCTGGACGAGATAATAAATTTTTAATGATATATTAATGACTAGCCCTGGTACCCGTCGATGCCGGGTTGAGATTTCGGTGAATGTTCTGCGAATGTTCGGCGAATGGCGAACTGTGTACTTTGAATGAATATCAGATTTTAATTAACTTTTTTGAACTGTGTACTTCGAAGTGAATCAAGAAACATGTACCCCACAACTAGACCATTACATTGCGTCCCTGTGCCTCGCTCGTTTTTACTCGCTCGTTTGAGGGACTTATGGACTTTCAGGTCAAAAACTGTCCAAAAATCTCCTCTCCCGACAAATTTTTGTCGGCTCAATCAGATTGCAGCATTTGGCTTTTAAACAATGGCTATTGTTCTTTTTGACCAATCACGTTCAAGCACAAGTTAGGCCATGTAATATAAGGTTTAACTCGATATTTAACGGACCAATCTGGACTGTAAAAAGTGGCGTGGCGTCAATTTTTAATTCAACAACAAAATGGCGGGAAAATGCCGAAGCTATGAAAAAAGTTAAAATGGATATAAACTCAATAAATTTTCGTGCCTTTCCGAGAAATATTGACAAAAAGGCCCTCACCAATTCTTTGTTTTTGTATATGGGTCTTGCAAAAGTCAAGGTAAAATCTGCTTTTCGTTTGACAATTGCATTTCATCAGGACTTGTTGTATTCAGGATTACTCTTAGGTGCCTAATTGCCGGGGGGGGGTCCCAATTAGGGGGGGGGTTGGATTTTTGTTGAATTTATTTCAAAATTGTTCTCCTTCCCCAGAGTCAAATTTTATCTTATTTTGTCTATGCAAGACTGGTATCTACTTATTTTGTGATTTTGATTACTCTGATGTGAATTTTCAATGCGCGTCACTTACGCGAAGTTGAAAATTTTAATAAGCGGGGGGTCTTAATAAGAGGGGGGGGGTTGGAAAAATTTCCAAAAATTAATTAGCGGGGGGGGGGGACGGCAATTAGGCACCTAAGAGTAGGATGAAAAACAACACGCGTGTATTCACCATCAATTAAGAAAGCAAAAAGCATTTCATGTATTATTACATATAAAACTAGATACTAACAATCTCATTATCAAGAAAAGTTGTTCTATAGTCAAAATTAAAAATTATTTTCTCTAAGTAATTCAAAGTAAATATTGAATATATCAAAGTTTCTTCTTCCAATTCAGAGTCAGTATAACCAAAAGTAAAGTTAGAAATTATGGTTCATTGAAGCGTGTTAATTTACTGATAAATACTAGCCCTTCGTCCTTCAGCTGACCATGCATCTGGGATTTAATCTGTGAATGTATTAATGAAAATAATTACTTTTCATTGTTCATAAAATAACCCAAAAAATGAATTTGTCGGTTCGTCAAAGGCCTAGACATGTTTATCAAATCAAACATGAAATCAAGTTAAACAACCATTGGTAATTTGCAAAATCCAACAAGAAATAAATTGGAAACTAAAAATGAAACTTACCTGTTTCTATACTTCCAAATAAAAAACCTTGGATATGCAACCAGTTGCATCTTTCGTTTCAAATAAAATGAAAACTTGTTCAGCTCAGAGGCAGCAACACAAAATAATTGAGATTTTTGAGTCCTCCCGGCATTTTCCAAGTTTTAATCTTGTAGCATTACATGAGAGCGAGGCTTTAATTTTTTGGACAGTTTTTGAACAGTAAGTCCATAAGTCCCTTGTGTTGAGCGAGTTGCGAGCGAGGCACAGGGACGCAATGTCGCTGTCACTGTCAGAGTATCCTCCCAGTGGAGGATACTCTGACAGTGACATGCATTGCATGCATGCATTTTAGTACATCTGTACTAAAGGGTCATAGCGTGATACATACATGGGTAAACCGCGGGACCCCACTACACCGGGCCACCCACTTTGGAATTTTAAAAGGGCACTCTTGGGTGTTCAAGGGGCACCTATGCATAATTTGTCAAAATGTTGGCTTTTTCTGGCCCCCGTTTCCCTATGCCTCTGGTTTCCATTGATATACTAGATGCCAGCATTGCATACCGTAAATCCTCGAATAAGCCTCCGGGGGCTTATTTGCAAAAATGAATTTTTGGGTGGGGACTTATTCGAGAAGGGGGGATAAGTTTTGTTTTTTACTCAAAGGTTGACAGAAAAAAGACGACATAATTTTCTCAATCAGCTAAACGTTTTTCACAAAGTGCTGTGTGAAGATCTAATAAAAATTGTAATTTGTTTATCATCAAAAAAATCGCGCTTCTTTTTGCCTTTTTGTCAGTTGTCAAAGGAAGGGATACTGTATAGCTATTGTCCTGGGGTCCTGTGGGGGCCGGGGCTTTCTCGAAATACTGCACTTATGTTTTCCTCGAGGGGGGCTTATTTGCAAAAATGATTTTTTAGGTGGGGCTTAATCGAGGGGGGGTATTCGAACGTAGGGTCTTTTTCGAAGATTTACGGTAAATAACAAAGACGAGACGAGACTGAACTAAGAATTATTTCGTCAAGCTTACTTCAAAAAGGGCGCCAATAACAATTACGTTTATTGAAGTGAATGTTACAAAAATGAACTTTTACCGACAAAAATGTTGTCCTGTAGTTTCACGACGACTTTGTTTTCGTGCACAGTACGAAATAAGCCTCTGCGTGGCGAGAACTTCACGGAAGGAGAACGTCGGTTTGCCTGGTGATATCTATCATCAACCGTTATTGTTAGCCGTTGTGCGCGGAGGTGTCTGGGATTGCGCATCATTCTGACGTCAATTTCTTCAACAGAATTTGTCCAAATTCCCTATTTTGACAATGAATAACTCAAAAACTATAACTATAAAATATTTTTATATTCTATCTGCGGCATGTTGATAAGCATGTTGAATTCTATACTTTTCAGCAAAAAAACCCAAATTGCATAAGCCCTTTAAATAATGTTTTCACTTGAAAATTTATGAAATTCTGAGTATATTTCTGCTAAAGAAATTCGCTATTGAAACCCGTTTGGTATTTATATATTGTTATGTAATTTTCTTGCTTAGGCCTCGGGCCACTTTTAGACGCCATTTTTCATCCGGTGGTGCGTCGTAACTTATGCTCACTTACAATGAGAAATAGAATTTTCCGAAGTTTATACTTATTTATTATTCCAGTAAGCTCTCACTTGTCCTCAATTTCTGGTGTTTTTATTTTCCCCTGAGAGATTTCTAAAGTTTTGATTTCCAACCACATTGTTTTAAGTCACCACGTTTCGTGTCGTTGTTTCAGCCAGATGAAAAGAAAGGCCACTTTCTTGTTTTGTCAGTTGCCTTCTCAAAGTGAAATGCCCAAATTATGACTATACTTTGCAGTGCTGCAGAATGCAATTTGAAGTAAATAATTCTTCTTACTTACAAGCCGACTGACTACTAGCAGGCAAGTTCAATATTGATTATATATGTCGTTATTGCTCGTGTATTTAACTTGCAAGGCCATGGCTTTAGGAGCCAAGCTTTGTTACTCGTGTTTCAAAATGGCAACCATGCATGCTCTTCTTTTTATAATCTTTTTTACTGCATTTATCAATATCCATGTTAACATCTAACTTCTAATATGACATAATACTAACATAGTTTAACTGATAATATAACTTCTGTTTTGTTAAATATAGGGCTGCCACGTATATCTCTAAGCTTGAAAGTTTGTAAACCAAATGTTTGCTGCCATTCTTTCACATTTGGCTCACAAAGCAAATAACGAGAAAGTGTGAAACCCGGACCATTGCTATCGATAAACGAAGTACATCTTCTCCGTTAGTCGATTCGTTTACGGTAATTAGAGTTATCAATTTTTATTCCATACGATAAATACATTAACTTGCAAAAATTTCGGAGACTGAAATTTTACTCTGGAATTATAAGGTCTGAGATGCAATACACGCTTTTTTTTATAAGAAAACGACTTCTGAGATGAGAAAATATTAAGAAACTGCAGAAATATGAAATATTCAAAACATTGTACAATATGAGTGGCATTTTGGGCAGATATCAATTTTTATCAAACTCCTTGAGCAATTTCGGCCATTATTTGGCAATAGTGAGTAACGAAAATATTAGTTAAAATGATATGGATTTGATTGAAATAAGTTTTCTTAATGATTATGTCAATTTTTTATCTAAGCAGTGACTCTTTCTCAATTTGATTTTTAAGAAACGCTTTGTAATAAAATCAAGCAAAAAGTAAGGAAGCTTAATTTCTTATGAAAATAGCGTGCAGTCGACATTTCATTTTTTACAACTTGATAAATATAAGCTTTAGATTAATGATGATAATCTTTCTTGACGATAAAATTGCGTGCATGATATTTTTTACAACTTTGTGTCATAAACGAAAGCCTTGTTGTCATTGGGAATCGAAAATGAGACTGCTGAAGATTTGTCCATCTAAAATGAAATGAAAATCAAAATTTTAATTAGGGAAATATTAGAAAAATGGTGAGGGGTAGCCTATTCTGTTGATGAATTAGGCCTGGTAGTCGGGGAGAAAGTTTATTATACATATTTTTATCACGAGACTATTTTGATTATCACAAAACCATTTTGATTATCACGGAATCAAAACTGTTACATTTGCTCCCACACTCTCGTGCTTCACTGATTGACCCATTTGTTCTGGGTATTTTTCCAGTTCTCCTTCGTTAAGAGCTTCAATGCGACAACGTAATTGGTTCATCTGAAAAAAATTATAATTACAGTTACTTATTAATGGGATTTGTTGAAATTAGCAACTGAAACCCATGAAATTCAAATGATATTTACAGGTTGATTGCTGCCGTTTTGCGTCGATTTTTTGCGTCTTTGTTGAAACTTCTGAACTGCTTCTCTCACCTGCAACAACAGTTTAATAGACCATTAGATCACCACCAGTTAATGGGGCGGAGAGGAGGGTCGCTGTACTGTAGTATGTCAAGTTATCCAATGCTAGGCCCTAAATTCATTTCTCTAGCCTAACCTAGTCGAATCAACAAGAATCGCGTAGTGAAAAGGTGGAAATCGAAGTTTATCTTGTTGGGACAGTGAGCCCTATATAAGAAAACTTCTTATATAGAGCTCACTGTGTTGGGGTGAACCATTATTTACCTGGGGGTCTGTAAAACAATGCAGGATGGGGAAGAGTAGACCCTTTAAAAATGAAAATGAAAATTATGTTCTCAAAACTTGAATTTAGATCAATTATTTAATGTTTTACTTAATCAAACATGATTGGTTCAATTGAATATTGTCAAACGTACAACAAGACATCCATTGACTATGATGTAAAGATAGCCAATCACAACAGCGCTGCTTTCGATGCCAAAACCAAGTATTTCTGTTACACCAAGTATCGGTATTAGCGTCATGAATGCTCTTGTTGTCGATCTGAGAGAAGAAGAGGGAAATTTCTGGCCTAAGTCTTGCAACATGTGTGAAGTGAACGACAACTTAATTGTCGTAGGATAGTACATCTGTATTATTTTATATACTTCTTCAGACTAATAGATACGATTACTATTTTTATAAATTGCCTTTATTAAATTGTCAGGTTTCGGACGAGGCGTTTATGTAGATAAATGTTTAAAAAATGTGGCGTTTAATAAACTTTTTGTTGAATTAAGAGGTGTTTATTAGAAAGAAATACGTTTTATATTGAAATATTACAGTGTTTGCAAGATTGACACAAGGAGAAGTAGGTGAACCTGAGTTTTTGAGGTGATGTCTTCAAGCGTTGAGATGAGGAAATGCTTTTGAGGATAGACCAAAGAATCAAACAAAAAAGCATGAAGTTGACCTGAAAATAAAAACAAATTGCAATGATGCTTAATATGAAATTAATTTGCCAAACACAGAAGAGAAGCAGAAACGAATTTGAGCTTTTTGTGAGGTCTAGTTGATGCATAATTTATTGATATTATGAAAATAATGGATTTCTATAATTAGCAACGTTGCTTGAAGTATGAAAATAGTTGTTCTTGCAATACATTTTGGCGTAGAATTCAATTCGATATATTTGGACATGAATGATGGTAAATGAAGGACGAAAGCTTTGTTATACCCCGAGGAGAATTCCAACAGGACCTCTGATAAACCATCCAATTGTTCCCAACGAAATGCATCTAAAAAGTATATCGATGAAACAAATTTTCTAGCAAGCAGTTGAAATTTTTATTGGATTCTAAACAGTGGAAACAAAAATGAAGAACTGATGAAACATACCCAGGACTTTGCAAAAAGGCATCCGACTTAGACGCAATTGCTACAATAAACGACAAAAGCGGCAAACCTGTGAGAAACAAGGCGATTAAAGCGATTAACAACTTATTGATATCACTCTGAACAACACTGAACATTTGTTCGGCAATGTTGAGTATTGTTTGGCAGTGTACACTGAAAAAAAAACACTGAACAAGGCTGAAAATCTCGAGTTCTAAATCGAGGTCGTGTGGCGGGAGACAGTATCACAATCACCGATTATTACTTCATGTATGCACGCACGAATTGAACAAATGTTCAGTATTGTTCAGTGAATTATTCAGTGCGTTTGACTCAGGCTTAAGTGTCACCCCCTTCTATGTTCCCTTCAACCCTGTTCCTCTTCCCCATGTTTCAATCCTCCCAACTTCCCAGGGTGGCCTATTAAGGTTCAACAGCTTCATCCATGTACAGTACTACTGGCCAGAAATCTGACTGATTTTATGAGACATACCCCAGCCAATTGCAGCATAGACTTTGTGGTTTGTCCATCTTGTTTGGAACACAAAGACTATGACGTTGAATAAATTGATGCCCTCAACAAGCATCCAGGAAAATGTTGCCATTGAAGTGCAGTATTGAAAAATCATAAATGTTGTGCAGATACCCTAAATAAAACAAACACAGCTTCAATCATAGTGAAAAAGACAAGCTGAAAAGGATTTGATCTGCATCATGAAACAGTTTCAAAAACATGATTTGTGGACGGATATTATAGTTCGTGCCTTGCATGGTGTGGGAGCCAAAGGAGGCCCTAGGGGGACCTCTATCCTCCTCATAGTTATATGTTTATCGTCGGAATAGTTGATAAATTCTCACCCTTTTTTCCTTCAAATCTCGTTCAATCCAGCTTCCAATTACATAAATAAAAGATGAAATCGTTCTTGCAACAAATAGGTTCTTGTGGATGAAAAATTTTGTTGTCGAAGGAACACTGTAATAAACAAAGAAACAATTTAACTGCTGCCATGGATATTAAGATAAAAGAATAAAATACTGTGACATAAATGGCATTAAAAATGTGTTCAGCACTTGAGTGAGAGGCACGAAAGTGTAAGGGAATTGATGCAAATTTAGGCCTTGGCGTAGCTTCATGTAGCTACCAGCGTAAACTGAAAATACGGGACATTTTCCTTTTATTATCCATTGTTATTATCCATTGTTATCATATATGATTCAAGCTTTGATATATTGGCTATTGCTTTGCTAACTTCTTTTGCATTCGAAGGTTTTAAGTTATAAACACGTCTCTTAGATATAATGCAAACAAAACATTTGCATTTCCTGTTTTCTGCATTGAGGTTTCACTGTATTTATTTGAGATATAAAACATTATTTCTTCGCATTATAAAGTTATACTCACTTAAATCCAAATAGTAAGATTACAGCTATTATCAATGCCAGCAGTGAGATCATTGCGAAGCTAATGTCCATGATGAGTTGTACTCTAATATGAGTAAGAAGGTCCTGTAAGAAAGTCCAATTTATTTTCCTAATTCACTGCTATTGAATGTGCTTAAGTTAACTTTATTTGTTATCAAATTATTGAGTTCGCTTAACCACCTAAAATAACTAACAAGCAAAATTTATTGTATAAACCAACTTCAATTGATTGGCTTCTCGTATTTGTTCCATTAGATAAGCCAACCACGGTGGTACCAGGCTTGGTTTCACGTTCCTGATAAACAAAAACACAATTAACGCAAGCAACCGAGAACTCTGATCAAATCTTTGCAATGGAGAATTGGACAAGAGAATAAAATAGCAGCAGGTAGGTACTACTACCAACATATCTACTAACTACACAAATGCAAGCCTGATAGTGTTAGCCACCAGGAAACCAAATGCCTTTGATAAGGTTACAGGCTACTTAAGCAATTTAGTTTGCCAGTTTAAAACTCTTAAGATCATCTGAGTCTCGCTGAAAGGAGTAGGTAGTGCAATGCGCAAAAGATACACTGGGTTTTTCACTGTCAGCAGTCAGATGTAGCTATTTGATTCCTTTAGTTGATTACATACCTTTTCTTCCTGTAGAGAATCGACGTCTATGCCTTGTAAGATATATTTCTGAGGAAGAAATGTAGGCTTATTAACTCAGTAATTTGTAATCTTGTACTACCCCTCATCTTTTCGACAACAAATTTTGAGTTGAAGCAAAGAAGTCTTGGTTACATCTAGATAATGTTAGGTCAAAAATTGTTCAATAAAGCAGCTCATGTAACGATATATTTTGTAAGTTGCTGGGAAAAATTTTAGTGCATGGTGTTTTTATGGTTTTCGACACTTGTCAACCATAAGAAGTTCTGTTTGAAGTTTCTGATCTAAGGATCGAAGAGAAATTTGATTTGATTCATTTCAAAATAAAAATGGATGGTTTATTTACCTCAGGAAATAAGATGTCTTGTAAGAAACCAGAGTGATATATTGACCACCTCTTCAAAGGTATAATTATCCTGAAAGAAGAAAGTAGGAAACGTTTATGTTTTATTAAAATTGATCATGATCAAGTGTAACTTGCATACGCCTGGCAATATACACCCTCAATAGAGCTTGTCAGGACTCTCGAAACAACAACGACAACATTACCGACATGGTCCGTGTAACTTTTGAGATTTTAATACCCCAAATTGCAAACCCAATGTCAAAATAATTAAGAAATATTGTAACTTTGCACGAAGAAAGAAGCATGTTAAAATGCTCTGCTTACAGAATTTCATTTCTTTTGCAGAAAAATTCCCATTTTGATTTCAATTCGTCATATTCCTGATTGGGAAGGAAACAAAAGGTTGAATTCTTTAAGGACGCAGTCTACAGAAAATTTCTTCCATAAAAATTTTTTGCCAAAATTTTTTTTTTATGGTTGTTTATGAAAGAGAAAGTATCATTTTATACTATGATACACTTATTTTGTTCATTAAAGTGATATTTACCAATTTAAAACAAGTTTTGTAAAAGCGGCTTTGAAATTAGCCCCTAACAACCGAGCAGCATTTTCAGTGTTCCTGGTTGCTATGGGATTTATCCGAAATTTCGGCCCCCAAAATCTCTCAGAGAACTTTCAAAGTTTCCCGCTAGTTGAGTTAGCCTCTTTGCCTTGGTGAGGCCTCGCTATCCCATGATTCATAGCAGAAAAAGAGATACAAAGAAAGACAACGTGTTCGCCATTTTTTTCGATTTTTGCTGTCATTGTTCAACTTTTGCAATGAAGTAAGACGCCTTGTGTTTTGAAGAAAAAACGCAAAAGGTTCTTCGAAAAGACAAAGTAGAATTGGATAAAGATCAAAATCATGCTGCAAGTACTGAAATAAGTCCTAGAGCCAGTTGTAGCAGAGAAATTGGAGAACATGGAGCAGGGCCTAAATCCCCGACAATGAACACGCCACCAACAACTGCCAAAAAAAACATGCGAAGGATATGTAAAACTCGCCTATTCTAATTTTAAGAAACTTGGATGTGGAAAGAAGTATAACAAGATCTTTCAGAACTAAAATTGGTTTGCCCAAGAAGTCAAATACTGAAGAGGACAGTGGAATAAAAATCCTTGTAGTATATTTTTTCGTAGTGTCTGTTTAACACCGTTTTTCTCAAAACTTTATATTTGCAGTATCTCATCCTTTAGGAACAGTTTATTCCGAAACGGTGACTCCTTCAACCCTCAAATTTTAACATTACATTCAACTTACTTAGTGTTACAAATTGTACAATAGAAATTTAGAAATATTTTGAAAATCCACAGTTACTATGGAAACAGTGTTTTTTGGGGGCAGCCCCACATTTATACAACGAAGGAAAATTTCCATTGCTTAAATTAAATATCTTGGTGTTGTTAATCTATAAGTAACAGTTTTTGTCAAGTATCTGCTCTGCTTTGGGAAAAAAATGTTCCTAAAGTTTAAAAGTACCCTTCAATTAGTTACTGTTGTCATGGTAATGAAACCCCATTTTTCATTTTTGCTATTATTTTTGACGAATATAAATACAGAGGTATCTTCCTGCAAATGTTTGACTCAATATCTTCATCAGGGCCATCACAATTCTAGATTATGTGGAAAAGCTCCATTTTAGAATTTTCTGTAGACTGCGTCCTTAAAGTAGATCATGTGGTTACCCTTGTTTGATTAAGAAATAAATCAAGTTGCTTACATCAACTTCATCGCACCACCGAGGTCCCTGCAAGATGTTGTGAATAGTCTGTGGGGATAAATAAAAAATACTTTTTTAATCAATTTAACATACTCAATATCTTTGTCTTCAAACAAGGATTGGGATATCAAATTTTTTAAAACGATTTTGACAATCAAGTTCTTGTAAATGATTAATGCCAGCAAGCAGCAAGCGACTATGTAACTGGTTTTATGGATGCAACAAATTTGTTTATCTTGTTTGTATTTGTTGCATTGGGAACAATTGGATCGTTTTTCAGAGGTCCTGCTGCGATTCTCCTCGGGGTATAATAAATGTTATCGTTGACTCGCAACACGCATGCGCAAGCGAGTAGATGTTGGTAAGTGGGGAAAAATGTTGTGTTCTGTGTTCGTGTCAGTGTTCTTTGTTTTGTGTTTCTGTTTACTTTGCCCATATAAGATTCAAACGTTCACTTTTGATTTGAAGTGAGGCTACCAAGTATGATATCACTTTGCAAGTTTTTCATTGGATGAAATGTGAACTTGTTGGAACAACAAACAACATGACGTACTATACTTGATGCTGGGCACGCTGTGGCAGGGGGGGGGGGACCACGAGCACGATCACGCACGGAGATGGGGAGCATTTTTGACTCGTTTTTGGAAGCATCAGGTGAAACAGGAAAGTTTTCTAGCTATATGCTTATGCAACTAATACAACAATTATAGTATTTCATTTTTTTTTGGAAAATGAAAGTTTTTCAGCCTTGATGAAACAAGATCGAAAACTGAAGTCAAAATGTTTGCTTGAGTGGTCTGAAAACAAATGTTTTTTGAATTTGCTGCGTTCAATCCTGAAAATTAAATCCAGGGTATTCAGTTTTGCTACAAGGTTCCTTTGTTTTTCACTTTTCAACAATCTCGTCCAATTAACCCTACACCAAAATGTATTGCAAAAACTCTTATCATATTTCAAGCAAAAACATCACACATTAATTATGTTATGTTTGATGCAAAACAATATCAATTTATCAATTAGCTACTAATATAATTTCTGTCTCCCACTCTCACCTGGCTAAAATCTGTAAGGTTGGATTTTTGATAAGGGGTTTTTTCGAAAGTTACATTCAAAGCTTTGTCTATCAGCACCAAGGCCAGTTGTGTGGATCTTTTTTGGCTGACAGCGTCAACAGAGTAATAATATATTTGCCATGCTTTTTCTTTCAGCATCACTGCAGTTACATTGTCTGTTGATAGTTCCTTTAAAAAATCATAATTCAGACATGCTATTGTTAAGCAAAAGTTAAGTTGAAACGAAGAAAATTTGCATATCTGTGTTCAAAATAGTTATTGTTAAGCCATCCCTTTCTTGAAAAACCTTTTGCCATAATATTAGCTATGTTTGTAGAGAGGGGTGTTGCTAAATAGGGGAAGTACAATAGTGGCGTTGTACCCCCACCGCCAATCGTGTGTCTGTCGGTACAACTAATGTTTTCTTGGCAAATGATGAAATTTTGTGATCCTGTTGCTTTTTTTTTATTGTGGCTAATGCTAAAAATCTAATGCTATATGATAATGCAGGAGTGTGCTTCAGTGTGAGAATTGCCAAAATATGGGAGTTTTGGAAACTAAATTAGAAAATAAAAATGAATTTCTACCTCCATAATTGTTGGTTCTTTTTTTGTGTATTGACATTGACAATAGTCCAGCTTTGGCCAAAATGTTCCACCTGACTCTGTCATGGTGCAGGTTCTCCGTAACACACCTTAAAAAAACAAACACGTCATCACTTCAAATTTCAATTCACTTGGGGGTTTCTGCCTTCGTCGACGTCTTCAATAGACTCTAGTAGGCCGTGACGTTTAATTCACCGTCAAATCAACTCTTCCTTGTGCTGCTGCTATTCACATTTGATAAGAAACATGTTGTCAAATGTTCAAAGCAAACACAAGGACCAAAAAAGACAAGTCCAATAAGACAATAAATATCCATGAATAATCAAGACAAATTTATGTCAAAATATGGTGTTGCGATTCCTGTCGTACCTATTGGAATTGTCTTGTCACAAATGACAACATTGAACATTTTGGTCTTGGTGTTATTGCTCTAAAGTCCTCATATACAATTTATACGTCTTTCTACTGACTCATCTAATAAACATATAGAGGGTGTTGGCATTTGGCTACCTTTCCACTGGGAGTTCAAATGAAAGCAGGGGAGATATTTTGTAACATTGACTGCCGATCTTCTCCAAATAAACTTCTTCTTCATAACTTCTTCAGCAATTGATTTACAATAATCTATAAATAGAGATACCAGTAATAAATTGGCAATTGAATAAGTCTAAACATTGAAGTTTTAACATGTCAACTTTTATTTTCCCATTTGTTCTCCACCTGTTTAAAGTACTCTTTGAATCTTCGACTTCATATTAATTGATTCAGACAATTACTTTATCAAGGTATTTTAAAAATGAAGCTCTTTGTGAGGTTTCTGCAGCTAACAAACTACCAGGCTGGGATAAAGTAATCTACAACAAGGTGATGTACCACACACAATACTTCGTTTGTAGGTAGCTAAACAAGTAAATTGATTTGTTTATCGTGAGTAAACATTCAGATTTTACCAGTGAAATTGATTGAAATATTGAAAAACTATTATTGATTATTGATATTGAAAAATAATGCCAATTTTTATCAAGATTATTATGACACTTACAAGTGGAGCAGTGAGCTTCATCCGTATTTTTTTCGCAATCGTTCACCCCGTCGCAATCTTGTTCGCGTGAAATCAGCTTTGTTTCGCTTTTGCACATTTTATACACACTACCGTATTTCCGAAAAAACCTTTCTTTGTCTGAAACGAAAAATTCTCAGGGCAAAGGTCAATACGGGTGAAATATGGGTGAAAGTTCATGGATCAAGTGATCGAGGGAAAGGGTTAAAGAGTCAAGGGTGGGTCAAGAAGTCCTAGTTTTGGAATACTGGGCTTTTCTCGAGTGAAGTATATTATCCACTGTACTTACCGGGACAAATTGCACAGAACTTAGATGTGGAAAGGCTCTGACACCAAGGTGTGCGAATAAAACTGTGTTTCACTTCATTCTTCTCAGTACACGAGTAATTGCAACCATTTGCAAGCCACGATGAGCCGATTGGGGGAAGCATGTAACAACTCAAAGAAACATCTCTTTGGCATTCTGTAAGCAACATCAGGTCAAAGCAAAGAATATTTATGTTTGTTGTTAAGCTTTATTTCTGAGTATACATGTATGGCTGATACCTTTTGAAACACTTTGGGCTATTTCGTTGCATGAATTGTTTGATTTACATATTTTGAGGTCAGGAGAGCTGTTGTTTAACCTAACCGCATAGATGCATTCAAGTACGTTATTAAAACAGATACAATTCATGCAGTAAGGCATATTTCCAAAGCCAAAGAAAGAACTCTTTCCATTTTCTATTCTTTGATTCTGAAACATGCAGCCTGAAGAATGAAAAATATTTTTTATACCATAATCAATTAGTTTCCATTTTAATGAGCTGAACAGCTAACAAATGTAGATGGTATCGAAAGTCGGGTAGATAAAATTAATGACTATGGTGTGGCAGAAATTAATTGGGGAGGGGGGGTTAACAAATTTCATCAATTTATGAAAATATCTCAGTTCTAAGTTAAGTTTTGGGACTTATTGGCAAAACGCCTCCCCCTTGGGCCCATAGTTTCCACGAGCCTCGTTGAATGCACGTTGTGGATTTACTAACGTGGATTTTGTTTCCTCAAGCTTAAGGAATAGAACTTGTTTAAGACAAGTGATTTTAGAGATAAAGTTGGAGCTAGGGAACCTGAACTGTGGTTATGATGTTTTAGGGGCAGATCATACATGTCCATGGTTATGAAGCTCTCAAATATCAACTGACTAACCAAACACCTGAAAGAGATTACAAGGGCTGATTGCATACGGGACTTAACGTACATACGGGACATAAATTACATGAACATTGCAGTGGTCAGCAAAATTGTTGCAGCTTGGACGCAGACCCTTCTATACATAGGACATTTCTGTAACCTCTTCAATACAGTAGATTGTTACAAGGGAAACCTCCTTATGAAAGGCGAGGATCTGTCACAATGGAAGCAATCCTCTTCTCTCCCTCCTTCAGCTTATTTACCTTGCGGTTTAATCAAGGTGACAGCTTCAAATATCAGCAATAGCAATCCTGCAAGAATTGAAACATTTCGTTTGTCACAGAGAACTATATTTTTCGTTGATCATGGATGACCTTAGATGTTTACAGCTGATAATAGACAATAATAGACAATCATTGGCAATCACAGACAATCATTGGCAATCACAGATAATCATTGACAATCGTTGACAATCACACACAGACAATCAAAGACAATCATAGTTGACCATGGAGACAAGAAAAATCAATTGCACCACCATAAACAATCATTATTCGCATTTTGTTAAAAGAATTAAGAAACGACAGCACTAATTTGGCGCTTTAAAAAGTTTTTTTTAAAATGCATGTAATATCTTAATTCAAAATCACATTTGAGCAAGATGTAGCTACGTTACAGAGGAAATTCTGTAAAATCCCCTCTTTCTCGCAATTTTGGCTTTATGATTTATTTAACTTTCAATTGCTTTTAACTGGAATTTCTAATAAATGGTGAAAAATCTTGGTCATTTTGAATGCAAGTCCGAAATATTAAGACTGTATGATTTTGTTCACTAGAATTATTTTTCGCTGTCCGAAAATATTCTCGGAAAGCATTCTTGTTAAAAGAAACGACAGCAAATATAAAAGCAAGTAAATGAATATGACAATATTACCAGCCTGTAGAGCAAATACATATAATTTCTTCTTCGCCATCTTCTTTCGGGTATCGTTGCAAAGTTGAATTTCTATCAGTTTGTTTATCCACCTGTAAATAAAGTTTTTGTCAGGTAAGCTTCTAACGAGCTCAACTTTTTAGAATTATGCCAAAAAGCGTTGTTCGTTCTCATAAATTTTTTGATTTACATTCAAAAACCTGAAATTGTTCTTAAGCAGGTCTTAAACCATTTGCAACTTGAAGTCATACGTTTTTGTATTATATGTTATTATAACAAAATGGTTATTTATAACAATGTGTATTCCAAGCCAACATGGCATAGCTCAGCAACTGAAGTTGGAAGTATTTTGAGAGAAGAATTGTTGAAGATATTTATTCTGAGAAGGGAAGCATACCAGGGCAATTGTTGGGGAAGTTAAATACAGCTTTTAGAAACGTTCTCAGCCATATCATGCTTTCATGCCGTTATCAACTGTTAAGCTAGGTTTAGCCAAATACACTGTCACTACAGCCTTTGCCAACGCGCAATGCCAAATGTGGAGAGCATCGGCAAAACCTTTGACAAAACAAAACCAGGCAAAGACAAACACAGGCCCGAAGTTTTCAGGCCTCGCAAATTTAGATCCACAACCCAAGGCAATGCGAAGATCTGTGAAAAAGCAAAGGGTAATGACAGTGTTCAAACAGGCTGCAATTGGAATTTTACATTCTACACTGGCAACAAGGGTCGTATGGGGGGGGGGGGGTCAGTCATGTTCCCCCGTTCTCTTATAGAAATTTCAAATGCACTGTCGTTGTTCCAGTCGGATCTCTCCGAACGGCTAGGCCAAGAATGAAATTCAAATAAGCCGGAGTTTCTCATAAACGTTTAAGCTCTCTACTCGTCCTTCCGAACTCAGGCAGTGATCACAAGTTTCCAGGTCTGCGCATTCGTCACTATCAACACAACGCTTGAGAGATTGAAAATTGTTCCTCAAAAATAGCCAAACCCAGATGCACTGAACAACAGAAAAGAATAATTCCAACTTCTCCAATCCAACAGATTCGAGGACACGCCTTAACATAGCGATTATATACCGCAAAGCTTTAGACTTTGAATGTAACCTGCAGTTGATATTACTGGAAGAGCTCAAAAAAGTACTCATCAGAGAGCCAGAACGGCTTTCTGGTGAGACAAAATTGCTCACAGAAAAAGATCGAACGATGAAGAGTGGCGCAACTTAATTCAACAAAAGTAAGTACATTGAAACGCGTAGAATGCTCTGCAAGAAAATAGCTAAAGAAATTGCTCTTTCAATCAACTCCAACAAATTGATTCGAAGATAAATTGATGAAGAGTAACTTGCGACGAACCGAATGACAATTGAAATGTCATAAGATAAAAAGCAAAGCAATTTAAACTGAGGATATACTGCCTGGTACGCTTAGCTAACTTACCTGGCAAAGGAACTTTGTCCTTTCAAGTCGTCGTTACTTTCGAAGATTTCAAAAAAAGTTAATGCAAAACGGCTGTCTCAGGCCCCGTTTACACGGTACCGGTCAAGTTTTTAGCCGTTTAAGTTTTTGTACGGATAGGTGTACCGGTCAAATATTTATACGCATAAGCCTCGCGTTTACACGATGGTTTTTGCTAGGCGGCTTCCTTTGATCATCTTGGGCAGTATGCTTTTTCATAAATCTTGGCACCAAATTGAATTAGTTTTTTGTGTGGTGAGTTAAATGAATTGTTGTCTTGATTTCTATGAAATTTACGATCGTTTATTTTTATTTCTGAAAGTTATGGCAGTGTCACCTCCTTTTGCATCCGTACAAATTGTGGTCCTGATAGAAGCGTTTACACGGTACCGTGGAAATATTTTCCCTCTTAAATTCTCCACCTCACCTCTTTCTATAACAGGACAAGTTTTTGTGAGGCTATCAGGACAAATATTTGTATAGATAGGCTTATCTCGTGTAAACGCACCATCTATTGGTGCCAAAACTTGAGCGGCTAAAAGCTTCACGGGTACCATGTAAGCGGAGCCTTGGCAAGACTACTTTGAAATTAAATGCGTTGATGCAAAAAGTGCTAAGGTATATATAACATTAGTAATACGAGTAATTTTTTGTTTTTCTTATGAATTGGTTATGGTTATATTGGTTTTTAATTAATTACTAACACATTTTGTTTTTGCTTATTTCATTTTTATTGCACGGTGAACATCCGTACATCCGTACCAGGATATGCAGTTGCTATGAGATTGAAATGCAAAATTACTTTCGACACAAAGCATTAAGAATTTTAAATATTGCTGGCTTAAAAGGCCTACTGCAATCAACAATCACCTTCCTGTTTTCGCAAAAAATGAAATTTCAATCTTATAACATTTCGTCTTTTCTCTGAGATTTCCAACCTTAATTTACAAAAGACCACAAGTTATGGCCTCGAAAAGCAAAATTTTGAAATAGAGTGAAAGCTTAGGATTCCAATTAGGGTCTTTTGACCACTTGGAGACAACTTTCAGTCATCTGGAACAAATATTTAAAAGTTTAGGAGTCAAACCTGCAAAAATGTATTACAATATGCATCATCTAAAAGCCAAATTATAAAAAAGAGTGAAAAATGACACACAATCAGTCTTCTCACTTTAATTTCGGTCTTCTGATGATTTCGAGAAAATGTCTGGCTCTTTGGGACAGATAATTAAAAAATTAGGACTGGAAGACTGCTTGCACCAAGGCATTTCATTCTGCACTATCCATGGACCTATGACTTTGAGTGCCACTAATTAAGGTCGTTTGATTGAGATAATTTTGAACGTTTGGCCCAGATATTTCAAAGGCTAGAAGTCAAAGATTGCCGACAACAAGTGTTTTTCCAAAATGCCTCATCCATGGCTTAATGTCTCGAAAATCCAAGTATAGTGAAACATGATTCAACCGCTGTATAGTCAAACTGATTAAGACCTTCTTCTGATCAATTTGCGTCAACCAACATTTCTATAAAACAGATATTTCAAAATTTATGATTTGGTGATTTACATATGGCCTTGTAAATAAAGAGAAATAGTGCAACGCATTTTTCAAATAAATTTTCACTCGGGGGAACCGTTAGAAGGGCCCCAAATTGGCCCATAACCAAGGAAAATGTTTTTCACTACGGGAGCCAGGCTGGGGCCTATGGGGGCAAATTCCATCTAATGTTTTTTAAAAATGTTCGGAAAGAGGCGTGAAATATAACCGATTGCTTGTATTTTGGGTTATATTAGCTGGACGCACGTGGAATTTATTTCGCTATTAATTTTGACCAAATCCCATGGAAGCGTTTCTCGATCAGTAGGTCGTCATGGGGCCATCATCAACTATACAATTTAACTTTGCATGCAATTTTGTGATTTAAAAGTGTTCTTACATTTCATTATGTTTCAATTACATTACTTAATATATTCTAAGAAAGCTCAGCAACAAGATTCATTGTAATGATATTAACTCGATCATTTTTTCCAATTCAAAATGAAATGGGGTCTTTTATCTAGAAGTTTACTTTCTACAATGTTTTTTGTCATTCTATATTTTATTTCCATTGCTCTAACAATTTCTTGCGTTGGTTTTAGATTTTTCACTTAATTCGTCTTTCAAATTCCAGATATAAAGATGAAGTTAACCCAGCCACTCCCTGCTCTTGTTATTTGGTAGATGATTGGTATCAACAGTCAAAAGTAGATCTCTGGTGAGTCTCTTGCATCGACATGCGTGTCATGTGGTATAATACAAGTTTGATCTTATTCCAATATGCGCATGTGTTTAACTGTGTGTTCCCACATCCAATTCACTCCAAGCTCCATATATGTATTTCATCGGACACCATCGTTCTTTCCGTCGGCGGTCGCCGGGCCTAGGTGTTAAAATGCAACTGGGTTTTTCAACACTTTCGTCTTTGGGTAGAGCACTTGTTTTTTATTTGGGTTAATTGTGGGGTTGGGGTTGCTCTGGCAAAATCAGTAAATTGGGGGTTTAGTAGCAGCCTTACACGGGGAAGCACTGACCCGTATTGGGAAGAGAGGGTTTCGCTTTTAAGCCATTTCTGAGACTCAATATTAGAATCCAAATTGAATTCAAAGCGAAGTTGCTAAAAGAAGTCTAGGCCAGGCCACTGGTTGAGCTGGTTGCTCAACGGTAAGAATTCTTTTGCAGAACCTTTGATACTTTCAACAGATAAGAAATCCATTAGGGTGTAAATGACATTGAAGTGATTCAAATCATTCTGGAAATGTACTGACGGATTGCATGTGGGAGCTGTTGTAGAGCGCATGCGATTTAATTTCTTTTGACTTCACTGGTAGCTAATGCTGAAACGTCATTGGTTATTTCATCAGCGAGCGATAAAAGGGAAGGACGACATGAAAACTCATTTAAAGAAAACTGGTGAATTAAAGAGCTGATGATGTGAAATACTACTGTGATGGTATGCCATTTTTATCTTTATAAGATCCTCAATATAGAATAACAAGATTTAACAAGCTAAACAAAAACAAATTTCATTGCTCTGACAATATTTTGCGTTGGCTTCAAATTTTTCACTTGCCTCGATTTCATGATTGTTCTGCTTCTTAAGCTCCCAGTGGAGTTTAACATGCATGATCATTTGATAGAATGTCTTCAGATGCACTGAATAGTTTGAGCTATGGTTTAAACAATGTCTTGCTTTGGGAATATTTTCAACCATCAATTGTTTAAATATCTATGCAAATATTTATCATGGATTCATTAAATTTCATTGTCTGATGACATTGTGATGCATCTATTGGACATTGGCATACTTTCGTTTCTCGTGATCTGCATAGCAATATGGCTTCTTGATCCCCAAGTAATGCATATAAATGTTCAAGTAACGCGCAGCTTTTCCTTTCAGTCTTTTCAAGTCGAAGAAGGGTGCAGATGCTGTTGTGTGGACGTTTAGGCCTTATCATTTGTTTACTCAGACGACACAAGTTGGAACAAAAAGCTCAAATTCATGTTGGCCTTGCGTTTGGCAACTCTTTAAAGGCTGGTGCAACATTTATGAAAGATAAGTAATGCATTTATCCGTCTACCATTGAACTTAATCGCCTTGCTTTCGATTCATTTAGATATTATCTTCGTATCTGCCATATTTGTTTCCCATAGGTAGAGTTTTGCATTTGAATTTATAGATGATAGCTACACATTGAGAAGTGTCACCCGCCAAGAAAGAAAAGAAGATAAAGCGAATGACAATGATGGTATCTCCCTTTGTCTGTTTATCACACATTTTTGTTTACTTTCTTACACTTAATAATATCTTTTGCTCTTAATTATAAAAATTATGAATTCCTAAATTCTTTTTCAGGAGCAACGAAAATAGAAGGTAACAGAAGAATTTGTGGAAGAATTTTATCTTGATATAAAAATAATTCGTTGCTTGGTCTCCTTTCTGTTGTTATATCATCTTTTTGGCGCAAATATGAGATTCTAAGATATGATAGAATGCAGTAGAAATAATAGTTAAGATCATGGAATGCAAGGGAGATAAGTAAAATAAAACTAAGTCTTACATTAGTAAGTACATTAATTAGTAAGCAGGAATTCACTAGGCAGAATTATCCTAAGGAAAATCCTAAAGTGAGCGTAATAAGTTTATAATTTTATTTACTCATGGATATGCACGAGACATGCAGGCCCAAAATGATGACTACTTAAATCCATTTTATCGATTGCGAAGAGGAGAGAGAAATCCCAATAGGCGTTATTGTAAAGGCCGGTAGCAGAGAGGGACAAATGATCCCTGGAAAAATATAACATTAAATCAACTTTTCCTTTTACCAGTACTTCCTTCCCTTATATCCTTTTCCTTTCCCACATAACATTCGTTTATATAGTTATATATTAATCTACTTAAGTAGCTTTCTTGCTGTAGTTAAAACTATAGTTAATTAAGCTATGATATTAAGATATTATCTAATCCTAGGTGTTCTTAAATTTTCAAAAAAAAGATAATATGACAACAAAAAGGAGGCCAAGCAACGAATTGTTTTTATATCAAGATCAAATTCTTCCCAAAATTCTTCTTTTGCCTTCTAATTTCGTAGTTCCTGAAAAAAAATTTAGGTATACATAATTTTCATGATAAAGAGCAAAAGTTATTATCAAGTGTAAGAAAGTAAAAAAAATGCGTGATAAACAGAGGAAGATACCATCATTGCCATTCACTTTATCTTCTTTCCTTTCATGGCAGGTGACACTTCTCAATTTGTATCATCCATAAATTCAAATGCAAAACTCGATGAGAACGAAATATGGCAGATACGAAGGAAATATCTAAATGAATCGAAAGCAACGCAATTAAGTTCAATAACGGACGGATAAATGCATTACTTATCTTTCATAAATGTTGCACCAGCCTTTAAAGAGTTGCCAAACGCAAGGCCAACATGAATTTGAGCCTTTTATTCAAACATGTGTCGTCCAGTGTGAATAAACCAAAGATAAGGCCTAGTATGAGTAAGCCAATGATAAGGCCTAAACGTCCACACAACAGCATCTGCACCCTTCTTCGACTTGAAAAGACTGAAAGGAAAAGCTGCGCGTTAGTTGAACATTTATATGCATTACTTGGGGATCAAGAAGCCATATTGCTATGCAGATCACGAGAAACGAAAGTATGCCAATGTCCAATAGATGCATCACAATGTCATCAGACAATGAAATTTAATGAATCCATGATAAATATTTGCATAGATATTTAAACAATTGATGGTTGAAAATATTCCCAAAGCAAGACATTGTTTAAACCATAGCTCAAACTATTCAGTGCATCTTAAGACATTCTATCAAATGATCATGCATGTTAAACTCCACTGGGAGCTTAAGAAGCAGAACAATCATGAAATCGAGGCAAGTGAAAAATTTGAAGCCAACGCAAAATATTGTCAGAGCAATGAAATTTGTTTTTGTTTAGCTTGTTAAATCTTGTTATTCTATATTGAGGATCTTATAAAGATAAAAATGGCATACCATCGCAGTAGTATTTCACATCACCAGCTCTTTAATTCACCAGTTTTCTTTAAATGAGTTTTCATTTCGTCCTTCCCTTTTATCGCTCGCTGATGAAATAACCAATGACGTTTCAGCATTAGCTACCAGTGAAGTCAAAAGAAATTAAATCGCATGCGCTCTACAACAGCTCCCACATGCAATCCGTCAGTACATTTCCAGAATGATTTTAATCACTTCAATGTCATTTACACCCTAATGGATTTCTTATCTGTTGAAAATATCAAAGGTTCTGCAAAAGAATTCTTACCGTTGAGCAACCAGCTCAACCAGTGGCCTGGCCTAGACTTCTTTTAGCAACTTCGCTTTGAATTCAACTTGGATTCCAATATTGAGTCTCAAAAATGAAAAATGATTGTTATAAAAAAAGAAGAAAAGAATATTTGTTACAACAACAGAGGGAAGAAAAAATTTCGCTAAAAAGCGAAACCCTCTTTTCCCAATACGGGTCAGTGCTTCCCCGTGTAAGGCTGCTACTAAACCCCCAATTTACTGATTTTGCCAGAGCACTCCCCCAATCCCACAATTAACCTAAATAAAAAACAAGTGCTCTACCCAAAGACGAAAGTGTTGAAAAACCCAGTAGCATTTTAACACCTAGGCCCGGCGACCGCCGACGGAAAGAACGATGGTGTCCGATGAAATACATATATGGAGCTTGGAGTGAATTGGATATGGGAACACACAGTTAAACACATGCGCATATCGAAATAAAATCAAACTTGTATTATACCACACGACACGCATGTTGATGGAAGAAGCTCACCAGAGACCTACTTTTGACTGTTGATACCAATCATCTACCAAATAACAAGAGCAGGGAGTGGCTGGGTTAACTTCATCTTTATATCTGGCATTTGAAAGACGAATTAAGTGAAAAATCTAAAAACAACGCAAGAAATTGTTAGAGTAATGAAAATAAAATATAGAATGACAAAAAACATTGTAGAAAGTAAACTTCTGGATAAAAGACCCCATTTAAAAGACCTCAAATCAATCAATTTTAAATACAATCTTGTATGGTTATTTTTCTGTTTAATTCAATTTTCTTTGAATTTAAAATATTATTGTCGTAAAATTTGTATTTTGTTGTTGCTAATTTGTATTGTATAGAATTGTATTTAGAGTTGATTGATAAATATATGAAATGAAAAAATGAAAAAATTTCGTTTTGAATTGGAAAAAATGATCGAGTTAATATCATTACAATGAATCTTGTTGCTGAGCTTTCTTAGAATATATTAAGTAATGTATCCTGAAATAATATTTAATTAAGATTCTTTGTTAATATTTTGGTGGTTGTCATTAAGGACACTGCTTTCGTCATATACGCCCCTGCGCAGTACCTAAATAACTACACTGCTGCGCATTCGTACCACCTTTCTCCTCCGCACAGCGTAACACTAGTCCTTACTCTAACCCTGAGACCAATGGTTGTTCCATTAAAGCGCCCTTACAGCTAATTTTTCATTTTCTATATCAATAAAACTTTCTTGGCTGAGTTCAGATTCGAAAACATTTTTAAATAACAATTGTTCTACTTACCACAAAACAATAAGGCTGTCTTATCATCTGTATTGCTTTGGTTCTTTGTCCATGCAAACGGTGTGTTTTCTTAGCCTGTAAAATAAACAATCATTCTATGAAAATTTTACTAACTACTTTCACTTTTACCTTTCTATTTATTATTTTATTTCTATCTACAAGAAAATACTGATAAAATTTTGTACTTTTTTATTACTTGAATATTAATTAAATTTTTGTTCTAAAAATTTTCAAATGCAACTAATCAAGGCTACAATAATTAAAAAAAATAAAAATGAGAAAAAAATAGGAATAAAAATTTACGCTCACCCCTTTGTATGTACGCTTGGATTTCCTCTTGGGTGTTGCACTCTACCATGAGCTCTTGCGAGTACATATTAGATGAAGTCAAACTCTGAAGCATTATGGTGGAGCTGCTGAAATCCATTGAAGGTTGTGGTTGCCCGAAAGCTAGCCTATCACTGCCAGTCGTTCAACACGCTGTACTGCCACTACAACATATCCTCATTGCAACATAATGACCAGGCCGGTGACTGGGTGGGACTCGAAAGAACGATCTTCCGCCTCTCACACCGACGCCCTACCATTGGGCTATCCAGTCACACGACTTGTATATAGGTGGCAAGTTCTAGTCTATAAAACTTGGGAACACGTGACGTGTCAATCCTGCGTATGCAGGCTGACCTGCACAATACTATATACCTGGATTATGTCCTGGGTTATGCACAAGACAAGAAAACAACTCTTTCAAGTGAGAGGGGGAGAACACAGGAACTGGCAGATCAGTTGGCACACCAGCACCGCCCTGGTGGATTCATTTTTCTCACGAGATCTCATATCCAGTTATATTGAGATCAGATCTTTACAAATGGTGTGGAGTAAGGTATCTAGAGCCCATCTAGAGCCTTTGGCCCTTCTGTTATATCATTGATGCCAGCCTAAAAGGCTAATAACTTTTAGTATGCAGTTAAACCTGGTCATGTTTGGGTATAAAATATGCTGGAAAATCTTAAATTGAGATAATAAGCTAATTCTATAGAATGAAGTTGTGATTTAGCATCTTGATATGCATTGTAGTAATAATGTGCTAACAAAAAACCCAGAATGAATTTACTTTACTTTCTTATCTGAAATACCTACATTTTGTTCTTGCCGAATATTTGAAATCAATTTAAATAAAATGAAAATATTTACAATAAAGAAAAGTAGCGATGCTAACCAAACAAACAGAAATGTGTGCATTCCTTGAAATTCAAGGAGATATGCAAAAAATAGCCAAATTCCCTGGAATAAAACAAAGTCATAATTAATCAAAGTTGCTACAATGTTAAGTTATAATTTACAAACGAAAAAGGATTACTTTGAATCAGGAAAAATATAAAATAATGGTGAAGACATTTAAATACCTGCGATGAAATCCAAAGAAATAAAAGCCAACAAGTGCTTTGGATGTTAATTTTAAAATATGGCAAAACCAAGGGAAGAAGACTGAGATACCAAATGAAATACTGAAAAATGTGAAAATATCATCAAGGTTACAAAATAATCTGTAGGGAAAAAACCGTATCATATTACTGCATTACTTCCTTCTTGCTGCTTTTGCATAAAATCAGACAAGTTTAACAGGTTGGCAAAATGAAAGAAAAATTTACTGCATCTATGAACTTTGAATTTGATGGGACATGGAAGAAATTTTGCATTGATGTAATAGTAAGTAGATAGTCTGATTATCCATAAACTCTGTTACCCAAAATGTCCTCACCTGAGATGTGCAGACTTTGTTGAATGTGACAAATGCAAATGTTTGTAAGAAGCAAGCAAGAGATAATCTTGAATGGTACTTGAAGCCAATGGCAACAACAGTGACAGCTTGGGGAATGAATGCCAGCAAACTAATCAGCTTTGAAGCAGGTGAATTTATTGTCAGGTACAGAACGTAAAAATATGGTGAGAAATTGTGCTTTATGTCCTTTCTTGTGAGGTGGTAAAGATAAGTTTCTTTGATAAACTCGTCACCATACCTGAAAATAAAAAGGTGTGAATTTAGTTCTATTAGATACACATATTCATACTTAGCTAGATTCTTGAAAAGATTTTTATGATACAAGTCGATAGAGTACGGCAGTTTTCAACAAGTTGTAAGTGTGTGATGAGACCAATTTCCATTGTTCTGTTCCATTATTCTATTGTCATTTTGGTATGGTATGTTTTGTATGAATGTTTGGTTTGTGTATGTGCACACCCAAAAACAATCAAACTGCAGGAAAAGAAAACCAAGAGACAATGGAAAGGGCTCTGTAATACTTGGCAAACTTTAATGATCCAGACTGCTACATGTAGATTGTTTTAACTTGGAAAGTATTGGATGCAAATAAAAAAAGCACAATCTAATATCTACAGTTGTGAAATATGATTTACAATTATTTTAATAATAAATATCTGATATGAGCTGTAATTACCATTGGTAAAGGATCAGCATGGCTAAAACCAATGTTGTCAGAGTTGTACACACAAAAGTAAAACTGCTCTTCGTGATGTCCCAAATAAGAAAAAGCAAGTATCGAATCGATATTTTCTTATATTTCTGAATATTTTCCTTTACCATAAAGAGAATAATTGGAAGGCTGTATATGGCTGGGTATATCTTGAAATGAACAGCCAAACCATAGAAAAATCCACCTAATATGTGATGTTTTTGCAAAATGCAAAGCAGTGTTGATAGCACGAGCAGTGCTTGAAATGATTCGGCGTTTCCTCTCGTCGATATCGTCAAAGTCAGAGGATTAAAAAGCCACAGGACGAGAGCAAGAAACTGTGTTTTTCTCGATTCAATATTTAAACATGCATCTTTCCTCCGTGTTTCTTTGCATAAAATGCCACCTTCTACACTCAAAATTTTTATGATTAACACGCCAACTATCAAATCGCATATAGAAAAGAATACTTTACCAAAGTATTTGTGCAGCCATACATTAGGAAGCATGATAAAGGCAAGCAGTGGAGTGTAACGATATGTCGCACGTTTGTAGGGCGAATTTCCGTTGTAAACATGCTCTGCAGCGTCACTAAAAACCTCATAATCGATGTCTGTGTACTTAACTTCAAAATTCAAGTCATGCCAGTGGCCATATGCAATTAACAGTGCCCGCAATAAAACAGCTAAAATAAGAACAACAGTGATCTTCATGATTTTTAGAGGAAGTGACTAGGCCAATTAACCTCGATTTCTAGATATAAAATAGCCTCGCTTGTAAATGAGACTCGAACCCTTGTCTTTTCTGAAAGCCTTCACGCATTTTATTGTTCGCGGAATATAGTAAAGCAAAACATCTGAAAATGAATATTTAAAAATATGCTAATTTTCTTCTCCACTATCCCACAGATTGAGATAGATCATACATATCTCACAATTCATAAACTACTTTTCATTTTAATTAAATTATTAGACATTAGCTACATCGTCCAATTCCATGGTATTCTAACCTCACCATCTCCTGAAATTCCATAATAATTACTGATAATAAGCCGAACATTTTCCAATCCTAAGAAATTCTCCTTCTTCAGCCTGTCGCAGCATTTGATCATTTCCTCCTTTGATATAATCTGATCCTTTTTCAAATGCAATAGTTTCAGTCGCTCAGCACATGATTTGACGGAAAAAATTTCGGCCTGGGTGGACCTAAAGTTTCAAAATACAACACACCATTAACATTCATGTAAAGAGGTATTTAACATCGAATAATTACAACTACTGATATGAAATTGCTCTAAGTATTGACTAATTAAGCCTACAATAGTGGACAAAAGTCCTGTAAAATTTTAAAATACGACAAAAAGACTAACAACCCTTAAAATCTTTTTTGTGGGACTTTATTCAACCCCCCCACTCCCCTAAAAACAATGTTGTTCTCCCAATCAGACCCTTTTGTTGATATTGCATAAGAATATCTATAGAGACAACATTGTGAGGAGGGGGGGGGGGATACCTGCAAAATTTGTGAAAGTGTCCCAGGAATTTTGTTCCCTAATGTAGGTTAAGCGTTTTCATTCTTTCGTATGGAAGCAGCAAATGACAAACAACACTTCTAAGTTAACCTGCCGTTTTGAACAATTTTTATAAACGTCCTATGTGTCTGGCCTTGTTTCCTCCTATGTGTACTTTGACCTCAGTCCAATGAACTATGACCTTTTACTGTGACCTCATTAGCACAGGGCAATTTAATTTCAGTCATAAGATGATGTAAGTTATAAAAAAGAATCAGATTACAGATATATGGAATGACAAAATTGGAAAACTTTCGCTTGCTTACCTTGCATGATTCTGTCGAGATTCGTTGATCTGCGGGTAATTCAGTCTCAGAAATGATAATATTGCATCAAAAGTCGCCTTGCATGGAATCGTTACATCGCCGTCCTCAGCGATGTGCAGATCGCTAGAAGCGCTGCGAAAAGAAATAGTGAGAACTCTCAACCATTCATTCATAGTAGATAACCCTCCCCCCGGCGGAGGGGAGGTCAGTATCACCCCCGGGGTCAGTCTCTAGAACTATTGACCTTTTTTGATTTCGACCTACTTTGTGCCAGCTTTAGTATGACCTATGTTTATAAACGTGTAATGTTAAAGGACTTTCAAGCGACTTTAAAAGGCAAAAACTCTGGAAATTATCACCCTTTTTAAGAGCCTGATGATGAGCAAATGATATAATGATAATGGGTTTGAGTATTTAGGGTTTGCAAGAAGAGAAACTTGAGTAATGGATACAAGTGGCAGAAAAATGAAACATCGCATACCTGGCTATTTTTCCTCGAATTTCATCCAGAAATGGTGGCATGAGGATGTCAGTGTCATGCGATTCTCGCAAACTCTGTAGTAGTCTCGTAACGTTTTTGTAATAAAATTGAACTGACACTGGTTCATGTTTTTTGCTTCTCGTCACTCGAAGACCAAGTAGCATTTCGGAGATTTGCATTTCAGAGAAATCTAAAACGTGACGCAATCCATCCATGTCACTCAACGATACCAAGGCCTGTAAAGAAAAGAAAAAAATTAGCTGCTTAGCCAAATGCTTAACTGCTTAATTAAATGCTTAGCTGCTTTGGTTAACTAAATGCTTAACTCTTTAACCAAATGCTTAACTGCTTATGAATGGTACAGCATGAGCAGTTAAGTAATTCGAGTTTAGTTCATCTTCATAAGAATACTGCACGTAATAACAAATTCATTAATTAATTCCTGTTAGTAGAAACAATTAAGAATCAAGCCCAGAAAAATCATAGTCAATAGAAAAGAACCAGATAGAGTTCTTTTCTATTGACTATGGAAAAATTAACTAAAAGTCTCTAAAAATTCTAGTACTAGACACCAAAGTATTTAAAAAACGTTTGAAACTGCAAAAAATAATTAAAAATCTTTCGCAGCTTCGAAAAAACATTTTGCTCTGTGAATTTAAGACTAACAAAAATTAACGATGTGAACATGACGCTGCTTTAGATCTTGACAATTTTCGTATTTCGTACTAATACTTGACAATGTAGTTTGCAACTTTTCTTCGCTAAATTGAGAAACTTAGAACTAAAATGAGGCAAAAAATTAGGGAACTAAATCAACAAAACCTTGAAAAAAGCTTTTTAGAAGAAACGCGTATCATTAATTTGGGTATTGATGTAAAAGACAATCATGAAACGAGTGTGTTTACAACAAATAAAAAATAGATTCTATGCTCAACTTACCTTTATCCACACTGTTGGTACATCTGTAATATCAATGATAAACCGTCCCAGCTGATCTAAGCCATTAAAACTTCCAAACTTCACAATTTTGCCCTCAAGTCCTCTGGTATTAATAGTTCTCTTTTTGTACAAGTATTCCAGTTGTTTTAGAGCTCCACTTAGTGTAACTTGGGAATATCCAGTATTTGTACAAATAAAACTTTTCAGTCTATGCCTTCGTATCATTCTCTGGGCAATTCTTCTGTTGTCTTCCACAAATGGCCTAACTGCTTCCATCTTATCTCGAGCAGTGTTGATATTTCTTGCAAGCCAATCAAATAGAGTGTCCATTCCATTTTTATTCTCAACATCAATCACATCTTCATCCATGAATTCTTTTAGACTTGCACTCCATTTTATTTTTCCCGATTTCTTGGTGGTATTTTGAGTTTTTTGAAACCTCACTAGCTTCTCCAATTCATTTTGTATGGGTAAATGACATTGGGATAAAATGTTGTGAATTAAAGTTGGGATGTGTCTCGATCTCAACAATATCTTAACATGACTAAATTCACCTAAAAATAAAAAACTATAAAACTGAGAAATTTGCATTTTTGTAAATCATTAAAATAATCCAAAGTTTTCACAGACAAGGTTGTGAAAACTTTGGAATATTTAGATTTAGACAAACATTAACCAAGTATCATAAAACCATGATTATGGCTTTAAAATTAAAGGCCTACTTAAGTATGAAATTGTGCGGTTGGACATAATAGATAACAAGAGTTGTTCATACCATCTGAATCAGCTAGCTTTTCAGAATCTACTAGTTTCTTTCTCAGGAAGAAACTCACTGTGACGGGTCTAACATCATTCTTTGATTTTGCTTCATTGATGTAGTCGTTCAGCAACTTCAGTGAGTTTTCATTAGTTTCCTAAAATGAAATAATAGCAGTGGGAAACTTAAAAGCAAACTGATAGTTTCCACTTAAAGAATTATATGTATGGCAAAAAAGTAAAAATAGCAGTAAAAAGTTTCCAAGACATGAGTTACATTCTTAACAAAGATAATTATCTTAACATAAAGTTATTAATTTGGTGTGTTTATATCTATGGGTGAGGGTCTTGAAGAAGATGTTGCTGGATATGTGCAGATTTGGCACTGTTGACCCTTGTCACCCCAGTCTGCCAATAAATTTAGGAGTTAAGCACATTGCACAAATGACTATTCAGCATTTTTGCTTAAAACCATTCCCAGCAAAAAACATAATGTCTTGGTACCCATGAATCTATTCTCTCTTGCAGATACTTGGAGTGGCAACCTTCAATTTCAACTCAAATGCAAGTGGAGCTCAGTGGAATTGATCCACGACTCCACTGGGTGGCTTGCACAAGTGCTAACCCCTTTGCCACTAGAATTCAACTAAATAAAGATTAAACACTAAAGCTTCCATTCTGGACTTGGAAAAGAATTGCCAGAGCAGTCCGTAGTAAATATCAAAGACAAGCAGTAATTATATGGATAGCATTCAAGGTAGTATGAGTGTTCTGAAAATCAACCGCATCTTTCATAAGTATTCAGCTATAATGTGGAAGTTTCAAGAAAGTTTCAACTTACTTTTTCAAGAGGAAATTGACTGAAAAAGTCAGGATGAACGGCAAAGTAAAACTGCTTCAATGCAGCACTGTACGCATCTGCATTTGATGCAAAATGCCTCAATGCAACTATTGATGTAGCAATCAAAAGTTTTCTGGAAAAAATAAATCGTTTATAATCTCACGTTTTCTATTCAGATCATAATGACACTTGATTGATACAAAGCCATGCAAAGAATAGCATTTACACGCACCAAAAAATCAATCGAATAATAGGATGTAATAAGGGAAATTGGTCCCTGCACACACAATATATCGCCGAGAACTGCCATACAAGCACACTGGATCATCACACATACACACTAAGGCCTATAAACCAGTAAGGGGTTTTAATTCAAAAGATAAGCTTAACAAATGTGGTTTGTTACTCTAGAAATTAACTGATGACTTCATTAACTGTTTCGATAATTATTGAACAAAATTATATCAATCAAGAATCCTACCTGTTGGAAATATGTTTAAATAAAGAAGAAATCATTGCCAATAATAGTTTTCATTTCTAACTGTTTTTTCCACCATTGATTGATCTGCTGTTACGTTTGATTATGGATGGGAGCCTCGTTCCCATGAGGCTCGTGGGACAATTTACGAACTTGAAAGCTGGGAATCCAAAGAGGTAACAAAAAAAAAAAAAATTTCAACTCATGGAAAATCAATTAATTTACAAAATTTATAAAATACTGATAAATTATTGCAAAGACAATTCCCAAGAAATATCTCCTTGAACAACCTACAAAAAGCTTAGTCCTTTTACCACTAAACTTTGCAAAAGAGATCTTTACGATTATGAATTGGCTAATATCGAAAAACATTACGAGTTAGAAGAATGCAGCAACATGTAAAATATAGGAAATGCTGTAAGAATGGCATAACTTAAATGCATACTAAAAAATTCACTGAATATAATTACTAAACTAATTCTAGCTGAAAACTACAAATGATCAACAATTTGACAATTGTGTCACTGTCTTGCTATTGTCTGGCAAGACATTAAAACGTTTACTGCAAAGGTTGCTACTAACGATCTCTAAATTTTAACACTCTCTGTACATTACAATGTCAAATGTGCATAACTTTGCCATGTTTTAAGCTGCGTCAGACAATCAAACAGCAACCATACTGGGGGTTCTTCTTGAGTTTCCACCATGACACTGGGGCTCGTAAAGCTTGGCACGTGGTTTGATCACTGACCACGCCTTGCTGTCGCTCAATTGGCGATTGATTGTTTCCATCCAAGCAACCCGGTCATCTTTGTTGTCAGCGGACGCCCAGTACCTTAAAGTTGGGATGGACAGAACAATAACATGCAGCAAGATATCAGAAAGAGGCAGTGAAAGTAGCAAAATTTAGTTTCAGTACTAGTAAAAACTTGATCTCAGCCCTGCCGGGTACAATTGACAGCAAGCTTTCAACAAGCTAAACTTTTGTGGGTGGAACTGTATAATTTGATTTTGAATTAAGCGCAGAGGTGGCAGTCCAGTAGCACCGAAATAAGTATTAGCAATTCCGTTCGTAGTAATAGTAGTAATAGTAATAATAGTAGTAATAGTAGTAACAGTAGTAACAGTAATAATAGTAATAGTAGTAACAGTAGTAATGGTAGTAATAGCAGTAATAGTAGTAATGGTTGTGCTAGGCGATCTCATCTAACGTGAAAGGAAAGATGACATCACGATCCAATGTCAAGAATCAAAATGGATCAATAATGAAAAGGGTGCACTTACTTTGTATGCATCTCGCTACCTTGGATCGTAGAAAGCAGTGATGGTTTGGAGGTCTTGTCAATTGGCTTCTTAACAATCAACTCGAAAGTGTTGGGACGAGAACAATCCATGCGTGGAACCATATCAACACAGTTGGTAATGCAATTGATCAGATCAATGGAGCCAACTGGGGGCTGAAAAGTGAAGCGAAAACAACTAACGTCAAAAATACTTAGCAATACGATGAAGCCCCGCGAAACGGACTGTCTATTGACCAATCACAGACCAATGCTGGTTGTAATGCTGATTAATACAACCAGCATGGATCAGTGATACAGTAAAAACTCGCATATAAGAACCAATGGATTAAGAACCTTCAGGGTGATTTTGCTACTCAAAACAATAAAGGAAACAATAGTCTATTGTCTTGGAACAATAGGCTGGAAGGAAAATTCACAGGTTCTTATATGCGGGCTTTTACTGTATCAAGTTGTAGAATGGGACCTTTTTGATATTACTGACCTGCACCTCTGTGCAGTGACAACTCTTTACAGCAAATGAAATGTATTATTTGCTACTTACAGTAAAATGTATACTGTAAGTAGCAATCATTCATGGCATTTAATTATTGAAATAAAGAGCAGATTTCGTCGTTTCAAATTCGGTTGTTCTTTTACTTGACCTTTGAACAACTGACCTTTGAAGTTTCTTCATCAGGGAATCTCCAGAACGAAATGGCATCCCCTTGCATCACACACCATCGTCTGTTCCAAGCAGTGTATTCACCAACCTCTTCAAGAAGCGTCTGAACGAAAAAGAAACAACATCATTGGTGAAATTCATAACAATCAACAACCATTACTCACATCTTCATTTTAATACAATTAAACTAACATCGATTCACACGTGCTCCACAATTGTTGTAAAGATCTTCCTCAGGTCGGATCCAGACCCCATAGTCATATAATACTTCAAATCAAATCTACTGTAAATAGCCTTTTTTTATCATTATCTTATGTATACTATTCGAGTAAGGTTGGAGTCTCTCTGCTTCTGCCCTTCTATCGAAACTTTACAACAACCAGTTCGCACTTCCAACAACACAACCTCGTAATCATTCGATACTATGGCAACAACCTTGCAAAAATGCACTGCCTGCACAGATCAAAAGAGCTCTGGATCTACGAAACCCCGTCACATAAAGCAGAACTAATACAATCATAGTCGTTATTAAGTCAACTCTCTTTGATGACCCACCCATTTAAAGTGGGCAATGACTTAAAACAGTCATCAGTCCCCTTCCAAATAAAATCCTGTGCGATATTGTTCTATAAAGCAGATATAAGAGTCTCCGATTTAGAAAAAATCGACTTTTTATTACAATCATGATTCCCTTGAGCCAACATGATACATATATCCAATGTCATCTTTGCTTAGTTCAGTATAACATATTCAGGTCGCAAGTAAAAAACACGAGAAAATTACCAAGAATCCTCTGGCTGAAGCGGTGAACTGCGCATGACAGTCGACATTCATTTCAACAAAACCGTCCAATGGGCAATTCTTTGGCACCTAGAAATCGATAACATAATACTAATAACATAACATGCACAAAAATGACAAATCAAAAACATGGAACAGTTCCGACAGTAACTGGTATGATATGGCAGCTAGTAAAATTACAGGCTCGCCACTTTCTTTACAAATACAAACCTTTGTCAAGACATGCTTTCCGGATTTTACCATAGCCAAATTCACTTGTGTTATTCCACAGGGTGTGAAGCTGGTTGTGCGGAAAACTGGCTTTGGCGATGAACCACGGACTGGAAAATCAGACGAGAACACAGTCACACATTGCAAAACAATTCGAAAAATAATCCAGCGCAATAATATAATATTTCATTGGATAGAAGAACGAATTGAAAACGAAAACATTAAAATTATCAGTTTTTTGAAAGGGTAGGAGAAAGTGATAAGCTTGGAATGCTGCTACAGAAACAATCAAGCCTCATTGCTCGCCGCAATAACTATTTACAGCTGCGGCGCTTAATCGAGCACCTTCACAAGTGACATATCTTCAAAAAAGCGACGCTCTCGATTAAACGCCGCCCCCGGATGAGAGAACCACATCTACAGTGGTGTTCAATCCAGTAATTACGGAACTTTGATTATCAAAAAAAACTTGTTTATCATGAATAAGACTTAATGACCAATATGATGTCTGTGAACAATCAATTGGAATAACAAAAAACATCAAAAACACATCTGCCTGCCGTGAGAGAAACAACATTTGTTATCAAAATCGGATCAACAACAAAGAGCGGCCTTAGCGTTCACGACCTTTGGCGGCACGCTTGAAAACGAGACGCATGTGATTTGAACACACTTAAAAGCCAGCAAAGATTTTCGACAGAACAAGAATCAAATGAAGCCAAGGGAATCCCCAACCGCGTCTTCAAAAATAACACGGTGAACATAACCTGAATCGACACCAAATAATTGCGGAATTTTTATTTCGAAATTGTGATCGTTTCTTACCTGGAGAGTCGTCAGCTGAATTCACTCTTCTCTATTAAAAAAAAACACAAATAAAAAATTAATTATACACATTACTGAGCAAAGCATCACTTCAAAACATATACACGATATTTTTTTATAAGAAAATGCTTTACAAGAAAGTAGTACTCGTGAGTATGTTTAGCAATACAATTTTCAACGTAAACTGTTTCACCTTTTGGACCGAGAAACTTTTAAAACTAGAATTAAGAAATTGCCGAGAAGGCATAGTTAACTGTCCTTATTTCAAACACAAACGAGAAATAGAAGCCTGGTCATAAATCGAAAACTTGATATAACCGAAGCATTTTGCATTATAGTATTTTGTTATTGTCTTTTGTATGTAGCTATACGATCTCGCGATCTCCTTGTTCATGGGAAGTGATGATTTGTTGAAGATAGCAAAAATTTTCGATCTACTTGTGATTTCAAAATAACGAGAGTCGACTTATTTCGAAATAACGAAAGCATACATCAAATTTCTTGCAAGTTAATATAAAAAAAATTTTAAAAGAGGCCACTTTTTCACGCGCAAGAAGATGGAGCCGTATAAAAGTCAACTTACTCTTGGAGTCAAAGAAGAGAAGACATTTTTCATCAACCCTGGACTGTCCTTTGTATGCTGAAGGGAAAAGATAAGATCTTCAAAATTTGGAATCTCAAAATTAAAAATAAAACACAAAACATCCCAGCAACAAAGTAAGATGTTAACAGTAAAGCTAAATATCATTTGAAACGAGGTTTAGTTGATGTCAAATTAAGCTGGAGGAGCAAAATCTTTTGTTAACTCACTTGCTGCTTTTTGCCCCGTGCGTTAGAATCTGTTCCACGTTTCGTGTGCTGAATAATAAACAATATCAAAATTAGTTCTAAAACCACTACATTTTCTTCGACCTTTCCAATAGCAACCAAACCCACAGTAAAACCCGGTATATAAAAATCTTAGCATTGTCATGCTGATTGAAGAACAAAACTCTTTTTCTTTTTTCATAAATATTTTAAAGTTGGTAACTACATAGTAATATGGTAATTCATAGAAAACTTATACTAAGTTAAACCACCTGGCAAAGTTAAATTTAAAAACTTGATCACAAAAAAATAATAAAACAATTATCAACAATAATTTATCTTTATCTTAGCCTATGCGCAGATATGGCATGTACAATTTTTGCCATCCCAGTGGCGTTTGCCATTCTTACATTTGGACTCTGTGACGAGTCCCTGTTGGTGAAGTGAAGAAACGAGAGAGAAACAGTATCGCAACGCGGTGAATCTAACAACAAATGGCCACGTATAGCTGATTGCTTCAATAGCAAATTACAAACTTCAGCCATCGAGCTATGTAAATAGCGGAATGACAATTCTATTGATCTCAGGCATTGAAAATCGTGGCCTCAGTTTTGCAAGTAAAAGTAAACCAGTGCAATGCAACTACGCAACAGCACGTATTCGCATACAACAAGTGTTTTAGGTATCCATTGCATTCTGGTTCACAAAACAATGTGTCGACTTTAAGCAAATTTAGTAGTAACAGCAATAAAAAAAAAAGAATATGAACACCATACCATTCCAAATACTTTGATGGTCAAAACAAAATCATGCGGCACATCTTTCCTGTAGAATAAAAATTAGAAACAAACCATGATATATATAACACATTTAAGTAAAGGATTATGGCAAATTCACCAATAAAAAAAATTGAGAGGAAAAACATACACAAGGCAACCTTTGGTTATAAAAATTATCATCGGAAAAACTTACAACTCAATTTTTTCTTTAAAAGTCAGAAAGTTTCGAGAAAGTTCATCATATGTGCATCTGACTTTGGTTGATAATATCTGCTTTGGTCCATATTGAATCAAGACGACAAAATGAAACACTCCAAGATCTGACAAAAGAATCACACGAAATTGGGTCAGTGTGACAGTTGGGAGCTCTCTAATAACCACATGTGTAGCAATTAAACAAACAAATATGGTTCCCTCGAAAAACTTCAAAGCACCCAATAGGATCCCATCCTTAACGAATTCAACAAGCCCCTAATACAATCAAGTCATGCTCCCTTGAAACATACACCGCAATGAAATTTTGACACGATTCTCGGTATAATAAACTAGAGGTTTGTTCCATTGAACTGCTTCAAACTACGATCCACACTGCTTCATGCTTCGTTTAATCCTAACACCAAGGTATCTACATGCAACGACGTGATCAAGTGATTCGACCAAGGTGCACTACAGTAAACACCCGCATATAAGAACCTGTGAGTTCTGCATCCAGCTCATTGTTCAAATACAATAGCCTATTGTTCTTTCTATTGTTTTAAGCAGAGATTTCAGTATGGAAGGTTCTTAATTCACTGGTTCTTACACGCGAGTGGTCGCTGTATATCAAAATACCACTGCATGTAAGAGCATCCAACTTCAATTAAGCCTTCGAAAATTCTTAATTTCCATTAGACCTCAGCCAAAATGTTCACCGACTTACATTCACAAAACCTTGAAATAACCTCAACAAGATCTGAACATTGTTCCACCTTGAACCTTACGTTTTTGTATAGTATTCTCTTATAAAAACATATCTAATTCCAAAACAATTCTTACCCATGCGACCAGCCCTCAATGCAAGCAAGAAATCTCCGTTCAAAGGAAGCTTGATTTCTGTGTAAAAGAATGAGAAAATTTCAAAAATCTAATACTGACTTAGACAAGCTCTACCTCTAAACTCTTTGACAAGCCAAATACAACCTTATAAAAAACGTAGAACCGTTCTTCTAATTCCAGTAAAACTCAAATGAAATTCCTCAACATTAACGAAATATTGCAACAATTGTAGAATCCGAGCATATCACAAGAGTCGCTCCATATGAGATAAGGCTGAAAAGCAAATAAAATACAACAACATTACCTGATATGCTCAGATTGGCTTTGCACGGTTGGCAACCACCTCCAGCTGATGGCATTTTAGACGCAGATTCACCGCCATGCTTCAGTCTCTCGACTTCATTCAAGCAAGCAGTTCGTCGTTCAGCTAATCAGAGAAAACAAAAACATCTGTTACATCACAGTTGCTATTTGAAAACAATACATTTCAATAATCCCAACATTTTCACTGCCATTGCTACACTAATAATAATTATCTCCAATAACACTCATGCAGCCACGGCTACTATCTATTCAAATAGACAGAGTTTCCATAATGTTGGCTGACCTCACCACAGCAAAGACGTTTCTGTACAAATTCGTTGGCCATACGGCACCATGAATTTAACTATTATCTTTAAATTCTTTAAATTGTTTACCTTATCGGAAGCTGAGAAATAAAAAACGGTCTGCATAAGACATACTTGCTAACAGCAAAAGACGTTCTCCTTCGACAATTTCTGGGCTTCCTCTCCTATCCTCTCCTTGTAATCCCATGTTAAGTGCTTGGCTGGCTTGGATAACAATGTTTTGCTGTGAAACTGCATAGTCAAGAAGATCCTGCAATACAATAGACCAATAAGCATAGCTCAAAATGAATTGAACCTATAGCTGATGGCCACCAGCTAGCAATAGATATCTCTCGACAGACTTCCTCGTGACAACCAAAGCTATTGTAATCAACTCTTCTCCATACACAGCTAATACCCTCGTGTAACAGTAACGGTGATACAAAACCCACATGCGCCCGTGAGTGAATGAAGACGAGGTTAAACAATTCGTACTACAGCTTAGATTCATATCTATGCAACGCGATACTTGCCAAAAACAATACAATGAGACCCCGCAAACAAGAAACTACTTATAAGAAACTTTCAGGCTCATAATTTCAAAATAACAATGGGAAACAATAGGAAATCCTTGTAAACAAAAAAGCCTAACACGAAAAACCTGTTTCTTAATTGCAGGGTCTTGCTGCATACAGTAGCATTTACAGTAGCAATGACAAGATAACTAGACAGCAGGAATAGAAGCCAGGGTTGTTGTTGACGCAACAACTACAGTAAAAACCCGCATATAAGAGTCTGTAAATTTCCATCCAGGCCATTGTTCCAAGACAATAGGCTATTGTTTCTTCCATTGTTTTGAATACAAATATCAACCTGAAGGCTCTTAATCCATTGGTCCTTATATGAGGGTTTTTACTGTACACCACTGGATCAACTTTTCTCAGTGCACATATAAATCAAACAATACGAACCTTAATCTTCTCAGACTTATTGAGATCATCTTGGTGCTGTTCTTTGCTTGGCACACACGTTGTTACGACATTATACCTCGAGCTGGCCTCTTCGTTGTAGCCGGATTTCTGAATCTGCGGAGGAGGATGTCCCTCGGAGAAACTCATAGATCTGCGCATGGTCTTCTTTGGTTTCGGCGTCGATTTCTTCTCTCTCACACTCTTATACGTCTTGGAGTTAGGAGAGAACATCACGTCTTTTGAATTCACTGACGCAGGTGCACGCTCAGCTTCCTCCACGCTAACTAGCTCATCAGTATGCCAATTATCTCCGCTCTTCACAGCCTACGTGTGAACAATTTCAACGTTTAACACACTACTACTGCTGATTTCAAAACTCGACAACAGTGCACAGTGATCGCCCTTCACAGATACACACGGAAAAACGTGCTATACAGCCGAAACTCGACTCAATGCGTCGAACACTATTCTGACTTCATTTATGTATTTAACGAAGAAGAGATAACAAGATGAGACAGAAGGAGACAAGAAATAAAGCCCCACCTTTTCAACATGTTTTTGTCTCTTGGCCGATTCTTGCTTAGCACCATGGATCTCCTTTTCTTGCACTGCATACCCACCAACTTCAGCATTATCGACAATGATTTTTTTATTCTCCTCTTCTCTTGCTCTTCTCTTTCTATCTTCTTTGCCATGATTCGCATCCACTGCTATATCCGTCACACTCTTAACCTTCTTCACTGGTACATCACTATCAATGTTGATCTTTGAGCCAGAACTCTTCTTTGCATCTTTGCTTTGCCTTGCTGGCTTAGCAGGAGCCATTTGTTTCTCTTGCGCTTGTCGTGGCAGCTTCTTCTCTTCCTTTCTCTTCTGTTTGCCGTGACTCGCATTGGACACAGGCTCTTCAACGGCAATCGCAGATATGTCTTCATAAGGATGCTGCGGCTGAAATCAAACGCACGAACTTTACAGAAAAATCACAACTCAGACAGCATAGAAAGAAACCTGGACGTTAACTCCAGTACCAAGCCTTCAGGCAATAAGCTAATTCTTGTGCAACACTGATTGAATAGTTGAGCATTGCTTCCATATTGACTTTGAAGTTCACCAATAACAACGGACAACAAACCATCCTTACCGCTTTTCGTTTCTCGATAGCAATGGCTGAGAAGTCCTCCTCGGGACGATTTGGCTAATAAAAGCGAAACATTAAATATTAAATGTCATCACTAGATGATCTATAAATTTTGTATCGGAACAAAAGCTTGGTCTGTACAAAAGACATTGAATCTTTCGCAAACACAAAGCAAGCCAAATTTTATAAAAAACTGCAACAACTTAAACGCTGGTCGAAATATCAAGGCTTACCGTATTTACTCGAGTGAGCGCCGCACCCGAAAGAGCGCTACATTTGAAAGAGGTAAAGTTAAAGAACGCTGCAGTTATCTTTTTTGTAAATGCGGTAATTTACCTCTATCTAAATGTGGTAATCTACCTCGGTAATTTATTTTCTTGTATCAAAACACACTTAAGTGTTTCAAACTTGTATATTTTAATACTAAAAGATTGTTTAAAATTCACTTCTTTTTAAAAAGCGCCGCCCCCGAATAAGCGCTGCATCAAAAGTACTGGAAATTAAATGAGCGCCGTGGCGCTTACTCGAATAAATACGGTAATCGCAATAATAACAAAAAACCCCATACTGCCTTTCGCTTATGTTGCTCGTTGCATTTTGAGCTTCTTGTCTCCATATTGGTACTGTAATCAACATCGTCGTATACAAGTTTGCTTGACTTTATGTCGAGTTGTTCGTCTAATTTTGAAATGCTTGCTGCCTGCTGGCTGGAATTCTTCATTGCTCTTTGCTTCTTCGCAATCTGCTTGGCAAAAATAGATGGCTCTTCGCCTCGTTCGTCAATGCTATAAACACTTTCTCGTTTTCTCCCTGAAATTAAAATAACAAATACTTTCAATGTGATGTAATGAAACATTTCTGGCTTTGTGTGTGATAGTAAGCTTCGAGCAAAAAATAATTGAATAAAAATAAAAATGCATTGCACTAAATAAATGCCGGGCTTCAAGTTAACTTTTCAAGTTTTAGATCAGGCATTCATTTGAAGTGTAATTGTCAGTAAATTAACAAGAAAGTAAGGAAATAAATAATGAAACGCAAGAAAACCAACAAGTGACTAAACATGACCACCCCATTAAACAGACATTGATAAGCCACAACTGTACAAAGCAGCATAATGTGGAAACGTTTATATTGGACTATTGCAAGAACCCTCCATACAGTGAACAAATGATGACAATGGACAAGAAATAACCCTGGCAACAAATGCATGCATTACGATATCAGAAGCTATAATTGTGTAAAACGAACCTTGCTTCTCTGCTGAATCAATCATGTCGACACTAATCTGTGTACTATTCTTGATATCACTTGGAGAGTCCCCTCCAAGATAATCAGTGACACTCCAACTTGCTTTGGCATATTCAGCCTGCTGCTGACACACCCTCTGTTCGGCCGCATCAGCCTCTTTCAGTATGGCTGACACATCAAATGGATTCTCATCTGAATCGAAATCCAAACTGCATGACTGGTCAATGACAAGACTGTTTGTGCCATCATTTCTGCTGCTACACGTGATCGGGCTTGTATACTTTCGACTACTGGTCTTCTTAACCTTGCTAGCCCCATGGTGATGATGGTGACTATACGAGGGGCTGTAATCATCCGTTGTGCTTGTATTGCTGTTGTGTCTGTCAGAATATGGTGATTGGCTTTTCTTCTGTTGCTCAAACACTGCAAGTCTTTCACTGACAGAGCCTGAGGACTTATCAACCTGGACGGAAATATATATAAACAAATATTATCAACTTATTCACCACTTCAAGAATCCTACAAAACGAATAACCTGGTACACGCTCTTCGGGTACTGACTACTAATAACCGAATCTCATTAATCTCCAACAGTGCAGTTCTTCTACGAGGAAGCAGTACCATCATGCATCGAATAAATGCCCCCTTAAATCAGACGCCTGTGGAGGGGCGTTTATTTGAAGAGTAATAAAATATTTTATACGATGATAAGCCAAAAAAAGGTTTGGAAGATGTTTACTTGAATCACCTAAATATTTGATGGGTGAAACAAAAAGAATTCTTTGCTTACATCAAATGAAAAGTCAGATGCCCCACTCACCTTGGCTTTGCCAATTTTTGAATTCATTCTGTCCTCTTGACCAGCATTTCTTCTTTTCTTATTCTCAGCAAGATCATCTTCAAAATTATTACTCTCATTGCGAAGCCTGGACATGCGCTCCTGAGAAATAAAAAATAATGCAAATGACATAAATTATAGAAAAGGTAAATAAAAATAGTGTATATGAAAGAGTGAAGCAAATGGAAGATGTTAAAATAGCATCTGAGCCTGTAGGTACACTGCCTTAGTTGCAACATGCTTTGTTGCATTGCCTGGCATGGCAATATTGATTTTAAAAGGAATAAAACCTTCAGTTTAGTCTCCAAGGGTTTTTCTATTAACGTATTTTAGATACTATAATGTAAAAACTGACTGGCAATGAAAGTATGTGACAATGAAATTCAAATAAAAAAATAGCCCAAAGTAGACTCATAATTTCAATGTGAAATGAGGCGACAAGAGCAAGTAGAATTTAGAACAATTTTGGTCAGATACCTAACCTGTTGAAACATGTTGACATGATCATAACAAACTCTACCTGGATAGATTCACCTCCATTGCTTGAGACTTTTGATTCTTGCAATTTTTTTGGAGTTCTTTCCTGCTTTGGAGGCTTTTTTGCCAAACATTCAGTTGACTGCATGCCAGAACGTTCCCTTTCAAATTTATGCTTTGATTCCAGCTCTCTTCTGGTAGACAGATCTGAGCGTGGTATTGGTTTGGGTGTCTAAATCAACAACAAGTTACAAAATTCATACAAAATTGCCATTACAAAAATTCATTAAATTAAAAGACTATGTGAATTACAACTTAATTAAAACAAATGATTCATTTTTATCAACAACTGAACATTTTAATCAGCATTTTCTTAACTTTAGCACTGATCATTGCCATTAAAACTCACTGTAAGTTTGAGTGAAAATTTTTAATTTAGTTCATCACCTTTTGTTGTTCCTTGGAGCTAGATCTGGGTACGTCATTTTTTTCATTCAAATAATTTCTGCTTTTCAAGGGAGATCGTTTTCTTTCCGATGGCAATTCGATGTTTTTCAAGGCAGCGGCAGCTTCTTCTTGCTTTCTTTTCCTTGCATTTTTCTTCTCCAGCAATCGCTTTGGGAAGGAAACATGTTTATTAATAAGGGAATGTGAATGTGAAAAACGCAAAAAATTAAAAAATGGGCGTACCACTAATAAATTCCTTTAATACAACCAAATCAGAAATTAATCAAAAATCAAAATAAATACAAGTAGGGATAATATCTGTTCATATTGCTACCAAAATATTTTTAGTTTCAGAAGGACAATGAAAGCAGTAACAGTCTGTCTTCTTCATAGATATTACACATGCATGGCGCTACAACTCCTCAAAGTAGGGAAGACTAATTTCAATAATTATCCTTGGCTTTGACAAATAAACATTAAATCACGACTCAACTGTTATATTTCAATCGTTTCTAATGATTTTTTACTTTGTCATATGCAGACAAAAATGTGCAAATACGAATCTTGCAAACAACTTTTTAATCCGAAAACGATCGACTTAGGCCACGCATTGTTGTTCCAAGCTAAAAATGTCCACGCTTTTCTCCAATCTAAAGCAAAAAATGCGTCAACTGTTTTCGTTATAATAAATAAAACTTACCTGAGTAAAATCGTCCATAATTTTGTGAAATAATATGAAATTATCTTTACTTTTCACAATAAAATAATGTACTCCTGTAACACGTTTAAATGTCAGGTTTTAACAGTTGAGTTGAAGTTGGAAAATTTCAACTTTGAGCGGCTTTATCAATGGTCGAGTTTCATTGGCTGATTTTTGAAAATTGAGAGCTCTGATTGGATGAAAATTGGGAGGAACTCCGTTGATCGCAGCTGCCACTTATCAGACTTCATGTTGGAATAGACCCCTTGCACAATTCATTTTCAACGCGAGGCTCAAATTTGAGAACGAGGTGATAGGTGTAGTAGAGTTAGATTTACCTGCAGTTACCGAAGTGAACACCGCAAACTATTAATTGTCGCTCGATTTATTTACCTGTTTTATTTAAATACATGAATCAATTCAGAGCATTGTTACCGGAAGATAAGTTAGTTAATTGTCTGGATAATCTGAGGAAGTTAACTGTGAAAGAATTGAAAGCCATCTTAGTTGCTGATCAAGAGAAAATTTCGGGCTCAAAAGCGGACCTCATTCTGAGGGCCTATGCCATTCTTTCTCGGATAAAGAAGCAAGAAGAAGATAATTCATGTCCTGTAACACCTCCATCAATTGACGCGTATTGCAAATACGAAGATGTATGGTTACTTAGATTATTATATATTGCTAAAGTTAAAGTATATGACTACATATACATTTGGCAACTGAGAATAGTTAAGATGTATGGTTACTTATATTATTATCGATTGCTAAAGTATATGAATACGTATATGTATGGGCAGCTAAGAATAGTTAAGATATATGGTTACTTAGATTATTATATATTGCTAAAGTTAAAGTATATGACTACATATACATTTGGCAACTAAGAATAATTAAGATGTGTGGTTACTTAGATTATTATGTATTGCTAAAGTATATGACTACATATACATTTGGCAACTAAGAATAATTAAGATGTATGGTTACTTAGATTATTATATATTGCTAAAGTATATGACTACATATACATTTGGCAACTAAGAACTTTTTACTTACTCACTTTCTTATATATTTAATTAATTATTACTTATTGTGACTTGAAGGCATTACTAAAAAGGGCAAGAAATTTGTTAACAAGCAACATACTGTGAAAATTTGATCTGCCATTGGATGCAAAGATAAAGGCAGAACACCATCAAGGATATGAAAGTTCTTGACTCTATCAATTGCTCTTTCTACGTGTATTCTAACAGCTGCTATCCGGGCTGTTTCTTCACTCTCTTTGGGTGTTAGCTGAGCACGAGTACCTTTGAAAGGAGGAATATTCAGGGTGACACCAATTGGTAGAATATCAGCTATGTCAAAACCTCGATCTGCCATCACATTGTCGCCAGGCTCAAGAAGAGATAAAATGCCACATTTTTCTGTAATTTCTTTATCAGAAACACGTCCAGACCAGAGTTTCGACACAAATGTAATAGCACCAGTGGGAGAAATACCAATCAAAGCTTTCCAAGTATTATGGTGCTTATACTCAGACCATGTTTGCGACTGGGCTTTCATGGAAGAGGGAACCTCTATGAAAATTTCGGTGCAATCAATAATAACCCTCGTGGATGGATATGTCTTGAACTCATCAGGCATTAATTGTTGCACAAGTTCTTTCGAAGGAAAGGGGAAAAGAAGAGGCAATTCATGATATAAAAAATTGATCCAAGTGGTAAAGACTCTTGAAGCATGACTGGCTGAGATACCAAATCTATCTCCAAGATCATTCAAAAACAAGCCAACTTTAAGACGCATCAAAACAAGAATGAATGCTTCGAAATTAGGAAGAACTCTTTTGCGGCCACGTTTCTTGTCACCATCTTGCTTTTCTGCTTTTTGTTCAGATGCTTGTTGGGACTTTGGGCCACGCCAGTAAGAAATACTTTCAAATTTGGGTTCCAGATATTCGAAGACAGAAAGAAGAGAAGAATAATTTGGAAATCCAGTGTAAAACTTAACAGCAGAGTCATCATTTTGCAACTTGCCAATGGAGAACAGTGCCTTTTTTGCCACAGACAAATCAGCATTTAACTGGGCAAGCTGAGAAGAAAGTTCGTCAATTTTCTGCTGAAGATTGACATAACATCTCTGATCAGTCTCACTTGTAGCCATATAACAATGATCAGTAGCTGCGGAATCATGAGAGTCGTCGCTTAATAAAACTGGGCTATTGACAAAAGAAAAACTGGTCTGTGTTGAAGAAGACGTCACAAATTGGGAAACATTTTCCAAGAGAGAATCATCAATGTCACAGATTTCTGCGGCAGAAGAAGAAGATGGTTGGATTTCTTTTACATAAATATACGAACTGCGATCTTTAGGAGCTTTGCGTTTAGGTTGTCTGTCCTTAGATGCTGCATCTGTTGTGTTGAAGAGCTTCAATGATGGAACTGCGCCAGAAACTAAGTTCCAACGACATGGGCCTCGCTTTATGTCAGAATTTATAAAGTGATCTTGGCAAAGAAATGTATTATTTGTCACTTTAAAGCCATCCAAGCCATCCACGCGCTTTATAAGATTGCACCACAATCTCTTTTCGGGGTTCTTCTGGGGGAATCTGAAGAAATGTAGGCCCGTAGCAGTTCCATCGTATTTGTACATGTAATTGTAACAACCGAAAGCAGCACATTGTTTACCTAAAGACGACTTCTTCCTCACTTGTGCATTAACAGTCTCTTTATTATTATTTGCAGCCATACTTATTAACTAAAACTCCAATACTGAGCAACAAATAAAACAAGTTTCGGAAGATATACCAGTTGTCGGGTCGGTCACCTCAGGCAGGGTTGGTAGATGATTGCGCATGCTTGAAGCCAAACAATATGAGAAAAAAAGCCAAAAAAAGCCAAACTATTTAGGATGAAAAAAGCCAGAAAACAGCCAAATTTCCAAAATTTTATCAGAAAACGCCAAAAGAATGCCAAATCAATGCAATATTTAAATTTATTTTTCAAACATTGTCCAAAATCAGAATACATTGGCACTGTCCGAATCAAAAGAATTTTTCAGTATTTTCACATCAGTGTTACTGCATGTGGCTTCATAAAAAATTGCTGGGGCTGGGGCTTCATAAAAAAAGTGTGTACTATCTGTCACACTACCAATTCTGTGACACTACAATAGCAATACAATGACAAAAGGCTGCATTGGTAAAAAAAGCCAAAAATAAGCCAAAAAGCCAAGAAATATTTTTGAAGCCAAAGGAGCTCTGAAAAAGCCAGATTTCTCAAATTTGGCTTTTAAAAAGCCAAGTTACCAACCCTGACCTCAGGTTAAGTTAAAATTCACTACACCTATCACCTCGTTCTCAAATTTGAGCCTCGCGTTGAAAATGAATTGTGCAAGGGGTCTATTTTTAAAATGTTTCGTTTATTAATGTTAATAATTAATAATAATAATAATATTTTACGAAATAACATCATATTTATCAGCCAATGTCATATCATTATTGCAATTATTACAGGAGAAACAGCAGTGTGGTACAGCTCTTTCCCTTGAAAAGATGAAACAATTTTTACTTTCCTGAATTTTTCTTTTGCTTTGTTCTTCCTGGACTTATTGTTGAAGCCCTATTATAGTAAGCATAATTAGACTAGAAAAGGTTACTATGAAACTGCAGTACTCGAGCCAATACATTGTTAATTTTTACAAGAATAATGTTAAATTGAAGAGTTTTGTTTAGCTATGTGATTCTGTTGATTTTATCATCAGATATTCTTCATTTCGTGATAAAGAAAAGAAACGACTTTGTCTAGCAAAAAAATCGAAAAAACTGAGCAGAACTGCTAACATTATCGTAGCCTGAACAATAATTATACTTTTCAACTCTTTGCAAATAACACATGACTTTCTCCCAGGTCCCAAAACGTTTTTTCCGCAAATTTTCTTTCTTTCTCAAAAAACCGTGAGAAAGAAAATGAATGACCTTCTTGGCAAACTTTCATTTTTCACGAGATATTTCGAATAAAAGCAAGCCGATTTTTTAATCTCCTGACATTATTATTTTTAATATCTTTCGAATATCTTTGGTCTTGTTAGCTACACAACAAGATATCCAAGATATATTCATAAGATATAAAGATATATCATCATTGATGAAGATATATCAAATTTTCATCCTGATATACAAAACTAGATACTTTAATCGGAGAAACTTTCGCGGGAAGAAACTTTCGCGAGGCAAGAAAAACGCGAAATTTATGGAATTAACTTTCGCGTTTCAGCTAAGTCGAAATTTTTGCGCGAATAAACTTTCGCGAAAAGTCGGAACAGAAACTTTAAACAGAAATCTTGAAGTATCAGGAACTAGTAGAAAAGTTTTATGCAGAACCAAAAGATGAGGTGATCGTTGGAACTTACAAGTCAGCAACCAATTTCTGCTCTTACTCCCCCAGTCAAGAAAAAAAACTTACTGATACTACTTCATCACGCAAACCTAGTCAAGAGACATAAGAACGATGTTTTTTAGTAAAACTAAAAAAGAAAAGGAAACTAAACCTGCATTAGAAACTGACGCCATTGTTAATCGCCTTTCACTCTGGGATTACCAGTTTTTCACAATAGCGTTTTTGCGAGAATAAACTTTCGCGAATTTCCAATTTTGAAAATTTTAATTAAGAATAAACTTTCGCGAATTTCATATTTTAGAAAATTTCGCGCAATAAACTTTCGCGAATTTTGGCCAAAAACGCGAAAATCGCGAAAGTTTCTTCCCGCGAAAGTTTCTCCGATTAAAGTATTCTACTGCCTTGTAAAACTGGGGTACCGTAAATCCTCGAATTAGCAAAAGCGAAATTTTAGCCTGATTATTGTTCAATATTAAGCAAAATAAAAGCTATACGATGCAGCCAATCAATAAAGTTATTGGTTTAAACTTGCTGTTATTTGCTATACATACATTCACTAAACAACTTCAATGTCTGGAAACCTGGACTCAATATCTTTGCAAATGATTATCAGGATGGGGGCTTATTCGAGGGGAGGGTTTATTCCAAGGTGGGGGCTTATTAGAGGATTTACTGTGTGTACTCTCCGTCGAAGTTGTTTCTTATAAAAGATGGCAACGTAACTTTGTGCGAAAATCTCAAAATGACATTGTGGAATTGTGTAAGCATGGGTCACTCGCACATATCTGCGAAATCATGATAAGAAAAATAAGAAATAACCTATTCATTCCAAATATATGGAGTCTAACACATGCATACACAAGTAAAGTAAATTAAAGTAGACACAAGTAAACAAGTAAACAAATAAATTGATAACAGCAAAAGCACGAGTTTGTCACTTTAGCGTCACATCTGGATGAAATTTGATGATTACACAAAATGCGATGTACAAGGTGTACATAATCATCCATATACAATGAATTGAAAATCAAATTTTTTGAAAAACTATCGTCAATCAGAACAATATTGTCACTGCCAGGAATTATGGCAATTGTTATTGAATGTCCACAATCGTCTTTGCCGCTGCGTGGCAGCTAGGTTGACGGCAAATGAGGCCTCGAGGGTGCAGAGGAATTAAGGAGAACTTTTGCAATATATTTTTTACCTGTATCTCATCTCGCTGGAATGATTTCGTAAAATAGACTTTGTACATCGAATAAATAAAATCGGTTACATTCTACTCCGCAGTTGCATCGCAGTATTCATTTTGATTTCACAAAAATAGTCTATCTGTGCCATAAGCATCCGCACAGCACACGAAGCAAAAGTGGGTGTGTACCTCAATGAGACTTAGTTTCTAAAGTTCTTAATTTTTGGACCTTTTATTTGCAGTGACAGCTAAAAAACATTTAAAGTTGAGAAGTTTCTGTTTGTTTTTGTCTTAGTAGAATAATTTTCCCGTCATACATGTAGGTTCTTTATAAAAGTGATTTCTTAGACAGGTGAATTTTCTCACGATTTGCGAATATTTCATGGGTCGGGACAAAAAGTTGTGTAGTCGAGGAAAAAAGTTGAAACGTTACAAGAAACTGTTGCAGTGTACATTTAGTTACAAGTTTTGGGCTGAGGAAAATCTGTTTCGCTGCAACTATCCTGGCGAACTTACAAACCTGCAGGGCTGCCGCATGTCAATTAGCTCGTCAAACTGAATAGGTAATTAAATAAAGCCATATTTGAGGAGTTTGGCTTAGCTATATGGCAAACGAGAAAGTCAATATGGTAGCCAGGTACGCCAATATCTGTCCTGTTAGTCAAGTTAACAGTAGATTTGAGCACAACGCGCAGCAAAGCATTATTGCTCGTATTGGAAACGAGGCTAGCTTTGATGACAGGAATTTGCTGTGGTGTAGCCCGGTGTAGCCTAGTGGTTAAGGCGCTGGGTTTGATCCTCTATAGGTAATGCCTTCACTGGTTCAAATCCACGTATGATCGGAACCATGTAGCTACTACAAGCCATCAGACAACTCACCTTTCCATCCTTCCGAGTTCGGTAAATGAGTTTGCTTGCTCCCCAATACCACCGCATAGATCAGTTTTGCTTGTCAAAAAGGGTGTAATCATAATCATCATAATCGTGGACCGAGGATTCCCTGATTGAAAGCAAGAAAAATATCCTCAGCAATATTCATAAGCGACATCGGTGCCTTCTTTATGGCCATGAATATTTAAAGGCGAGGGCAGTTGTATATTTGAAACAAAAAAGACCAGCTGACCATCATTGATCTTGCTTCTTCGCTTTGACATTTTCCACTCAGAGAATTGTACATTTTCATCAAGGTCACTACAATTTTTCAGACAGCAACATGTAAGTTTCCGAAACTTTTCATTTCTTTAGATATAAGTCATATTTATGAATTATAGACAACGAGTTAGGTTCAGCTGTATCGCGATGCTATATTAGCATCACCTTTAGTCATAGTTATTGATAGTTGAAAACAATAATCTTTTAATTATAATATCTTTTTGTTGGCATAAAGACGTGTTCGCTTTCTTGTACAGCTTCTATCGACATCACTTCTGGAATTGCGGTGTTTTTTTTAGTTTTAAGAAGAAAGTATTTCTCGATCAATTAAATATATCTTATTTAATCAAAGTTTCTAGTCCTGAGATCAAGGAATTGATATAAAGAGATATTCAGTGGCTCATTCTGAATTTTCAAATAAAACTTGCTTGTTTGAAAGTAACACAAAATGCATTTCAATGTTTGTACACAAATTGTTAACTGTAATAATTTAGTGATACACTAATTTTGTTATTTAACTCGTACATGAACCACTCTTCTTTAACGTACACGTAATCGAGTAGTGAAAAATAAAATTTTACCATTGATGTCAGTATTTTGGACCACACAGAGATATATTTGGTTGTTGTTTAAAACTAATTGTGAAAGCCTTTGAGGACAACATTAAGAACAGAAGTAATCAAAAATAGGACAACCTCGCTAAAATTCCTTGCAGTTTGAGAAATTCAACGGAAAATAGGACAAATTAATGCAGCAAAAAGTAAAAAAGACTACACACTTTGGGGCTTTAACAAATGAAGATACATATGAATGAACTTAGAGTTTACTATTTCAGTTACTGTAATGGCCGCAATTTAATGCCCCAAAATGTTGTTGTTGAATTTTTGTGAAGAGAAAATGAAATCCAGGTCGTACTCGTACATATGCTGTGCTCTCACATTGGATCATAAAAATAATTTGGAAGCTTACTTCAATTCACTGTTCAGCTGCCTTATTATTTTAAGCTCCACCTTCTTAGTGTATTAACTATTAAATCCTGCAAAAAAGTAAATCAATAGTTAATAGAGCAGAAAAAGTGACTGAATATTGTACTGATTAAGATGTTGAAAGCAAAATTTGTGCGCGTGGGCTTTAGCTAATCAGTCATAAATGCTCCATATAGCTTCTACCTTGTTTGTGGCGATCGTAAAATGTGTCTAAGGTCTCTTTCGGATGATGTGACGTTAACAAAACAATATTGCTTTGCTTATTAGGCCCATGCTGTACACTTTTTATAATAATACTAAAGTTCTGCCCAGCTTCGTAGTTTTGTATTGTCATTTTCAAGTTTCCATCGCTTTTTGACAATTTTAGTCTCAATATTCTTAGCATTTTTAGAAAAAACAGCCTTCACTGGAGTTTTCCAATGCTGGGTTTTGCGAAAAAACGTGCTTCTATGCTCGATAGCTCGATAGCTTGCCCAAAGTTTTTTCCATGTGTCCATCAGCCTAAGATTTCTTAATTACATATTTACACTTAACCATGTTTTTCTATTAAAAAAAAGAATGTATTCCTGTACTTAATCTTTTATTATATCAGTATGATGTAATTAATCAATTTTATGCTGAAAAAACATTTTGAATTGAGTTGAGTTGAGTTGAGAACTCGATATCACCAGCTAGTATTCTCTCAGTCAGTAATCACTTGAACATAGCAAAATATTTAATCCTTGGGCCCATTTTGGACCTAAAAGTTTCTTCAAAATTGTTTAGATTAATGAAAAAATATTCTAGTGAAAACGATAAAATGAGTAGACATAGCTATGGCAAGTTATTCGTATTATTAAGAAAACAGTTAGAATCTATGTCTATATCTAATGTCTACCTCGTTAATTTATGAAAGTTCAATATAATCTTCGCGAAATGTGTGTTCCCGAAACTGCGAAAGCTGACAAAAGAATTTTTAAAGTTTCTTAATTATTTCCCTGTTGTTCTAGCTTTAATTTTATAGTGTACCAGGTTTCTTTTTTGTGTCTCAAAGCAATATGTAAACACACGTGCATTTAACTTTCTGTACAATGCATATCCTAGATCATCACAACATCATTTATCAACATTGAGACGAACTGAAGATGAATGATAACGATTTGGGAAATTCTACCGTTGTGTTTGATACACAGAACATGAAGAAAAAGCAGGCAGCTACAGCAGGTGGAGATTTTTCCCCGTCAAAACACACAACGATGGCGGGTAATAATAACAACAACAACAACAGCAACAGCAACAACAGCAAACTAACAAAGTCGGGCAGCGAAAAGCGACCGAAGAGAATGGATCCGGCCTTGAGAGTTATCACAGGTCGGAACCGTTTACAGGGCAGTGTGTCACAGTTGAACACACCGGCAGCTGACTTCACTCCCTTCCACTCACCGGCTGATCCGGCTAAGCTTAACAGTGATGGACCTAATTGGCATCTGTTCAACAAGAAAGTCACCGATTCGTTGGAGCAACTTTCTCAGCTGAAAATACAGCAAGTTGAGAATAACAACATGTGCAGCCGAGCAGCTGAAAAGAAACACAGCTTGGGTTCACAAGACTCTTAAGTGACAACAAGTATTACTGTAAATATACCAAGAATTCTTCTTGTTAATAATAATTTCATGGTTCAATATTAAACTACATTCAATATCTGTCAGCTTAGCTTATCATTAGCAGTTTGCAACTGACATTAGTTAATTACAATTTGACAGGTTTTGCTAATTTTCTGTGCGATTTGGAGTTGGCTAGTTGAAGCAATTTTTGTTCTCTATGTTGATAAATAATAAAAACAAAAAAGTGGAATCTAAAAATACTCTCCTCTGGACGGACGGCTCGATATTCAAAGGCTTTCTGAAATGAAATACGCTCTTTAACCGAAAATGAATTCTCATTGGCTAATTTGAAACTTCTTAGCGACGTAGTAGCAACGGATTTGATCATAAATTTTCACAGTAAAGAGTCTATCAAGTTCCTTTAACGTTTATATTCGTTTTTACAGGCCACTTTTAACGTACAACTACTGGAAAAATTCCGCCCAGCAGGACGATCAACCTCCTGGGTAGTGACGGGGAAAATCAGAAAAATTTCCCAGCTGCTTGGGCCCACTCAATAATTCTTATAAGAAAAAGTGGCACTCTTTACAGCCATTTTTTTTAAGACTTACCTGTTTTATTGCAATGAAAGTATGCCTGTACATTTGTCAACGTTCAACGGTCCTTATCTACTCAATACACGCGTGTCTACTCCAAAACTTCCCGAGTGACTATGCCTGTAATAAAGCCCCTGTAAATTTGCCATTATTCAATGGGCGTTGTCTACTCAATACACGCGTGTCTACTCCAAAACTTCCCCAGTGACTATGTCTGTAAAGCCCCTGTAAATTTGTCAACATTCAATGGGCGTTGTCAACCCTATACACGCGTCTGCCCCAAAACCTCCCCAGTGACCCCCCCCCCCCACTGACGTATAAGTGTGAACTTCTAAAGATGTGCGGTCACTCGACATTTACATGTCTTTTGCTGCAAAGCAAACTATCAATTGTCAAATTAACCTATGAATCAAACCACCGGGACAAAAAAATAACACTTTAACTTTAACCCAACACCAGTCAAACCATAACTGACCAAAACCCAATCATTCATTTAGAGTTAAACTTGGCTGATACTTGTTTTTGTCTCAACATTTCATCATAAAATACTGCGTAACACGCAATCAAGCTGCATTCAGCTAAACTTTGCTTGAAGCCAATAATTATCAATATTTTTATTCTTTGTGTCGAAAGTAATTTTGCATTCCAATTTCATAACAGCTGGATATCCTCGTATTCATGTTCACCGTGCAATAAAAATGAGGTAAACAACAAATTTTTATTAATAATTAATGAAAAACAACTATAACCATAACCAATTCATAAGAGAACAAACAAACTACTCGTAATACTAATAATATATAGACCATCACACTTCTCGTATTCATACAGTTAAATGCTCTTCTCGTATCAACACATTTAAATTCAAATCGTATCTTGCTGAGACATATAGCCGTTTTGCATTAACTTTTTTTGAAATCTTCAAAAGTAACGACGACTTGAAAGGACAAAGTTCATTTGCCAGGTAAGTGAGCTAAGCGTACCAGGCAGTATATCCTCAATTTAAGTTGCTTTGCTTTTTATAAAACACCTTCTTCATTGCTGCGGTTTGCTTTTATCAGTGTTTCATTTCGCTACTTCTTGTTGTTTTTTTGGTTACCTTTTTTGTTATTTGTTGTAATTTGATTTAATTTTCATTCGTTTTTTTTATCATTTCTTTATTGTTCCACCCCACAGTACTCATTCCTAATTTTGTCATGTTTTGTTTTACCCTGGTTCAGACCACAAAATGAAATTGTTTTCTTGGAGTTTAAATCTTATGACATTTCAATTGTCATTCAGTTCGTCGCTAGTTACTATTCATCATTTTATCTTCGAATCAATTTGTCGGAGTTGATTGATAGAGTAATTTGAACGATGTATTTTCTTATTTCTGATGTGTTTTGAGCAATTTTCTTCCAGAGCATTCTGCGCGTTTCAATGTATTTATTTTTGTTGATTTTGTTCCGCCTTCCTTCATCGTTCGATCTTTTTCTGTGAGCAATTTTGTCTCACCAGAGAGCCGTTCTGGATCTCTGATGAATAACTTCTTTGAGTTTCTCCAGTAATATTAACTGCAGGTTACATTCAAGGTCTAAAGCGTTGCCGTATATTATCGCTATGCTAAGGCGTGTCCTCGAGTCTGTTGGATTGGAGAAGTTGAAATTAATCTTTTCTGTTGTTCAATGCGGTTGGGTTTGGCTTTTTTGAGCAACTATTTTCAATCTCTCAAGCTTTGTGTTGAAAGTGATGGATGCGCAGACCTGGAAACTTGTGATCACTGCCTGAGTTCGGAAGGACGAATAGAGAACTTAAACGTTTATGAGAAACTCCGGCTTATTTGAATTTCATTCTTGGCCTAGCCGTTCGGAGAGATCCGACTGGAACAACGACAGTGCATTTGAAACTTCTATAACAGAACGGGGGAACATGACTGACCCCCCCCCCATACGACCCTTGTTGCCAGTGTAGAATGTAAAATTCCAATTGCGGCCTGTTTGAACACTGTCATTACCCTTTGCTTTTTCACAGATCTTCGCATTGCCTTGGGTTGTGGATCTAAAATTGTGAGGCCTGAAAACTTTGGGGCCTGTGTTTGTCTTTGCCTGGTTTTGTTTTGTCAAAGGTTTTGCCGATGCTCTCAACGTTTGGCATTGCCCGTTGGAGAGGCTGTAGTGATACTGTATTGGGCCAAGCCTTGCCTGACAGTTAGCACCGACATAAAAGCATGATATGGCTAAGAACGTTTCTAAAAACTGTATTTCATTTCTCCAATAGTTGCCATGGTATGCTTTCCTTCTCAGAATAAATGTCTTCAACAATTCTTCTGTCAAAATTTATCCAATTTCAGTCGCTAAGCAATGGCAGTTTGGCGTGGAACAAACGTTGTTTTAAATAACAATATAAAAACGCAAGACTTACAGTGGAAAATGGTTTAAGAACTGCTAAGGACAATTTCAAGTCTCTAAATGTATGTAAGTCAAAGAATATATAAAATCAAGAACATTTTTTGGCGTAAATTCGAAAAATTAAGCTCGTTAAAATTTACTCAAATTTGGAATTATAAAAATTAATGTAGTGTATGCCCATGCGTTACTATGAAGGGTTAAATTTCTCAAAGAAGGTGCTCCACCCATTTTTATCGTCCCCTTGGCTTAGCGACATATAAAGATAATTCTTCGTCCGGAAAGTATTTTGTTGATTCTCAAAGACAACAAAATCAGTCAGAGAGATTGTTTATTTGATTAGTTATGTCCACAGTTAGCAAATTGATTCTGCAATTTAAACCAGTTAGTTAACAAGACATGTTCCTGACATTAAATATTACCTGCAGGTGGATAAACAAACTATGATAGAAATTCAACTTTGCAACGATACACGAGAGATGATGGCGAAGAAAAAATTATATTTATTTGCTCTACAAGCTGGTAATGTTGTCATATTCATTTACTTGCATTTATATGTTTTTTTATTTCCTTTGAAATAAAAGCTTTCTGAGAAATATTTCGGACAGCGAAAGCCATACCAGTGAACAAAATCATGCACTTTCGATATTTCGCACTTGCATTCAAAATGAACAAAAATCTTCTTTATTTATCAATAATTTCAATTAGCAGTGATTGAAAATTAAATAAAAATAAATTATAAAGTCCGAATTGCCAGGAAGGGGGGACTTTACAGAAATTCCTCTGTAAAGCACATCCCCCTCAAATGTGATTTTGAATTAAGATATTAGACGTAGTTTTTTTAAAAACCAAGCTCCTAAATAGTACTGTCGTTTCTTAATTCTTTTAGCAAAATGCGAATAATGATTGTTTATGGTGGTACAACGGCATTTTCTTGTCTCCATAGTCAACTATGATAGTTTTTCTTTCATTGTCAATGATTGTCCGTGATTGTCTATTAGCAGCTATAAACATCTATGATCAAAGTAAAATATATATCCCTGTGACAAACGAAATTTGTACCACGGGTGTTTTAATTCTTGCAGGATTGCTATTGCTGATATTTGAAGCTGTCACCCCGATATCATCGCAAGGTAAATAAGCTGAAGGAGGGAGAGAAGAGGATTGCTTCCATTGTGACAGATCCTCGCACCTTTCATAAGGAGGTTTCCCTTGTAATAATCTACTGTGTTGAAGAGGTTACATAAATGTCCTATGTATAGAATTATCTGTTGAAAAGTGTCTGCTTCCCAGCTGCAACAATTTGCTGACTACTGTAATGTTCATGTAATTTATGTCCCGTATGTACGTTAAGTCCCGTATGCAATCAACCCTGGCTATCTCTCACAGGTGTTTGGTTAGTCAGTTAATATTTAAGAGTTTAATACTTAACCATGGATGTGTATAAGTTGTCTCTAAAACATTATAACCACATTTCAGGTTGCCGTGTTCGTAGGTTCTCAAGATTTCAATTTTACAGAGTGAACCAGACCTTTTCTCCGTTGCCATGTCTACGATGCAAATGCAGCCCTACATTAAGCATATCATGCAATAGGGTAGCGCCAGCACCTAAAACAGGAAGGACGAGAGGTCCACAAGTAACCGCGCCTTTCTGTGTCAACTGCAACACAACGTCAGAGTCTTTCAAGTACGCATGCAAAACATGCGTCGACAACCTGCGCAGAAAAACCTATCTGCATGGCCAAACGTGGAAAGTAAACACGTGCACTAGCTGTCAGTGCACGAAACGAGGAGCTTACTGTAAGATTGCCATAACACAAAGCATGCCCTGGAAGCTACCAAAACTTGTCACTTGTCGCAGCAATTGCAACATCGCAAACCACGTGCGGAGATTTCCGTGCAAAAAATGCTACTTTGCTAGCACACGAAAGTACTACCTGCATGGGAAATACTGGAAGGTGGGAGGGACATGCGTGCACTGTCAATGTTTTGCAGGCAGACTCAATTGCGCCAGGGATGTGCTTGTGACCAGGATAACCGACAGTGGAAAAATGTTGGTAAGGAGAGCTCCGACCTGCCGATCTTGCGGTAGAAAACGGCTGAAGAGCTATGTGAAAAGATACAACTGCAAAACTTGTTACAATGACGTCACTAACGCGAGATTAATGCATCGCAGGGGCTTCAATGTACAGGGTCTGTTCGCATGTAATTGCTTTGATGGAATAATAAACTGTAGGAAGGCCATGTATACTATTGCTTCCGCAGGAATGAAAAAAAAGTTGCTCAAGTGGTACTGCATGAATTGCACCGTTTCAGAAAGCATCACAAAGTTTAAAAGCAGAAGTATGCAATACATAATCACAAGTTGATGAAATTTGTTATTCCCCCCTTCCCCATTCATTTCTGCCACATTATGGTTATGAATTTTATCTACCTGCATCTACTTTTGTTAGCTCATTAAAGTCAAAAGCTAATTAGCCATGGTAAAGAAAGTACTTTTTGCTCTTCAGGCTGCACGTTTCAGAATCAACGACTAGAAAATGGAAAGATTTCTTTTGTTGGTTTTGGAAATATGCCTTACTGCATGAAATGTTTTTGTTTTGATACACACGTAATAAGTTGCATCCATGCTGTTAGGTTGAATAGCAGCATTCCTAAAACAAACATATTTCGTGCATACAAGATTTGTTTATCAAGCAGTTCATGCAACGAGACAGCCCAAAGTGTTTCAACAGGTATCAACTATACATGTATACCAAGAAATAAAGCTTAGCAACAAACACAAATTTAACCTGATTGTTTCTTGCAGAATGCCAAAGAGATGTTTCTTTGAATTGTTACATGAGTCCCCCAATCGGCTCATCGTGGCTTGCAAATGGTTGCAATTACTCTTGTACTAAGGAGAATGAAGTGAAACGCAATTTTATTCGCAAACCCTGGTGTCAGAGCCTTTCCACATCCGATTTCTGTGCAATTTGTCCCGGTAAGTACTGTAGATAATATGCTTCACTCGAGAAAAGCCCAGTATTCCTAAACTTTATGCACTGACCTAGGATATCTTTATTGACCTATGATCCTTTGCCCTTTGATCCCTTGAGCCACAACCTATGACCCATATTAACCTTTAACCTATTAATTAGCTAACTTTTGATCATTATTACTACTGACTTTTGCAAGAAAGTGCATACTCAAGCCGTACATATTCACTTCATTCCAATGTATCCCCATTCCGTTTACTCCCTATCACTGCATTTACTCGTTAGGCGATTGTAGCGATATACAAAAATTGTCAAATAAGTAGAGATTTTTTTCGTTTCAGACAAAGAAAAGTTCTTTCGGAAATATGGTAGTGTGTATAAAATGTGCAGAGACGAAACAAAACTGATTTCACGCGAACAAGATTGCGACGGAGTGAATGATTGCAAAAATAAAACAGATGAAGCTCACTGCTCAACTTGTAAGTGTCATAATATTATTGATAAAAATTGCCAATATTTTTCAATATCAATAATTAGTTTTTCAGCACTATTTCAATAAATTTCACTTGTAATATCTGAATATTTACTAGCGACAAATATAATCAATTTACTTGTTTAGCTACTTACAAACGAGGTGTTGTATTTGGTACATCACCTTGTTGTAGATTACTTTATCGCAACAACCTGGTAATTTGTTAGCTACAGAACCTTCACTTTACAAAGAGTTTCATTATACAGCAGTACCTTGATAAAATAATTGTCTGAATCAATTAATATGAAGTCGAAGGCTCGAAGAGCACTTTAAACAGGTGGAGAACAAAAAATAAAATAAAAGTTGAGATGTTAACACTTCAATGTTTAGACTCAATTGCTAGTCTATCACCGGTATCTTTATTTATAGATTATTGTAAATCAATTGCTGAAAAAGTCATTAAGAAGAAGTTTATTTGGAGACGATCGGCAGTCAATGTTACAAAATATCTCCCCTGCCTTCATTTGAATCCACACTGGAAAGGTAGCCAAATGCCAACAATTTGTATATGCTTAATAGATGAGTCAGTAGAAAGGGGTAACTTGTATGTGAGGAATTAGATTACTAGAATCTATTGATGACGAAGCCAGAAACACCCAAGTAAATTGAAAATTGAATTGGTCATTTGTTGTTCTTTTAAGGTTTGTTGCAGAGGACTTGCAGCATGAAAATGTCAGGTGGAACATTTTGGCCAACGCTGGACTATTGTCAATGTCAATACACAAGAAAGGAACCAACAATCATGGAGGTAGAAATTCATTTTTAACTTTTGGGGAGACACAAAGTTGAGATTTGCCGACAGTAAAGCGTGACTTCAAAGCGTTGTCGCTAGAAGGGTGTGGCTTAATTTCAAATTTACAACTCCGCTCCATCCTTCGGCAATTCTCAAACTGAGCCAAGCCCCTCAATTTTAGTTTGATCAGCTAAAATTAGATATTTAGCATCAGAACGTTTATTTCCTTTATAATAAACTTTTGTGTGTTACAATCTTTTCTTCGTTTTATTCAAAATTCGCCGAATGCAAAACAAAGCAAGGCCGTCGGAAAATTCCATCATTTTGCGACAAGACATTTGTGCTGACAAACACAAAATTGGGTGGTACAGCACCCTCTGTACCCACCCCCCTTCCATTTAGCCCTGCCTTTGTTCGCAAACGTAACTAATATCATAGCAAAAAGTTTTTACGAAAATGGACGCCTTCGCAACAACTACTTTGAATACAAACACGCAAATTTTCTTTGTTCCACCTTAAATTTTCCTTAACAATGTTATGCGAGTATTATTGTTTTTTAAAGGAACTATCAACAGAAAATGTAACTGTTGTGATGTTGAAAGAAAACGCGTGGCAAATGTACAATTACTCTGTTGACGCCGTCAGCCAAAAAAGATCAATACAACTGGCCATGGTGCTGATAGACAAAGCTTTGAATGTATCTTCCAAATTCAGCACTTATCGAAAGCCCAATTCCAACCTTACAGATTTTAGCCAGGTGAGAGTGGGAGACAAAGAAATTATATTAGTAGCTAATTGATAAATGAATAATGTTAGGCATCAAACATAATTAATGTGTGATGTCTTTGCTTGAAATATGAAAAGAGCTGTTCTTGCAATACATTTTGGCGTAGAATTCAATTAGATATATTTGGGCATGAATGATGAATAACGACAAATTTGTTATACCCCGAGGAGAATGGCAACCAACAGGACCTCTGAAAAACCACCCAACTGTTCCTAATTCGACAAACACAAACAGGATAAACAAATTCAGTGGCGTAGACATAGGGGGGTCAGGGGGCCAAACCCCCCCGGTAGAGCTAAATTTCCGTTTTGTCGGAAAATTGCTGATCTTATCGGAAAATAAATATCTTTTGTTCACGTTCAGCACTAGCTAATTTCCTTATCTAATGTTCATATGTCCTTGAAGAAACAAAGTGTTTATTAAATTTTTGTTGGAAAATCTGAATCCCCCCCCCCCCGTATAAAATTTTCTGTCTACGCCATTGAGCAAATTTGTTGCATCCGCAGTACCAGTGACATTCTCGCTTGCTGACATTAATCATTTGCAATGACTTGATTGTTAAAATCGGTTTCAGACTTTTGTCAATAGAATTGAGATCACAAGTTACAGGTTTTCATTTGCTAAGAACAGAAATTCGTAATGTTATACAAATGTTATTTGAATTTGATACCCAAATCCTTGTTTGAACAGAAAAATATTGAGCATTTTAAATTAATTACAAAATTCTTCTAAATTTCTCCCCACAGGCTATTTACAACATCCTGCAGCGACCTCGATGGTGCAATGAAGCTGATGTAAGCAACTTGAATTATTTCTTAATGACACAAAGTTAACCACATACTACATGAGCTAATTTAAAGAATTTCCTTCCCAACCAGGCATATGACGAATTGAAATCAAAATGGAAGCTTTTCAAAAGAAGATATGGTATAAGTGTTGTGTAAGCATAGCATTTTGACATGCCTCTTTTTTCATGCAACTTTACAATCTTTCGTAACTATTTTAACTTTGGATCTGCAATTTTGGAGTATTAAAACTTCGGCTGCGTTTACCCGGAATGGGCTCTGTGCTTCCAAGTGAAACCGTTGCATATGAGTACAATACAAGTGTACGGATAGGCCTTGCCTTTACTCGGGTTCGGAAGTACGGTTTTATTTGGGGCTCAATGGAACTGCGCTGCGTATCCTAAATAGTGTTGCAAAGTAGAATTCTTCCTGGCCTAAACTAAAACCGTCTTGCGTTCCTCTCAGAAAACTTTGAAAAATTTTTTGATGGCGCCTACTCATTTGGACCAATCCGCGCTTTGCAACGAGAACTTAAAGCGCCACTATACCTTTTTTATTTGTCAAAACTATAGATTCGAATTCTCTGATTCTGAATCTGCTTTTACTTCTTTGATCTCATGAGTAATTTTAGAGTTACAAGGTGTTTTTCCTCACACTTTCGTGACACACTTTGAGGTCTGGGTCTGGCCTACTATGACATCATAGTAGGGACCCCGTTTTTTCCTGTACATAAGCAACAAGTTTGCCACTGATTTTCTCCCGGAAAAAGACAATTTCAATTCGTTTTTTTTACTCGGATAGTTAGACACTGGGCGTCGGTTACCCAAAATGGGATTTTTAAACAATTTTGATCTGTCAGTTGCTTTAAAACTGAAATGCAAAATTTCCATGTAGTGGCTGCCCAATCAAAATGTGTCAGAAAATGGCGAAAGTGACGAAGTATCGACACTTTCACACGTTCTAGCTCGTGAAATACGTGTCAGTCAGATTTCAAAAATATTTTCAGATTTGAAATCAACGTTGCATGTTTTCCTGATGTAAATAATAAAGGAAAGGTATAGTGGCACTTAAAGAGAACGGTTCCAAACGGAACTTTTTCTAGCGATCCCATTTGTGTACGGCTAGCAGTTCTATTTCGAACGGTTCCAACAGGTCCCATGTGGAAACGATAAGCCTATCCGTACTCATTTTTGGACGGTTCCAAATGGAACCGGTCCCGTGTAAACGCAGCCAAGTCGAATATAGCCAGGCGTATGCAAGTTACACTTGACCATGAGCTTTCGTGATCAATTTTAATGAGACATAAACGTTTTCTTCTTTCTTCTTTCAGGATTGCTAAGAGCGCAGCCATCAAGACATGGTCACTATACCATTCTGATTTCTTACAAGACATCTTATTTCCTGATGTAAATAAACCATCCATTTTTCTTTTGAAATGAATCAAATTTTCTATTTCTCTTCGATCCTTGGATCAGAAACTTCAAACAGAACTTCTTATCGTTGACAAGTGTCGAAAACCATAAAAAAAACCATGCACTAAAATTTTTCCCAGCAACTTACAAATTGCATCGTTACATGAGCTGCTTTACTGAAAAATTTTTTGAGTTAATATTATCTAGATGTAACGAAGACTTCTTTTCTTCATTTAGAAATTTGTTATCGAGAAGATGGGAGAAAGTAAAAGATTACAAATTACTGATTTAATAAGCTTACGTTTTTTCCTCAGAAAAATCCTTTAAAAGGCACAGATGTCGATTCTTTCCAGGTAGGAAAGGTATGTAATAAACCAAAAGAATCAAGTAGCTACATCAGACTGCTGACAGTGAAAAACTCAATGTATCTCTTCTCTTCCACTTTGCACTACTTCTTTCAGCGAGATTTGGATTGTCTTAAGATTCTTAAACTGGCAAGCTAAGCCTTAAACTTGCATCTGTGTAGTAGCTATGTTAGTAGTACCTACCTGCTGCTATTTTATTCTCTTGTCCAATTCTTCATTGCAAAGATTTGATCAGAGTTCTCGGTTGCTTGCCTTAATTGTGTTTTTGTTTATCAGGAACGTGGAGGACCCAAGCCTGGAATCACCATGTTTGGCTTCTCTAATGGAACAAATACAAGAAACCAATCAATTAAGGTATGTTTATTCAATAAATTCTACTTCATAGTTGTTTCTAATGTGCTAATAGGCCTTGCGTAGAAAGATACGCATATAACCATTTAAGTTTTTGAGCAAATTCAAAGATTTGATAACAAATGAAGTTATAAACATTAAATAGCAGTGAATTAGGAAAGTATATTGGACTTTCTTACAGGCTCGAGTTATCCAAGTTAAATTGAACGTAAAGAAAAAGGCCGTTGATACTCATATTAGAGTACAACTTATCTTGGACATTAGCTTTGCAATGATCTCACTGCTGGCACTGATAATAGCCGTAATCTTGCTATTTGGATTTAAGTGAGTATAATTTTATAGGTGATGAAATAATGTTTTATAGCTCAAATAAATACAGTGAAATTTCAATGCAGAAAACAGAAAATGCAAATGTTTTGTTTACATTATTTCTAAGAGAAATGTTTATAACTCAAAACCTTCGTATTCCAAAGAAGTTAGCAAAGCAATAGCCAATGTATCAAAAGCTTGAATCACACATGTGTTCTTGCACATATATTATTCAATGGATAATAAAAAAAAATGTCCCATATTTTGCAATTTACGCTGGTACACGAAGCTACATCACAGCCTGAGTTTGCATCACTTCTCATGCTTTACTTGCTGCCCCTCACTTAAGTGACTGAAAACATTGTTAACGCTTTTTATGTCACAGTCTTTTATTCTTTTCATCTTAATATCCATGGCAGCAGTTAATTTTTTTTTGTTCATTACAGTGTTCCCTCGACAACAAAACTTTTTATCCACAAGAACCTATTTGTTGCAAGAATAATTTCCACTTTTATTTATGTACTTGGAAGTTGGATTGAACGAGATTTAAAGAAAAATAGGGTGAGAGTTTAACAACAATTCCGACCATAAACATATAACTATGAGGAGGACATAGGGAGCACGTGCCTCAAGGGCCTCCTTCGGCTCCCACACCATGCAAGGCACGAACTATAATATCCGTCCATAAATCATATTCTTGAAACTGTTTCATGATGCAGCTCGAATCCTTTTCAGCTTGTCTTTTGAACTATGATTGAAGCTGTATTTGTTTTCTTTTAGGGTATCTGCACAACATTTATGATTTTTCAATACTGCACTTCAATGGCAACATTTTCCTGGATGCTTGTTGAGGGCATCAATTTATTCAACGTCATAGTCCTTGTGTTCCAAACAAGATGGACGAACCACAAAGTTTATGCGGCAATTGGCTGGGGTATGTTTCATAAAATCAGCTAGATTTCTGGCCAGTAGTACTGTACATGGATGAAGCTGTTGAACCTTAATAGGCCACCCTGGGAAGTTGGGAACATTGTAACATGGGGAAGAGGGACAGGGATAAAGGGCACACCAAAAGGGACATTTCTTAGGCCTAAGTCAAACGCACTGAATATTTCACTGAACAATACTGAGCATTTATCCAATTTGCGCGTGCGTACATGAAGTGGTTATCAGTGTTAGTGATGATACTGTCTTTTGCCACAAGACCTCGATTTAGAGCTGGAGATGTTCAGCCTTGTTCAGTAGAATTGTTCAGTGTGTTTGACCAGTACACTGCTAAAACGTGCAACATTACCAAACAAATGTTCCGGGTCGTTCATTGAAATATACAGTGCCTTTGACTCGGGCTTTACGCTGCTATCGAAGAACTAAAAACGGCATTTAAAAATCGATTTCTGATATTGGGAGCAAGGGCCCCTCATGCAATCCAATTTTGATGTCCTTGAAGTCGCCATACTTCTTTGTCCTTCCTATGATTACTTTTCCTGACGACATGCATTTGTCAATGTTTGCTCCCTCGAAAATTGGAGACAACTTTATCGTAAGTCCTCTATCAAGCCCCTGTAAACCACTTACAAGGGAGTTTTGCAAGTGGTTCAGCGCTAAAATTTCAACACATAAAAATTACTATCAGTGCAGCAAACTCACAGTTATTTTTACAGAAGTGTCTTTTGTGCTTCAACTCTTTCTCTTTGATTTTTCCTGTCGAAATAACAAATTTTGCACACCAAGTCAACTCAGTTACTCGTGACGCGTTCACTCAAATACAGCTCTGCATTACGATCAATAACTAAGTACTAGAAACTCGTGAGATGTACTTAAAAAAACAATGTTATTTTTCGACTACAAACACGAAGTAGAATAAAGTCAGCTGTACCATCAACTTTCAGCAATTACCAATTTCAACTAGTAGTGATATCAATAAGTTGCTGATCGCTTTAATCGTTTTGTTTCTCCAAGGATTGCCGCTTTTGTCGTTTATCGTTGCAATTGCATCTAAATCGAATGCCTTTTTGCAAAGTCCTGGGTATGTTTCATCAGTTTCTCATTTTTATTTACACTGTTTCAAATTCATTAAAAATTTCAACTGCTTGGTAGAGAACTTGTTTCATCCATATACCTTTTAGATGCATTTCATTGGGAACAATTGGATGGCTTTTCAGAGGTCCTGTTGCAATTCTTCTCGGGGTATAACAAAGTTATTGTTTTTGACTTACCATCATTCATGTCCAAATATATCCTGCGCCAAAATGTATTGCAAGAACAACTATTTTCATACTTAAAGCAACGTAGCTAATTATACAATTCCTCAAACTGCTATGTCAAAGCCTCATTGTAATTTGTTTTTATTTTCAGATCAACTTTGTGCTTTTCTGTTTGATTCTTTGGTTTATTCTCAAAAACATTTCCTCGTCTCAGCGCTTGAAGACATCACCTCAAAAACTCAGGTTCACCTATCTCTCCTTCTGCCACTCTTGTAAACACTTTAATGCTTCCATTATAAAACCTATTTCTTTCTAGCAAACACACTTAACATTCTCTCAATTCAACAACAAATTTATTGAGCACAGCATTTTTTAAACGCCTCGTCTAAAATTTGACAATTTTATAAACACCATTTATAATAATAATCATATCTATTAGTCTGCAGAAGTATATAACATAATACACAGGGACGCAAATGCAAAATTTTTTTAGGGGGGTGCGTGATTTTCCCAAATTTTCCCAAAAAGGACAGATTTTTCGATAAAAACTAGCACTTTCCAAACTGTCACAATTTAATAAAAGCGTAACTACAAGGCCTTGATTTATGGAAATATTCCAAGACCGCACTTGCATGAATGCTATCGGGTTTCCTTGAAAACTCACGAGATTTTGCCATTCCTAAGGTCTAAAAATGGCTTAGGATCCTGAAAATGTTCTATCTGCAGAGTAACATAAAGTAGTTATGGGAATGGTATCAGATAAAAATTTGTTGCAAGTACTGATCAAGCGTTCAACATCTGTGGAATGTGACATTGCTGTCACGATCCTGGCGAACTCCCAAAACCCTCCACAGCTACGATTGACATAACTGAACTATTAAAATGTAAGTAGGTAACTGAACTGAGTATTCGAGTGCTTCAAAGTCTTATGATTTGACCAGATACTGGCAGCATTGCCCACTTGGTCACAATGTGCTCAAGGTCAACATTATCGATTAAGTCTTTCTCGCATGCCAACATAAGGCTCCTCTGCGTGTACTATGATATGCAGGCTTAATTCACTGCGAGATCGTGTGTGTGATTTCCGGATTGAAAAGTTCTCAGAAGGGGATGTCTTGGATGTCTGTTGTGACGTGAAATATCTTACTTAGTTAATCAACTCCTCCACAGAAGTAGAAGTGCCAGATTGACTTTTACTGGAACTGACTTACCTTTTGCGGGACCAGGACATTGTTTAAACAACGTTCCTTGGTTTTATACAGTGCAGTAGCAGCTTTAACAACTGGTGCAACTCTGAAAAAATTCAAGTCCAAATACGGATCGGGACCGATTTTATCACCAAAAACTTGTGGGGTGTCACACCCTCCTCATTTGCACCCCTGATAATACAGAGGTACTATCCTACGACAATTAAGTTGTCGCTCACACATGGCTGCAAAACTTAGGCCAGTAATTTTCCTCTTCTTCTCTCAGATCGACAACAAGAGCATTCATGACGCTAATACCAATACTTGGTGTAACAGAAATACTTGGTTTTGGCATCGAAAGCAGCCCTGTTGTGATTGGCTACCTTTATATCATAATCAATGGATGTCTTGTTGTACGTTTGGAAATATTCAATTTATCCAATCATTTTAAAATAAGTAAACACATTAAATAATCGATCTAAATTCAAGTCTTGAGAGCAGATAACTTCACTTGGTTAACATAAAAATGCATTTTCATTTTTACAGGGTCTACTCTTCCCCATCCTGCATTGCTTTAACGACCCCCAGGTATGCCTCGTCCCAAAATAAACTTTGATTTCCACCTTTTCACTACGCGATTCTTGTTGATTCGACTGGGCTACAAAGAAGATTGTAAGGTTTAGTACGGGATAACGTGACATACTACAGTGACCTTCCTCTCTGCCACACTAACTGGTAATGATCTAATGGTCTGTTAAACTGTTGTTGCAGGTGAAAGAAGCAGTTCAGAAGTTTCAAAAACGACGCAAAAAATCGACGCAAAACTTCAGCAATCAACCTGTAAATATCATTTGAATTTCATGGATTTCAATTGCTAATTTGACCAAACCCCAATTCACATGAGCCAATTTCCTGGTTGCATGGAAGTTCTTAATAAAAGAAAATTGAAAAAGTCCCTAGAACAAATCAATAAAGGAACGTAATAACGAGGAATAATTCATAAGCTGAATTTTCCTGACTTCACTCTTCTTTAAAAATTTCCTTAATTAAAATTTTGAATTTCATTTTAGATGGACAAATCTTCAGCAATTTCATTCTCAACAACGGTTCCCAATGACAACAAGGCTTTCGTTTATGACACAAAGTTGTGACAAATATCATGCACGCAATTTCACCGTCAAAAATTATTATAATTATTAATCTAAAGCTTATATTTATCAAGGAGTAACTAATGAAATGTCGACTGCACGCTATTTTTATAAGAAATTAATGTTATCTCAAGAAATTGGGCGGTTAGCCTCCCGGCCCGGATTGCTTGAGTAGAGAAAGGCATTTACGGTCGGTGATTCCGATTCCGAAAACCATTCCGGCCGGTACACCAGGCAGAATCTAACCGGACGGTTAAACTGCGAAATAATGATGAAATAACTCAAAAAACAATAAGAGGGGAACAGGGAGGGAGGGAGAAATTGTGCTATTGCTATGAGCTCCAGCGAATAATGATTGGATAGGCTGCTTACCGCATAACTATATGCCTTAGGGTGTAGTCTAATAATACTCTCTGCGCATATGCGCCGTTCGTCAAAATAAGCCGCACGAGACTGATTGGTGACAGTTCTAATGGGCCCCCAGGTCTCGGTTCGGTGGTATGTTGATGAGCTGTATATGACAGCTTGTATACGACTTGGCAAGTAGATTCAGTATATTGGTAGCCATGCAATAAGGCGATTATCTTTCGAACATTAACCCTGCTTAATTTTTGGAATAACCAGCATTTAAACTTGGCAATGAAATAGTATGATTTTATCCAATGTCTTTTTAAAATCAAATTGCGAAAGAGCTACTATTTTGATAAAAAATTGACATAATCATTAAGAAAATTTATTTCAATCAAATCCATATCTTTTTAACTGATGTAGTCGTTACTAACTATTGCCAAAAAATGGCCGAAATTGCTCAAGGGTCTTGATAAAAATTGATATCTGTCCAAAATGCCACTCGTATTGTACAATGTTTTGAATATTTCATATTTCTGCAGTTTCTTAATATTTTCTCATCTCAGAAGTCGGTTTCTTATAAAAAAGCGTGTATTACATCGCAGACCTTATAATTCCAGAGTAAAATTTCAGTCTCCGAAATTGTTACAAGTTAATGTATTTATCATATGGAATAAAAATTGATAACTCTAATTACCGTAAACGTACCGACTAACGGAGAAGATGTACTTCGTTTATCGATAGCAATGGCCCGGGTTTCATACTTTCTCGTTATTTGCTTTGTGAGCCAAATGCAAAGAATGACAGCAAACATTTTGGCTTACAAACTTTCAACAAGCTTAGAGATATATGTGGCAGCCCTATATATAACAAAGGAGAATTAAAGTTATATTATCAATTAAGTTATGTCAGTATTATGTTATATTATAATTTAGATGTTAACATGGATATTGATAAATGCAGTAAAATAAGATTAGAAAAGAAAGAGCACGTACGGTTGCCATTTTGAAAAACGAGTAACAAAGCTTGGCTCCTAAAGCCATGGCCTTGCAAGTTAAATACACGAGCAATAACGACATATATAATAAATATTGAACTTGCCTGCTAGTAATCAGTTGGCTTGTAAGTAAGAAGAATTATTTATTTCAAATTGTATTCTGTAGCACTGCAAAGTATAGTCATATTTTGGGCATTTCACTTTGACAAGGCAACTGATATAACAAGAAAGTGGCCTTTCTTTTCATCTGGCTGAAACAACGACACGAAGCGCGGTGACTAAAAACAATGTGGTTGGAAATAAAAACTTTAGAAATCTCTCAGGGGAAAATAAAAACACCAGAAATTGAGGACAAGAGAGAGTTCATTTGAATAATAAATAAATATAAGACAATTCTATTTCTCATTGTATTATGAAATCAATACCAGAAACAAAAAATTCATCAAGCGAATCGCAATAAAACATATTTCGAATGAAAAGAAATGAAATTATTTTGTGTCGGGTAAATAATATTGCATTGTACTTTTATCGAGATCTGTTTCGCCATTTATAAAAACAATCAAGCTTAATTTTACGATGCTTCAACGTTTTATTTCGATATTTACACGTAGTTTTGCTATTTTGTACTTCTACAACTTACAACTGTTTCAAAGTATTAAAAAGCATAAAGAAATAGGATATATTGTTATAATGAAGGATATATTTGAAGAGGAAGAAACTGATGGCCTACTTCTAGTGGATGCTTCAAACGCATTTAACAGCTTAAATAGAGAGGCGCTATTGCATAACATCAAGTATATATGTCCTCCCATGGCAAAATATGTAAATAACTGCTATATGGCAAACCATCTCGTCTCTTCATTACTGAAGGCAAAGAAATACCATTTGCCGAAGGAACAACCCAAGGTGATCCATTTGCTATGCCTGTTTATGCAGTCGGAGTTGTTCCACTTCTATCCTTGATAAAATCAGCCAAAAGTAGAGTAAAGCATGCAGCTTACGCAGATGATCTCGGTGGTGCAGGGACGTTGATTCAATTAAAATCGTGGTGGGACAACGTTCTGCATTATGGTCCTTTGATTGGGTATCATCCCAATGCATCCAAGTCATGGCTGGTAGTGAAAGAAGAGAGTTATGAGCAAGCTAATGAGATCTTTGGCAACACTAATATCAACATCACAACATCAGGACGGAAATACTTGGGTTCATACATAGGGACAGCCAATAACAAATCAGATTATGCAGATAAGGTAGTGAAAGGATGGATTGAAGACTTGAAAATACTATGCAAAATAGCACGCTCTGAGCCGCATGCAGCATACACTTGCTTTGTTAGTGGATTTCGCCATAGAATAACTTACTTAACTAGAGTCATCCCTGACTTTTGCAATGCATTAAAAATGCTTGATGCCTTCATTAAGGAACAGTTTTTACCGGTGCTAACTGAAGGCTATCACTGCTCCGAAATCGAGCGAGAATTAATCAGTCTCCCGGTACGTTTTGGAGGACTTGGTATACCGGTATTCTCAGAGATAGCTAATCAGGAATATGATTTTTCAAAGAGAGTGACGATTCAGCTATCAACAAACATCAAGCAGCAAACCACTGAATTAACGCTGAACAATAGTGAATTAAAGAAAACGAAGAATCAAATTGCCAATGAAAGAACAAAGTCGCATGAACAGAAACTTAGACGGCTTAGAGAATCTATGACACCCGATCAACGTAAAGCAAATGAGCTGTCTTGTATGAAAGGTGCGTCGTCGTGGCTCACTTCCCTTCCTTTGAAGGCTGAAAACTTTGTTATTAACAAACGTGAATTCTACGACGCCCTCCGCTTGAGGTATAGATGGCATTTAAGATTCATGCCAGCTATTTGTGTATGCGGAAAACACTTTTCCGTCGACTATGCGATGTCTTGTCAAAAAGGCGGATATATTCACCATCGACACAATGAATTGCGTGATCTTCTCGGCAAGTTGGCAACTGAAATTTCGAACGATGTTAGTATTGAGCCAGCTCTACAGCCTCTTAGTGGTGAACAACTGCCGAGAAATTCAAACACATCAGAAGAAGCGAGACTTGATATTAGCGTACGTGGCTTCTGGCAGAGGGAACAAAGTGCATTTTTTGATGTAAGGGTTTTCAACCCATGTGCACCGTCATACCGAAACCAAAAGCTAGAGAACACGTTTGCAGCCAATGAAAGAGAGAAGAAGCGTGCGTACAGTCAACGCGTTTTACAAGTTGAACATGGCTCATTCACACCTTTGGTTTTTGCCCACTATGGTGGTTCAGGAAGAGAAGCTGAAAAATATATATCGGTACTATCTACAAAGATTGCAGAAAAACGAGATCTGCCAGTTTCATCTGTCACAAACTGGATTCGCACAAAACTGTCTTTTGCACTTCTTCGCAGTGCTATACTGTGCATTCGAGGTTCCAGGAATAGGCGAACAAAAGTTGAAGTTGACACAGCAAACATTGAACTAGTGGAAGCAATATGCAGGATTGATTAACTTAAATTTATATTTTGTACCTAAAGTAGAATTCCAGTTTTTTGTTGTTGTTGAGATATGTGAACCGGCGGCCTTTCGGTCTAAAAACATGGCCAAATGTTGATTCAATTCAATTCAATCTAATTTAAAAAGCATAAAGGTTGTAATTACGCGATTCATTTCTACTAGGCAAAAAAAAACCGAGGAATAGAATCTTTCTTGGTGCAGTGACTTGTTTTCATAGCTACGACCAGTTGCACTTCATTGACCTGACAAAACATTAAGGCCAAATATATGAGAAATAGACCTGACAAAACGTTGCCATTATTCTTAACTCCCAAGTGAACTGAAGCAAACTAAACAACGATCAGACAACGGCTTTTTCGAGGGTGGGGGCTTATTTTCCAAAATATTGTAACTTGGGAGCTTTTTCGAGGGTGGGGCTTAATCGAGGACTTAAAGTACTTTACCGAGTCGAATGTGAAACAATTAACATATTTTTTTGAAATCTACATGACGCACGCCTTCAGCTCTCCTTATCTGCTTCACTTCATTTTAGATGTGTTTTGAAAACGGCTGGCTGAACATCCCATTTATAAATTAACTGCTGTAACAGCTTATTTGGCCTGGTCCTACAACAAAAACGACAAGCGGAAAGTTATATTTTTGTACCTTGGGAAATGATTTTTTAATAAAGGCCGAGGTTGCGCACAGCGCAGATTTGAAAACTTTTTCCCGGTACTCTCCCATTATAAAAGTTGATCTGTGTAATGGTTATGACGTCATTAAATGTCGCAGGCAGTAGCCAATTTCAAAGCCAAGTTTCGTATACTTATCATGATTATATAAAGACAAAACAGGCACCAAAGTACTCAGTGAAAATTGAAATTTCATTTTTTTGAAAAAACAGGAAGGTGATTGTACAGGTGATGGGAAACCTGTACACAGAATCGGTGTCATTGTCAAGATGGCGTTGTGTGCAGTTGTGTGTTTCTTTGCTCTGGTTCTCTCAACCTTTCAAGTAAGAAAGTTTGCCTTCTGCAGTTCTGATTCATTCTACATATATCTAAACAACGCTGCAGATAGCCTTGTCATTAAAGAATGTTATATCTGTTCGTCAATTTAGATAAACAGGCAAGATAAGCTTTTTCAGGCCAGGCCCACTCGCAGCAAATCGACCTTAATGGTACAGATCTTGATCCTGTTGTGTGGCGATATCGAAACATGCCCTGGCCCTGCCATGAAATGTGGTTATTGTATGAAAGCAATGCGAAAAAATCAAAGCAGAATAAGCTGTACTAGTTGTAAATTGCTCCACCATATAAAGTGCATGGATAATGAGACAGAAGCTCTCTGCCGCTCGTGTTTATCAAAATCTGTCGAAGTTCATACAGGAGAAATCGTAACGGTGAATCAAGATCAGTATGAGTTACCTGAGCTTACTGACCTACTTGCAAGGAAAGGCCTTAAAACTCTGCATCAAAATATTCGAGGACTTTTAACACACAAACAAAATCTTTGTCACATCCTTGGTGATTTCAAAGGAGTTCATATTTTCTCGCTTAGCAAAACACACCTGGCCGCCGACGAGGAAGCTGAAGCTGAAATTATTGGCTATGATGTTCCGATTTTTTGGATTTCTGGTCAAGGAGGTGGAGTTGGGATTTATATTTCACAATTAGTGCCCTTTCAAAGGCGTTTAGATCTTGAGGATGATAATATCTAATGTATTTGGATTGAAATTTTATTTCCCAAATCAAAAGGATTTCTCATTGGGGTTATCTATCGCCCGCCTGACTCGTCAAAACATCTACCTGAAACTTTCAATGAAACTTTTGAATCAATGCTATCAAAAGTTATTTCCGAAGACAAAGAGTGCATTTTGACTGGGGACATAAATTGCAATTACCCAGAAAGATCAGATCACAAAGAACTAAAAGCAATACTTTCGTCTTTTAACTTGAAACAACTGATCAGTAGCCCTACGAGAATAACTAAAGAATCAAAAACATTGAGTGATGTTATTTGCTGCAATGAAACACAAAACATCAGTTTAGTGAAAGTAATCCCGGCAGGTTTGAGTGACCATGAGTTAATTGGTTGTTCACGCAAAATTCACAATATAAAATTACAGTCAAAAACAATAACATGCCGCAATTACTCAAATTACAGCCCAAATCTTCTTTGTGATGACCTAAAAACTGCAAATTTTGTGGATGTCTTTAGAGCGACCAGCGCAAATCATGCATGGCTTTATCTCAAACAGATTCTGGTTTTCTATTTTAACAAGCATGCACCCTGGTCAACAAAGAGAGTGAAAGGAAAACTAAGCCCATAGCTAACAATCGAAGTGAAAAGACAGATGAATATCAGAGATAGCCTATTACCTAAGGCTCGTCGGTCAAACCAAGAAATTGACTGGTCCTCCTATGAAAATCAACGTAATCGTGCTACTGGCCTCGTGAAAAAATGCAAGAATAGATTTCACAAAGACCTTCTAAAAGAAAATGCAGAGTCGCCAAGTAAATTTTGGGCCACCAACAAAAAACTCTACCCTACTAAGAAAACAGCTCCATCTGCTGCCTTGGCTTTTGAAATAAATGGATCGAAAACAACTGACAACGGAACCATAGTGAACACCCTATGCAGTTACTTTTCAAATGTAGCAAATTCACTTCAGTCAAAATCTTTCCCTTTGCGGAATTTTACTTGGATGAAACCCACTGAAAACATTCTTGCTCCTCTATGTTCAGAAAAATTCTCTCTCAAAGAAGTTAGTGAGGCTGATGTGTACAAAGAATTAAAAAACCTCAAACGCAAAAAGCAACTGGACTTGACAACCTCCCTCCTGGACTACTGAAGGATATAGCCCCTATTTTAACGAAGCCTCTCACACACGTGATAAATCTATCTTTTAAAACGGGAATAGTACCTGCAGACTGGAAGGAAGCAAAAGTAGTTCCAGTATATGGGCATAAAGTCTGGCCCCCGTTCACAAGTGGATAACTATAGGCCCATATCGATTCTCCCAACTTTATGGAAAACTTTAGAAAAACTGTTTCACAAGCAGCTCGTGAACCTTCTTGAAAGAAATGCACTTCTATTTAATTATCAGCTTGGATTCAGAACAAAAAGATCAACAGAGCAAGCAGTCATATATTTCTTAGATCATATCAGGAGGGGAGCGGACAAAGGGCAGCTCACAGGTGCATTATTCATTGATCTATCTAAAGCCTTTAACACTATTAGTCACTCTGTTCTTCTCTCCAAGCTCCAAGCCTACGGAGTGAGAGATAATGAACTAGATTGGCTAACAGACTACTTATTCAATCGCAAGCAAACTGTTCAGTACAAGGAAACATTTTCCAATTCATGCCCTGTGTATACAGGTGTTCCACAAGAACCCATCATCGGTCCTCTTCTGTTTCTAATTCACTTTAACGATGCACATAGATCATTGAAGCATACAAATATTGTGACATATGCGGATGACACGGTTATTTTTACATCGAGTAGTGATATTAACATCATTGAAAGCCATCTTAATCAAGATGTTAACAACTTAGTCTAGCCACCTGGTTTTCTAGGAACGAGTTAATCATGAATCTGAAGAAAGGGAAAACAGAAGCTATGCTTTTTGGCACAGCAAAGAGATTGAATAAATTCAAAGAGAAACAGCTTAACATCATAAGTGGAGAGACACTCATCAATTGTACAACAGAATATAAATATCTCGGAGTAACATTAGACCCCTCGCTAACGATGGATGCTCATATCGATATAACCTGCAGAAAGGCAGCAGGAAGGGTTAATCTTCTCAGGCGCATTTGCAATTCCATTGATACACCAACAGCCATTGTAATCTACAATGCTATGATCATGCCCCTATTCACATACTGTAGATCAGTTGGGCTGGGATGGTCAGAATCAAAATTAAAGCGTTTGCGTAGTATTGAGAAACAAAGCATGAACATTATCAAATCAAAATGTCTACCTAACACTGATTTGAGAGTTCCGCATATAGAAAATCAAATGAAGAAAAGTGTTTGCAATTTGCATTTCAATTTCATAGTAACTGTATATCCTGGTACGGATGTATGGATGTTCACCGTGCAATAAAAGTGAAATAAGCAATTACAACATGTGTTAATAATTAATGAAAAACCACTTTAACCATGACCAATTCATAAGAAAAACAAAAAACTACTAGTATTACTATTGCTATATAGACCTAAGCACTTTTCGTATCAACGCATTTAATTTCAAAATGCCTTTGCAAGGCTCTGCTTACATGGTACCGGTGAAGCTTTTAGCCAAGGTGGGGTTGAGAATTTGAGCGGGAAAATATGTGCACGGTACCATGTAAATAATTCTATCAGGACCGATATTTGTACGGATTCATAAAGAGGTGAAAATGTCAGGAAAACGGGCACAAATATAAAAGCAATTATTGTTATTTACGACGAAGCTTACACTTTCAGAAATAAAAAAAGAGCGATCGTAAATTTCATAGAAATCAAGACCACAGTTCATTTCACTCACCACACAAAGAAATAATTCAAATCGGTGCAAAATATTTATGAAAAAGAATATTACGCATGGTCATCAAAGAAAGCCGGCTAGTAAAATTGATCGCGTAAAGCGCGAGACCTATCCGTATAAATAGTTGACCGGTACACCTATTGGCACAAAACTAGAGGGGCTAAAAACTTGACCAGTACTGTGTAAGCGGGGCCTGAGACAGCCGTTTTGCATTAACTTTTTTTGAAATCTTCAAAAGCAACGACGACTTGAAAGGACAAAGTTCATTTGCCAGGTAAGTTAGCTAAGCGTACCAGGCAGTATATCCTTAATTTGAGTTGCTTTGCTTTTTATAAAACACCTTATTCATTACTGAGGTGAAAATAAAATAATGCAGCATAAACGTAGATCGTTTTTATCAGTGTTTTCATTTCTCTACTTGTTGTTGTTATACTCCTTGCAAATAAACGTTGTTCTTTCATCTTGCGGAGCATTCTGCGCGTTTCAATGTACAAAATTCCTTTGATTTAAGTTGCGCCTCTCTTCATCGCTCGATCTTTTTCTGTAAGCAACTTTGTCTCACCAAGAGCCGTCCTGGCTCTCTGATGAATACCTTCTTTGAGTTCTAGCATTGTCCAGTAATGTCAACTGCAGGTTGAGAAAGCACGAACAGCCTTTATATTCAAGGTCTAAAGCTTGCTGTTTAATCTCTATGCTAAGGCATGCTCTCGAATCTGTTGGATAGAAGATAGTCTAAAGGAGAAGTTAGAACTCATTTTTTCTCCTGTTCAGCGCATGTGGGTTTGGCTATTTTTGGGCTACTATTTTCAATCTCTCAAGCTTTGTGTTGAAAGTGATGGATGTGCAGACCTGAAAACTGATGATCATTATCTCAGTTCGGAAATACGAATAAAGAGCTTATGAAAAACTCTGGCTTGTTCGAATTTCACTCTCGGCCCAGAGGTTTGAAGAGATCCCGGTCCAACGTCTCTGGGGATTTCTACTCGTAGAATGTATTCATCATTCTGAGCTTGCGTCTGACGGTGAAGTCAGTTCCACGGGCATCACTAGATTCAAAAGTGCTTAATAAATGCTTGATCAATTCTGATCTTGACGTTAAAGTTTTCCATTATAATGTTTTCACCTAGCGCTGCACTGTTCTTCAACACACTCTTGATTTCCACGTAGATTGCAGAGGAAAGTATTGACGATAAGTCCTACTTCGTTTCGTTTGAGCACGCATTCTCGCCTTGACGTCATGTCCACTGTAGGGCTGAGTCCTCTTATTGGTATCCTTTGGTTTGACTTCTGGGAGTCCGATGGCGTCAAATTTGATGCTGTGCGGCTTATTTTAAAAGTGCAAGACTCCGTGGCTCGCATATAGTGCTCTTGCATTACATTAGGAGTTCCAGGAAAAGATACGGAGCACGAAAAATAAGCATTTCTGGAACAATGACGGTGTATTTGCAACTTCTATAAGAGAATGAGGGAGCATGACTGACCCCCATACGACCCTTGTTCCAAGTGCAGAATGTCCAATCCAATGACAGCCTGTTTGAACACTCTCAGTACCCTTTGCTCCTTCACCGGTCTTCGTATTGCCTTGACCTGGGTTGTGGGTCTGGGTTGTCGATCTAAAACTGCTGAAAACTTAGGGGCCTGGTTTTGTTTTGTCAAAGGTTTTGCCGATGCTCGCCACTCTTGGCATTGCGCGTTGGCAAAGGCTGTGGTGCCACTGTATTCGGCTAAGGCTAGCCTGACAGTTAATAACGGCATAAAAGCATGATATGGTTAAGAACGTTTCTAAAAATTGTATTTCCCTTCTCCAATAGTTTCTCAGGTATGCTTCCCGTTCCGGAATGAATGTCTTCAACAATTCTTCAAAACCTTTTTGGCATGCACGTTTTAAAAAAAGCAGACAATAGAAAAACGCATTAATTCAAGTTGCAAATGGTTTAAGACCTGAAAACAATTGCAGATTTTTGAATGTAAATCGAAAAACTTACAAGAGCCAACAACACTTTTTGGCTTAAACCTAAAAGATTAAGCTCGTTCGAAGCTTACCTGGCAAAAAACTTTACTTGCAGTTGGATAAACAAACTGATAGAAATTCAACTTTGCAACGATACACGAGAGAAGATGGCGAAGAGGAAACTATATATATTTGCTCTACAGGCTGGTAATATTGTCATATTCATTTACTTGCTTTTATATTTGCTGTCATTTCTTTTAACAAGGATGCTTTCCAAAAAGATTTTCGGACAGCGAAAGGCAATTCCAGTGAACAAAATCATACAGTCTCTCGATATTTCGCACTTGCCTTCAAAATGACCAAGGTTTTTCCCTATTTATTAGAAACTTCAGTTAAGAGCGTTTGAAACTGAGGTAAAATAAATTATAAAGTCAAAATTGCCAGGAAGGGGGGATTTTACAGAGTTTCCTCTGTAACGCACATCTCGCTCAAATGTGATTTTGAATCAAGACATTACACGTATTTTTTTAAATGCCAAGCTCCAAAGTAATGCTGCCGTTTTCTAATTCTTTCAACAAAATTCGAATAATGATTGGTTATGGTGGCACAATTGCATTTTCTTGTCTCCATAGTCAACTATGATTGTCTTTGATTGTCTGTGTGCGATTGTCAACGATAGTTTATGATCTTCTTTGATTGTTTTTGATTGTCAATGATTGTCTATTATCATCTGTAATCAACGTAAAATATAGTTCTCTGTGACAAACGAAATTTATACCACGGGTGTTTTAATTCTTGCAGGATTGCTATTGCTGATATTTGAAGCTGTCACCCCGATATCATCGCAAGGTAAATAAGTTAAAGGAGGGAGAGAAGAGGATTGCTTCCATTGTGACAGATCCTCGCACCTTTCATAAGGAGGTTTCCCTTGTAATAATCTACTGTGTTGAAGAGGTTACAGAAATGTCCTATGTATAGAATTATCTGTTGAAAATTGGCTGCTTCCTAGCTGCAAAAATTTTGCTGACCACTGTAATGCTCATGTAATTTGTGTCCCGTATGTACGTTATGTCCCGTATGCAATCAGCCCTTGTAATCTCTTTCAGGTGTTTGGTTAGTCAGTTGATATTTCAGAGTTTCATTAACCATGGACATGTTTCTGTGATCTGCCCCTAAAACATTATAACCACAGCTCAGGTTGCACAACTCCAATTTTATCTCTAAAATCATTTGTCTTAAACAAGTTCTATTCCTTAAGCTTGAGGAAACAGAATCCACGATAGTAAATCCACAACGAGCATTCAGCAACGAGACTCGTAGCAACGATGGGCCCAAGGGGGAGGCGTTTTGCCAATAAGTCCCAAAATTTAACTTAGAACTGAGACATTATCACAAATTGATTAAATTTGTTAATCCCCCTCCCCCATTAATTTCTGCCACACCATGGTCATCTACCGGACTTTCGATATCTATCGCATCTACATTTGTTAGCTCATCCAGCTCATTAAAATCGAAACTAATTGGTTATGGTAAATGAAATATTTTTTGTTTTTCAGGCTGCACGTTTCAGAATCGAAGAATAGAAAATGGAAAAACCTCTTTCGTTGGCTTTGGAGATATGCCTTTCTGCATGAGCTGCTCCTGTTCTGATACAAACGTAATAAGTTGCAAGTATGCGGTTAGGTTGAATGGGATCTACCCTGGATATGCATATAAGACGTGTTTATCAAGCAGTTCATGCAACGAGATAGCCCAAAGCGTTTCAAAAGGTATCAGCCATACATGTATACCCAGAAATAAAGCTTAACAACAAACATAAATATTCTTTGCTTTGACTTGATTGTTTCTTACAGATTGCCAAAGAGATGTTGGTTTGAATTGTTACCTGAGTCCCCCAATCGGCTCATCGTGGCTTGCAAATGGTTGCAATTACTCGTGTACTGAGGAGAATGAAGTGAAACGCAATTTTATTCGCAAACCCTGGTGTCAGAGCCTTTCCACATCTAAGTTTTGTGCAATTTGTCCCGGTAAGTACAGTAGATAATATGCTTCATTCGTGGAAAGCACAGTATTTTCAAACTCTATGCACTAACCTAGGATATCCTGACTGACCCTTGATCGTTTGACCTTTGATCCATAAACTTTGACCCATATCTAACGGACCTCTGACCTTTGGTTAACTTTTGTTCATTATCACTACTGACATACTCAAAGAAAGAAATGTTCAAGCCTTGCACATTCACGTCATTCCATTGTAATTTCTTTCCGTTTTCTTCACTCCCAATTACTTCGTGGGCAAGTGTAGCGATGTACAAAAATTGTGAAGTTAGGAGATAATTTTTTGGTTTCAGATAGAGAAAGGTTCTTTCAAAAATACGGTAGTGTCTATAAAATGTGTAAAAGCGAAACAAAACTGATTTCACGCGAACAAGATTGCGACGGAGTGAATGATTGCGAAAATAGAACGGATGAAGCTCACTGCTCAACTTGTAAGGATCATAATATTTTTAATAAATCTTGTCAATACTTTTCAATAAATATTTACTCACGAAAAATTTAGTAAATTTACTTACTTATTTACACACGAGGCATTCCGTATGGTACATCACCTTGTAGTAGATTACTTTATTGCAACCTGGTAGTTTGTTAGCTGCAGAACCTTCACTTTACAAAGAGTTTCATTATACAGGAGTATCTTGCTAAAATAATTGTCTGAATCAATTAATATGAAGTTGACGATTCGAAGAGCACTTTAAACAGGTGGAGAACAAAAAATAAAATAAACGTAAAGATGTTAACACTTCAATGTTTAGACTCAAATGCTAGTTTATCACCGGTATCTTTATTTATAGATTATTGTAAATCAATTGCTGAAAAAGTCATGAAGAAGGACTTAATTTGGAGACGATCGTCAGTCAATGTTACAAAATACCTCCCCTGCTTTCATTTGAACCCACACTGGAAAGGTAGCCAACAATCTGTATATGCTTAATAGATGAGTCAGTAGAAATGGGCAATTTGTATATGAGGAATTAGCCCAGTAGAATCTATTGATGACGTCGACGAAGACACAAACACCCAAGTGAAATGAAAATTGAAATGATGACGTGTTTTGTTTTTTTTAAGGTGTGTTGCGGAGAACCTGCACCATGACAGAGTCAGGTGGAACATTTTGGCCAAGGCTAGACTATTGTCAATGTCAATACACAAAAAAAGAACCAACAATTATGGAGGTAGAAATTCATTTTTAGTTTCAAATTTAGTTTCCAAAACTCCCATATTTTGGCAATTCTCAAACAGAAAAAGTTTTAATTTGATCATATAGCATCAGATTTTAGCATTCGAGCGTTTATTTCCTCTGCAATAAACTTCTATGCTAACAATCCCATACTCGTTTTATTGAAAATACGCTGAGTACGAAACAAAGCAAGACGGTTGCAAAGTTTCATAATTTTCCGACGAAACATTTGTTGTACCGACAGACACAGGATTGGGGGTGGGGTAGAACAGCGTTTGTACCCCCATTACCCCCACCCCATTTAGCGACGCCCATCTGTGCAAAAGTACCTAATATCATGGCAAAAGGGTTGTCAATGTCAATACACAAGAAAAGAACCGACAATCTTAGAGGTAGAAATTCCTTTTTAGTTTCTAATTTAGTTTCTAAAATTCCATATTTTGGCAATTCAAAGACTGAAGCACACTCCTGCATTATCATATAGCATTAGATTGTTAGCATTAGCAAAAATAAGAAAAAGCAACAGGGTCACAAAATTTCATTATTTTCCAAGAAAACATTTGTTGTACCGACAGATACAAGATTGGGGGTGGTGGTACAACGCCACCATTGTACTCCTAGACTCATTACATTACGTCCCAGTGCCTCGCTCGCAATTCGCTCAACACAAGGGACTTTTAGACTTACTGTTCAAAAACTGTCCAAAAAATTAAAGCCTCCCTCTGATGTAATGCTACAAGATTAAAACTTGGAATTTGGAAAATTGCTGGGGGACGGGGACGCGAAAATTTCATTATTTTGCTTTGTTGCCGCTTTGCTGTCTGAATAAGTTTTCATGATGTAAATGGTTGCATGTCGATGGTTTTTTATTTGGAAGTATAGAAACAGGTAAGTTCAATGTTTCGTTTCCAATTTAGCTCTTTTTGGATTTTGCAAACTACCAGCGGTTGCGGTTGTTTGATTTGGCTTCATGTTTGATAAAAATGTTTAGGCATTTGAGTTGACGAGGCGACCAATTAATTTTTGGGCTACTTTATGAACAATGAAAAGTAATTATTTTCATTGCTACATTCACAGATTAAACCCCAGATTCATGGTCAGCTGAAGGAAGAAGAAAGAATTAACAATCTTTAATGAACCTTAATTTCTAACTTTACTTTTTGTTACGGAGCTGGAAGAAGAAACTTTGATATACAGCATTTGCTTTGAATTAATTAGAGAAATTATTTTGAATTTTGACATGCATGTAACTAAAGGACAATTGTTCTTATTAATAACATTATTAGGATGAAATTTCACATTTAATAATACATTTTCTTTTGGTTGTGAATCCACGCAGGTTAACAAATTCTGTTGTTTTTCTCATAATCATGAATACAACAAGTCCTAATGAAATGCGATTATCCCAACGAAAAGCAGTGTTTACATGAACTTGTACGCGGCCTAGATACAAAAACAAACAATTAATTAAGACTTTTTGTCAAAATTTATAGAGTTTATATTCTTTTTAACTTTTCTCACAGCTTCGGCATTTTCCCGCCATTTGTTGTTGAATTAAAAATTGACGCCACGCCATTTCTTTTAGTCCAGACTGGTCCGTTAAATGTCGAGCTAAGCCTCATTTTTCTTGGTCTAAGTTGTGGTTGAACGTGATTGGTCAAAAAGAACAATAGCCATTGTCTAAAAGCCAATTGCTGCAATCTGATTGGGGCGACAAAAATTTGTCGCCGCGAGGAGTTTTTTCCACTTTTTGACCTGTAAGTCCATAAGTCCCTCAAACGAGCGAGTAAAAACGAGCGAGGGACAGGGACGCAATGTAGTGAGTCTATTGTACTCTCCCTGTTTAGCGACGGCCCTCTCTACAAGCGTAGCCAATATCATATCAAAAAGTTGTTTAAGAAAATGGACGGCTTTGGAACAACTACTTTGAAAACAAACGTGCAAACTTTCTTCGCTCCACCTTAACTTTTGCTTGAAAATATCATGTCAGAATTATGATTTTTTAAAGGAACTTCCAACAAACAATGTAGCTGCAGTGGTGTTGAAAGAAAACGCATGGCAAATAGGCAATTACACTGTCGACGCTGTCAGCCAAAAAAGATCAATACAACTGGCCATGGTGCTGATAGACAAAGCTTTGAATATAACTTTCGAAAAAACCCCTTATGAAAAGTCCAACCTGACAGACTTTAGCCAGGTGAGAGTGGGAGACAAACAAATTATGTTAGTAACTGATAATTGAATAATGTTATGCATCAACATAATTAATGTGTGATGTCTTTGCTTGAAATATGAAAAGAGTTGTTTTGCAATACATTTTGGCGCAGGGTTAAATTATATATGTTTGGACATAAATGATGGTTAATAAATAACAAAACTATTTGCATTTCCCGTGGAGAATTGCAACAGGACCTCTGAAAAACAACCCAGTTGTTCTCAATTACACAAACAAAAACAAGACAAAAATATTTGTTCCATTCATAACACGAGTCATATTCTCATTTGCTGGTCTTAATCAATTGCAAGAACTTCATTGATAAAATCGGTTTCAGACTTTTATCAATAGTAATGAGATCACAAGTAACAGGTTTTCATTTGTTACGAACAAAAATTCATCACCTTATAATGTTATTTGAAATTGATATCCCAATCCTTGTTTGAGCATGAAGATATTGAGTATGTTGAATTAATTAACAAAATCATTTTTATTTATCCCCACAGGCTATTTACAACATCTTGCGGGAACCTCGACTGTGCAACGAAGCTGGTGTAAGTAACTTGATTTATATCTTAATGACATAAGGGTAGCCAGATACTAAGAATTCAACCTTTTATTTCCTTCCCAATCAGCCACGTTACGGATTGCTTTTAAAATGGAAACTTTTCAATAAAAGAAATCAACTTCGGTAAGCAGAGCATTTTGACATGCTTCTTTCTTCGTGCAAAGTTACAATATTTCTTAATTATTTTGACGCTGGGCTTGCAATTTGGGGTATTAAAATCTCAAAAGTTACACGGACCATGTCGGTAATGTTGTCGTTGTTGCTTCGAGAGCCCTGACAAGCTCTAATGACTTTGAAATTGAAGTCGTATATGCGTATACAGCCAGGCGTTGCAAGTAAAACCTGACGATGATCAATTTTAATAAAACATAAACGTTTATTACTTTCTTCTTTCAGGATACTATCATCTTTCAAAACGTGGTCAAAGTACAATTCTCATTTCTTACAAGACATCTTATTTCCTGATGTAAATAAGCCATCCAGTTTTATTTTGAAATGAATCAGATTTTCTATTTCTCTTCCATCCTTAGATCAGAAACTTCGAACATAGCTTCTTATCGTTGATCAGTGTCGAAAACCATATAAAAACTATGCACTAACATTTTTCCAAGTAACGTACAAAATATATCGTTACATGAGCTGCTTTACTGAAAATTTTTTGACCTAACATTATCTAGAAGTAACGAAGACTTCTTTGCTTCAATTCAAAATTTTTTGTCGAGAAGACGAGGGGTAGTACAAGATTACAAATTACTAATTTAATGATCTTACCTTTCTTCTTCAGAAATATATCTTACAAGGCACAGACATCGATTCTCTGCAGGTAGGAAAAGTATGTAATCAACTAAAGGAATCAAGTAACTAACATCTGACTGCTGACAGTGAAAAAACCAGTGTATCGCTTGCGCTTTGAACTACTTCTTTCAGTGAGACTTGGATGGTCTCAGAGCCTTAAACTGGCAAGCCAAATTGCTTATGTGGCTTATACCCGTATGAAGGGCATTTGGTTTTCTCGTGGTTAACATTATTAGACTTGCACTTGTGTAGTTAGTAGCTATGTTGGTAGTATTACCTACCTGCTACTATTTTATTCTCTTGTTAAATTCTCCATTGCAAAGATTTGATCAGAGTTCTCAGTTGCTTGCTTGAACTGTGTTTTTGTTTATAAGGAACGTGGACCCAAGCCCAGAATCACAATGCTTGGCTTATCTAATGGAACAAATAAGAGAAACCAGTCAATTGAAGTAGGTTTATACAATGAATTTTGCTTGTTGGTTATTTCTAATGAGCTTCAAGTAAGCAGAGTGGTTATTTCCTATTTCCAGTAAGCAAACTCAATAATTTCATAGCGAATGAAGTTAAACACATTCAATAGCAGTGATTTAGGAAGATAAATTTGACTTTCTTACAGGCTCGGGTTGTCCAAGTTAAATTTAAAGTAAAGAAAAAGGCCGTTGCTACTCATATTAGAGTACAACTCATCATGGACATTAGTTTTGAAATGATCTCACTGCTGGCCTTGATAATAGCTGTGATCTTGCTATTTGGATTTAAGTGAGTATAATTTTATGTGATGAAATAATGTTTTTGTTGCTGCGAAGCAGCCTTTTTAACCTGGTATAAAGGCAGGAAAATTCGAGATTTGCCTTCTGGAATTACGTGACCAGAACAATAACTATTGTGCAATATTTTGACAATGGCGTTTTTGCTTTCTATCCAATGAGGATTAAGTTATTGCGGTGATTGACGTGAGTATTGTTCACCGTAAGCAAGGGAAATCTTGCTTAGCAGCTTTGCCTTGGTTTGCTGTGAACAATTTTATTTGTACTGACTAGAAATGTTTATGTTCATGTTAACTGTTTGCACTATTTTTTAAATTCTTTTCAAATCCGAATATCTGTAAACAGTAGTCTCGTGTCGTGGTACAAAGTGAAAAAGACTGTCCCTCAATATTATTACTGCATGTCTACAACAAACACTCCCGCTAACATTTCTATTTGCCACAGTTTTCCTCCGCAAATTTCATGTTTTAAAAATACTATTTTAGATTAGCATTTCATAAATTTAACTTACCTGCAACACAATCCCAAATCAACTGATACGTAATTTAACTAAATTGCTCAGTGAAATATTCCGTTTGCTTAAAGCCATTTTCACTGACTGAAAGCATTTAGCCATATTCAATCACATATTTGTTATTATATTATCAAATTTTTTTATGCTCAAGAGTATTGCATCCTGCAAGTATCTAGAATAGCTCTGCTTATAACTCAACACCTTCGGATGCAAAAGGTAGCTAAGTAATAGCCAATGTATCAAAGCTTGAATCATATATGTGCAACAACAGTGAATAATAAAAGGAAAATGCCCTGTATTTTTCAATTTCAATTTCAATTTCATGTATAAATTCAAGCTTTTAATTACAGGGTTTATTTGCACACGTTAAGACCTAAGTTTGCATCACTTCTCTTATTCTACTTTGGTGCCTCTCACTAAAGTGCCTGAGAACATTTTCAATGCTTTTATGTCACAGTCTTTTATTCTTTTTATCTAAATATCCTTAGCAGAAGTTAAATTGGTTTTGCTTATTGCAGTGTTCCCTCGACAACAAAATTTTTTATCCACAAGAACCTATTTGTTGCAAGAACGATTTCATCTTTTATTTATGTAATTGGAAGCTGGATTGAACGAGATTTGAAGGAAAAAAGGGTGAGAATTTATCAACTATTCCGACGATGAACATATAACTATGAGGAGGACATAGGGCGCACGTCCTCCCTAAGGCCTCCTCCGGCTCCCACACTATGCAAGGCACAAACTATAATATCCGTCAACGAATCTTGTTTTTGAAACTGTTTCATGGTGCAGCTGGAATCCTTTTCAGTTTGTCTTTTTCGCTATGATTGAAGCTGTATTTTTTTTATTTAGGGTATCTGCACAACATTTCTTATTCTTCAATACTGCACTTCAATGGCAACATTTTCCTGGATGCTTGTTGAGGGCATCAATTTATTCAACGTCATAGTCCTTGTTTTCCAAACAAGATGGACGAACCGCAAAGTTTATGCTACAATTGGCTGGGGTATGTCTCATAAAATCAGCCAGATTTCTGGTCAGTAGTACTGCACATGGATGAATCTTTTGAGCCTCGATAGGCCGCCCTGGGAAGTTGGGAGCATTTAAACAAAGGAAAGAAGAAGGGAGATAAAAGGAACACCGAAAGGGGCCATTCTTAGGCCTGAGTCAAACGCACTAAATATTTCTCTGAACAATACTGAAAAATGCTGAACAAATGTTCAGTGTTGTTCAGTGAAATATTCAGTGCGCTTGACTCAGGCTTTATGCTGCTATTGAGGAAAAAAAGTTACTTGAAGAGAGTGTTCTGAACATTGGGGGCACGGGCCCCTGGTGCAACCTAATTTTGATGTCCCTGAAGTCGCCGTACTTAAAGTGCTAATGCAACTACATTTGACATATCGATTTTTTTATTTTAAATGAAAGCCAAAGATGTACTGATTGGCTTGATGCAATTTTGACGTGCATCTGACAAGTATACGTTATAACTACGCAAACGTTATATATTTTTTGTAATAACTTACCTTATCTTAAGCTTACAGACATTGAAAAATTTTTCGAAACTTAGGAAATTAAAATTCCTTGAATCTGATCTTTAATTCTTTCCCAATATCTCTCTTTACTTCAAAGCAAAAATGAGCGCTATAATGAACCAAATCCTGCTATCCTATCCTGGTCGGTGGGTGCGAATGATGTCTGTCTCCTGAACTCCTTAAGAAGACCTTGTTCTGTTTGATTGCTTTTGAAATACTATCAGCAACATTATGAAACGATACTTTTTCGGAACACTGAGTAATCGTACAATTGTCTCCGTTATGTATCTCTACGACATGTAAATAGTTCTATGATTTATTTGCTCCCGAGATACCCGTCATGTGTGTGCTCGCTCACAGCTCGCCATGTCAAATTTAAATAGAAGAAAGCCTGCTTGACGTTGCAGACACAACGTTTGATGACATCACAGTGATGTTCTGTTTTCGCATGAAATGGTCAAAATTGCCTACTTTGAAGGTTAATGGAGAGAAAAGTATACATAATTTGCACATTTTATTTGCGCCACGTTAATCAGTGCATTGAAATCTATAGATTTTCGAAATAAAAACATCCATGTAAAAATTCGTTGCATTAGCACTTTATGTGGCCTTCCTATAATTACTTTGCCTGATGTCATGCATTTGTCAATATTTGCTCCCTCAAAACCGTGGATACCTTTAAATTTGAACAGTGTTTGAAGACTGAACAGTAAACTTCGAAAATAACAACGCATGTCGTTTTTAATCAAAACAACTATGTTATTTCTCAACTACAGACCAGACCCCAAGTAAAATGAAGTCTGTCTTACCATCAGCTTTCAGAAATTGCCAATTTCATTCAAGCAAAATAATAGTGATGTCAATAACTTGTTAACCGCTTTAATCGTCTTGTTTCTCGAAGGTTTGCCGCTTTTATCATTTATTGTTGCAATTGCGTCTAAGTCAGATGTCCTTTTGCAAAGTCCTGGGTATGTTTCATAAGTTCCTCATTTTTATTTACACTTTTTCAAATCCATTAAAAATTTCAACTGCTTGCTAAAAAACTTTATTTCATCGATATATACTTTTTAGATGCATTTCGTTGGGAACAATTGGATGGCTTTTCAGAGGTCCTGTTGCAATTCTTCTCGGGGTATAACAAAGTTATCGTTTTTGACTTACCATCATTCATGTCCAAATATATCTAATTGAATTCTACGCCAAAATGTATTGTAAGAAAAACTATTTTTCTACTTCAAGCAACGTAGCTAGCTAATAAAGTCCACAAATTGCAATATTAAAGCATTGCAATTTGCTTTTATTTTCAGGTCAACTTCGTGCTTTTCTGCTTGATTCTTTGGTGTATTCTCAAAAACAGTTCGTCATCTCAGCGCTTGAAGACATCACCTCAAAAACTCAGGTTCACCTATCTCTCCATGTGTCAATCTTGCAAACACAGTAATGCCTCCAATATAAAACGTATTTCTTTCTAATAAACGCTTCTTGATTCAACAAAATATTTATTAAGCGTCACATTTTTTAAGCGCCTCGTCCGAAACCTGACAATTTAATAATGGCAATTTATAAAAATAGTAGTCGTATCTATTAGTCTGCATAAGTAAATGGCACAACACAAATGTACTATCCGATGACAATTAACTTTTCGTTCACTTCACACATTTTCACAAAATTTCCCTTTTCTTCTTTCAGATCGACAACAAGAGCATTCATGACGCTAGTACCAATACTTGGTGTAACAGAAATACTTGGTTTTGGCATCGAAAGCAGCCCTGTTGTGATTGGCTATCTTTACATCATAATCAATGGATGTCTTGTTGTACGTTTGGAAAATATTCAATTTATCCAATCATGTTTAATTATGTGAAAACATTAAAATCGATCTAAATTCAAGTTTTGAGAACATAAAAATTCATTTTTATTTTTACAGGGTTTACTCTTCCCTATCATGCATTGTTTTACAGACCCCCAGGTAAATAATGGTTCACCCCAACACAGTGAGCTCTATATAAGAAGTCTTCTTATATAGAGTTCACTGTCCCAACAACATAAACTTTGATTTCCACCTTTTCACTACGCGATTCTTGTTGATTCGACTGGTCTACAGAGAAAATTGTGAGGCCTTAACATGGTATAACTTGACATACTAATTCTACATACTACACCTATAACTTGACATACTACACATATATAGGTGTATATATGTGTAGTATGTCTTCTCCACCAAAAGGATACGTCTACTTGTTATTTGAAAGTGAAAAATCGGTCAAGACTCTGATAACTTGACATACTACAGCGACCCTCCTCTCCGCCCCACTAACTGGTAATGATCTAATGGTCTATTAAACTTTTGTTGCAGTTGAAAGAAGCAGTTCAGAAGTTTCAACAAAGACGCAAAAAATCGACGCAAAACTTCAGCAATCAACCTGTAAATATCATTTGAATTTCATGGGTTTCAGTTGCTAATTTGAGCAAATCCCAATAATAAGTAATTGTAATTATAATTTTTTTCAGATGAGCCAATTACATGGTCGCATTGAAGTTTCTAATGAAAGAGAATTGGAAAAATACCCAGAACAAATGGGTCAATCAGTGAAGCACGAGAGTGTGGGAGCAAATGTAACAATTTTGATTCCCTGATAATCAAAATGGTTTTGATAACCAAAATAGTTTTTTGATGAAAATTATGAAAAATAAACTTTCTCCCGGACTACGAGGCCTAATTCATCAACAGAATACGCTACCCCTCACCATTGTTCAAATATTTCCTTAATAAATCTTGATATTAATTTCATTTTAGATGGACAAATCCTCACCAGTCTCAATTTCAACAACGGTTCCCAATGACAACGAGGCTTTCGTTTCTGAAACAAAGTTGTAAAAATACCATGGACACATTTTTATCGCCAAAATGATTATGATTATTAATCTAAAGCTTATATTTATCAAGTTGTAAACAATGAAATGTCGACTGCACGCTATTTTTATAAAAAAGGAAGCTTCCTTACTTTTTACTTGATTTTATTACCAAGCGCTTCTTAAAAATCAAATTGAGAAAAAGCTACTGCTGGGATAAAAAATTACATAGTCATTAAGAAAAATTATTTTAATCAAAAATATGTTCCTTAGGAATTTACTTGTTAATACTATTGCCATAAATGACCGAAATAGCTCAAGGAGTTTGATGAACATTTTTATCTGCCTCATATTCCAACCATACTGTACAATGTTTCGAATATTTCATATTTCTGCAGTTTCTTAATATTTTCTTATCTCAGAAGTCGGTTTCTTATAAAAGGGCGTGTATTGTATCGCAAGCCTTATAATTCCAGAGTAAAATTTCGGTATCCGAAATTTTTACAAGTTAATGTATTTATCGTATGGAATAAAAATTGATAACTCTAAATTTGAATTTAACTCTAAATTTACCGTAAACGCACCGACTAACGGAGAAGATGTACTTCGTTTATCGATAGCAATGGTCCTTTTTTCACACTTTCTCGTTATTTGCTTTGTGGGCCAAATGCAAAAGAATGGCAGCAAACATTTGGTTTACAAACTTTCAGACTTGAGATATACGTGGCAGCCCTATATCTAACAAAGCAGAATTAAAGTTATATTAGCAGTTAAATTATGTTATTATTATGTTATATTATAAATTAGATGTTAACATGGATATTGATAAATAATACAGTAAAATAAAATTATAAAAAGAAGAGCACGCACGGTTGCCATTTTGAAACACGAGTAACAAATCTTGGCTCCTAAAGCCATGGCCTTGCAAGTTAAATACACGAGCAATATCGACATATATAATCAATATTGAACTTGCCTGCTAGTAGTCAGTCGGCTAAGTGAGAAGAATTACTTATTTCAAATTGCATTCTGCAGCACTGCAAAGTAGTCATATTTCGGGCATTTCACTTTGACAAGGCAACTGACATAACAAGAAAGTGGCCTTTCTTTTCATCTGGCTGAAACAACGACAAGAAGCGTGGTGACTAAAAACAATGTGGTTGGAAATCAAAACTTTAGAAATCTCTCAGGGGAAAATAAAAACACCAGAAATTGAGGACAAGAGAGAGTTCACTTGAATAATAAATAAATATAAACTTCGGAAAATTCTATTTCCCATTGTAATGAAGTGGAAATTTAAATCATACCAGAATCAAAAAATTGTCAAATGAATTACAATAAAACATACACTTTTTTTTAATAAGCAACCGCTCAATAAGCAACTAGGGATGGATTGACCCTAACATTAAGCCACTCGAGGGCTCAATCTATGGCTCAATTGAATTACTGTTAGCAACTAAGAATTCAAACGTCATTCATTTTAAAATGCTAAAACTGGGCACGAATGCTTACTGTGCTGCTGAAGTTCTTGACTAACATGTTTACACTTACTGTCTCTTATGTCTTGTGTTGTAGGCGTTACAGTTGATGATTTTGACCCACGAACTCAGGAGTGGTACCCTAGGGACAGGAGAGGCTGTTATAGGTACAAAACGTTTTAAGCAACTTTTAAGCAACTTTGAGGGAAAGGTAAAATATCCAAAATTTTAAGCAACTTTCAGGCCTGGACCAAAGTCTAGTTGCTTATTAAAAAAAAAGTGTATTTCAAATGAAAAGAAATGAAAATATTTTGTTTCGAGTAAAGAATATTGCATATCACTTGATTGAGATCTGTTTCGCCATTTGCAAAATAAGTCAAGCTTAATTTTAGAATGTTTCAAGCTTTTGTTTTTCGACATTTACACGCAGTTATGCTATTTTGTACTTCTATAACTTACAACTGTTTCAAAGTATTAAAAAACATAGACATTGTCTTTATTAATTACACTATTTATTTCTACCAGGCAAAAAAGTCCGAGGAGTAGAATCTTTCTTGCAGTGACTTTTGTTTTCATAGCTACGATCAGTTGCACTTCATTGACCCGACAAAACATTAAGACAAAATGTATGAGAAATAGACGGGACATAAAGCTGCCATTATTCTAAACTCCTACGTGAACTGAACCAACTAAACAACGATCGGACAACGGCCTATTCAAGGGTGGGGGTTTATTTTGCAAAAAGTATTGTAACGTGGGGGGCTTTTTCGAGAGTGGGGGCTTAATCGAGAACTTAAAGTACTTTACCGAGTCGAATGTCTTCAACATTTCATCATAAAATACTGCGTAACACGCAATCAAGCTGCATTCAGCTAAACTTTGCTTGAAGCCAATAATTATCAATATTTTTATGCTTTGTGTCGAAAGTAATTTTGCATTCCAATTTCATAACAGCTGGATATCCTCGTATTCATGTTCACCGTGCAATGAAAATGAGGAAAACAAAAAAAGTTCGTTAATAATTAATGAAAAGCAACTATAACCATAACCAATTCATAAGAGAACAAACAAACTACTCGTAATACTAATAATATATAGACCATCACACTTCTCGTATTCATACAGTTAAATGCTCCTTTCGTATCAACACATTTAAATTCAAATCGTGTCTTGCTGAGACAAAGCCGTTTTGCATTAACTTTTTTTGAAATCTTCGAAAGTAACGACGACTTGAAAGGACAAAGTTCCTTTGCCAGGTAAGTTAGCTGAGCCTACCAGGAGTATATCCTGAATTTAAGTTTCTTTGCTTGAAAGATTTTTTTATCAAACACCTTATTCATTGCTAAGGTGAAAATAAAATAATGCAGCATAAACGTAGATCGTTTTTATCAGTTTTTTCATTTCCCTACTTCTTGTTGTTATGCTTCTTGCAAATAAACATTGCTCTTTCAATCAACTCATAAATAAATTACATTTCCCTTTGCAAAATGGTGGAACTTTGCAGCAAATTGTTTATAAGTTGCCTTTCCAGACAATATTTTGTTTTGTTGGTTACTTTTTTTGTTATTTGTTGTGATTTGATTTAATTTTCATTAGTTTTTTTATCATTTCTTTATTGTTCCACCCCACAGTACCCATTCCTAATTTTGTCGTGTTTTGTTTTGCCCTGATGGAAGCCACAAAACGAAGTTGCTTTCTTGGAGTTTAAATCGCATGACTGTCATTCGGCTTGTCGCCAGTTACTATTCATGATTTTATCTTGGAATCAATTTATCGGAGTTGATTGAAAGAGTAATTTCTTGAGCAATTTCTTCCAAAGCATTCTGCGCGTTTCAATGTAGCTAGTTTCTTATTTTTGTTGATTTAAATTGCGCCTCTCTTCGTCGTTCGATCTTTTCTGTGAGCAATTTTGTCTCACCAGAGAGGCGTTCTCGCTCTCTAATAAGTACTTTTTTGAGTTCTTCCAGTAATGTCAACTGCAGGTTGAGAAAGCACGAACCTGTGAGAAAGCAAAGGGTACTGAAAGTATTTGAACACTCTCAGTACCTTTCACAGGTCTTCGCATTGCTTTGGGTTGTGGATTTAAAACTGCTGAAGACTGAGGACCTGTTTTTGTCTCTGCCTGGTTTTGTTTTGCAAAGGTTTTGCTCTCCATATTTGGCATTGCGCGTTGGCGAGGCTGTAGTGCCACTGTATTCGGCTAAGTGAAAGTTTAGCCTGACAGTTAATAACGGCATAAAAGAATGATATGGCATGGCTAAAAACGTTTCTAAAAACTGTATTTCATTTCCCCAATAATTGCCCTGGTATGCTTCCCTTCTCTGAATAAATTTCTTCGACAATTCTGCTGTCAAAATTTACACAATTTCAGTCGCTGAGCTATGCCAGTTTGGCTTGCATTACACAATTTTTTAAATAATAACAAACTATATAAAATGCAAAACTTAAAGTGGAAAATCGTTCAAGAACTGTTAAGTGTTAAGAGCAATTTCAAGTTTCTAAACGTATGTAAGTAAAAGAATATATAAAATCAAGAACACTTTTTGGCGTAAATTCGAAAAATTAAGCTCGTTAAAATTTACTCAAATTTGGAATTATAAAAATTAATGTAGTGTATGCCCATGCGTTACTATGAAGGGTTAAATTTCTCAAAGAAGGTGCTCCACCCATTTTTATCGTCCCCTTGGCTTAGCGACATATAAAGATAATTCTTCGTCCAGAAAGTATTTTGTTGATTCTCAAAGACAACAAAATCAGTCAGAGAGATTGTTTATTTGATTAGTTATGTCCACAGTTAGCAAATTGATTCTGCAATTTAAACCAGTTAGTTAACAAGACATGTTCCTGACAATAAATATTACCTGCAGGTGGATAAACAAACTGATAGAAATTCAACTTTGCAACGATACACGAGAGAAGATGGCGAGGAAGAAATTATATTTATTTGCTCTACAAGCTGGTAATATTGTCATATTCATTTACTTGCATTTATATGTTTTTTTATTTCCTTTGAAATAAAAGCTTTCCGAGAAATATTTCGGACAGCGAAAGCAATACCAGTGAACAAAATCATGCACTTTCGATATTTCGCACTTGCATTCAAAATGAACAAAAATCTTCTTTATTTATCAATAATTTCAATTAGCAGTGATTGAAAATTAAATAAAAATAAATTATAAAGTCCGAATTGCCAGGAAGGGGGGACTTTACAGAAATTCCTCTGTAAAGCACATCCCCTCAAATGTGATTTTGAATTAAGATATTAGACGTAGTTTTTTTAAAAACCAAGCTCCTAAATAGTACTGTCGTTTCTTAATTCTTTTAGCAAAATGCGAATAATGATTGTTTATGGTGGTACAACGGCATTTTCTTGTCTCCATAGTCAACTATGATAGTTTTTCTTTCATTGTCAATGATTGTCCGTGATTGTCTATTAGCAGCTATAAACATCTATGATCAAGGTAAAATATATATCCCTGTGACAAACGAAATTTGTACCACGGGTGTTTTAATTCTTGCAGGATTGCTATTGCTGATATTTGAAGCTGTCACCCCGATATCATCCCAAGGTAAATAAGCTGAAGGAGGGAGAGAAGAGGATTGCTTCCATTGTGACAGACACTCGCACCTTTCATAAGGAGGTTTCTCTTGTAGCGATCTACTGTGTTGAAGAGGTTACAAAAATGTCCTATGTATAGAATTATCTGTTGAAAAGTGTCTGCTTCCCAGCTGCAACAATTTGCTAACCACTGTAATGTTCATGTAATTTATGTCCTGTATGTACGATAAGTCCCGTATGCAATCAACCCTGGCTATCTCTCACAGGTGTTTGGTTAGTCAGTTAATATTTAAGAGTTTAATACTTAACCATGGATGTGTATAGGTTGTCTCTAAAACATTATAACCACATTTCAGGTTGCCGTGTTCGTAGGTTCTCAAGATTTCAATTTTACAGAGTGAACCAGACATTTTCTCCGTTGCCATGTCTACGATGCAAGTGCAACCCTACATTAAGCATATCATGCAATAGGGTAGCGCCAGCACCTAAAACAGGAAGGACGAGAGGTCCACAAGTAACCGCGCCTTTCTGTGGCAACTGCAACACAACGACAGAGTCTTTCAAGTACGCATGCAAAACATGCGTCGACAACCTGCGCAGAAAAACCTATCTGCATGCCCAAACGTGGAAAGTAAACACGTGCACTAGCTGTCAGTGCACGAAACGTGGAGCTTACTGTAAGATTGCCATAACACAAAGCATGCCCTGGAAGCTACCAAAGCGTGTCATCTGTCGCAGCAATTGCAACATCGCAAACCACGTGCGGAGATTTCCGTGCAAAAAATGCTACTTTGCCAGCACACGAAAGTACTACCTGCATGGGAAATACTGGAAGGTGGGAGGGACATGCGTGCACTGTCAATGTTTTGCAGGCAGACTCAACTGCGCCAGGGATGGGCTTGTGGCCAGGATAACCGACAGTGGAAAGATGTTTGTAAGGAGAGCTCCGACCTGCCGATCTTGTGGTAGAAAACGGCTGAAGAGCTATGTGAAAAGATACAACTGCAAAACTTGTTACAATGACGTCACTAACGCAAGATTATTGCATCGCAAGGGCTTCAATGTACAGGGTCTGTTCACCTGTAATTGTTTTGATGGAATAATAAACTGTAGGAAGGCCATGTATACTATTGCTTCCGCAGGAATGAAAAAAAGTTGCTCAAGTGGTACTGCATGAATTGCACCGTTTCAGAAAGCATCACAAAGTTTAAAAGCAGAAGTATGCAATAGAGTATCTTGTTCTACATCAAGCAGCCCCTATCCCTAGCTCCAACTTTATCTCAAACATTTTGTCTTAAACAAGTTCTATTTCTTAAGCTTGAGGAAACAGAATCCACGATAGTAAATCCACAACGTGCATGCAACCCGGCTTGTAGCAACTATAGGCCCAAGGGGGGATCTTTGCCAGTAAGTCCCAAAATGTAACTTACAGCTGGGACATTATCGAAAGTTGATGAAATTCGTTAATCCCCTCGCCCCCATTCATTTCTGCCACATTATGGTTATGAATTTTTATCTACCTGCATCTATTTTTGTTACCTCATTAAAGTCAAAAGCTAATTAGCCATGGTAAAGAAAATATTTTTCGTTCTTCAGGTTGCACGTTTCAGAATCAACGACTAGAAAATGGAAAGAATTCTTTTGTTGGTTTTGGAAATATGCCTTACTGCATGAAATGTCTATGTTTTGATACACACGTAATAAGTTGCATCTATTCGGTTAGGTTGAATAGTAGCATTCCTAAAACCAAAATATTTCATAAATACAAGAAGTGTTTATCAAGCAGTTCATGCAACGAGACAGCCCAAAGTGTTTCAAAAGGTATCAGCCATACATGTATACCCAGAAATAAAGCTTAACAATAAACATAAATATTCTTTGCTTTGACTTGATGTTGCTTACAGAATGCCAAAGAGATGTTTCTTTGAATTGTTACCTGAGTCCCCCAATCGGCTCATCGTGGATCGCAAATGGTTGCAATTACTCGTATACAGCAAAGAGTGAAGTGAAACGCAATTTTATTCGCACACCCTGGTGTCAGAGCCTGTCCACATCCGACTTCTGTGCAATTTGTCCCGGTAAGTACAGTAGATAATATGCTTCATTCGTGGAAAGCCCAGTATTCCTCATTTTATGCACTAACCTTTGATTTCTTGACTGACCCTTGACCCTTGACCCTCTGACCTGTGATCGGTTGACCTTTGATCCCTTGAGCCAAAACCTTTGACCCATATCTATCAACTTTTGACCTATTGATTTATTGACTTTCGATCATTATTACTAATGGCCTTTGCAAGAACAAGCATACTCAAGCCTTGCATATTCACTTCATTCCATTGTAATTTTGTTCCGCTTACTTTACTTCATTACCTCGTGGGCAAGTGTAGCGATGTACGAGAATTGCAAAGTTTGCAGATAATTTTTTTGTTTCAGACAAAGAAAGGTTCTTTCAGAAATACGGTAGTGTATATAAAATGTGTAGAGACGAAACAAAACTGATTTCACGCGAACAAGATTGCGACGGAGTGAACGATTGCAAAAATAAAACGGATGAAGCTCACTGCTCAACTTGTAAGTGTCATAATATTTTTAATAAAACCTTGTCAATGCTTTTCAATAAATATTTACTCACGATGAATAATAATCTTGATAAAATAATAATAATCTTGATAAAAATTGCCAATGTTGTTGAATATCAATAATCAGTTTTTCGGCAATATTTCAAGAAATTTCACTTGTAAAATCTGAATATTTCCCCACGATAAACAGTCAATTTACTTGTTTACTTAAAAACGAGGTATTGTGTTTGGTACATCACCATGTTCCAGATTTCTTTATCACAACTTGGCAACTTTGTTAGCCACAGAACCTTCACTTTACAAAGGGCTTCGTTATATAGCAGTACCTTGATAAAATAATTGTCTGAATCAATTAATCTTAAGTGGAAGAAGTTAAGCACACGGACAAGTTGAGATTTTAAAACTTCAATGTTTAGACTTATTCAATTGCTGATTTATCACCTATATCTCTATTTATAGATTATTGTAAATCAATTGCTGTAAAAATCATGAAGAAGAAGTTTATTTGGAGACGATCGGCAGTCAATGTTACAAAATATCTTCCCTGCTTTCATGTGAACTCACACTGGAAAGGTAGCCAAATGTCAATAATCTGTACACAACTAATAGACGAGTCAGTAGAAAGGGGCAATTTGTATATGAGGAATTAGCCCAGTATAATCTAGCTATTGTCTCTTTAAGGTGTGTTACGCAGGATTTGTACCATGACAATGTCAAGTGGCGCATTTTGGCCCATGCTGGACTATTGTCAATGTCAATACACAAAAAAAGAACCGACAATCATGGAGGTAGAATTTCATTTTTAACATTTTAAGGGGGGTGTTACAGTGACAGTCTTTTCTTCGTTTCACTGAAAATTCGCCGAATTCAAAACAAAGCAAGGCCGTTGCAAAATTTCATCATTTTGCGACAAGACATTTGTGCCGACATACAAAAGATTGGAAGATACAGCGCCCTCTGTATCCCCCCTCCCACATTTAACCATGCCTCTGTCTGTAAACGTAGCTAATATCATAGCAAAACGTTTTTTAGGAAAATGGATGTCTTTGCAACAACTACTTTGAACACAGAGATTCAAATTTTCTTCGTTCCGCCTTTAATTTTGCTCAACAATTTCATGTCAGAGTTATGATTTTTGAAGGAACTGTCAACAGACAATGTGACTGCAGTGATGTTGAAAGAAAACGCATGGCAAATATACTATTACTCTGTTCACGCCGTCAGCCAAAAAAGATCAATACAGCTGGCCATGGTGCTGATAGACAAAGCTATGAATGTAACTTTCGAAAAAACCCCTTATCAAATGTCCAATATTACAGACTTTAGCCAGGTGAGAGTGGGAGACAAAAAAATTATATTAGTAATTGATAAATTAATAATGTTGTGCATCAACCATAATTAATCCGTGATGTCTTTGCTTGAAATATGAAAAGAGTTGTTCTTGCAATACATTTTGGCGTAGAATTCAATTAGATATATTTCGACGAGATCGTTGGTAAATGAAAAGCGAAAGCTTTGTTATACCCCGTGGAGAATTGCAACAGGACCTTTGACAAACCATAACCATCCAATTGTTCCCAACTCAACAAACACAAACAAGATAAACAAATTTGTTGCAATCAATTTGTTAAATTAGTTAAAAAAGTCTTATAAATTTATCCCCACAGGCTATTTACAACATCCTGGATCGACCTCGGTGGTGCAATGAAGCTGATGTAAGCAACTTGATTTATATCTTAATGACACAGGGGTAGTTGATCTAATTTAAAGAATTCAACCTTTAATGTCCTTTCCAACCAGGCACATGACGAATTGAAATCAAAATGGAAGCTTTTCAAAAGAAGATATCGTTTAGCTAATGAGTAAGCACAGCATTTTGACATGTCTCTTTCTTCATGCAACTTTACAATCTTTCTTAAACATTCTAGCCATGGGTCTGCCATTTTGCAGTATTAAAACTTCGGCTGCGTTTACAGGGGATGAGCTCTGTGGTTCTTAATGGAACCGTTCCAAATGAAAACGAATGTACGGATAGGCCATGTTTTTACCCGGGTTTGGAAGAAATACGGTTTTTTTGGAACTCAACGGAACTGTGCTGCGTAGACTATTGCGAAGCAGCATTCTTCCTGGCCTAACCTAAAACCGTTTTGCATCCCTCTCAGCCTTCTTTTTCTTTAGCTAGCATTGTCTTTCGTCTAATTTCACGAAATTTGCATAACAGCTGCCATGACACACATCTCATATATAAGTTGACATTGTACCCTGATTTGATACAGAATAGCAAATAATCTGATGTTGGGCTCCATAACTCATAAAATCTAATAGCTACTACAATACAATAGTGGTTGAACAAAAGGGCTCAAGAATAGAAAACTATGAAAAATTTATTGATATGGCACCAAAAATTGAAATAACAAAAAAGACATTTTGAAAAATCCTCGGCCTGGGAAATACTACGGCCTTTTTTTCCATCTGTACTCAATTGGAACCATTGTTTGGAACCGATCCACACGTTGTAACGAGAACTTGAAGGGGACGGTTCCAAACGGAACTTTTTATTAAGTAATCCAATGTGGCAGGGTCGGCAAGCAGCTCTATTTCCAACGGTTCCAATAAGTCCCATTGAAATGATAAGCCTATCCGTGCTCATTTTTGAACGGTTCCAAATGGAACGGGCCGAGTGTATATGCAGCCAAGTAATATGGGCGTATATAGCCAGGCGTATGCAAGTTACACTTGACCATGAGCTTTCCTGATCAATTTTAATAAAACATAAACGTTTATTTCTTTCTTCTTTCAGGATACGTAGGAGCGCAGCCATCAAGACATGGTCACTATACCATTCTGGTTTTTTACAAGACATCTTATTTCCTGATGTAAATAAACTATCCATTTTTATTTTGAAATAAATCAAATTTTCCATTTCTCTTCGATCCTTGGATCAGAAACAGGACTTCTTATCGTTGACCAATGTCAAAAACCCTATGAAAACAATTCTCTAACGTTTTTCACAGCAACTTACGAAATGTATCGTTACATGAGCTGCTTTACTGAACAATGTTTTGATTAAACATTATCTAGATGTAACGAAGACTTCTTCATTTCAAAAGCTATCAAGAAGATGGGAGAAAGTAGAAGATTACAAATTACTGATTTAATAAGCTTACGTTTCTTCCACAGAAAAATACCTTACAAGGCACAGATATCGATTCTCTACAGGTAGGAAAGGTATGTAGTAAACCAAAGGAATCAAGTGGCTACATCTGACTGTGAAAAAACCAGTTTAGATCTTAGCTCTTTGCGCTACTTCTTTCAACGAGAGTTGGATGGTCTTAGAGCCTTTAACTGGCAAGCCAAATTGCTTATATGGCTTATACCAGTATCAAGGGCATTTGGTTCTCTCGTGATTAACATTATTATACTTGCATTTGTGTAGTTAGTAGCTATGTTAGTAGTATACCTACCTGCTGCTATTTTATTCTCTTGTCCAATTCTCCATTGCAAAGATTTGATCAGAGTTCTCGGTTGCTTGCGTTAATTGTGTTTTGTTTATAAGGGACGTGGAGGACCCAAGCCTGGAATCACCATGTTTGGCTTCTCTAATGGAACAAATGAGAGAAATCAATCAATTAAGGTATGTTTATACAAAAAATTCTACTTGATAGTTGTTTTTAATGTGCTAATAGGCCTTGCGTAGAGATATACACATATAACCATTTAAGTTTTTGAGCAAATTCAAAGATTTGATAACAAATGAAGTTAAAAACATTCAATAGCACTGAATTAGGAAGATAAATTTGACTTTCTTACAGGCTCGGGTTGTCCAAGTTAAATTGAAAGTAAAGAAAAAGGCCCTTGATACTCATATTAAAGTACAACTCATCATGGACATTAGCTTTGCAATGATCTCACTGCTGGCCTTGATAATAGCCGTAATCTTGCTATTTGGATTTAAGTGAGTATAATTTTATAATGCGAAGAAATAATGTTTTATAGCTTAAATAAATACAGTGAAATCTCAATGCAGAAAACCTGAAATTCGAGTGTTTTGTTTGCATTATGTCTAAGAGACGTGTTTATATAACTTAAAACTTTCGAATGCAAAAGAAGTTAGCTAAGCAATGGCCAATGTATCAAGCTTGAATCATATATGTGCAACAACAATTGATAATAAAAAGAAATGTCTCGTATTTTCAGTTTACGCTGGTAGCTACGTCAAGGCCTAAGTTTGCATCAATTCTCTCACTCTACTTTGGTACCTCTGACTGAAGTGCCTGAAAACATTTTCAATGCTTTTATGTCACAGTCTTATTCTTTTTATCCAAATATCCTTAGCAGAAGTTAAATTGTTTTTGCTTATTGCAGTGTTCCCTTGACAACAAAACTTTTTATACACAAGAACCTGTTTGTTGCAAGAGTGATTTCCACCTTTATTTATGTACTTGGAAGCTGGATAGAACGAGACTTAAAGAGAAAAAGGGTGAGAGTTTATCATATAAATAAAATATAAATATAAATATAAATACGATAAATAAACATATAATTGAATTATGACCGTTGTTTGATGTCACGTCAGCTGTAACGACAGTAACGACAACAAAGACCAAATTCTTTGACAACTTGATGTAACAATTCATTGAAAATGCCAGATGCGTTGGAGCATATTAACAAGTAGGGGGCACACAGGACCTAACACGTGACATGGTTAATCAAGGAAGAGGCAATTCTTGCAAAAACAGAAGGGGTACGTGCCCCCAGGCCCTCCTCTGCCTCCCACACCAATGAAGGCACTATATATCTATATCTATGCCAATTAATGCAAACTTCAACAAGTTGAAGGTTATTGCATCTAACTAATTAAAATATCTGTCAACGACTCTTTTTTTAAACTGGTTCATGATGCAGCTGGAATCCTTTTCAGGTTGTCTTTTTCACTATGACTGAAGCTGTATTTGTTTTATTCAGGGTATCTGCACAACATTTCTCATTCTTCAATACTGCGCTTCAATGGCAACATTTTCCTGGATGCTTGTTGAGGGCATCAATTTATTCAACGTCATAGTCCTTGTGTTCCAAACAAGATGGACGAACCACAAAGTTTATGCTGCAATTGGCTGGGGTATGTCTCACAAAATCAGCCAGATTTATGGCCAGTATTAATGCACATGGATGAAGCTGTTGAACCTCAATAGGCCCCCCTGGGAAGTTGGGAGGATTGAAACATGGGGAAGAGGAACAGGGATAAAGGGAACACAAAAAGGGGCCATTCTTGAGCCTGTGTCAGACGCACTGAATATTTCACTGAACAATACTGAACACTTGTTCAATTCGTGCGTGCGTACATGAAGTGATTATCTGTGTTAGTGATAATACTGTTTTTCGCCACAAGACCTCGATTTAGAGCTGGAGATGTTCAGCCTTGTTCAGTGGAGTTGTTCAGTGTGTTTGACCAGCACATTACTAAAGCATGCAACACTGTTAACAATATGTTCGGTATTGTTCAGTAAAATACAGAGTGCGTTTGACTCAGGCTTTAGGCTGCTACTGGAGAACTAAAAAACGGCACTTAAAAATCGATTTCTGAATATTGGGAGCAAGGGCCCCTCGTGCAATTTTGATATCCCTGAAAGTGCTAATGCAACGAATTTTTACATGGTGTTTTTATTTCAAAAATATATTGATTTCAATGCACTGATTAACGTGGCGTGAATAAAATTTGCAAATTATGTATACTTTTTTCTCTATTAACCTTCAAAGTAGACAATTTTGACCATTTTTATGCGAAAAAAGAACATCACCGCGATGTCATCAAACGTGGTGTGTGCAACGTCAAGCAGGCTTCCTTCTATTAGACAGGTCCATGCCAGGAAATATCTTATCCATTTTCCTGTCAAGGTTTTAGAGGTAGATTACGGTTTCTGATCGCTTTTAGATCAAATTTAACTTTGGGGGCACCTAAATTTTTCCTTCACTATCATAATGGCAGCAAAAACGAAATTGATGACGTCACAATACAATCTTTTTTGAAAAATCAAAATTTTTCAAGTTTGATTAGATCACTGAAAAGAGCATGGAAATCTGAATAAAATGGGTATACGAACTTAGTATCTCCTAGTTATGGTCAAAAAATATAAGCCTTTAAATATAAATGTAAAAAAATTTGGAAAGTTGATTTTAAGTGTATTTTGCTCAGTACAGATCTGATGAAGAGCTTGATTCAGGTTCAGATGAGCTTGAAGACATATCGTCAGAGGAACTATTATCGCTGCCGGAGAAAGTATCTTCTAGATATCTTCTGATGACGATATCTCCCATTGTGCCTCATAGCCATTGTCTTCAAAAGACAAATCGTCAGCTGAATGTTCATTCTTGCTGCGTTTCACTTTCCTTCTCTTTGTGGGAGGTTGGCTGCTACCCATTTTGCGGCGACTTTTTGTGCCTTCTTGTTTAGACAAGGTGGGAGTTGATTCCCCGTGTACCATACAGGCATAATTTCATTATTTTCTTCTTTCCAGCCTCTGTTTTCCAAGGTTGGGGTCACTATATTTTGCAACAGACACTGCTTCCATATGAGAGTTTGCAAGTCACTCCGTTTTACATGTTCAGCAACACTACTCTCGTCCGGGATAAGGCTACTACTGGATTTTGTTTTTTGCTTCTGGTACATTTTCGGCCCAGTTTCAGTTATCGACTCTTTGCTATTTCCATTGTATATGATTTCATGGAAGAATTTCACAGCTTTACTAATATCCTCAAACGATTTATCGTTACTTCCGAGATCTGATAGCAGATTGTTTGACTTTGTCTTTACCATTTTTTTAAATGGTTTTGTCTTTCCTGCACCATAAGGAAAAGATGTTGTATCACAGCCTGCTATACTGTGATAAGCTGGCAAAATAGAGCACACATCGTGACCAAAATGATTCTGAATGCAACTGATGCTAGCATATCTGTCCGAGTCTATCTTCATCATCCATTCTTCAACAGGCTGGCAGGCACTAAACGCGTAGCACATTAGAACGAGAATATCTGTATCAGCAGCTTTTACAACTACAGGACGATTTGACTTTGACACTTCCAGAATTATTCTCGTGTCAGCTTCGATGTGATTTTAACTATCAAGTTCTTCGGTTCCTGTTTGACGAATTATCCAGGTCTTTTCTTCTTCTGTTATCATCAAAGGGATTTTCAGTGTTGCCCGGTTATTCTCTTTAGTGTAGTGTTTAACTAGTGCTTGAACTAACTCGATCTTGTTCTCCCTGTTGCGTAGAAACGCATCCCAATCTTTGCCTTTTGGCATAATCTGCTCCATACTTGTAATATGTACTCTTCTTCCAGGTGTACCACGACGACTCTACGTCAACTGCTTGATTGTGCTAATACGATAGGAGTCAAATATGATTGCCAAACTTTGTGCGTTTGCTGAAACATCAGGCATACATAATTTAAGTAAGGCATCTGCATATTTACCCCAAGTTTCCTTAGCAGGAACAGCTTTTACTGCTGCCATTCCAGCGACGAGCCAATCGGCAAATTGAGGAGGTTCCTTGCAAATAGATTTGGCTTCTTCCATCAAAAAGTTCCGAAATGCTGCTTTGGAACCTTGCCGTAAATCTTTATCGGGTGTTGCCAAAGCTAAGGAAACCGTCGTTAATGGATACCGCAGTGCTTCTTCAGGGCTTGAAACCTTTCCAACCATCAATCCAAAAGCTTGACGATCTTCCTTCAATATATTCACTGCCTTTGAAACAGATTTCTTTTTTTCCATTCCTGTCTTGATATTTTGTCTTGGTATTTTTTCAAACAAACTAACTCTGTTATTCGGTGCTTTTATTCTAGTGTTGACAAACTCTAAATAAGCTATCTCTCCAACAGAGCTTGAAGCTAAAAGTCCATCGACAACACTTTGGTGTATTTCCTGGCCGGACTTCATATGTCTTGCAGGGCCGTCTAAAAATGGATTGAAGTAACTTTCAAGTTGTTTTGTTAGGTTAGAAACTGCTTTCTCGTTTTCTGTACGTGATCCAAATGTTGTTTCTTTGTGAACTGACGAAGTGAGTACATTTAGCTTTTCTTTCAATTTTCCACGAATATTTGCTATAATGTGACTGGTTTTGATGAAAGCGTCTGTTGTGCGTTCATTTGTACTGAACCCGCCTTGCATGGGCCCGCCTCGAACCTTGACCTCTCTATTGATTGTTACCTCAGTTATGAGATCACCGTGAATTGTCGAAAATGGTTTCCCCGTCAATGATCCACCAAACCCATTTAATTCAAGATCTTCCCATGCTGCAGGATTATTGATCTTTATTGACTGTAAATTTACGTGCTGTGCAGAAAGATATCTAGAATAGTTTACATGGTCAAATGCAAAGCACTTTGGGAGTAAGGCCCTCTCAGCTGCTAGGTGAAGGTCTATACTTTTCTCCCGCACAGAGCGCACTAATGCAAGCATTGCTGAGACATCTTTCAGGTATTCTATCATCATTTGAGATTGTGTGCTCGCCTCCGCCTTGAGTAAGGATTTACACAGCATCTGAAAACATGTGTCCTCAGTAACTAATTGAAGGGCTGCAGCACTTGGTTCACAGCGCAGGTCAGCGAGCTTTGTGGTTAATGCTTCATTAAAGGAATGATTCTCATTTTCCATTTTGCATCGAAGAAGAGCGTTGAACGACTGTTTATGAAGACGCAAGCCACGGTGGTAGTGACGCCCTTCGATTGCCTGAGTAGCAGATCCTTCAGCGATTGCATTTGCGTCTATCCACCAATCTTTCAAACCGAGACAGCCGTACTTTTTGTACATAATTTTTAAACATACCATCACGGTATGGAAGCCACCAATTAAGGGTACAATTTTGTCATACTCCCCTTTATGCAGCCAACTTATCATTAACATTTTGCTGTAAATAGCTTCATCTGCATGTGCGAAAATGTGTTCTATTTGCAAGTCGTCTGCCATCTGCATAATCATATTCATGTACCATTTAATGATATTGTCTGTTGGAGGGAACGGAACTACTAGTAAATACTCTAGCTTGCACTTTGTTGTTTCCACACCTGTTGTATCTATATTAAAGGCCGTCCATGAGCCGACCGGAGCCATATCGTTTCCATCCATACCTGGATAGATTTGTTTAATGCAACTGTCATGAACAGCTCCTACAACCACCCAAGCAATGTCTTTATGAAGAGACTTCTTTAAATGATCTGTGTTTGAATAGATATCTTCAAATTCTGGGAAAGATGGAGGCGAAGCTCTTTTCTTTGGTATCTTATAGTGCCCATAATTGAATTCATCTTCTCCTTCATCTGTGAGTATAGGTTGTTTTTCGTTATCTATCACTACCTGTGTCTCTTTTGGCTGCCTCATTTGGAAAACAGTGCCAGTGGTGTGATGAGTTGTATGATCACCTGTAATAGTTTGCTGTTTTCCATCCGAGTTATCAAATGTGATATGAACACTTCTTCCTGTGGTAAAACCAGGAGGCAGCATCTTTTTGTGATCCATTGATATTGCTTGTGCCCATTTGTTTGTCAGCAAGCGCACATCTGTGTACGAGATCCCCATCCCACAGTGATGCAAAAGCTTGGTTGCTTCTTTGCTTCCAGTTACTCTGTGGAGAGTCAAACTCAACGCCGTGGCAGTTGGTGTTCGCTCGTTTGTTATTAATCTTTCCCAGCATTCAGCTATTGCTGCTATTTTCTCCGCTTGGGACTCGCTGGCAGTTTTTGCATACCCAAGCTCATTTTTCTCTCTCTTTGGATTTATCGACCATGATATGGCATTGTAGAGACATCGAAGTGGGCCAGAGTTATCAAGCGACGAGAGAAGCTCTTTAGGATCAGGAGGCCAGGATTGTCTTTCCTTTCCTGACAACTTTCGGTTTACTAATTTCGCAAGGGCCTTCACTAAGTCATCTTCCCTAAGTCCACGTCCATGGAGTGTTGCTAATGAATATTGAAGTGGGTTCGCACCACTAGGATATACAACGTCACTTCTTCCCACCTTACCGAATTCAATTCTGTCTCCAAATTGTTCTATCAATTTTGCTTTCACCTGGTAAGTATGTTTCAAAGTTATCGGTGCCTCTTTCAATCCATATTCTTCACTGATTTCTCCTACATCTTTCAAAAGTTCTGTGATTAAAAATGCCTCTTTTGCTTCTATTGCTCTAAGTATGAATTTTCGCAGGAAATTGTTCGTTATTTCTTCCTCGATGATCTTCTTTTCTTCTTCAGAAGGTTTGATTTCGTAGCTGTAAACAAAATTTGCATAGCATTTTTTATGATAGTATATATCTGCTGCAAAGATATCGCAAACTGCGCCACTAAGAATGATATTTAAGCGCTTTGCAGCCTCATAGAATTTGTCATTTTCTTGCAATAATTTGGCTCTCATTTGCGACTGCAATTTGTTTGCGGAAAGAAGTTCACTACATCTACCAAGTCCTCCTTTGTTGTATTGTCTTTGGTCGTAATCTGTTTCCTCATTGCATACAAAGCACAGCAATTTAGGTCTGCCCTTCTTTCTGCTTATTTTGAGATTCGGGTTCGTAGAAGTAGCTTCATCTACATCACAATCTGCGACTGGCAGGGGCTCTAATTTCTCATTTTGTTCTTCTTTCCTCTTGATTCGAGTTCTGAATGTGACTCTACATGTACTATGTGCAACCACATCCTCTGTTCCTATTTCGGACGGTATGCGATTTTTGGCCTGTTTAAATTCATCATACGGGTATTCCGTGCAGAGCCTATCATCCAAGGCTTGCCATCGATCAGCAAGTTGATTTAAAGTTGTTAAACCATCATTCTTGATTTTTACATATCGATCATCAGTAATCGAATTACAAAGAATGCATTTGTCTCTCTCTGCAAGTCCCACATCGAGAAATGCTTTGCTCGTCGTCATTCTAAAAAACAAGTTGAGTTTTGAAAATATTTGAAGTAAAGCGTAACAGCCGCTGAAACAAATTTGAAAACACAAGCCAACAACGGAATAATATTCTAAAAAAGCATATTAGGCGCATTTCAAGTTTACCTTTATTTTTCTCATGTCAGAGCAACTCTGAATCCATTCAAATTGAAAAGGATGATCAATAATATTCCAAAAAGTTTGAAATCGCTTCTGTGGTGAGTTAATACTAACGAAATTTTCTCTTGATCTAAATTTCCTTCCTCCTGAGCTGAGCAAAGAAATTGTTGAAGATTTCTGAGAAACGGAAGTCTCGCATTATTTGCACAGCTGTGTATAAATAACAAAGTGATGTTCTGATGAAAGGGCAATAGATCATTAGTAATAGAAAGCTGGGTTGCTCCAACTGGTTAAAATTGAATAAACTTTTTATTACATTTTTTCATTTCTACTCAAAGGCTTATATTGTTTACCATAACTAGGAGATACTAAGTTCCTATACCCATTTTATTCAGATTTTAATGCTCTTTTCAGTGAACTAATCAGACTTGAAAAATTTTGATTTTCCAAAAAAATTGTATTGTGACGTCATCAATTTCGTTTTTGCTGCCATTATGAAAGTGAAGGAAAAATTTAGGTGGCCCCAAAGTTAAATTTGATCTAAAAGCGACCAGAAAGCGTAATCTACCTCTGAAACCTTGACAGGAAAATGGATAAGATATTTCCTGGCATGGACCTCTCTATATTGAAATTCGACATGGCGAGCTGTGAGCGAGCATACACATGACGGGTATCTTGGGAGCAGATATATCATAGAACTATTTACAATTCTACGATTACTCAGTGTTGCGAAAAAGTATTGTTTCATAAAGTTGCTGATGTATTTCAAAACCAATCAAACAGAACTAGGTCTTTTTTAGGAGTTCAGGAGACAGACATCATTCGCACCCACCGACCAGATAGCAGGATTTTGTTCATTATAACGCTGATTTTTGCTTTGAAGTAAAGAGAGAATTGGGAAGCTTTTAAAGATGAGATTAAAGCTAAAATCAAACGCTATTCCTGCAATAGAAGCACTAAACAAGCTTGTAACCCAAAGTGTGACTCTCAGCTTCTCTACTCGGGCCTAAGGACTCTTCGCCCGGAGCGGTTAGGCCCGAGCCGATCAAAACAAATGTCAGAAGATTTGAGCTTTTTGGGGTGATATCGAAAGTGATTCTAAAAATAATTCAATGTCTGTAATTTGTTAAATTAAGATATTACAAAAAATAAGACCTGGGATAAGCCAAATCAGGGCTACATGCCGTTCCATAGCATAGGCTCCGACTACGTGGGGGCTTGGGGGCTAGTGCCCTCCTGGAATCTTTTATGGGGGCTCGGCCTCCCCTGGGAATTTTGCTTAGGATCTGAAAAAACACATTTATTTCATTGAAGAAACAGTAATCAAAGAATTGAACTGATGATACTGTAGACCATGATGTTATATCTGTTTTATTGCAATGTTTTTATCAGGGAATTTTTCTACCTTTTTATTTGTCCAATTTCTTTTTAATTTTGAGCCCCCCCCTCCCCTGGGAAAAGTAAAACTCGGCGCCTATGTTCCACAGTAACTCGAAGCAACATTTGCGACGCGGGATGAGGTCACATTTTTTCGGAGGCGCCCATTTTCAAACTTAGATTGTGTCTCTAACTTTAAACAAAATGACACAAACTGTTTTCAGAACAACGGCTAAAAGATTCGCCCTTATGGTGGTTCAGCCGGAGCTCAAATATTTCCACCCTGAGTGGAATTGTTAAAATATTCAGACAACGTTCGAAAAAATCCATTGACTTCTATTAGGAAAAATATTTTGGGTTATCACTGTGACGTCACAGCGTTGCGACATTTTTCGCAAAAAGTGGCCTGATTCAAGGTGAAATTAAAGTAACTTATACTTGTCAGATGCACGTCAAAATCTCATTAAACTGATCGTTGCTGATAGTTGATCGTAAAATAAAAAAAATTGATATTTCAAATTTCGTTGCATTAGCACTTTAAGTCGCCATACTTCTTTTTTCTTCCTATGATTACTTTTCCTGACGACATGCATTTGTCAATAATTGCTCCCTCGAAAACTGGAGACAACTTTATCGTAAGTCCTCGATTAAGCCCATACAAACAATCTAATAGTGATGTCAATAGCTTGCTAATCGCTTTAATCGTCTTGTTTCTCGAAGGATTACCTCTTTTATCGTTTATCGTTGCAATCGCGTCTAAATCGGATGTCTTTTTGCAAAGTCCTGGGTATGTTTCATCAGTTCCTCATTTTTATTTACACTGTTTAAAATTCATTAAAAATTTCAACTGCTAGCTAGAAAGCTCAAACTTGTTTCATCGATTACTTTTTAGATGCATTTCATTGGGAACAATTAGATGGTTTTTCAGAGGTCCTGTTGCAATTCTCCTCGGGGTATGCAAAAGCTTTCGTCATTCATTTATCATCATTCACGTCCAAATATATCCAATTGAATTTACTCCAAAATGCATTGCAAGAACAATTATTTTCATACTTCAAGCAACGTAGTTAATTATACAAATTCTCAAATTGCGATATCAAAGCCTCATTGCAATTTGCTTTTATTTTCAGGTCAACTTTGTGCTTTTCTGTTTGATTCTTTGGTTTATTCTCAAAAACATTTCCTCATCTCAGCGCTTGAAGACATCACCTCAAAAACTCAGGTTCACCTATTTCTCCTTGTGTCCATCTTGCAAACACAGTAATGCTTCCAATATAAACCTATTTTTTCTAATAAACGCCTCTTAATTCAACAAAAAATTTATTAAGCGCCACATTTTTAAACATGTATCTACATAAACGCCAATTTAATAAACGCCATTTATAAAAATAGTAATCGTATTTATTAGTCTGCACAAGTATAGAACATAATACGGAAAGTAGCTACTATCCTACGACAATTAAGTTGTCGTTCACTTCACACATGTTGCCAGACTTAGGCCAGCAACTTCCCTTTTCTTCTATCAGATCGACAACAAGAGCATTCATGACGCTAATACCAATACTTGGTGTAACAGAAATACTTGGTTTTGTTATCGAAAGCAGCCCTGTTGTGATTGGCTATCTTTACATCATAATCAATGGATGTCTTGTTGTACGTTTGGCAATATTCAATTTATCCAGTGAATTTGTATCGAGAACACACAATCCTTCTAAATTAGTCTTGAGAAAATATAATTTCACTTTGTTAACATAAAAATCCATTTTTATTTTTACAGGGTCTACTCTTCCCCATCATGCATTGTTTTAATGACCCCCAGGTAAATAATGGTTCACCCCAACACAGTGAGCTCTATATAAGAAGTCCTCTTATATAGAGTTCACTGTCCCAAAAAAATAAACTTTGATTTCCACCTTTTCACTGTGCGATTCTTGTTGATTCGACAAGGCTACAGAGAAAATTGTAAGGTTCAGCATGGAATAACGTGACATACCACAGCGACCCTCCTCTCCGCCCCACTAACTGGTAATGATCTAATGGTCTATTAAACTGTTGTTGCAGGTGAAAGAAGCAGTTCAGAAGTTTCAACAAAGACGCAAGAAATCGAAGCAATACTTCAGCAATGAACATGTGAATATCATTAGAAATTCATGAGTTTCAATTGCTAATTTGAACAAATCCCAATAATAAGTAATTTTACATGAGTCAATTTGCTGGTTGCATGGAAGTTGTTAATGAAAGAAAATTGAAAAGCCCCTAGAACAGACGGGTGAATCAACAAAGGAACGTGATAACGAGGAATAATTCATTAGCAGAATTTTCCACACCTCACTCTTGTTCAAATATTTCCTTAATTAAAATTTTGAATTTTCATTTTAGATGGACAAATCTTCAGCAGTTTCATTTTCGACAACGGTTCCCAATGACAACAAGGCTTTTGTTTATGACACAAGGTTGTAAAAAAATATCATGCACGCAATTTTATCGTCAAAAAAGATTATAATTATTAATCTAAAGCTTATATTTATCAAGGATTAAATAATGAAATGTCGACTACACGCTATTTTTATAAGAAATTAAGCTTGGAAATGAAATGGTATGATTTTATCAAATGTTTTTTTAATTAAATTGCAAAAGAGCTACTGCTTGGATAAAAATTGACATAATCATGAAGAAAATTTATTGCAATCAAATCTATATCATTTTAACTAATGTTGTCGTTACTAACTATTGCCAAAAATGACCGAAATTGCTCAAGGAGCTTGATAAAAATTGATATCTGCCCAAAATGCCACTCACATTGTACAATGTTTTGAATATTTCATATTTCTGCAGTTTCTTAATATTTTCTCATCTCAGAAGTCGGTTTCTTATAAAAAAGCGTGTAACCTTATTATTCAAGAGTAAAATTTCGGTCTCCGAAATTTTTACAAGTTAATGTATTTATCGTATGGAATAAAAATTGATAACTCTAATTACCGTAAATGAATCGACTAGCGGAGAAGATGTACTTCGTTTATCGATAGCAATGGCCCGGGTTTCACATTTTCTCGTTATTTGCTTTGTGAGCCAAATGCAAAAGAATGGCAGCAAACATTTTGGTTTACAAACTTTCAGGCTTAGAGATATAAGTGGCAAGCCCTATATCTAACAAAGCAGAATTAAAGTTATATCATCAGTTAATTATGCTAGTACTATGTTATATTGGAAGTAAAATGTTAACATGGATAGTGATAAATACAATAATACAATATTTCGTATACTTATTAGGATTGAATAAAAACAAAACAGGCACCAAAGAAATCAGTAAAACTTGAAATTTCATTTTTTGCGAAAACAGGAAGGTAATTGTTGATTGCAGTAGGCCTTTTAAAGCCAGCAATTTTTAAAATTGTTATGCTGCGTGTCGAAAGTAATTTGCATTTCAATTTCATAGCAACTGCATATCATGGTACGGATGTATGGATGTTCACCTTGCAAAAAGAATGAAATAAGCAAAAACAAAATATGTTAATAATTAATGAAAAACAGCTATAACCATAACCAACTCATAAGGAAGCAAAAAATTCCTCGAATTACCAATGCTATATAGACCTAAGCACTTTTCGTATCAACGCATTTAATTTCAAAGTAGCCTTGCAAGACTCCGTTTACATGGTAGCGGTGAAGCTTTTAGCCTCTCAAGTCTGGCTAAAATCTTTACCGGTGGTGAAGCTTTTAGCCAAGGTGGGATTGAAAATTGCGGAAAAATATTTGTACGGCACCGTATAAATGCTTTTATCAGGACAAATATTTGTACGGATTCATAAAGATGTGAAAATGCCAGGAAAACGGTCACAAAATTTAAAAGCAATTATTGTTATTTACGACGAGGCTTACCTTTCAGAAATAAAAATAAGCAATCGTAAATTTTATAGAAATCAAGACGACAATTCATTTCACTCACAACACAAACAACTAATTCAACTTTGTGCCAAAGATTTATGAAAAAGCATAGTGCACGTTACGATCAAAGAAAGCCGGCTGGCAAAAGTCATTGCGTAAAACACGAGACATATCCGTATAAATATTTGACCGGTACACCTATTGGTACAAAAACTTAAACGGCTAAAAACTTGACCAGTACTGTGTAAACGGGGCCTGAGACAGCCGTTTTGCATTAACTTTTCTTGAAATCTTCGAAAGTAACGATGACTTGAAAGGACAAAGTTCCTTTGCCAGGTAAGTTAGGTAAGCGTACCAGGCAGTATATCCTCAATTTGAGTTGCTTTGCTTTTTATAAAACACCTTATTCATTACTGAGGTGAAAATAAAATAGTGCAGCGTAAAGGTAGCTTCGCTTTTATCAGTGTTTCTATTTCACTACTTCCTGTTGTTATGCTTCTTGCAAATAAACATTGTTCTTTCATCTTTCATCATCTTTCAAGCGTTTCAATGTACTAAATTCTTTTGATGTAAGTACCGCCACTCTTCATTGTTCGATCTTTCACTGTGAGCCATTTCGTCTCATCAGAGACGAAATGGTCATCGTTTCGTCACATTCTTTGAGTTTTTCCAGCAATGTCAACTGCAGGTTGAGAAAGCACGAGGAGCCTTTACATTCAAGGTCTAAAGCGTTGCCATTTAATCGTTAAGCTAAAGCATGTTCTCGAATCTTCTGGATAAGTGAAGTTAGAACTCATCTTTTCTGTTGTTTAGTGCATCTGGGCTTGGCTTTTTTCGATCAACTATTTTCAATCTCTCAAGCTCTGTGTTGAAAGTGATGGATGTGCAGACCTGGAAACTGATGATCAACACTGCCTAAGTTCGGAAAGACAAGTAGAGAACTGAGACGTCTGTAAAAAACTCTGGTTTGTTCGAATTTCATTCTTGGCCTAGCCGTTTGAGGAGATCCCGGTCCAACGTTTTTGGGGATTTCTTCTCGTAGAATGTATTCATCATTTTGAGTTTGCGTCTGACGGCGAAGTCAATAAGCGTTGTTCCACCGGCATCACTATGTTTTCACCCCACACTGCGTTGATTTCTTCTTAGATTGCAGAGCGAAGTATTGACGATAAGTCCTACTTCGTTTTGCTTGAACCTATATTCCCGCGTATCTAGTAGACAACATGTCTATTGTAGCGCAGAATCCTCTGTTTTGTATCCTTTGGTTCGACTTCTGTGAGTCTGATGGCATCAAATATGATGTTTTCGAGCTTATTTTAAAAATCCAAGACTCTGTGGCTCGTATATAGTGATCTTGCATTATATTAGGAGTTCCAGGGAACAAAAAAAGATACTCCAAATTTGAAAAGGTTACAAGGGAGCATGAAAAGAATTAACAGGGAACAATGAAAAACTGACAGAACGGATCAGAGATCAGAAAGCATGAAAAATAAAACTCGAGCCATGACGGTGCATTTGTAACTCCTATGAGAGAATGCGGGGACATGACTGACTCGTTACGCTCGCATGAGTATCTCACGTGCAATGAGTTGGCTCGCTCCGGGTGAGCTCGTTCTGCTTGCCTGAGTATACAACGTACAATTGATTAGCTCACTGCGCTTGCTTGAATATCTATTATCCATATATACATACATACATAAATACATGAATACTATACATACTATACATACTATACATACTATACATACTATACATACTATACATACTATACATACTATACATACTATACATACTATACATACTATACATACTATACATACTATACATACTATACATACTATACATACTATACATACTATACATATATACATATATATACATATATATACATACATACATACATACATACATACATACATACATACATACATACATACATACATACCTACATACCTACATACCTACATATCTACATACATACATACATTCTTCATAGGTCTTCGCATTGCCTTGAGCTGGGTTGTGGATCTGGGTTATGGATCTAAAACTGCTGAAAACTTAAGGGGCCTCGCCTCTGTTTTTGTCTTTGTCTGGTTTTGTTTTTCCAAAGGTTTTGCCGATGTTCTCCACATTTGGCATTGCGCGTTGGCGAGGCCGTAGTGCCACTGTATTCGCTAAGTCTAGCCTAACAGTTAATAACGGCATAAAAGCATGATATGCCTAAGAACGTTTCTAAAAACTGTGTTTCATTTCTCCAATAGTTTCCCTGGTATACTTCCCTTCTCGGATTAAATGTCTTCGACAATTCTGCTGTCAAAATATTTCCAACTTCAGTTGCTGAGCTATGCCAGTTCGGCTTGGAAAACACGTTGTTTTGAATAACCAATTTTTTATAATAACAGACAATATAAAAACGTATGACTTCAAGTTGCATTAAGCCCTGATTAAAAACAATTTTAGATTTTTGAATGTAAATCAAAGAATTTACAAGAACCAACGACACTTTTTGGCTTAACTCTAAAAAATTAAGTTCCTTACAAGCTTACCTGACAAAAAGCTTTGCTTGCAGGTGGATAAGCAAACTGATAGAAATTCAACTTTGCAACAATACCCGAAAAAAGATGGCGAAGAAGAAATTATATATATTTGCTCTGCAAGCTGGTAATATTGCCATATTCATTTACTTGCTTTTATATTTGCTGTCATTTCTTTTAACAAGGATGCTTTCCGAGAATATTTTAGGACAGCGAAAAGCAATTCTAGTGAACAAAATCGTACAGTCTCGATATTTCGCACTTGCATTCAAAATGACCAAGATTGTTCCCTATTTATTAGAAACTTCAGTTAAGAGCGATTGAAACTGAAGCAAAAATAAATTATAAAGTCAAAATTGCCAGGAAGGGAGACTCTACAGAAATTCCTCTGTAAAGCACATCTCGCTCAAATGTGATTTTGAATTAAGACATTAGAAGCATTTTTTTTCAAAAACCAAACTCTTAAATAGTACTGTCGTTTCTTAATTCTTTCAACAAAATGCGAATAATGATTGTTTATGGTGGTACAATTGCATTTTCTTGTCTCCATGATCAACTATGATATTTTATGATTGTCAATGATTGTCAATAATAGTTTATGATTGTCAATGATTGTCCGTCATTGTCTACTATCAGCTATAAACATCTGTTATCAACATAAAATATAGTTCTCTGTGACAAGCAGAGAACTATATTTTATGTTTATACAATTTTAGGCTTTTGAATATAAAAAAATTTATTCGCTATTCGAAATTTGTACAACGGGTGTTTTAATTCTTGCAGGATTGCTATTGCTGATAATTGAAGCTGTCACCCCGATATCATCGCAAGGTAAATAAGCTAATGGAGGGAGAGAAGGGGGTTGTTTCCATTGTGACAGATCCTTGCCTTTCATAAGGAGGTTTCCCTTGTAACGATCTACTGTGCTGAAGAGGTTACAGAAATGTCCTATGTATAGAAGGGTCTGCGTCCAAGCTGAAACAATTTTGCTGACCACTGCAATGTTCATGTAATTTATGTCCCGTATGTACGTTAAGTCCCGTATGCAATCAGCCCTTGTAATCTCTTTCAGGTGGTTGGTTAGTCAGTTGATATTTGAGAGTTTCATAACCATGGACATGTTTCTATGATCTTCCCCTAAAGCATTATAGCCACAGTTCAGTTTACACAGCTCCAAATTTATCTCTGAAATCATTTGTCTTAAACAAGTTCTATTCCTTATATTAAGCTTGAGGAAACAAAATCCACCTTAGTAAATCCACAACGTGCATTCAACGAGGCTCATAGCAACCTTGGGCCCAAGGGGGAGGCGTTTTGCCAATAAGTCCCAAAACGTAACTTAGAACTGGGATATTTTCATAAATTGATGAAATTTGTTAGCCCCCCTCCCCCATTCATTTCTGCCGCACCATGGTCATCTACCGGACTTTCGATATCTATCGCATCTACATTTGTTAGCTCATCCAGCTCATTAAAATCGAAACTAATTGGTTATGGTAAATGAAATATTTTTTGTTTTTCAGGCTGCACGTTTCAGAATCGAAGAATAGAAAATGGAAAAACCTCTTTCGTTGGCTTTGGAGATATGCCTTTCTGCATGAGCTGCTCCTGTTCTGATACAAACGTAATAAGTTGCAAGTATGCGGTTAGGTTGAATGGGATCTACCCTGGATATGCATATAAGACGTGTTTATCAAGCAGTTCATGCAACGAGATAGCCCAAAGCGTTTCAAAAGGTATCAGCCATACATGTATACCCAGAAATAAAGCTTAACAACAAACATAAATATTCTTTGCTTTGACTTGATTGTTTCTTACAGATTGCCAAAGAGATGTTGGTTTGAATTGTTACATGAATCCCCCAATCGGCTCATCGTGGCTTGCAAACGGTTGCAATTACTCCTGTACTGAGATGAATGAAGTGAAATACAGTTTTATTCGCACACCTTGGTGTCAGAATCTTTCCACATCCGATTTCTGTGCAGTTTGTCCCGGTAAGTACAGCTTCAATCGAGAAAAGCCCAGCATTCCTCATTTTATGCACTAACCTTTGATTTCTTGACCGACCCTTGACCCTTGACCCTTGACCCTTTGACCCTTGATACCTTGAACCACAACCCTTGACCCATATCTATTAAAGTTTGAACTATTAATTGACTAACTTTTGAGTATTGACCTTTGCAAAAAGGGCATATCCAAGCCTTGTATGTTCACTTCATTCAATTGTAATTTCTTTCCGTTTACTTAACTCCCAATTACTGCATTACACCGTGGGCAAGTGTAGCGATGCACAAATTGTGAAATAAGCAGAGATTTTTTTCGTTTCAGACAAAGAAAGCTTCTTTCGGAAATATGGTAATGTCTATAAAATGTGCAAAAGCGAAACAAAACTGATCTTACGCGAACAAGATTGCGACGGAGTGAATGATTGCGAAAATAACACGGATGAAGCTCACTGCTCAACTTGTAAGCATCATAATATTTTTAATAAAACCTTGTCAATGCTTTTCAATAAATATTTATTTACGATAAATTTAATAAATTTACTTACTTATTTACACACGAGGCATTCCGTATGGTACACCACCTTGTTGTAGATCATTTTATCACAACCTGGTAACTTGTTAGCCACATGACCTTCACCTTACAAAGGGCTTCGTTATATACCCGTATCTTGCTAAATAATTGTCTGAATCAATTAACTTGAAATCGAAAATTTTAAGCGCATGGAAACAGGTGGAGATTTAAATACAAAAGCGAAAGTTGAGATGTTAGCACTTAAATTTTTAGAGTCAATAGCTGATTTATCACAGGTATCTCTATTTATAGATTATTGTAAATCAATTGTTGAAAAAGTCATGAAGAAGACGTTTATTTGGAGACGATCGGCAGTCAATGTTACAAAATATCTCCCCTGCTTTCATGTGAACCCACACTGGAAAGGTAGCCAAATGCCAACAATCTCTATATGTTTAATAGATGAGTCAGTAGAAAGGGGTAATTTGTATATGAGGAACTAGCCTACTGGAATTGTCTCATTAGGTATGTCTCCTTTGGTCGTTGTGTTTGCTCTTAACTTTTAACAACGTGCTTCTTATCAAATGTGAATAGCAGCAACATATAAGGAAGAGTTGATTTGACAACGAATTAAATGTCACAGCTTAGTAGAATCTTTTCAAGACGTCGACGAAGGCAGAAACACCCAAGTGAATTGAAAATTGAAATGATGAGGTGTTTGTTTTTTGAGGTGTGTTACAGAGGACTTGTACCATGACAATGTCAAATGGAGCATTTTGGCCAAAGCTGGACTATTGTCAATGTCAATATACAAGAAAGGTACCGACAACCATTGAGGTAGAAATTCATTTTTAGTTTCTAATTTATTTTCCAAAACTCCCATTTTGTGGCAATTCTCAAACAGAAAACATTTTAATTTGATCATATAGCATTAGATTTTTAGCATTCGTACTTTTATTTCCTCCACAATAAACTTCTATGCTAACAATCATATACTCGTTTTATTGAAAATACGCTGAATGCGAAACAAAGCAAGACAAAATTTCCGATGAAACATCTCAAAGCAAGACTTTTTGCAAAATTTCATCATTTTCCGACGAAACATTTGCTGTACCGACAGACACAGGATTGGGGGGGGTGGGTAGAACAGCGTTTGTACCCCCATTCCCCCCCCCTCATTTAGCGACGCCCCTCTGTATAAAAGTAGCTAATATCATGGCAAAGGATAAAAGGATTTTCAAGGAAAGCACGGCTTAGTAATAACCATTTTGAATAAAAGCATGCAACTTTTCTTTTTTCCACCTTAACTTTTCCTCAAAAATATCATGTCAGAATTATGATTTTTAAAGGAACTATCAATAGACAATGTAACTGCAGTGATGTTGAGAGAAAATGCATGGCAGTTATACAATTATTCTGTTGACGCCGTCAGCCAAAAAAGATCAATACAACTGGCCACGGTGCTGATAGAAAAAGCCTCATATGTTAATATCAAAAGAACCACGTATGAAATGTCCAACCTTACAGCTTTTAGGCAGGTGAGAGAGGAAAACAAAAAATTATATTAGTAATTGATACATGAATAATGTTATGCATCAAACATAATCAATGTGTGATGTCTTTGCTTAAAATATGAAAACAGTTGTTCTTGCAATACATTTTGGTGTAGGATTCAATTAGATATATTTGGACAAGATTTGTTATGCCCCAAAAAGAATTGCAACAGGACCTCTGAAAATCAATCCAATTGTTTCTAATTTAAGAAACAAAAACAAGACAAAAAATTTGTTGCCTCCGTAGCACCGACATTCTGGTTTGCTTTCAGACTTTCAGACTTTTATCAATAGTAGTGAGATCACAAGTAATAGGTCTTTATTTGCTAAGAACAGAAATTCGTCATGTTATACAAATGTTATTTGAATTTGGTATCCAAATCCTTGTTTGAATGTGAAGATATTGGGGATGTTAAATTAATTAAAAAATCTTCTTAATTTATCCCCATAGGCTATTTCCAACATCTTGGAGGCACCTCGATTGTGCAATGAAGCTGATGTAAGCAATTTGATTTATATCTTAATGACACAAGGGTAACCACATACTACATGAGCTAATTTAAAGAATTCAACCTTCTATTTCCTTCCCAATCAGGCACGTTACGGATTGTATTTCATGTTGAATCTTTTCATTCGAAGATATGGTTTTATACCTTCACGCATACTTCCGTAAGCATATCATTTTGACATGTTTTTTTTTCATGCAAATTTACAATATTGTTTAAACATTTTAACGCTGTAATTTCAAAATCTCAAAAGTGTCACGGGACCTTGTGCGTAAGGTTATTTATAAAACACAGAATCCGGAATCCGGAGTCCAGAATAGGGACTAACAATAATTTGTTTTAACTATTTAACATAACTATAAAAATATTTACAAAAAAAGCAAGACTTTTGCAATTGCATTCCTCGCCAGCCCATGCTTAAGGGAAGCTATTTTTCCGCTGCTCTTTATCACATCTGGTTATGCTATTCTAGAGTATGCTACCCCTAACACATACAGCATTCATACCGACGGCCGCAGTGGATGTGCTAGGAAGTAGAACGGTTTCCCTTGTCCTGAGATTGTATTCGATTTCATGCAAAAGTACAGGGTATTCCAGATTGTTTTAAAGATAGCATTGTCTGTAATGTTGTCATTGTTGTTTCGAGAGCCTTGACAAGCTCTATTGACTATGAAATTTAAGTTGTATAGGCGTATATAGTCAAGTTTATGCAAGTTACACTTAACCATGAGCTTCCGTGATCAATTTTAATAAAACGTAAACATTTACTTCTTTCTTCTTTCAGTACTCGCCCATTCCCCGACATGTGGTCAGAATATCATTCTCGTTTCTTACAAGACATCTTATATCCACCTGATGTAAATGAACCATCCATTTTTATTGACTCGCGACGCGCATGCGCAAGCGAGTATATGTTGGTGAGTGGGGAAAATGTTGTGTTCTGTGTCTGTGTCTGTGTCTGTGTCTGTGTCTGTGTCTGTGTCTGTGTAGACTTCCTACTTGCCCATATAAGGTATGTGCCTCAGATTCAAACGTTCACTTTTGATTTGAAGTGAGGCAACCAAGTATGATATCACTTTGCAAGTTTTTCATTGGATAAAATGTAAACTTGTTGAAATAACAAACAACATGACGTACCATACTAGATGCTGGGCACGCTGTGGCAGGGGGGGACCACGAGCACGATCACACACGGAGACGGGGAGCATTTTTGACTCGTTGGATTGGAAGCATCAGGTGAAAAGAAGAAAGTTTTCTAGCTGTATGCTTATGCAACTAATACAACAATTATAGTATTTCATTTTTGTTTTGGAAAATGATAGTTTTTTAACTTGATGAAACAAGATCGAAAACTGGAGTCAAAATGTTTGCGTGAGTGGTCTCAAAACAAAGGTTTTTTGAATTTGCTGCGCCAACACTAAATTCGTCTCTCTCCATAAGTCTCGCAAGACGAAACTCTTCTGAAGACCTGGATTGGACCGTAACAACTGAAGACAAAACAGTACAATGAACAAAACTCATATGATTCCATAGAATTAATGTTTAACAGTTGCCAATAATTTATTAAATAACAAATGAACTAACCAATTATCAACATAAGTTTTATTTTCAAAACGGGCATCCAGCTCTTTCAGAGATATCTAGGTAGGCCTTCACAACCCGATTCTTTATCATCACTGCCGTACCCAGCTCTCGGTCTTCTTGCTCTTGCAAGAGGTTCTCCTTCGTGCGAGTTTCAACTATACGAACTGACTACTGAATAGTCTTCGTCTTCTTCGCTATCCTCAGGAAGACTTCGTCCTTCGTTGTCAGAGGAATTTGTTTTGAGCTACTATTTTCGCAATCCGACATGACATTTTGAAAAGATTTTAGCCAGACACTGTTTCAACACAGGCCGGGCAGCTCTTGTTCAAAGAACAATAGTTGAAGAACAATAGCTCGGTTCATTCTGACGTCACACTGAATCAAAATCTTGAAAGTTTTATTTTTTTCAAAATTTGTTAACATTTCTGTTTTAATTGAAAGCAACGAGAATTGACTCATAATGTGAGGAAAATATAGCGCAGACCTGGCTGTGTTTGAGCTTGGAAAAAACATACTTAAACTCGTCAGAAAACACTCAAAATAGGTTCATAGTGATACTCAGATCTTTTTCTCTCCATCTCCGTAAAAAAATCGTTATCTCATTTCAGGCTGCATAAGCCCTTTAATTTAATATTACTTTCTTCACTTTCTGGATAATACAGTGAAATAAAAGCCATCTGTCGCGAGTCACCTCAAGGTTCCTTTGATTTTGAAACAAATCAAACTTTCTATTTCTCTTCGATATTTGGATCAGAAACTTTGAACAGGACTTCTAATCGTTGACCATAAGTGTCGAAAACGATATATAACCATGCACTAACGTTTTTCCAAATAACTTACAAAATGTATGGTAACATCAGCTGCCTTACTGAACAATTTTTTGATTTAACATTATTTAGATGTAACGAAGACTTCTTTGCTTCCATTCAAAACTTTTTGTCGAGAAGATGAGGGGTAGTACAAGATTACAAATTACTAATTTAATTATCTTACCTTTCTTCTTCAGAAATATACCTTACAAGGCACAGACATCGATTCTCTACAGGTAAAAAAGGTATGCAATAAACCAAACGAATCAAGTAGCTACACCTGACTGTTGACAGTGAAAAAACCAGCTTAGATCTTGCGCTTTGGGCTACCTACTCCTTTTAGCGAAACTTAGGTGGTCTTAAGAGTTTTAAACTGGCAAACTAAGTTGCTTATATAGCCTGTAACTTCATCAAAGGCATTTGGTCCTCTCGTGGTTAACATTATTAGACTTGCACTTGTGTAGTTAGTAGCAATGCTAGTAGTACCTACCCTTTTGCTATTTTATTCTCTTGTCCAACTCTCCATTGCAAAGATTTGATCAGAGTTCTCGGTTGCTTATGAAACTGTGTTTTTGTTTATAAGGAACGTGGATCCAAGAGTGAAATCACCGTGATTGGCTTCTCTAATGAAACAAATACGAGAAACCAATCGATTGAAGTATGTTTATGCAATAAATTTTGCCTGTTAGCTATTTCTAATGAGCTTACTATAATAGGCCTTGCGTGGAGAGGTTCACATATAACCTTTTCAATGGTTAAGCAAACTCAATGATTTGGTTATTTTATTCTCTTGTCCAATTCTCCATTGGAAAGATTTGATCAGAGTTCTCGGTTGCTTACGAAACTGTGTTTTTGTTTATAAGGAACGTGGACCCAAACGTGGAATCATCATGTTGGGCTTATCTAATGGAACAAATGAGAGAAATCAATCAATTAAAGTATGTTTATACAATAACATTTGCTTGTTAATTGTTTCTAAAGAGCTTACTGTAATGAGCCTTGCGTAGAGAGATACACATATAGCATTTTAGGTGGTCAAGCAAACTCAATAATTTGATAACAAATGAACACATTCAATAGCAGTGAACTAGAAACATAAATTTGACTTTCTTACAGGCTCGGGTTGTCCAAGTTAAATTGAAAGTAAAGAAAAAGGCCCTTGATACTCATATTAGAGTGCAACTCATCATGAACATTAGCTTTGCAATGATCTCACTGGTGGCCTTGATAATAGCTGTAATCTTGTTATTTGGATTTAAGTGAGTATATTTTTCTAATGTGATGAAATAATGCTATAGTAAAATCTCAATGCAGAAAACAGGAAATGGAAATGTTTTGTTTGCATTATATCTAAGAGAGATGTTTATAACTCAAAACCTTCGTATGCAAAAGAAGTTAGCAAAGCAATAGCCAGTGAATCAAGGCTTGAATCATATACCGTAAATTCTCTTTTTAGCCCCCCGGCGGGCTTATTGCAATCAACCACTTTTGAGGGGGCTTATAAGAGAGGGGAGCTTAATTGAGAGGGGGGCTTAATAATTTTTCAAGATAATAATAAATAATTTGATAACTTCATTTACCAATTGAACTATCATTTTCATTGTGCAAGTTTCTATTCCAGAAAAGCTGCACTTGGAATTGTCTCAAACATATGAAAATAACAGTAGAACAAGTCAAGTCAAAAACCTTATCAGCAGTATATAGATGATTACGTTTGAGTTTTGATGTCCTAATAATAATGATGTCAAATATTTGCACTAAACAAATTTTGAGGGGAAGGGGCTTAGTTGAGATAGGGGGCTTAATAAATATTTGTTTTTTTGAAAGGAGGGGCTTAAAAGGGAGGGGGGCTCAATTGAGAGGGGGGGGCTAAAAAGAGAATTTACAGTATGTATGTGCAACAACAATGGATAATAACAAGAAAATGTCCCGTATTTGCAGTTTAGACTGGTATATAAAGCCACGTCAAGGCCCAAGTTTGGATCAATTCTCTTACTCTACTTGCTGTCCCTCACAGTGCTTAAAAACATTTCAATGCTTTTTATGTCACGTCACAGTCTTTTTATGTCACATTTTTTATCTAGATATCCATAGCAGCAGTTAAATTGTTTTTTGTTCATTACAGTGTTCCCTCGACAAAAAAATTTTTTATCCACAAGAACCTATTTGTTGCAAGAATAATTTCCACTTTTATTTATGTACTTGGAAGTTGGATTGAACGAGATTTAAAGAAAAAATGAGTGAGAACTTATCAACTATTCCAATGATAAGCAAATAATTTTACGGTGTTTGATGTCACGTTTTTTTCATTATGATTGAATCTGTGTTTGTTTTATTCAGGGTATCTGCACAACATTTATTATTATTCAATACTGCAGTTCGATGGCAACATTTTCCTGGATGCTTGTTGAGGGCATCAATTTATTCAACGTCATAGCTCTTGTGTTCCAAACAAGATGGACAAACCACAAAGTTTATGCTGCAATTGGCTGGGGTATGTCTTATAGCAGCACAGTTTCCTCTTTTGGAAATTGTTCATCTGAGAATTCCCCAGTTTTATTGTCAAGACTATCCTTGATTATGATACAAACTAGAACTGTATTCATATACTCAATCACTGGTGTTTCGTGCTGTGGTAAAGATCTCATTGTCTTGTTGTGTTATGAGCCTTAAAGATGTTATCCAAAGGTCCTTTGAGTCTTACATTTTGTCCGAAACTTAAACGTTTGAAATTAAGCCGTCCGAATTTTTTTGGTATAAATGTATCAGGATAAGCCCCCCCCCCTTCGAGTGAGCCCACACCGTAAAATGTTTTTTTGCGAAATAAGCCCCTGGGGTCTTAATCGAGGGCTTACGGTAACTCTGAACAGAATTTGTAATCACTGTTTGATTCGGTTTGGGAAGACTCAAATGCAAGCCTCAAAAACAACTCTTAACAATATATGTCGCTTTTACTTAAAAAACCATATTATTTCTCGACTACAGACCCGAAGTAAAATTAAATGACTTGTACCATCAACTTTTAGGAATTACCTCTCTCAAACTAATAGTGATATTAATAACTTGGTAATCGCTTTATTCGTCTTGTTTATCGAAGGATTGCCGCTTTTATCGTTTGTTATTGCAATTGCGTCTAAATCGGATGCCTTTTTGCAAAGTCCTGGGTATGTTTCATCAGTTCCTCATTTTTATTTACTCTGTTTCAAATCCATTAAAAATTCCAACTGCTTCCTAGAAAACTTGCTTCATCAATTACTTTTTAGATGCATTTCATTGGGAACAATTAGGTGGTTTTTCAGAGGTCCTGTTGCAATTCTACTCGGGGTATAAGTTATCATTATTCATTTACCATAATTTATGTCCAAATATATCTAATTGAATTCTACGCCAGAATGTATTGTGAAAATAACTATTTTCCTACTTCAAGCAACGTATCTAATTATACAAATCCACTATTTTCAGGTTATGTATCAACCCGACTTCACCAAAAGCTCAAATTCTTATCTGCTTCTTTTCTGTGTTTGGCAAATTTATGTAATATTAAACATCACTTTTTTTTCTTTTCAGGTCAACTTCGTGCTCTTCTGCTTGATTCTTTGGTTTATTCTCAAAAACATTTCCTCATCTCAGCGCTTGAAGACATCACCTCAAAAACTCAGGTTCACCTATTTCTTCTTCTGTCACTCTTGCAAACACAGTAATGCTTCATAAGACCTATTTCTTTCTAGTAATGTTCAATTCAAAACCTCTCAATTCAAAAAACATTTATTAAGCGCTACATTTTTTAAACGCCTCGTCTAAAACCTGACAATTTTATAAACACAATTTACAATAATAATCGTATCTATTAGTCTTCAGAAGTATATAACATAATACAGAGGTACTATCCTACGGCAATGCAATTGTCATTCACACATGTTTGCAAGACTTAGGCCAGAAATTTCCCTCTTCTTCTCTCAGATCCACAACAAAAGCATTTATGACGTTAATACCAATACTTGGTGTAATAGAAATACTTGGTTTTGGCATCGAAAGCAGCCCTGTTGTGGTTGGCTATCTTTATATCATAATCAATGGATGTCTTGTTGTACGTTTGGAAATATTCAATTTATCCAATCATGTTTAATTATGTGAAAACATTAAATAATTGATCTAAATTCAAGTTTTGAGAACCTAAAATTGCATTTTCATTTTTACAGGGTTTACTCTTCCCCATCATGCATTGTTTTACAGACCCCCAGGTAAAAAATGGTTCACCCCAACACAGTGAGCTCTATATAAGAAGTCTTCTTATATAGAGTTCACTGTCCCAACAAAATAAACTTTGATTTCCACCTTTTCACTGCGCGATTCTTGTTGATTCGACTGGTCTACAGAGAAAATTGTGAGGCCTTAACATGGGATAACTTGACATACTACAGTGATCCTCCTCTCTGCCACACTAACTGGTAATGATCTAATGGTCTATTAAACTGTTGTTGCAGGTGAAAGAAGCAGTTCAGAAGTTTCAACAAAGACGCAAAAAATCGACACAAAACTTCAGCAATCAACCTGTAAATATCATCTAAATTTCATGGGTTTCAATTGCTAATTTGAACAAATCCCATTAATAAGTAATTGTAATTATAATTTTTTTCAGATGAACCAATTACGTTGTCGCATTGAAGCTCTTAACGAAGGAGAACTGGAAAAATACCCAGAACAAATGGGTCAATCAGTGAAGCACGAGAGTGTGGGAGCAAATGTAACAGTTTTGATTCCGTGATAATCAAAATGGTTTTGTGATAATCAAAATAGTTTTGTGATAAAAATTATGTATAATAAACTGCCTCCCGGACTACGAGGCTTAATTCATCAACAGAATACGCTACCCCTCACAATTTTTCAAACATTTCTTTAATAAATTTTGATTTTCATTTCATTTTAGATGGACAAATCTTCAGCAGTCTCACTTTCAACAACGGTTCCCAATGACAACAAGGCTTTCGTTTATGACACAAAGTTGTAAAAAATATCATGCACGCAATTTTATCGTCAAAAAGATTATAATGATTAATCTAAAGCTTATATTTATCAAGGAGTAAGTAATGAAATGTCGACTACACGCTATTTTTATAAGAAATTAAGCTCGAAAATGGTATCATTTTATCACCAAATGCTTTTTAAAAATCAAGTTGCAAAAGAGCTACTGCTTGGATAAAAAATTGACATACCTAACCACTAAGAAAATTTTTCCAATCAAATCAATATCATTTTATCTAACGCTACCAACTATTGCCAAAAAATGACCGAAATTGCTCAAGGAGTTTGATAAAAATTTATATCTGCCCAAACTGCCACTCAGATTGTGGAATATTTCATATTTCTGCAGTTTCTTAATATTTTCTCATCTCAGAAGTCAGTTTCTTATAAAAAAGCGTGTATTGCATCGCAGACCTTATAATTCCAGAGTAAAATTTCGGTATCCGAAATTGTTACAAGTTAATGTATTTTTCGTATGGAATAAAAACTGTTAACTCTAATTTCCGCAAACGAAGCGATTAACGGAGAAGATGTAGGGGCGTCGCCAGCCTGAAAAAACGAGGGACTGTCGGAAAACATGGGAAGCTCCCTTTTTAGCAATTTTGAACGACTTATAAAATTTTGGAAAAGCAGTTTTGTCAAGCAGCCTTGTTCACAACAGTGAGCATCAAAGAGGAAAGCTTTTTCGGCGGATTTCGATAAATTAGAAAATCGTAGCGACGCCGTTGAGAAAATGTACTTCGTTTATCGATAGCAATGGTCCGGGTTTCACACTTTCTCGTTATTTGCTTTGTGAGCCAAATGCAAAAGAATAGCAGCAAACATTTTGGCTTACAAACTTTCAAGCTTAGAGATATGTGTAGCAGCCTTATATCTAAGGTGGACTTTATAAGGCCGCGTTTAGGTCGTGTCTAATTTAATTCATTAGATTCGACCTAAATGCGACATAAGTGCGACGTTCACTTTATACGTGTTTTGTTTGCCGCATTTAATTCAACTCCTCATATCATCGTGACGTGGCAAAAAAGGATTGCACATACGCAGAGTGCTTGACTGGAAAAATTTGACATATTTCATCATTATATCACATGAAGTGATTTAATTCAAGGAGAATTTGAATTGAATGCGACCAAAATGCGGCCGTATAAAGCCACGTCGCATTTGTGTCGCACTTGTGCATTAAGTTCGGCAAATCCTGATGAACTTAATTCAAAGTGCAGCACTTAATTAAAATGCCACTTTATACGGCTGAATTTACGTGGAACTTAATTCAAATCTTGTTTGAATTAAATTCGACACGACCTAAACGCGGCCTTATAAAGTCCACCTAACAAAGCAGAATTAAAATTATATTATCAGTTAAATTATGTTAGTATTATGTTATATTATAAGTTAGATGTTAACATGGATATTGATAAACACAGTAAAATAAGATTATAAAAGGAAGAGCACGCACGGTTGCCATTTTGAAACACGAGTAACAAAGCTTGGCTCCTAAAGCCATGGCCTTGCAAGTTAAATACACGAGCAATAACGACATATATAATCAATATTGAACTTGCCTGCTAGTAGTCAGTCGGCTTGTAAGTAGGAAGAATTACTTATTTCAATATGCATTCTGCAGCACTGCAAAGTAGTCATATTTTGGGCATTTCACTTTGACAAGGCAACTGAAATAACAAGAAAGTGGCCTTTCTTTTCATCTGGCTGAAACAACAACACGAAGCGTGGTGACTAAAAATAATGTGGTTGGAAATCAAAACTTTAGAAATCTCTCATGGGAAAATAAAAAGACAAGAAGTAGAAGTTGAGGACAAGAGAGAGTTTACTTGAATAATAAATAAATATAGGACAATTCTATTTCTCATTGTATTATAAAATGAACATTTAAAGTATACCAGAAACAAAAAAATCATCAAACGAATCACAATAAAACATATTTCAAATGAAAAGAAATGAAATTATTTTGTGTCGGGTAAATAACATTGCATTGTACTTTTATCGAGATCTGTTTGGCCATTTGTAAAAACAGTCAAGCTTAATTTTAGAATGCTTCTTTTTTTTCGATATTTACACTTCACGTAGTTATGATATTTTGTACTGCTACAGCTTACAGCTGTTTCAAAGTATTGAAAAACATAAACATTGTCTTTATTAATTATACTATTTATTTCTACCAGGCAAAAAAAACGCCAGGAGTAGAATCTTTCTTGGTGCAGTTACATTAATCCCCAAAAATTTCGGACGGTTTAATTTCGGACGTTTAATTTTCAGACAGAAAATTTCGGACTGAAAAATCCTGATTTCGGACAATTTCGGACAAAATGTAAAGAGACTCGAAAGACTTTCGGATAGTATCTTCAAAGTTCATAACACAACATAACAATGAGATCTTCAACAAAACACACAACACTAATGATTGAGTACATGAATACAGTTCTAATTTGTATCGAAATCGAGGAAAGTCGATAATGAAACTGGGGAATTCTCAGATGAACCACTTCCAAACACAAAAGGAAATGAATCAGAGAACTTAGAGGAAGCTGAGCTGCTGCTAATCATGCTTGATAACGATCATACTGAAGACGAGGATCAATCAAGCTAATCAAATGATGAGAAGAATCCTGCTATATTCGTATTGGATGCCTGAACGAAATTTTGGCTCTTTCATAGCTATAGTTTTCTGTTTGACTACACCTGGCATACATTTTTAAGTGATGGCTAACAAAGCCAAGTATTTTCACACTTGCTTGCTATTTCTATTTCGTTTCTACATGTACAGGACATAGCAGTCACTTTCCAAACTTTTTGCTTGGTCAATCATAGGTGCCGACTTTTACTTTTCCCAGGGGGGGCTCAAAACAAAAAAAAATTGGAAATATAATAAGGTAGAAAAATTTCCTCTCACTTTTAATAACGTACAATATACACATGTATTAATGTATAATAACAAAGCAAAACATTGCAATAAAACAGATATAGCATCATGGTCTACAGTATCATCAGCTCAATTCTTTGATTAGTGTTTCTTCAATAAAATAAACATGTTTTTCAGATCCCAAACAAAATTCCCAGGGGGGGCTTAGCCCCCCCATAGAAATTTCCAGAGGGGGCTTGAGCCCCCAAGCCCCCACGTAGTCGGCGCCTATGTGGTCAATAAAACATATCGAAAGTATAAAGAAATATACTTCGCAACTTTTATATATAGTTTATTGGGAGTAAAATATTCGGACGGTAAAACTTTCGGATGCTAAAAATTTCGGACGGTTAAACTTTCGGACTGTATATTTGTCCGAAAACTAAACCGTCCGAAATTTTTGGGGATTAATGTACTTGTTTTCACAGCTACGATCAGTTGTACTTCATTGACCCGCCAAAACATCAAGACAAAATATATGAGAAATAGACGGGATATAAAGCTGCCATTATTCTTGACTCCCACGTGAACTGAACCAAACTAAACAACGATCGGACAACGGCTTATTCGAGGGTGGGCGCTTAATCGAGGACATAAAGTACTTTACCGAGTCGAATGTGAAACGATTAAGATATGTTTTTGGAATTTACATGGACTATCTATACTTAGACAGAGTTGGCTTTTCAAGATACATCTGAAGCTGATAAATTGTTGTCAGCTCATTCAAAATGAATTACTTTTATGTCGCCTCTGTCTTGAAAGCCTAGTTGCTACAGTGTTTTCATCTGGGGCAGAAGACGTAGCAATCAAATAAAACTAACCCAAATATTCGGCATTACAATTTATTATCATACTCAGAGATGTTGCAATTTTTTTGTTAGTACACCTTGGTTGCAAATGGACAAAACATGAAACTGGTGTTTCCGTAGCTTTGTGCTTTATTCTCTGTCTGACCTACGTGTGTGTGTAAACAAAACGCACGCCTTCAGCTCTCATTATCTGCTTCATTTCATTTTAGATGTGTTTTGAAAACGGCTGGCTGAACATCCCATTTATAAATTAACTGTTGTAACAGCTTACTTGGCCTGGTCCTACAACAAAAACGACGAGCGGAAAGTTACAGTTTTGTACCGGAAACGATTTTTTAATAAAGGCCGAGGTTGCGCACAGCGCAGATTTGAAAACTTTTTCCTGGTACTCTCCCATTATAAGAGTTGATCTGTGTAATTATTATGACGTCATTAAACGTCGCAGCTAGTACCCACTTTTAAAGCCAAGTTTCGTATACTTATCATGACTAAATAAAGACAAAACAGGCACCAAAGTACTCAGTGAAAATTGAAATTTTATTTTTTTGCAAAAACAGGAAGGTGATTGTTGATTGCAGTAGGTCTTTTAATGCCAGCAATTTTTAAAATTCTTAATGCTGTGTGTCGAAAGTAATTTTGCATTTCAATTTCATAGCAACTGCATATCCTGGTACGGATGTATGGATGTTCACCGTGCAATAAAAATGAAGTAAGCAAAAACAAAATGTGTTAATAATTAATGAAACCACTATAACCATGACCAATTCATAAGAAAAACAAAAAATTACTCGTATTACTAATGCTATATAGACCTAAGCACTTTTCGTATCAATGCATTTAATTTCAAAGTAGCCTTGCAAGGCTCTGCTTACATGGTACCGGTGAAGCTTTTAGCCAAGGTGGGGTTGAGAATTTGAGCGGGAAAATATGTGCACGGTCGGTACCATGTAAATGCTTCTATCAGGACCGATATTTGTACGGATTCATAAAGAGGTGAAAATGTCAGGAAAACGGGCACAAAACTTAAAAGCAATTATTGTTATTTAACGAAGTTTAACTTTCAGAAATAAAAATAAGCGATCGTAAATTCAAAAGAAATCAAGACAACAATTCATTTCACTCACCACACAAAAAAATAATTCAAATCGGTGCAAAAGATTTATGAAAAAGCATACTGCGCGTGTTCATCAAAGAAAACAGGCTAGTAAAATTGATCGCGTAAAGCGCGAGACCTATCCGTATAAATAGTTGACCGGTACACCTATTGGCACAAAAACTAGAGGGGCTAAAAACTTGACGACCAGTACTGTGTAAGCGGGGCCTGAGACAGCCGTTTTGCATTAACTTTTTTTGAAATCTTCAAAAGCAACGACGACTTGAAAGGACAAAGTTCCTTTGCCAGGTAAGTAAGCTAAGCGTACCAGGCAGTATATCCTTAATTTGAGTTGCTTTGCTTTTTATAAAACACCTTATTCATTACTGAGGCGAAATAAAATAATGCAGCATAGACGTAGATCGTTTTTATCAGTGTTTGCATTTCTCTACTTGTTGTTGTTATACTCCTTGCAAATAAACGTTGTTCTTTCATCTTGCGGAGCATTCTGCGCGTTTCAATATACAAAATTCTTTTGATTTAAGTTGCGCCTCTCTTCATCACTCGATCTTTTTCTGTAAGCAATTTTGTCTCACCAAGAGCCGTCTTGGCTCTCTGATGAATACCTTCTTTGAGTTCTAGCATTGTCCAGTAATGTCAACTGCAGTTTGAGAAAGCACGAACAGCCTTCATATTCAAGGTTTAAAGCGTTGCTGTTTAATCTCTATGCTAAGGCATGCTCTCGAATCTGTTGGATAGAACATAGTCTTGTAGGAATTTGGTCCGTATTCCCACCAAGCTACGTGATCCGCCTCTCCAAACTATCCTTGCCATTTCTTCTTGATTTTACGTGCAGAGAACACGGAGCCAGAGAGAGAAACGAGTTGTGTTTGCTCTGTATTGATGTAGACTGACTGACTATTTAGAATTACATTAATTTATATACATTAGTTGAAGTTGACAATATGCAGGCTTTACGTACATTAAAATAAATAACAGGAAGGGCTAGGCGAAGTGATGCTTGGAAAGAATGCAGGGGTGTTATAATCGAGAAGAAGTAAAGCTGTGAGATTAATTACGAGAAACAAAATTGTGGAATGAATGAAGCAATTAAATTTCACGACAGAGCTCCCCCCTTAGAATGCAAGTGAAATGAGCATTCGATAACGTAAGCGAAGTGAAATGAAGTGAAAGTTAAATACTATAAAAATGCGAATGAATGATAAATTTTGATAGCTAACGAATAAATGTATAAAATTAAATGTCCAACCGTTTTGTGTTGCTGTGAGTTCGTCTGTTGTTGGTTGCCGAAGTGAAGCTTTCAGTGATGTGTCGAATAGATTGTCGTTGTTCAAGTTGGTCGTCGTGATACTCGTGGATAAGGTGAAGTGAAGCCAAGTGAGATGCGACAGTGATGCAGTGAAGTGAGTTGATGCTGCATGTAGTGCTGTCGTGAGATGCTTGGTGATTGCCTTGAGTGCGAGTAGGAGTGCGTACGAAACTTGAGTTGACAAAAGCGTCGATTCTTGACAGAGGCGTTGTAAAAGTTGTCTTCGGTGCTGTGTCGAACTCGGGCTGTTGTGGATGACTATGGTTGGTGATGTTTGCCTTGGTTTCGTGAGTCGGATGACCAAGAACCGGAGTGCTGTTTCGAAGGTTTTGTGAATTGGTGAACCAGGAACCAGAATGTTGTTTGATATTCAAAGGTTTTGTGAGTTGGAGAACCAGGAACCAGAGTTGCTTGACTTGCCAAGGTTTTATGAGTTGGAGAACCAAGAACCAGAGTTGCGATCGATCGTAATGGTTTTGTGAATAGGCTGACCAAGAGAACCTGTGTTGTTTTGAGTTGAACGTCGATGTTGACGGAATGCAGCGAGGAATCGATGTTGTTAGATGACGGCGATGTTGATCCGAATGGTTGTCGAAGAACTGCATTGAATGTTTGGATGGCGAAGGAAATTTCCATGTTCGTTGAGAGGGTCACGTCGTGGTCACCAATGTAGGAATTTGGTCCGTATTCCCACCAAGCTACGTGATCCGCCTCTCCGAACTATCCTTGCCATTTCTTCTTGATTTTACGTGCAGAGAACACGGAGCCAGAGAGAGAAACGAGTTGTGTTTGCTCTGTATTGATGTAGACTGACTGACTATTTAGAATTACATTAATTTATATACATTAGTTGAAGTTGACAATATGCAGGCTTTACGTACATTAAAACTAGACGCTTGCAAATTGCAATGAGGTGCTGCCGGGGGTATTAAAAAGTTTGTGAAATAGGTTTCAAACCTCAAATTTAACAGTTGGCCTGAAGACTGAAGCCTTCAAAGAACTCGATGTTCAATAAAATGCTTACTAAAATCATATATATTGCTTTTACTTGACATAAAAAGCCAGTGGCGTAGATAGAAAATTTTATAGGGGGGGGGGGGCAATAAATTCAGATTTTCGGACAAAAATTTAATAAGCATTTTTGTTTCTTCAAGACTATGAATATAAGATAAGGTCATTAGCTAGAGCTGAACGTAAATAGAAGATATTTCTTTTCCGACAAGATCAGCAATTTTCCGACAAAACGTATGTTTAGCTCTACAGGGGGGTTTCCCCCCTGACCCCCCTCTATCTACCCCACTGTAAAAAGCAGGGAATAGACGCATTGTAGTTGCAAAAAATGGATGGCAATATCAAGGAGTGAGGGAAACCAAAAAAGAAACCACATTAACAACTGTAAGAAATATCAATATTAATGTTCTTTACTTAATTACTTAGTATGGAGTTCGTGTTTCAACGTCAAGTCTTTTAAAACAGATCGAAGGCAATTTTTAACAGGCTAAAAATGTTGTTGGTTCTGATGGAAATGCATTTGAAATTTTTGAAAATACTCCTGTTACGATGATTACAATTAAGTAACTCCTGCCAGGATGCATGGATTGATAATTCAAAACAACAACCATAAACAAAAGTGTACCACAATGTTAAATATGTCGTAAACATGGAAAGGATGGCTTTTAAAAATCAAAACGTGTGCTTTACATATAATGAATGACAATGAAAATTATATTTTTGTAATACAAATGATCAATATTTACCTGTTTACCAATATATAAAAGCAAATTGTCAGTAAAAGTAAGTGAACACAGTTGTAAAAGTTTTAGCATCATTTCTGGGAAAGATTTGCTTTTACTGGCAGACACTTTGATCACAAACACACACAGACGCCAGTGACAGTGACGCCATTCACACACAGCCAAGCAAAAACGGGACCGAACGTTTGCAAATGTCGGCGTCTCTGAAGTCAAGTTGCATTGTTCTCATTGTTCTTGTCACGTGACTAAAGTTCACTTTCGGAAAAACTGGTCCCCATACAGAATAAAAGGCTGCCTAGCGGCAGCAATGAATAACAGGAAGGGCTAGGCGAAGTGATGCTTGGAAAGAATGCAGGGGTGTTATAATCGAGAAGAAGTAAAGCTGTGAGATTAATTACGAGAAACAAAATTGTGGAATGAATGAAGCAATTAAATTTCACGACAGTCTATAAGAGAAGTTAGAACTCATCTTTTCTGCTGTTCAGCGCATGTGGGTTTGGCTATTTTTGGGCTACTATTTTCAATCTCTCAAGCTTTGCGTTGAAAGTGATGGATGTGCAGACCTGAAAACTGATGATCATTACTTCAGTTCGGAAATACGAATAAAGAACTGGGACGTTTATGAAAAACTCTGGCTTGTTCGAATTTCACTCTTGGCCTAGAGGTTATCCCGGTCCAACGTCTTTGGGGATTTCTACTCGTAGAATGTATTCATCATTCTGAGCTTGCGTCTGACGGTGAAGTCAGTTCCACGGGCATCACTAGATCCAAAAGTGCTTGATAAATGCTTGATCAATTTTGATCTTGACGTTAATGTTTTCCATTATAATGTTTTCACCTAGCGCTGCACTGTTCTTCAACACACTCTTGATTTCTTCGTAAATTGCAGAGGAAAGTATTGACGATAAATCCTACTTCGTTTCGTTTGAGCACGCATTCTCGCCTTGACGTCATGTCCACTGTAGCGCTGAGTCCTCTTATTGGTATCCTTTTGTTTGACTTCTGGGAGTCCGATGGCATCAAATTTGATGCTGTACAGCTTTTTTTCAAAGTCCAAGATTCCGTCGTTCGTATATAGTGTTCTTGCATTATATTAGAAGTTCCAGGAAAAGATACCCAAAATTTAAAAACGTTACAAGGGAGCATGAAAAGAATTAAAAGAGAACAATGAAAAACTTAAAGAACGGAGCACGAAAAATAAGCATTTCTGGAACAATGACGGTGTATTTGCAACTTCTATAAGAGAACATGACTGACCCCCATACGACCCTTGTTCCAAGTGCAGAATGTCCAATCCAATGGCAGCCTGTTTGAACACTCTCAGTACCCATTGCTCCTTCACGGGTCTTTGTATTGCCTTGACCTGGGTTGTGGGTCTGGGTTGTCGATCAAAAACTGCTGAAAACTTAGGGGCCTGGTTTTGTTTTGTCAAAGGTTTTGCCGATGCTCTCAACGTTTGGCATTGCGCCTTGTCGAGGCTGTAGTGCCACTGTATTCGGTCAAGCCTAGCCTGTCAGTTAATAACGGCATAAAAGCATGATATGGTTAAGAACGTTTCTAAAAACTGTATTTCACTTCCCCAAAAGTTGCTCAGGTATGCTTCCCGTCTCGGAATAAATGTCTTTTGCTGTCAAAACCTTTTTTGGAATACACTTTTTTTTAAAAAGCAGACAATAGAAAAACGTATGACTTCAAGTTGCAAATGGTTTAAAACCTGATTAAAAACAATTTCAGATTTTTGAATGTAAATCAAAGAATTTACAAGAACCAACAACACTTTTTGGCTTAACTCTAAAAAATTAAGTTCCTTACAAGCTTACCTGACAAAAAGCTTTGCTTGCAGGTGGATAAGCAAACTGATAGAAATGCAACTTTGCAACAATACCCGAAAAAAGATGGCGAAGAAGAAATTATATATATTTGCTCTGCAAGCTGGTAACATTGCCATATTCAATTACTTGCTTTTATATTTGCTGTCATTTCTTTTAACAAGGATGCTTTCCGAGAATATTTTAGGACAGCGAAAAGCAATACTAGTGAACAAAATCGTACAGTCTCGATATTTCGCACTTGCATTCAAAATGACCAAGATTTTTCCATATTTATTAGAAGCTTCAGTTAAGAGCGATTGAAACTGAAGCAAAAATAACTTATAAAGTCAAAATTTCCAGGAAGGGGGCATTTTACAGAAATTCCTCGTAACGCACATCTCCCTCAAATGTGATTTTGAAGATATTCCATGCATCTTTTAAAAAAACCAAGTTCCAAAGTAGTGCTGTCGTTTCTTAATTTTTTAAAAAAATGCCTGAAATGATTGTTTATGGTGGTACAATGGCATTTTCTTGTCTCCATGGTCAACTATGATATTTTATGATTGTCAATGATTGTCCGTCATTGTCTACTATCAGCTAAAAACATCTGTGATCAACATAAAATATAGTTCTCTGTGACAAGCAGAGAACAATATTTTATGTTTATACAATTTTAGGTTTTTGAATATATAGAAATTTATTTGTTAATTTATTTATTCGAAATTTATACAACGGGTGTTTTAATTTTTGCAGGAATGCTATTGCTGATATTTGAAGCTGTCACCCCGACACCATCGCAAGGTAAATAAGCTGAAGGAGGCAAAAAAGAAGCAGGGAGAGAAGAGGATTGCTTCCATTGTGACAGATCCTCGCACCTTTCATAAGGAGGTTTCTCTTGTAACGATCTACTGTGTTGAAGAAGTTACAGAAATGTCCTATGTATAGAATTATCTGTTGAAAAGTGTCTGCTTCCCAGCTGCAACAATTTGCGGCTATTACTAAAAGCGGGAACGGGGAACGGTCGGGGAACGACCGGGGAACGGAATAACCTGGGAACGACCGGGGAACGGTCGGGGAACGGTCGGGGAACGGTCGGGGAACCGTCGGGGAACCGTCGGGGAACCGTCGGGGAACGGAAGTATGAAACCGTTTGAAATTTACAAGTTTTTACACGTTTATAAAACGTTACGAAACGTTTACCTATCATAACTGTAAATAAAATCTACAGTCTTAATAGGTAAACAAGGTAAACTTTATAGTTTTAATATGTAAACAACGAAAGACCAGATGCATTTTGTGAATGTGAATATCGCCCGCTTTGATGACTTCCGATTCGCTGTTTGTATCATCACTCCGTCCAATGCGAGCTGTCAACGATGTCAGTTCAAAACCAACAATTTAGTGGTCAGGGGGTAGACTGTAATTCAGAATTAATGACTCGTGTAACCAATAACATATAATGAAAAAATATACTATGCCCCATGAAACAAACTCGAAGAATGAAATAACAAGAAATACACATAAAACAGAGAATATACAGAATTCAATATATAAGAAATGTAGAATTAAAAAATGTGATTGAGTATCATGTAAGATATATAGAATTAGAATATAAGATTTTTGAAAATTTATTGAGATTTATTACATAAGAAAATGTTAACAGAACAGAACAGTATAATAAACGAAAATATGATATAGCTTTTAATGACGGACATGATGAAGATTAGATGAGAACACGTTCTAACTCTACATATCACAAGGATTGTAAGTGAGTGGAAGGAAATAACATGTTACAAAACATATGAAATATCATATCACGTGATTGTCCGTTGGTGATAATAGACAACAGCAATTAACAATGACGGGGAGAAACTCGATCCTTGACATAATAACTTTGGCACAACAATGTCAACGTCATGTAAGCGCTTTTGGGAATGGTTTGAATCGGAACAGGGTGTAATTGTTTCTCAATTCCTGCCTTTGAATATGACAAAATTATTGGCGGGGCACGATTAGATCCTTCATAGAATAACTATGTCATTTCGAAATGTGTTCGCCAGGGGGTTTCTCACCGCAGCACGTTTAGTTAGATTCAAAGAGTGCAGTACGCGTAAAACCTGTCGAGCAAAGCTCCTGAGAGGCAGAACAAAAGACGAAAAAACAAAGACTTCTGACACCGATGACAAAGGCCAAAAAGTGGAAATATGAGATTAAAAACCCAACGTCCGGTCCGCCTGATGATGTTGTTGTATTCTTCAAAAATCCTATATTCTAATTCTATATATCTTACATCATACTCAATCACATTTTTCTAATTCTACATATTATAAGATGGCCCAGAAAAGATAAGATGGCGCATCCTTTCTACATTCTTCGAGTTTGTTTCATGGGGCATAGTATATTTTCTCATTCTATGTTATTGGTTAGGCGAGTCATTAATTCTGAATTACAGTCTACCCCCTGACCACTAAATTATTGGTGTTGAACAGACATCGTTGACAGCTCGCATTGGACGGAGTGATGATACAAACAGCGAATCGGAAGTCATCAAAGCGGGCGATATTCACATTCACAAAATGCATCTGGTCTTTCGTTGTTTACATATTAAAACTATAAAGTTTACCTTGTTTACCTATTAAGACTGTAGATTTTATTTACAGTTATGATAGGTAAACGTTTCGTAACGTTTCATAAACGTGTAAAAACTTATAAATTTCAAACGGTTTCATACTTCCGTTCCCCGACGGTTCCCCGACGGTTCCCCGACCGTTCCCCGACGGTTCCCCGACCGTTCCCCGGTCGTTCCCAGGTTATTCCGTTCCCCGGTCGTTCCCCGTTCCCGCTTTTAGTAATAGCCACAATTTGCTGACCACTGTAATGCTCATGTAAATTATGTCCCCTATGTACGTTAAGTCCCGTATGCAATCAGCCCTTGTAATCTCTTTCAGGTGTTTGGTTAGTCAGTTGATATTTAAGAGTATAGCCATGAACATGTTTCTGCGATCTGCCCCTAAAACATCATAACCACAGATCAGGTTGCCCAACTCCAACTTTATCTTGAAAAACATTTGTCTTAAACAAGCTCTATTCCTTAAGCTTGAGGAAAAAGAATCCACGTTAGTAAATCCACAACGTGCATTCAACGAGGCTCATAGCAACAATGGGCCCAAGGGGGGGGGGGCGTTTTGCCAATAAGTCCCAAAATGTAACTTAGAGCTGATATATTTTCATAAATTGATGAAATTTGTTAATTCCCCCTCCCCATTAATTTCTGCCACACATGGTCATTAATTTTATCAACCGGACTTTCCACATCTACCGCATCTACATTTGTTAGCTCATTAGCTGATTAAAATCGAAACTAATTGATTATGGTAAATAAAATATTTTTCGTTCTTCAGGCTGCACGTTTCAGAATCAACAAATAGAAAATGGAAAGACTTCTTTCGTTGGCTTTGGAGATATGCCTTTCTGCATGAGCTGCTTCTGCTCTAATACAAACGTAATAAGTTGCAAGTATGTGGTTTGGTTGAATGGGATCTTCACTGGATATGCATATATGACGTGTTTATCAAGCAATTCATGCAACGAAATTGCCCAAAATGTTTCAAAAGGTATCAGCCATACATGTATACCCAGAAATAAAGCTTAACAACAAACATAAATATTCTTTGCTTTGACTTGATTGTTTCTTACAGATTGCCAAAGAGATGTTCGTTTGAATTGTTACATGAATCCCCCAATCGGCTCATCGTGGCTTGCAAATGGTTGCAATTATTCGTGTACTGACATGGATGAAGTGAAACACAATTTTATTCGCAAACCCTGATTTTTTTCGTTTCAGACAAAGAAAGCTTCTTTCGTAAATACGGTAATGTCTATAAAATGTGCAAAGGTGAAACAAAACTGATCTTACGCGAACAAGATTGCGACGGAGTGAATGATTGCGAAAATAACACGGATGAAGCTCACTGCTCAACTTGTAAGCATCATAATATTTTTAATAAAACCTTGTCAATGCTTTTCAATAAATATTTATTTACGATACTTTGAATGACCTGAATCCTCCTTTCATGAAAGATATTTTTCAGATCAGAACCTCTAACTATTCAATGCGGAATCCAAATAATCTTGTTCATTATAGACCGAACCAAGTCACGTTTGGCTCAAATAGCCTAAAATTCTTAGGACCACAAGTTTGGAACTGTTTGCCAAACGAGCTCAAATCTGCAGAAAATCTTAATACTTTCAAAACCCTAATAACACAATGGAGTGGCCCAACATGCAATTGCAATGCCTGTCGTTTTATTGTAAATGAATAATTAAAAATTTTTTATTACTTTGTTTTAATTAATTAATGTATGTAACATCGATTTAGATTAGTTTACATGTATATACATCTGCAATGTATATAGTAGACTAGAAATTGTAAATTCGATGGAAAATAAAGTTACAACAACAACAACGATAAATTTAATAAATTTACTTACTTATTTACACACGAGGCATTCCGTATGGTACATCACCTTGTTGTGGATTACTTTATCACAACCTGGTAACTTGTTAGCCACAGAACCTTCACTTTACAAAGGGCTTCGCTATATAGCCGTACCTTGATAAAATAATTGTCTGAATCAATTAATTTGAAATCGAAAATTTTAAGCGCACGGAAACAGGTAGAGATCAAAAGGGAAAAAGAAAGTTGAGATATTAAAACTTCAATGTTTTGAGTTATTCGTTAATTTATCACCGGCATCTTTACTTATAGATTATTGTAAATCAATTGCTGAAACAGTCATGAAGAAGACGTTTATTTGGAGACGATCGGCAGTCAATGTTACAAAATATCTCCCCTGCTTTCATGTGAACCAACACTGGAAAGGTAGCCAAATGCCAACAATCTCTATATGTTTAATAGATGAGTCAGTAGAAAGGCGTATAAATGTTATGTGAGGAATTTAGAGCAATAACACGAGAACCAAAATAGACATATTCAATGTTGTTATTTGTATCAAGACAATTCCAATACTACACGAATCGCAACATCATATTTTGACATAAATTTGTCATGATTATTCATGGAAATTTATTGTCTTATTGGAATTGTCTCATTAGGTATGTCTCCTTTGGTCGTTGTGTTTGCTCTTAACTTTTGACAACGTGCTTCTTATCAAATGTGAATAGCAGCAACATATAAGAAAGAGTTGATTTGACAACGAATTAAATGTCACAGCTTAGTAGAATCTATTGATGACGTCGACGAAGGCAGAAACACCCGAATAAAATGAACTTTGGAATGACGACATGCATTATTTTTTAAGGTGTGCTACGGAGAACCTGCACCATGAGAGAGTCAGGTGAAACATTTTGGCCAAAGCTGGATTATTGTCAATGTCAATACACAAGAAAAGAACCGACAACAATAGGGGTAGAAATTCAGTTTTAACATTTTGGGAGGGGGCACAAAGTTGAGATTTGCCGAGAGCAGAGCGTGACTTCAAGGCGTTGTCGTTAGGAGGGCGTGGCTTAGTTTCTAGTTTAGTTTCCAAAACTCCCATATTCTGTCAATTCTCAAATTGAAGCAAACTCCTGCATTTTAATTTGATCATGTAGCATTAGATTTTTAGCATTAGCTAACGTTTATTTCCTCTGCAATAAACTTCTATGCTAACAATCATATACTCGTTTTATTGAAAATACGCTGAGTGCAAAACAAAGCAAGACGGTCGTAAAATTTCATCATTTTCCGATGAATTATTTGTTGTACCGACTGACAAAAGATTGGGGGGGGGTGGGAGTGCAGCGGCGTTTGAACCCCCCTCACCCCATTTAGCGAAGCCCGTCTCTGTAAGCGTAGCTAATATCATGACAAAAGTTTTTTAAGAAAATGGATTGCTTTGCAACAACTATTTTGAACACAGACATGGAAATTTTCCTCGTTCCACCTTAAGTTTTGCTTAACAATGTCATGTGAGAATTATGACTTTTTTAAAGGAACTATCTGCAGTGATGTTGAGAGAAGATGCATGGCAATTATACAATTACTCTGTTGACGCCGTCAGCCAAAAAAGATCAATACAACTGGCCATGGTGCTGATAAATAGAGTTTCATATGTTGATATCAAAAGAACCACGTATGAAATGTCCAACCTTACATCTTTTAGCCAGGTGAGAGAGGAAAACAATAAATTATATTGTTAATTGATACATAATAAATGTTATGCATCAAACGTAATTAATGTGTTATGTCTTTGCTTGAAATATGAAAACAGTTGTTCTTGCAATACATTTTGGCGTAAAATTCAATTAAATATATTTGGACAAGATTGTTGGTAAATGAAAAAGGATGACTTTGTTATGCCCCAAAAAGAATTAAAACAGGACGTCTGAAAATCAATCCAATTGTTCCTAACTCAACAAACAAAAACAGGACAAAAAAATTTGTTGCCTCCGTAGCACCAACATTATGGTTTGCTGGTATTAATCATTTGCGATGACTTGATTGTTAAAATTGGTTTCAGACTTTAGTAATACGTTTTTATTTGTTAAGAACAGAAATTCGTCATGTTATACAAATGTTATTTGAATGTGATATCCCAATCCTTGTTTGAACATGAAGATATTGGGGATATTTGATTCATTTAAAAAGTCTTCTTAATTTATCCCCATAGGCTATTTACAACATCTGGCAGGCACCTCGATTTTGCAAAGAAGCTGATCCATATGTAAGCAACTTGATTTATATCTTAATGACACAAGAGTAGCCACATACTACATGAGCTAATTTAAAGAATTCAACCTTTTATTTCCTTCCCAATCAGCTACATTACGGATTGTCTCTCATATTCGACTTTTTCATTGAAAAATATGGTATTAAATTTTCACGCACTCGCAGACGTCAGTAAGCATATCATTTTGACATTTTTCTTTTTCATGCAAATTTACAATATTTCTTAGACATTTTAGCGTTGGGTTTGCGATTTGCGATGAAAATCTAGAAAGTTACACGGGACCTTGTCCGTAAGGTTATTTTTAAAACACTGAATCTGGAATCCGGAGTCCGGAATAGGGAATAACAATAATTTTTTTTTAACTATTTAACATAACTATAAGGATATTTACAATAAAAATCATAACTTGCAATTGCATTCCTCGCCAGCCCATGCTTAAAGGAAGCTATTGTTCCGCTGCTCTTTATCACATCTGGTTATGCTATTCTAGAGTATGCTACCGATGGCCGCAGTGGATGTGCTGGGAGGTAGAACGGTGTCCCTTGTCCTGAGATTGTATTCGATTTCGTGCAAAAGTACAGGGTATTCCGGATTGTTTTAAAGATAGCCTTGTCTTTAATGTTCTTATTGTTGCTTCGAGAGCCTTGACAAGCTCTATTGATTTTGAAATTAAAGTTGTATGGGCGTATGTAGTCAGGTTTATGCAAGTTACACTTAACCATGAGCATCCGTGATCAATTTTAATAAACGTTTACATCTTTCTTCTTTCAGCGCTCGCCCATTCCCCGATATATGGTCAGAATATCATTCTTATTTCTTACAAGACATCTTATTTCCTGATGTAAATAAAAAATCCATTTTTATTTTGAAGTAAATCAAATTTTCTATTTCTCTTCGATCCTTGGATCAGAAACTTCGAACAGGACTTCTTATCATTGATCAGTGTCAAAAACAATATAAAACCATGAACTAACGTTTTTCCAAGTAACTTCCAAAAAATATCGCTACATGAGCTGCTTTACTGAACAATTTTTTGACTTAATATTATTTAGATGTAACGAAAGCTTCTTTGCTTCCATTCAAAACTTGTTTTCGAGAAGATGAGGGGTAGTACAAGATTACAAATTACTGAGTTAATAAGCCTACATTTCTTCCTCAGGAATATATCTTTCAAGGCATAGACATCGATTCTCTACAAGAAGAAAAGGTATGTAATCAACTGGAGGAATCAAATAGCTATATCTGACTGCCGACAATGAGAAAGCCAGTGTATCTTTTAGGTGGTCAAGCAAATTCAATAATTTGACTATTTTATACTCTTTTCCAATTCTCCATTGCAAAGATTTGATCAGAGTTCTCTGTTTTTTGCGTTAACTGTGTGTTTGTTTTTAAGGAACATGAACCCTAGCCTGAAATCACGGTGATTAGCTTATCTAATGAAACAAATACGAGAAACCAATCAATTGAAGTATGTTTATTACAATAAATTTTGCCTGTTAGCTATTTCTAATGAGCTTACTATAATAGGCCTTGCGTGGAGAGGTTCTCATATAACCTTTTCAGTGGTTAAGCAAACTCAATGATTTGGTTATTTTATTCTCTTACCCAATTCTCCATTGCAAAGATTTGGTCAGAGTTCTCGGTTGCTTGCGTTAATTGTGTTTTGTTTATAAGGGACGTGGAGGACCCCAGCCTGGAATCACTGTGTTAGGCTTTTCTAAAGGAACAGACAAAAGAAATCAATCAATTAAAGTATGTTTATACAATAATATTTGCTTGTTAGTTGTTTCTAATGAGCTTACTATGATGAGCCTTGCGTGAAAAGATACACATATAGCATTTTAGGTGGTCAAGCAAATTCAATAATTTGACTATTTTATACTCTTGTCCAATTCTCCATTGCAAAGATTTGATCAGAGTTCTCTGTTTCTTGCGTTAACTGTGTGTTTATTTTTAAGGAACATGGACCCCAGCCTGGAATCACAATGTTGGGCTTATCTAATGAAACAAATACGAGAAACCAATCAATTGAAGTATGTTTGTTTATGCAATAATATTTGCTTGTTAGTTGTTTCTAATGAGCTTACTATAATGGGCCTTGCGTGAAGAGATACATACTTTAATCGGAGAAACTTTCGCGAGATAAACTTTCGCGAATTTCGCAAATTTTGGCCATTTTCGCGAAAGTTTGACGCGCGAATTTTTTCAAAATTGCAATTCGCGAAAATATATCTCGCGAAATTTTTCTAAGAGTCACATTCGCGAAAATTTGACCAGTTATATCTGTAAAACCTGTTCAAATGTGCAGAAATATGTTAAAATATTTTACATAATTTCTCTATTCGCGAAGGCTTATCTCGCAAAATTTTTTCAATTTGTAAATTCGCGAAAGTTTGTCCAAAAAATTTCGCGAGTTTTTCGCCTCGTGAAAGTTTATCTCGCGAAAGTTTCTCCGATTAAAGTATGACTTTTTAAGTGCTTAGGCAAACTCAATGATTTGATAACAAATGAACACATTCAATCGCAGTGAAATTGGAAAATATACTCGACTTTCTTACAGGCTCGGGTTGTCCAAGTTAAATTGAAAGTAAAGAAAAAGGCCGTTGCTACTCATGTTAGAGTACAACTCATCATGAACATTAGCTTTGCAATGATCTCACTACTGGCATTGATAATAGCTGTAATCTTACTATTTGGATTTAAGTGAGTATATTGTGATGAAACAATGTTTTATATCTCAAATAAATACAGTGAAACCTCAATAATGCAGAAAACAGGAAATGCAAATGTTTTGTTTGCATTATATCTAAGAGACCTGTTTATAACTCAAAACCTTTGTATTCAAAAGAAGTTAGCAAAGCAATAGCCAATGTATCGAAGCTTGAATCATATATATGCAACAACAATGGATAATAAAAGGAAAATGTCCTGTGTAATTTACGCTGGTATATGAAGCTACGTCAAGGCCTAAGTTTGCGTCAATTCTCTTACTCTACTTTGGTGCTTCTCACTCAAGTGCCTGAAAACAGTTTCAATGGTTTTTATGTCACAGTCTTTTATTCTTTTTATCTAAATATCCATAGCAGCAGTTAAATTATTTTTGTTCATTACAGTGTTCCCTCGACAACAAAACTTTTTATCCACAAGAACCTATTTGTTGCAAGAGCGATTTCATCTTTTATTTATGTAATTGGAAGCTGGATTGAACGAGATTTAAAGAAAAAAAGGGTGAGAGTTTATCAACTATTCCAAAGATAAACAAATAATATAATTTTACGGTGACCTCCGTTTTATGTCATGGCAGCTGTGACGACAACAAAGACAAAATATTTTGAAAATTCGATGTAACAAGTCATTGAATACACCAGAGACGCTGGAGCATACCAAAAAGTAGAGGGCACAACAATAAAAAGTGCTCTACACCTGACATGGTTAATATAGAGAGGGGCAATTCTTGCAAAAATAGAAGGGACCCGTTCCCCCCTACGTCCTCTTCTGCCTCCCACACCATTGAAGGCACTAATTAAAATATCTGTGCACGAATCTTGTTTTTGAAACTGTTTCATGATGCAGCTGGAATCCTTTTCAGTTTGTCTTTTTCGCTATGATTGAAGCTGTATTTGTTTTATTTAGGGTATCTGCACAACATTTCTTATTCTTCAATACTGCACTTCAATGGCAACATTTTCCTGGATGCTTGTTGAGGGTATCAATTTATTCAACGTCATAGTCCTTGTGTTCCAAACAAGATGGACGAACCACAAAGTTTATGCTGCAATTGGCTGGGGTATGTCTTATAGCAGCAGTTTCCTCTTTTGGAAATAGTTCATCTGAGAATTCCCCAGTTTTATTGTCAAGACTATCCTTGATTTTAATACAAACTAGAACTGTATTCATATACTCAATCATTAGTCTTTCTCAATCATTAGTCTTTTGTTAAAGCTCTCATTGTTTTGTTGTGTTATGAGCCTTTAAGATGTTATCCAAATATCCTTTGAGTCTTAGATTTTGCCCGAAATTTTTTGCCCAAAAATTTAACGTTCGAAATTAAACCGTCTAAATTTGTTGGGATAAATTTATACAGAATAAGCCCCCCCCCCCACCTCGAACGAGCCCTTGATTAAGCCTCTGGGGGCTCAATCGAGGGCTTACGGTAGCTTTGAACAGAATTTGTAATGACTCAAATGCAAGCTTCAAAATAACTAATAACAACATTGTCTTTTTTACTTAAAAAACCATATTACAATGTTCTCGACTACAGGCCAGAAGTAAATTGAAGTGACTTGTACCGTCAACTTTCAGCAATTACCAATTTCAACCAAACTAATAGTGATATCAATAACTTGCTAATCGCTTTAATCGTCTTGTTTCTCCAAGGATTGCCGCTTTTATCGTTTGTCGTTGCAATTGCGTCTAAACCGGATGCCTTTTTGCTAAGTCCTGGGTATGTTTCATCAGTTCTTCATTTTTATTTAACTGTTTCAAATTCATTAAAAATTTCAACTGCTAGCTACAAAAATTTGTTTCATCGATACATTTTAGATGCATTTCGTTGGGAACAATTGGATGGTTTATCAGAGGTCCTGTTGGAATTCTCCTCGGGGTATGAAAAAGCTTTCGTCATTCATTTACCATCATTCATGTCCAAATATATCTAATTGAATTCTACGCCAAAATGTATTGCAAAAACAACTATTTTCATACTTCAAGGAACGTAGCTAAATTATACAAATCCATTGTTTTCATAATATCAATAAATCATGCATCAACCCGACCTCACCAAAAGCTCAAATTCTTATCTGCTTCTGCTCTGTGTTTGGCAAATTAATTTCATATTAAGCATCATTGCAATTTGTTTTTATTTTCAGGTCAACTTCGTGCTTTTTTATTTGATTCTTTGGTCTACCCTCAAAAGCATTTCTTCATCTCAGCGCTTGAAGACATCACCTCAAAAACTCAGGTTCACCTATCTCTCCTTCTGTCAATCTTGCAAACACAGTAATGCTTCCAATATAAAACGTATTTCTTTCTAATAAACGCCTCTTAATTTAACAAAAAATTATTAAACGCCACATTTTTAAACATGTATCTACATTAACGCCTTGTCTGAAGCCCGACAATTTAATAAACGCAATTTATGAAAATAGTAATCGTATCTATTAGTTTGAATAAGTATGGAACATAATACAGAAGTACGACAATTAAGTTGTCGTTCACTTCACACATGTTTGCAAGACTTGGGCCAGAAATTTCCCTCTTCTTCTTTCAGATCCACAACAAAAGCATTTATGACGCTAATACCAATACTTGGTGTAACAGAAATACTTGGTTTTGTTATCGAAAGCAGCCCTGTTGTGATTGGCTATCTTTACATCATAATCAATGGATGTGTTGTTGTACGTTTGACAATATTCAATTTATATAATCATTTAAAATAAGTAAACACATTAAATAATCGATCTAAATTCAAGTCTTGAGAACATATAATTTCACTCTGTCAACATAAAAATGCATTTTCAATTTTACAGGGTTTACTCTTCCCCATCATGCATTGTTTTACAGACCCCCAGGTAAATAATGGTTCATCCCAACACAGTGAGCTCTATATAAGAAGTCCCTTTATATAGAGTTCACTGTCCCCCAAAATACCTTTTCATTTTTCACCTTTTCACTACGCGATTCTTGTCGATTCGACTGGGCCACAGAGAAAATTGTAAGGCCTTAAAGGGCTACTCTCACCATATTTTTTTATTTCATTTTTGGGTAGTTTTTGACGTAAAAACAGGTACTGCATTTTTTAAATTTCAAAATTCGCTCATTAACACCTCTTTTCACGGCTCCAAAAGTGCGATTTTCAGGCCATTTCTGAAAATGTCGCGCAACATGAAACGATCTGGGCCGAGGTTGTGTGACGTAGATGCCGGAACGCAAAAAAACTTCTCTCTTTGGCTTCAGTATGGAAAAATCAACGTCGCGTCCGGTTTTCTCCCTTGTTTTCAATGATAAATACAAATGTTTTTTCAAACCACTTCAACACCATCATTACAAAGCTTATTGACATCTCCCCGTGTGTTTTTTTTTTAATTTTCGGCATTGTTAAGGGCTGAAAATTGACCCCAAAGCTGATGCAGTGACAATGGATTTTTCCAGTATTCCCACGCCTCACGTTGTTATCTGTTCATCACTCAACCTCTTCCTTCCTTTCATTTGCGTTGCGTTATAAACAACCAACTATTCGTGATTGTTTATCGTTTCCATCAGTTCTATAATCTATTTTATCAAGTTTTGCCGTGTGCTTGGTTTTAGCAAGATAATTATGGATTATTTTTGTCTTTACTACTTGGGTTTTTGTCAAAGATATTGAAATGCTAAAGTGATGCACTGTTAAAAAATTGCTCAAATTGAAATTGTTTGGTTGACATAACCATGGAGTTCTTGTTATAAATTATATACCTTGGTGATTACATTGAAACCTAAGGCAAAGTAAAGGTGTATATTGTTGACAAAGTCAGACAATATGATCAAAACTAGAACACCAGTATGAAGCCCAACATTGTGCTGGAAAGTTTTTCTTCGAGTTCACATTGAACTTGTGAAATCTTCGAAATCTTCGAGTTTTTCTACACAGCTATGACCATAACTACACTTGAAATAATACCAAAATATGAGCTGCTGCTTCAAATACACACCAGATAAGACAAATAGGGTTATTTTCATGCATTATTAATCCAAAATAGCGGAATTCTGCTTTACCCGTGCCAGAACCTGTTCGGCCTAGCAATTTTACAATTTAGCAATTTTTAACTGACCCGATTTGGTTTAAATCTTATAAATGCATAGATAAGAGCTCACCAATTTTCCATACTATTAATTCTATCGAAAAATTGTTGAAAGAGAGCTTGCTCCTCTTTAATTGAATAAATTTCGAATTCATATTGTTGTTTAAAACTATCCCGCACCACTGAAGACTGTATGTGAAGCTCGCTCGAGACTGCGACGTTGAGGTCGAAAAACATGCCGGCTTGCAGCATAAGCGTGAGCAAATCATCCTCATTTTTGTAAAAAACTCACTTTTCATGATAAACGAGGCATCAACAGATTCCTCAGATCCTGAACTAGTTCGTGGCACGATTTAATTTTTTAAATACGACTTGGTTTTGACCATAATATGCAAAACATTGAATTGGTACTGAACACAATAAAATAAATTTCATGCGTTCCGGCATCTACGTCACACCGGCCTCGCCCCAGTTTTCTTTTTGCCCGACTTTTTTCTGAAAATCGCACTTTTAGAGCCGTGAAAAGAGGTGTTAATGAGCGAATTTCGAAATTTAAAAAGTGCAGTACCTGTTTTTACTTCAAAAACTACCCAGAAATGAAATAAAAAAATATGGTGAGAGTAGCCCTTTAACATGGGATAACTTGTCATACTACAGCGACCCTCCTCTCTGCCACACTAACTGGTAATGTCTAATGGCCTATTAAACTGTTGTTGCAGGTGAAAGAAGCAGTTCAGAAGTTTCAAGAACGACGCAAAAAATCGACGCAAAATTTCAACAATGAACCTGTAAATATCATTAGAATTTCATGGATTCAATTGCTAATTTGAACAAATCCCAATAATAAGTAATTGTAATTATAATTTTTTTCAGATGTGCCAATTACGTGGTCGCATTGCTCTTTATGAAGGAGAATTGGAAAAATACCCAGAACAAATGGGTCAATTAGTGAAGCACGATAGTCTGGGAGCAAATGTAACAAAATTGTCTAGTGATAAATATATGTATAATAAACTTTCTCGCCGACTACCAGGCCTAATTCATCAACAGAATAAGCTACCCCTGACCATTGTTCAAATATTTCCCCAATTAAAATTTTGATTTTCATTTTAGATGGACAAATCTTCAGCAGTCTCTTTTTCGAGAACGGCTCCCAATGACAACAAGGCTTGCGTTTATGACACAAAGTTGTAAAAAATGCACGCAATTTTATCGTCCAGAGAGAATATCATCATTAATCTAAAGCTTACTTATCAAGTTGTATTGTAAACAATGAAATGTTGACTGCACGCTATTTTTATGAGAATTTAAGCTTCCTTACTTTTTGCATGATTTTATTACCAAGCGTTTCTTAAAAAACAAATTGAGAAAAAGCTACTGCTGGGATAAAAATTACATAATCATTAAGAAAAATTATTTCAATCAAAACCATATTTTTCTAACTAATGTAGTTGGCAATACTATCGCCAAAAATGACCGAAATGGCTCAAGGAGTTGGATAAGCATTTTTATCTGCCTCATATATGCCAGTCGTATTGTACAATGTTTTGAATATTTCATTTTCTGCAGTTTCTTTCCTCATCTCAGAAGTCGGTTTCTTATAAAAAAGCGTGTAATCGCAGACAAAATCTCGGAAATGTTTAAAAATTAATATAAGCCCTAAGTCGAACAAAGCAGAATAAAGTTATATTATTAGTTAAATTATGTTAGTATTATGTTATATTATAATTTAGATGTTAACATGGATATTGATAAATACAGTAAAATAAAATTATAAAAAGAAGAGCACGCAGGGTTGCCATTTTGAAACACGAGTAACAAAGCTTGGCTCCTAAAGCCATGGCCTTGCAAGTTAAATACACGAGCAATAACGACATATATAATCAATATTGAACTTGCCTGCTAGTAGTCAGTCGGCTTGTAAGTAAGAAGAATTATTTACTTCAAATTGCATTCTGCAGCACTGCAAATTAGCCATATTTCGGGCATTTCACTTTGACAAGGCAGCTGATATAAAAAGAAAGTGGCCTTTCTTTTCATCTGGCTGAAACAACGACACGAAGCGTGGTGACTAAAAACAATGTGGTTGGAAATCAAAACTTTAGAAATCTCTCAGGGGAAAATAAAAACACCAGAAATTGAGGACAAGTGAGAGTTCACTTGAATAACAAATAAATATAAACTGCGAACAATTCTATTTCTCATTGTATTATGAAGTGAAATTTTAAATTATACCAGAAACAAAACAATTATCAAATGAATCACAATAAAACATATTTATATAACAGGGTAAGACAAAATAATTGAAAAAAGGAAATATTTTGTTTCAAGTAAATAATATTGCATTGTACTTAATTGAGATCTGTTTCACAAATTGCAAAAACAGTCCAGCTTAATGTTAGAATACGTCAAGCTTTTTTTTCGATATTTACACGTAGTTATGCTATTTTTTACTGCTGCAACTGTTTCAAAATATTAAAAAGCATAAAGATTGTCTTTATTATTACACTATTTATTTCTATCAGGCAAAAACGAAAACCCGAGGAGTAGAATCTTTCTTGGTGCAGTGACTTTTGTTTTCATATGATCGCTGCACTCCACATCTTGACCTGACATCAAGACAAAACATACGAGATATAGACGTGACATAAAGTTGTCATTATTCTCGATTCCCACTGAACTGAACTGAAGCAAATGCTCTCAGACAATTGTTTCTCGCTCTAAATCAGAAATTGGAACATAATCATCTTTTAACTCAGTTAATGAAGTTTTATTATTTGACTCATCCACATCGTCATCGCATTCACTTTTTAAATCGTCAAAGGTGTCCCTGGTCTTTTGGCCTTTCGTCTCGGGAAGAATCATTAACATTAATCCGGCTAGGCCAACTGCAATGCTCATAATGCCAAAAGGAAGAGCAGGAGATGAATCAGATAAAAATGTTGTTAGCCATGGTGCTATTGCTCCGCCAAACACACGAACGCCTGTGAGTAGACCGAGGCCTTTGGTCCTAAGAGGGAAAGAAAGAAATTGCACTGCCATTTTTGAGTTTGAAGAATAAGCAGTTTTGATGCGCAAAGTTTGTACCTGTCCCTTACAAAAATGCAAAAATACGGTGCGCGCTGGGCGAAGTGTTAGAAAATTAAGGCCGTTTTCAGAGAAAAGCCCCATGTATTGACTCTTTTTGCATTGGCCATTAAAACAAAAATTAAAACAAGTTAAGCCTGGCACAATATGGCTCCAATAAGGTACAATAATCCCAGATTCAAGTTAAAGAGGAGAGTCAAAGTAACACAAAAACAAAAACTCGACAATGATCCTAAACATCTGGATGTAATTTATAAGATAGAGTATTTCCCTATCAGTATTCTTTACCAGTCGGTATAATGATAACAAATACGTAGTAAATATATGAGATTACCTTGCCGTTGTGGGATAAAGCTCGCACGACCAAATATCACTTGAGACTAAACCAGTGGACAGAAATATCTTCCCAAACAGGGCAATTCCAAGTTTCACAAAAGCTAAATCTGAAATAAAAAGAAAACTAAGGAAATGTCAATAGGTAAATTAAATGTTAATGGCTAAAATAAAATAAAATTCTGAACAGATAAAATATTAAATAAAATGCAATAGAGTCATGGCTACACTGTGCTTGTGTATCGGTAAAATAATTAGAACATCTTGTAGAGTATAAAACAGTAAACAATTTAAACTAATGCTTCCAAATAGAAAAATGGAAATTGCAGGAAAAAATAGACCCCAATAAAATAAAACGTTGGTTGAAAATGAATAGAATAAAGTGAAATGTATATTAAACACGTTTGGTTTATAAAAGTTGAAAGAGTAAACAATACAAATAATAAACAAGTAAAATGGCTGTAAACAGAATTTAGGTGGGTGCTGCTTGGGTGTGTCACAGTAATGTTCAAAGATGCAGTGGCGAAGATGAAGAATGAATAATGATTGAATTCAGATCAATGATTTTGGCTTAACTGGTATTGATATGGAGAGGGACACAGGCACCAATCGTTGGACAACAAATAAGATTGAAATTGAGTTGCATTGCCAGCTAGCCGGCCATCCAGGAAGCCAACATCAACAAAATCTTGATTGTTTACAAGAATATACCTCTATTTTGCAGCAAAAATAAAAATATTGTCTTACCAAGTTTGTCACTTTTTGTGATGAAAAACAGCGAAGCATTGGATAAAGAGACTATTAAAAGACTCAGAATCACAGTCTTTTTTCGTCCAATCCTAAAAAAAGAACAAATAAAATCAACCTATTTGCAAAATACAATTAACATTAAAACCACAAAGTCTGCATGTGCAAAAATAGTTACTCGCTATGCTCTTAAAGTGGTAAATTTCTTGTGGCGCGTTGGTCACAGTATTAGCAAAGTTACACTGTGATGGAAACATGTGTTTAAAAATTAATGTGAAAGGTTTAAAACAAATTGCAAATAGCCAAATGTCTTACTTTGTGGTGGCAAAAGTGGACAAAAAATTCGCAGGAATCTCCATAAGTGCAAGCAGTGTAAAATCAAGATAAACATCTCCACTCAAATTTTTCGAGACGAGGAAAAAACCGTAGTAGGCCACGCCAACAACTAACCTGAAATTAAACGTATGAATACTGAACAAAAGCCTAAACCCATAAACCCATGGACAAGGGACCTGATAAAGGGGGTGTTGGGGTTGGTCTCATGGACCTCCCAGCACCATGTAAATATAGAAGAAGTGCCTCAAAATACAGAATGTGGTAAAAAATGTAACAGACGTTGGGGGAAGTAAGTAAACGAAGATGTCACAAATTAAGTACACAATTGAATGTTCAGGATTACAAAAAGAGGCTTACCAGAGAGCGAAATGTTCGTGTAAAATAACTGAGAAATAATTTGATGAGCCTTTATGATTTAATCTATCTGGTCACCGTTCACACCAAGGATGCTTCACAGAGGGAGAGGTTTAATAAAGTGGAAGATTTAACAGAGTTTAAGCAGATTATATATGTTATTATTATTACTATTATTATTATTATTAATTTATAAAGTTGGCTTTTTTTACGATAGCTCTGTAGCTAAATACCAACTACTTAATTATGTAGAATCAACATGAAATAATGGAACAGAATAGTTCTGTTATAATTTCAAAATATCAAAAGTCTGATACTTACGATGAGTAGCTCATAACAGTAGAATAGATGATGAGTTTTTGGTTCTTGAAGATATGCAAGTAATTGCAGAAGCTGGTCTCATACGAATCAACAGCAATAACATCGGAAAAGTGAGCCAAGCGTTCCGCCTTTTTGTTCTCTGTGGCGATCCTTTCAATGGTCGCATTGGCTTTCTTGTATTGGCCAGTGCTCCAGAGCCAACGCAAAGATTCTGGAACAACCCTTGAAATCAAGAATACTCCGATATGAAAACCCTATAGCCATATGAATAAAAGCCGTACAATGGAGCCCCTATTAATGGACTCTGTGTAACATTTTTAAACAACGGACAAAATCATCGATTCCATTGGTGTCCGTTACACGAAGGCTTCACCTGTAAATATATTTGTCATGCCTTGCTTATTGTTGAAAGTGAAGCCCCCAATTACCGAAAATTTGCGATTTAGCCCCCGGACGTTTTTGTCTGGGGGTTTACTTAAAACGGGGATAGGCTACTTTGCCCAGCATACGAGCCTCGAACCATAGCCTGTTGGTTACGATGTAAAGCTAGCAGGCCAGAAGATAATAGGAGCGAACCCATATAAACGTGCTCACCCACCAAGACATTACTCACTATAGTAGGGTCATGGCTACGATTAGAGATATAAAATTTTTATAAAAACACCCCAGCTTCTGTCGAATCTCGATATTGTTCTTAAATTTCAAGTGCTTTTTATCATTTCTGAGCCCCAGTATTCTTATAAACATTATTTTTACTTAAAAGTGTGTATGCCCCTCCCGAAAAAACAAGCAGAGTACAACAAAGAGCAACAGAAAAACGTACAGCGCGTACCTGTAGAATAATAGCAGTATGACGTATGGCAACGTACCAACAAGCATCAAATGCCTCCAATTCTGCAGCAGATAGGCTTTCAATGCCAGAATCATTAGAGCCACCGCGAAGTAGTTCAATAGAAATGTACACGCTAGTGATCTGAACGATGGACTGACCATCTCCAGTGCGATTACGTACAGCGCAAGAGCGAAACCAGCCATGAAAAAACCAATCAGAAATCTTGCCATCACAAAAAACCAAAGCGTTTTGGCAATGGCTGTCATGCCAGATATCAATGTTACCACTGCGAGGCAGCAAAAAAGAACGGACTTTCGTCCAAATCTAAGAAAACGAAAAATAAATCAATGATATATATCGATTAAAACATAAGTAAACAAAAGGGAATCCTTTCTGGCTAATCTGAGATTAAAGTGAAATTTGACATGCTACTACATGATGCTATATTGACAGAGTTGTAAATATTTCATAAGCATTTTATAATGATCTCAAACAAACGAGTTGAAAATAAATATTTTATGACGGATTCGCAAACAATTTGTCTCCATTAAACGATGATATTTACCAAGAAAAAATATTCGTTTCCTGACACTCCTACTCTTAAATACAACAATAAAATATGTATGAATATAATATTTTGCGATGTGAAATTGAAAAGCTGCAGTTTGTCAAGTTAAGTTATTTCAAATTAATGAGCTTTCAAAGGTTTAAGAAAAATCAGCTTTGCTCTCAAAACAGAAACATGCGGTAGCTACAGAGGTCTAAGTTATTTACAGGTTACACGCACAGAAAAAAAGGAATCTAAGTGGGGCAAGTTTTTCTTGTGCTTTGGCCTTCTATCTAAGTGGGACGAATAAGGAAGATACTGTACTCAAATAGGCAAAAGTTTTGAAACTGTCTGGTGCTGAAGGCAACTAAGACAAAACTTGAAGTTGCGCATTTAATAGGAGATCCCAAATTGACCAAAAATTCTATACAACGCACATCTCTCTACAGCAGACGAAATCATTGGTTCAAAAGATGTCCCTACATGGAAGTGCCATTCTACTCAAATTTGGCCGAGTTAATGAATTTTTAGCACTGAGCCTAAGCCGAGCTTATAAAAATGTGTATCGATTTGGGTAATTATTAATCAAATGAATTGGCTTGAAAGTTGTGTAGAAAATAAAAATAAAATACAACATACTTATCTGCTATCCATCCAATTATAAATGAACCAATGACTGCCCCAACAAAATAGGCGGAATTTGCAATTTGTTCCAGGTAACCTCGATCGCACACGAGACCAAACTGAAAGAGAGGCAAATAAACAAGAAGACGGTTATTTTCTGACAGCGATAGCAGATACACGTTTATTTAATGAGAAAGTTGCTTCAGAGCACTTCAAACTTTCTTAAACACGATATGAATAACATTTTAAGCATTGGCGGTTTATAGATACGATATATTATAGTCAAAATATCAAGTACATTTCGCGCTTGCACGAAAACTTTCCTTGAAATTTTGGGTATCTAACACTTTCTTCTTTCTTACGTTTCAAAAATCCAACACCGAGCTTTCTAACTCTTTGGAGAACCTTAATAGAACACTTTCTTGCGAAAAAACATCTATGGTTACTTTGTAGTCCATACGCTGAGGTCGAATCCGTAGGAATTTTTTGCCCCCGAAATCACTTTGCACCATCGTCAACTACCCCATTTGACGATCCAAAAAATCGAGGGTGGACATCTGGGGGCGTGGTAGGTCCTTCACAAATGACCTTCAAAGTTGACCCCTTTGACCGTATTTGGTTATAGTCTTATTGGACGTTTTGGGGTGTTTGAGTTAGTTTTACAGCGCTCCTGCGCTAAATAAAGGTCTTGCTATTATTATTTACCTATTAATCGAGCTAAAACCTGCGTAAAAACGAAAAATTCCACAAAAATTACTGCGCATGCGCGAACACTTTTCGACAAAAATTGATCGTTAAGTCCTGAAATATTGCTATTTTATAATGGATTTCCATTAGAAGTACACTCAACTATAGGCATAATAATTCCCTAGTGGAAAAGTTCATTCACAACTTTAATTAAAACGTAAATTTAAACTAAACTCTCTACCTTCCAAACTTGAATAAAAAGTCAAACTGAAACGGTGTTGCAAAGGGTTAGCTCAATGGATGCAACCAGGTGGGTTCTTGCAGCTTGAGCCATCATCTGCAGAAGTGCTTTGACAGTTGCAAAACGAACAACAAGGTAGGCCATTCTTTCGACAGGTACATCGTACGTTGAGCCCTTTCCATACGTGCAAAATAGAGAATACTTCTCTGGAATTGGGTGTAATCCTAGATCAGGGACCAGTAGATCATCCTCTACTACAAATGCATAGACGCTAAGGTCGAGAAATGAGAGCTGGTGATCTAACAGAGTTGTTATGATATTTTTCGCAAAGAAAGCTCTCAAAATATGCGCTTTTGTTGCGTGAATGGTAGGGGGAGTTCATCCAGACTTCTTCCCCTGTGGTGGTGATACATCCAGATCCTTAGGGCCTGTTCATGTGAGCCCGCAAGCCCGCTTACCGGGCCAGCTGACTAAACGAGATATCACCTACTCCCCAATTCCTATACAAAATTAGTTTTCTGTTCATATGAGAAAGCAGGCTGGCCCGCTGGGCGAGATCTCACTGCGGCACTATCGAGATCTCGGCAAGTGGGCTGGAAATTTTCCCATATGAACACTCCATCCCGCCTACCGGGCCAGAAACGTGTCAACTGCGCATGCACAACCATTATTTTCATTGTCAATTTGTCAAGTGACAAATATCATGTTACAGTTTCTATCCCGGCAGGGGGGGGGGGCGGAATTTTCTCATATGAACAGAATTTACATCTGTCTCGCTTAGTGAGCTGGCCCGATAAGCGGGCTCATATGAACAGGCCCTTAGTTCATCCATTGTTTTGCATGCTGTGTTTCTTTTCAGGACTTGAACTAAGTACTCCTCTGCTTTACCTATCTGCCTTTCCAATGACAATCCATCCGTAATTCCAAAGCTCTTTAAATGGTAAGCAGGGTTACACTCAATAGCTGCTTTCTTTGACCCAACTTTACTGGTATAGTCACAACCCGTCAGAGTATGAGCAGCTGGTAGAACTTCACAAATATCATGTGATTGAGAAGCCGCCAGTTCATGAAATGCCACAAACCGACTAGAGTCACCTACACCAGTCTTGACGCAAAGCTCTTTCAACCCATGTACCTTTAATTGTTGCCAGTAGAACAGGAGGATCACAGTGTCATCAGTATCTGTTGGCAATACAATTATTCTCTTTGTACCAGTTGTCGTAGCATGCATTGCATGGGGAATAGCACGGCAGTCAGCTTCTATCTGAAGCTCTTGTAGATATGTTGATATGTTACGTATTTTTTTGCGAAAAATATCATAACAACTCTGTTAGATCACCAGCTCTCATTTCTCGACCTTAGCGTCTATGCATTTGTAGTAGAGGATGATCTACTGGTCCCTGATCTAGGATTACACCCAATTCCAGAGAAGTATTCTCTATTTTGCACGTATGGAAAGGGCTCAACGTACGATGTACCTGTCGAAAGAATGGCCTACCTTGTTGTTCGTTTTGCAACTGTCAAAGCACTTCTGCAGATGATGGCTCAAGCTGCAAAAACCCACCTGGTTGCATCCATTGAGCTAACCCTTTGCAACACCGTTTCAGTTTGACTTTTTATTCAAGTTTGGAAGGTAGAGAGTTTAGTTTAAATTTACGTTTTAATTAAAGTTGTGAATGAACTTTTCCACTAGGGAATTATTATGCCTATAGTTGAGTGTACTTCTAATGGAAATCCATTATAAAATAGCAATATTTCAGGACTTAACGATCAATTTTTGTCGAAAAGTGTTCGCGCATGCGCAGTAATTTTTGTGGAATTTTTCGTTTTTACGCAGGTTTTAGCTCGATTAATAGGTAAATAATAATAGCAAGACCTTTATTTAGCGCAGGAGCGCTGTAAAACTAACTCAAACACCCCAAAACGTCCAATAAGACTATAACCAAATACGGTCAAAGGGGTCAACTTTGAAGGTCATTTGTGAAGGACCTACCACGCCCCCAGATGTCCACCCTCGATTTTTTGGATCGTCAAATGGGGTAGTTGACGATGGTGCAAAGTGATTTCGGGGGCAAAAAATTCCTACGGATTCGACCTCAGCGTATGGACTATTGGTTAATTGGGTGCAAAGCACGAAAAAATCTGATGGTATTTTTAGCGCCGACAACATGGGATGAAAAACATGTGATGCAAAATTGCGAAATTTTGGCATTGCACAATTGGCAGTGCTGACAGAAATTAAATCCAACGTTATGGGATCTTATTATTAAAACCAGGAAACAAATATTCATAGAATGTGTCGGAAATAGGCAGTTTATTTCAAGTCTTGATGAAAACTGGTTGCAATGCAACAAATTAGATGTGTCAAAATTGAATGAGACAAGATGTTGTCGAAAAGGATTGCCATTAAAAATAGGCCACGTGCAGGAATTAACAACGTAACGGTCTTTGAAACACTTCGACATCTTTTCGAAAAAAACCAAATGCCCAAATCAGAAGAGAGCAATTTTAAAACAAAATCAAGGCTTTTATCTGCAAATTCAAAATAAATTAAAAATATTCACCAAGTATTGGTTTGCCGCAGTTCGAGCTACAATAACTTTGTTTTGTTTTGTACAAGTTGAGTCTGGCTACACCTCGAAAGGTCAAGGGAATTAGAATTTTGATCGAAAATTTCAAATTCAAATTCTTTGGTCTAGAAATGTAGGATCAATTACACAGTTAATAGAGAATAAAACAGTAAAAATCTGTCCGAGATGGCGAGTTGTTCGTGATATTTGTTTGTGAATCAACTGTGCAGTAAAATTCCAATTATTATGCCCTTCGGAACTGAGAGGAAACAATAACGCGCAAGGTTGGGATGGTACAATTGCAATGAAATTTATAGTCGTTCAAACCTAGTAAATTTTAACACATAAAATATTACCTCGGTTACAATTGAAAAATCTGCATTCTTGAGAAATTTATGATTACTTGTTATTGGACAGGTGTACTTCTCGGGCAGCTCTTTAACGTCGATACAATGAGTGACATTTTGTTGATAACACATGCCTGGGTTTTGCCCCGCGAATACCAATAACAAGTTCTGACAAGCGAAGGGTATAGACAAAAGGAAAAACAAAACATGTCTCCGTAGCTGGAAATGGCTACATCCACCAATTTCTTCCATAACATCGTCAAGGTTATCTCTTTTATTCAACACAGCACTTCGAACACTCTCACTCCTCTGGCTGTGTTTCTTCGATGTCTTCTTCTTTTCTAGTAATGGAGGCATATTGTTTTGACGATTTTATCACTGCTGTATTATGGCTATCGTACATGCACAACTTGTTAGCTTGCTTTAGTTTTGTTTTGCTGTTCGGTTTTAAAATGTAAGTGCTGTCACAGTTCACACGAAGTGCTGCCAAAATACGACCAAAACTCGAATCCAATTTATAAGTATCACGTTTTCAGGAATCATTTGAATCAAAAATTTTGTATGACAGCACCTGTCAGCGTGCGGCTTTATTTTTTTTATCGATGTTGTTTGACACAACAGAAAGGCGATCACCCAACTCTAACGATGATATACCAATCAGTCAATTATAAAATACATTTAAATTCTTGTAAATAAGCGTACGTCTGTTGAGCCGCTCACAAATGTGACTTGATTCTCTAGTTCAATATATCTCAGTAAGCTAGCAGAGTTGGTCTCGCGTTGTTGTTACTTGCAGACGAAGGATATAATGCAGATGTAAATACTTCCTCGAATAATAAATAAGCCACTGCCGAGATCAAATTTCAGTCATTGACAACAGTTCCCTTGCTCGCATAAAATATTATCGAACACAGTCGAGCTGTCGATAAAGCACAACATCAACAAAGTAGAATTTGCCAAATTATAATCACAGCAAAAGCATTACTCCACACTCTTCAGCGGCCGTTGTTGACTTTTCTGAAGTCCTCCAGAATTTAACACGACTTGATAAAGTTTCAGCGCGATTAAAAGGGAATCAATAAATACTCGTATTTCTGTTTGGTCAAGAAAAATATACCAGCAATGGTCGGTTTGCTATCTGTTTTGTTTTCGTAAAACATTTGTTTTGCTATATTGTGCCAGTTTCCACTTATGTGTTTTACTCTGAAATAGAGCCACCCTGACCACCACAAGATGGGAGACTGAAATCTTTTGATCCTTCCACCACGAATTTAGTCCACCACGAATTTAGTCCACCACCGCTCTGCAAAGCAAATCCATTTATGTATCAAGCAAGAGAAGAAAAGGAAAGTTATTCAAGGTATTTACATCATGCTTGCGTGCAAGAGCCTGTTTCCTTTCTCCAAGGCGATGCCCGATATTGGCGTTTCTCAACTGGCAAAAATGCGTTCTTGATTGCAATAACAAAGAGCTAATTAAAAAATACAAAAAATAATGGCACCAGGGGATGATAAGCTTCTGTTACGTATCTGATTAGGGGTCTGGAGCAACAGGTAGATTGCTGTGTGCAATTGGAAGTAAAAAATTGCATGTTGTCATTAGCAAATTCATTGAGGCTATTGTTTTAAATAAATATCTAAGTAGTTGATTTGGGGATTGAAAAAAGTAAAATAATAACATGATTTTACTCTGTTTCCATTCTTTAATCCAAACCCGGAATAGAAATTAATGAATTGATCTCATGGCCCCATGGTATTTCGCCACTAAGTCCGTCATTACGAGCAAGAAAATATTCAAAACTGAAGGATAAAGGTTGCAGCAAGCTATGGCGCGAAGAACAATAATGTCACATTATATTTTAACACAACAGAAGTTTTACAAAAGCAACATTTCTAACCTACCTCACGGACACAAGCGCTCCCGTGAGCTAACAGCGACACAGACAAGAGGCCCTCCTCAGGACGTCACCAAATCAATATGGTAGACTTTATATCACAAAGGCAGACATACTTCACTTGAAAATGCAGCAAGCCAAAACATGCACAATAGCCACAAGCCATTGAAAGTATATCGCAACACATGTCAATATACATAGACTATTGTGTTAAGCTCAAGTTGCATTATTTATTAAATTTATTAAATGATATCATTATGGACAGTCATATCTCTATATCCTATGCATAATTCTCTTAATGCTCACAGTGCGAAGATGCGCCGTATTCAAAGATGGGCTTCAAAAGGTCCAATTCAAATGTTTTAAAGCTGTATCGCATCAAATTGAAGCAGTTAATAATGAATATCGGGATGTACATAATAGAGCAATCACAGTTTTTATTTCACCCGAAACAAATACATGTTATGATAAATTTTGCATTTGGTGATGAGCAAAACATCTGTTCCGTTCAAGTTGCTTTATTTTTTTAATCGCCACAAAATATCAATTTCAATTATACTTATAAAAGCAATCCGCTCATTTTTTATTTTATATGAGAAAATAACATTCTTTTCGGTACCGAAAGTTTCTAAATGTTTCATAAGATTTGGTACTGGAAATTCCTTAGTAGTTTCTTCATTGAGGCATTGTTTTTTACAGAGAACAACAACACAGTTAAAAACAACATGTTTTAACGTGTTTAACATGTTAAAGCTCGCATGTTTTAATAGTAATACAATAATTTGTATTTAATGCTTGAAGATTGGAAACATGTATATTTTCGGGTATTGCCCAACTCTTGGGGATGCATCTCTTTGAAAACAAACACGAACACCCAATGCGAACCAAACACGTATAGAATATTTTGCAGTACACTTGCCTCCAGTTATTTCCCTTTCATAATTTCAAATAATATTGATCAAAACATTTCCAACTTGTTCACAGTATTCTTTCTGTGCTCACAGCAGCACGAGTCTTTAATAACACGTGCGAAGTATAAGAACACTTGACAATACTTGACAAAGCGAGCCTCGATTCCAACGTGTGCTTGGCTTTCTTGCCATTTGCCATCTATCTTCTGGTTACTACTTTCAATGTTGGTCTTACAAGTCCTCAATTATAAACTCTTCAATGTAAATTTAATATTGAATGTAATTTTTTCTAATACAAGTAAAATCGAAGGCAACAAACAAAGAAACCTTTCATCATATACAGTAAAATCTGTGCATAGTTGGAACTCTATCTAAATTGGATCTAAACAACTTTTCTGTCCCTTCAAAGGTGACTGAAAGAACAATCCCTTATAAAATAAACATCTAACATTTTGTAATTTTTCAGACCATAGTCACATCAGACGAAGATTCAAATTCAGGCAAGTTGTGAGTGGTTGTTCCTCTCTATCGCACGATAAATTGCTTCACAACCGTCGTTAAATTTAAGAAATGGGCTTTGAAAGAAAAATAATAAGACAAGACAAATATATTGTCAACTGTCACTAAAAACAAAATGCCATTTATTGGAATAACAATGATGCAATGCAACACGCAATAAGAAAATTCCATTTTGCAGTTTGTGAGCATGCGCGATTTAATTTGAATGAAAACGAGACTGAGAATATCAATTAAAAAGAAAAGACGAAAGAAAACCCGGAATGACGCACAAAAACAGAATCTTTGAAATAGGCCCAGTTACATCATTCAACTATAACAAATCAACTAAAGAGCAACAGAATCAAGCGAAATGATAGCAATTCAGAGAATATAGACCATTCTAAAGCGGTCACCTCCACATAGCGGTCACCTCCACATAGCGGCCACGTTATGGACACCCAGATCTGGTCAATGGATCTGGTGAACAAAGAACAATGAAAATCCCAAAGTGTTCCATTATTTATTCAAAAAAAGGTTGAAAATGCCCCTACCCTTTACTTCTGGGCCCCACAATTTTGAAACACCGCAGAGAGCCCAGAGGCCACACCAAAGGTTTCTGTACCCAAGTGTGATTGTTATATGGAGGTGTCCAATCTGTAGAAACTATAAGCAGCCAATACAATCGTTAAAGAGTTTCGTGAGGCAAAATTATTACAAGCATACAATAATCGTCCCACAGGACTCACAGTAGTTTAATACGAGGAAAAATATCCGAAAGGATTAGGTTCGAATTAATTATGAAGTAATAAATCGTGTTCATGTTAACAAATTGTTCCTTAGTTAATTATGCAAACATTAGAGTTGAATTACACTAGTGTTTTTACTTGACAATGGATAGATAGTTTGTTAAGCCCTTTTGGATCCATTGTTTGGATCCAAAAAGCTTAACATGGTCAATTCGCCAGGATAGAGCTCAACAATAGATCCAATCCAAATGACTCAAATATTTGAAATGGCTCAAATAAAGACTTGCCAATGAAATTCAATCTGCTTTCTCACAGATCTCGAGCAATGGCGCTTAAAATGTCGACCAGTGGCAAATATTCGATGACCAAGATAAAATCATACTATTACTTGTGTAAAAACAAATTCAAAGACCATGTTTACACTGCAGAAAAAGGAACGCAACTCCTTAGCTCTGTGCCCGAAAAAGCGAAGATAGGCCTTGTATTTACATTTGGTACTTTGTTTGCGCGATAACTTCAGAACGGTTTAGTTCGCTTTGGTTATGATCAAAAACGAGGCTAATTCGAGGGTTGAAGCATATTCCTGTAGCAGGCGGTTTGTCTGCTGCAATATATGCTGCTCTTCGCTGCGTTGTGTAAAATGCCCGTTTCCTCTTGTCAACTCTTTTGACAAATCTTGAGTTTTTCTATCTTATCACACATTTTTATTATTTAAAGAAGTTACGTGGTCAGATACACTCATTTTGCTTTATAAGCAACTGCTTTATAAGCAAGGCAGCACTCGGCAAGGAAAAAAGTTAAGCAATTTTAGTACTGGATTGAAGACTGCTAAGCAATTTGAAAAATTGTATTTTCAGTACTTAACAGGAAATGTGAACTGACACCATCTTATTAACAGGAATAACCTCAAACAAAATCTATCGTTAGTTTTTTTTATTTATCTTTAATTCATCGCGCCTTCTGACATGTATATGGCCCTATAGTTACCTTTTTCTAATCTATTTTAAAAAAACACGAACAAAGTTAAGCAATTCCTAAGCAATTTTGAGTACTCAAATTCGCCTTCCAGCTAAGCAATTTTTAGTACTGAGCCCGAGTTGAAATTGCTTATAAAAAAAAAATGAGTATATCTTTGTTTTGAGTCGAAATAAAGCAATTGCGCATGCTTCGCATGGAAGTGCCACGTGTTTTACCCCAATGTAAACGGGGTCAAAATGTGTTCGGCTGTTTTTTGTTTCAGTGAAAATGCGATTGAAAAGGAGAGGCATCGTGGCCAAAGAAAAGAAAAAACAAGGAGTTCTATTCTCCTTCTGTAGTGTAAACGAGGTCAAACTTAGAGCTGAAAATAAACAGCAACTCTCAACAAAACAACTTCGTACGGACAGAAGAGCATATGAAAAAGAAATAAACAAAATTGTACATGCATGTGTTAGCAGGCCAGTCAAGTCAGTCAGCTGGTTTTGAATAACTCCACCACCACTCACCTTAGGTATCGAGAAAGAGGCCGCGAATCACGTAACCGAGGCTGCTCGCCACAATATCGCAACAAAATGGCTTCCTCTCTCTCTCTCGATAAGATTGTGAGATGAATGTCTTTCGTTGCGATACCTTTGAAATATAGCAGTTTGATGCGATGGTACCCATTTTACGATTCACACAGGTCCAACAGTTTCTTGGCGATGTGCGAGAGTGACTTGAGCTGTTTGATGTTTGGATTAGTCGTGTCGTGTTGTCTCATGTGCTGCACAGTCTGGTCAGCTTGCTTGATAAGATTGCCGAGTACTGCTGGCATGTGCTCCGCGGTTATTTCATTCTTGTGGTCCAATTCGCACGTTGCTGCAAGCAGGTAGCTACGAGAGAAAACATCAAAAATCAATTCAACAACAGTATGATACGAATCGCTTCAATATACATAGTCAGTCGCTCAAAGGGAGGGACGGTCCAATACAAAGCCAAAATAACCCTGCACAACATTTGGCAATATTCCCATAGCTTTCGTCTACTTTTCCCGAGTAACTTTGACCAATAGGAGCCAAGAAGGCCCTTATTCCAGAATCTACTCCAGGGCCAAATAAGTCTCCCTGAAGCCATGTACAAAGTATTAGATGACTCAAACTGAACTTGCATTTGAGCCCAGTGCCATACTGTTTAGATTTAGTCGCGGTGACTCGAACACACTTTAACTCGAACAACTCCCACTTGTCTATTTATGGCTAGAGTCACCATCAGTGTCATGTAATAAGGCAAGGTTCAGAGAAAAAAGAGTTCAGTTTGAGTTAGTGAAAGTTTGTTCGATTTATCATGACCATTTTATGGTCAAGTCTTCGATGTGTGAAGCATATCAAGTTGTATAGGAAGGTTGTTCGGATTAACAAACTTTCAAGTTCAAACAAACATGAATTGTTGAACAATCCATGACGAGCATTAAAGATTGGTCAATTTATAGCGACGTATGTAGATAAATATATCATTGCTCTCATTAGCTATTCAAGCACATTGCAATTGTGAAATATATGAAGTAATAAACCATGGTTAATTGAAAAGGCACAGCAAGAAACAAGGAGAGGAAACAGCTGGTTTTGAGCTTATATTCTAATCGATGAAAATCTGGCCGGATTGAAAGCCCGAATCCTATTGATTAGAATGAACAAAACTCGAATTACACCTCGTGATTACAGAGGAAATTGCTTTTAAGTAATATTGGCACACTTGCGCGAATGCAGAATAAAACCTACCAACAATGTTGGTACATTTTCGAGCATAAATGAATTGCTTAGCCAAACAAAATTACAGTATGTGTGACAGTGATAATTTTGATTATGCCGGATTCAATAGAAACAAAGAAAAAACAAAGGATAATCTCTGCTTTTCTGTGTGGAACTCCAACAATATATTAATAAATTATAAAGAGAAAACTGCGAGCAACCAGGCCCGTACAGCACACAAGGCATTCATACTTCACGAACCAAATGATACATATTCAATAGCATCATTAACCGTACCCCCGTCAAAAATCCCCCTCCTTAAAGAATCAGAATAGAAAACAGCGAGGAAAACGGGGTTCAAATGCACATTAATGTATTGACTACTGCCAAGCGTCGAGCATTTTTCGGTCCAGTTTAAGTTTTGATCTCGATAACTGGCCCTCTAGGTCAACTGGCAGAAATTTACGCTTTCCCGAAACAGTAAAATGAATGGGCAGGAGAGAGGGGATGTGCTAAAACAACGTTGTATCGGGGAAACATCGGGAATCGGGAAGTTTCTCAAGGACTTTTGGCCAATATTGTACTGATAGTAAACAATTGCAACTCACTTCTCTTTGATCTCTGTATCGTTCGACAAATCAGCAGACAGTTGCTGGATAAGGGACAATATGATTGGTTGATTCAGCGTGCTGCTATCTGTATTGAAGAGCTCCTCGTGGTCCACTTTTCGGCACACGTACACGACCACGTCCAAATCCGAAGCAGACAAAGCCACCTTAAATGCGTTTTCATAATCGCACTCATCGACGTACTTATCAATTGTCTCCTGAAAGAGAAATGTTACAATCATTGTTATAAGTTGCTGCTGAAAGTATAGCTGAATGTTTTAAATAAACGCCCCATAATTTCAATGATAAAAATGGAATAAACGCCGCGCGTAAAACTGCAAACATTTAATAACCGCCTGGGTTGTTTATTTGAAGCATAACGCGCTTAGGGAACAATTTTACAATTTTGCTGGTCGCAGAGCTGCGTTCGTTCGCGTTGAATAGAGATTGCTTTTACAAATAAATGAAAACGTGAAATTTTGAGACGCAAATATTTGTGTATAATTTGGAGGTGTCTGTTGATAGAGGTTTAACCGTACTTCCAATTAACCACAATTATTAGAACACCTCTGAAAATTATAGCGGCTGCAACAGATAAAACACTGGTCACGTTGGACAATTACCAGATTCAATGCCATGTTTAAAAGCAAATAAAACGCCTTACCAAAGAAAAAGAATTTTACATTCAGAATACAGTAAGCACAAAAAAGAGGATATTGAGGCCGGGGGCTAAAGTTACCAAAAAACTCCTTAATTATTGTCCGCCTCATGGGAAGAGATAGGCAAAACATTACTAAAATATTTGCGATTCAGACCGAGGCTGTTGGGAAAGTTGCTCCTCCTCAGCCTTCTGTTTACGGTGTTGGCGGTAGATTGAGCGTAGAATACAATACTACAAGAACAGTAGCAATGCAGGTTACGAATGATAGTATGAATGCAAAGAAGATCCACCTCAAAGGTTTACTTACATAGACGTTTACAAAGTCCGACGACTCAACTGGAACCTGACCAAACTGATTGACGGCAGACGCGCGGATCAGCGAAGATATATCATCTTTCACCTGTTCCAACATGCTACCAATTTCTTTCTTCAAAGGTGGGAGGAATGCTTCCGACATCTTCTCATCAATCAAAGCCACAAGCTCTGTTTTTGATCTGCAAAAGTCGACGCAAAATGGCGAAATCAATGTCAAAGACCTGTCGATTTGCGTGAATTTTATCAGTCAAAGAGGCTGAATGCTAAATAGAAATTTTAATTACGTGACACGAGTGGCAGTTGCAACTGGAAACAATGAAAATCCCGGTATAACGAGTTAACCAGTTTGTTTCTTGACATGCTCCAAAATTGCATTTAACCGCGGCTTAACAAACTGCCAACATGTCTAAATTTCATACTTCACAGTTTTTATATCGAATCTCAACTATATTTTGGAGCCATTTATAGGCTTATTTCTCACATTAGAATTCCAATAGAATTTGAAGAACGAAAATGCCCTTATAATTCTATGCATACTCCAATGCAATAAACATTACAAGAAGCTTCAACAGTGTACAGAATTGCATGGGACACACGTAAAAATATAAAACAATCTATCAAATCTTTTTTGTGTGCTTCATTCGGCTCCTCTCAAAACAATGTTGTTCTCCGATCACACATCTGTGATCATAGTGCAAAAATGTTTCTGGAGACAATATTGTTTGGGGGGAACGAAACAAAGTTTAAAATTTACAAGTGATGTCCCAGGACTTTTGCCGCCTACTGTAATCGGTTTCTGATTATTCGCACATACCTTGCCATGGCATCCTTCATGTGCTTCTGCATGAGAACTTCGAGATTGCTCTCACTACCAGCCAGTCGATCGCAAGTGTCTCCCAGGGTTTGAACAAGGCCTTGCAGGTGTTCGAGTACAGGATCACGCTTCTCGGACTGTTTCTGCTTTTTGCTTTCCAACTGAGCGTCAAATTTTTCAATATCTATGACAAAACGCGTATGAAAATTCATGCAAAGTCCAATCTAAACTGCGCTCTACGTGTATGTATTAAGCACTTCACTACGGAGAAATCAATACCAATTCTGATATTGATCAATTCTGATACTGACCAATACTGATGCAGTTCAATCTATACATAATCATTGGGACCGCCATACGTCCTCATTCTACGCGATACGTATTCGGTGAGTATTTAGGTGGGGAATCCGCTCCATCGGACAAAAACAAAGACTTGTGCAATAACTCTAAACGGGCGAGGTAATTCACTAAAACGTGTGCTTACATGATTTGGTGCCTTGCTCAAATGATTTGTTGATCTGATTGAACATCTCTTTGCACGCTTGCTCATATGATGGAATTAAAATATTTCGAAATGCATCCCGGTACGCATTTGGCAAATGACCTTCCAAAATCGTCGCTGCAGTGAAACCAATCGATTCCGCCACGCTCTGAATTAACAAAAACAAAACATCGCTCTTGAAAATAGTCAGAGTTAACAGAGAAGGCTGGGTTATCACAAGGCCTGTTCATATGAGCCCACTTACCGGGCCAGTTCAAAGCGAGATCTCACCTACTCCCTAAATCCAATACAAAATTTGTTTCTGTTCATATAAGCGGGCTGGCCCGTTAGGCGAAATCTCATTGGAGCACTACCGAGATCTCGGCAAGCGGGCTGGAAATTTCCCATATGAACACTCCACCCTGCTTACCGGGCCAGAAACGTGCCAAGTGCGCATGGACAATCATTGTTTTCATCGTCAATTTCTCAAGTGACAAATATCATGTTACAGTTTCTATCCCGGCAAGCGTGACGGAATTTTCTCATATGAAAAGAATTTACATCTTAATGAGCTGGCCAGCTAAGCGGGCTCATATGAACAGGCCCTTACAAACACATTATTATCCATACAAGATATTGATACTATATTCCATGGTAAATAAATCGCAGTCATAAACTTGAGCATTTCAGATTGAAAACATCACTTCATCTGCTGTAATCCTTAAACTACGATAGATACTGGAATAAAAATCTCTTAAAAAATCACTCACTTTGCTCCTAACCAACGCAGAAACTTCATCTCGCAGTATTTTTTCTACCGCTGCAAGTTTCTAAGAGAAAAAAAGAAAAGTGGACTCAATATTCGTCCAAAAATATGAAACAAGAAATATGAAGAAGAGTAGCTATGTTCTAACAGTGCAGTGAACTTTCTCTGGGCAAATCTTCTTAATAAAAAGACAAAAATCGAAACGTCATGAAACAAATTTTCGGTGCCCGTCAAATGGACTCCTGTTTGACATTGTTCCACAGGGACATAATGCTAAAGGTGGTAGCTATTAACTCATAGAAGATGCCCACTTTCGTCTCACATTTTCCACTATCAGAAAAAGAAAGAAATGAACTGATACCTCGGCAACAAAGTTCGAGACTTGATCCATTGCATGCGTAACCACCTTGTTTACATCTGGAAGGAGAAAGTATAATAGTTAGGTGGGATTTTCCATGTGACCTAAACTGGCGAAATTATTAGCAGAAGAGGTTTTCGTTAGCCTGGATTTTCAATGCATATTTCAATTTCAATGTAACCCCTGACGACAAGATTGACACAACAAGATTAGAATTCAACTCATTGCCTCAAGTCACAGGCACAGGTACACAATGGATACACCTCAGAATACAACAATTACTTATGCAACCTCTTTTACAAGACGAGGCCCCGTATCACTACCCGCTGAATTATCCAAAAGAACAACCAAGAGATTCAATATCAACAATGAAAAAAGCATCGAGCATCATTTTGCTTCTTACTTGGTAGTATGGACATCTTCATTTCAGATTTGACAAGCTTATCCAACTTTCCAGTCAGTGAACTACTCACTGCTTGCTGCAGAGCTTGCAGTTGCTTCTCCTGTGTATGTTGCATGCTACTCTGAATGTTGTTTGTGAACGCGTCTAAGCGTTGAGCTGTAACATTGCGTTAAGGAAACTCAAAGGCATTCTTTAACGATACGTTATCGTGATAGTTCGTGCATAGTCCGACGTGCAACGATAACGACATTCAACTGAACAGACCGTGAATAATATATCAATTAAAGCTATCCAATCTATCTAGACAATAGTATCATAGGGTGTCCATAACACCTATAATTGTTGACTTGATAACGGGTATAGGCCCAAAACGTTGTTAAAATTTATTCAATCTTCAATGGCACTTTTTTCTTACATTTAAATATTATTATATGATACAAAATAGTACCACGCGCAGACATTTGTTTTCACCTATAGTTTCCCCCAAGGCACAGTTTAAACATTGTGTTCTGAGCATAGCAAACCTAATTAAATTTAATGCTCAGTCGGCCCGCGGAGCCTTCTAAAATATGCTTCGTTCATACACAGATTAGCTAATTACATTCGCCAACGTTTCCCTCGGCCCAATGTATTGTGGGTAATTTTAATTATTCGATTCGCGTTGGCTTCAGACAGTCAATTATCCCGAAATTAATGTTTCTAAAATTTGGAAATTAATGACTTCGAGCAATTAGTATGTAATTAACCAACAATTAAATACACTCAAAATAGGCGAGAAAAGGATACAGTAGGCCTTTGAAACTTCCTTCACAGCCTTGTTGAGGTTAGATGTCGAATTCTTTTGCATCACGTGCAATGCTGTTTTCATCTGATCACGTTCTTCCGATTGCTTCTGATTTTGAATTTCAGATTTCTCTGTTTGTTTCTGTAATTGCACGCTCAAAGTCTGTACGGCATCAGTGAGACGCATTATTTGTTGTTGTTGCTGTTCCATCATTGCCATCATTCGCTCCAAAGGCACGCCGGACTGCTGTTGAAAGACAGCAACAATCAGTTACACATCAACCTCGAACCCAGGGCCCTTCCAGCTTCGCTGACATGGCCCTGGTACCTACCTGCAAATTTGGTGTTAATTTATTCCATGTAATTATGCAAAAACATACATGAAGTTAAAATATCAGGGTAAATATAACATAATTAGCATCCCTCGTGCCTCCACGCCATTTTGTTTCGTCTGCAATTTAGTTTTCTCTGTGACAATTTTGGAATTATTTGGGATTAATGTTTGTCAGAGAGTCTTTTTTTAGTTCCTGAATTCCCCGGGCATGTTGCTGGGCGAATTTTTTAAGCAATATCAAAACACACGGAAATTGAAAGTGATTATATCGGCTTTATCCGATTTCAATCGTAATTTTTGAGCAACAGATGCATGTAAATTCACATAATTAAAAATAACATTCCAAATTGAAGATTAGACCAGAGAGAATATTTATCAAAAGTGTTTGAAACTTAATTTCATAAATTGACAAAGCAAACCTTCACTTTGGAGGAGTACAACAATTAGTACAACAATTGTTTATGTTGAGCAAAATTGGCCTTCACCTATGCCCCCGAACTATTTGTTTTCAGCCGTGTAAAAAGCAAAATAACGCCTGAATTAAACGTAAAATTTATATATAGCTTTAAGCTGGATATTAGTAATCATTTTCAAAACTTTAAGCCCCAAAATTAACAACAAATCAGTCCGAAAATCATACGTTTTTGCTGTGGGCCTAGGCGCTGCAGACAGGCCGAAGTAAATTTGAAAATATCTCGGATTGAAAAAAAGAAATGAAGCTATCACCTGTTTATAATTTTCTCCTGTCATCATCGAAAGGTTTTTAAAATTCTTGTTAGGGATTTACTCGTGAAGCATAGTAAATAACAACAATGCAGGGTCACGTTTTCTCTCACATTGTCGGCACATTTTCCCTTGTTTTCCTTGCCTTTCATGAAAATTAATTCTTGAAATTCCCCGGGTCACTAACTTATGCAATTTCTATTGTTAATTGGTTAGCCAATCACAGTCCATTATTGCGAGGTAGGTACCAGGGCCATGTCAGCGAAGCTGGAAGGGCCCTGGGTTCGAGGTTGGTTACACATAAATTGTAAAATAACGACGACAAACTCTTGTAGTCGCATTAGGGTGTCAAATCAAATTATTAAAATAAGAGAACAGCTAGTAGCCGCATTCAAAAATATTTTTGTGGTGAAATGTCAAAATGAACAGAATAAAACGCTAAATTCCGAGTTTAAAAAGACCAACAGAACTATTTCTTAACGGTGCAGCTGAATTTTAAACTCGCTAAGGAAATAAAAACTTGTTCGACATGGCGGGAGTTATAGGAGAACTCTTGGGGAACTAAGAGAAATGCGAATCTATTCGAGATAGCGAGATCGACATAGTGATATGGTAGAGCTATGTCTCTTTAAATATAGAATCCGTTGTATTCAATGAATTCAACATCTTGTCATTATTTGTTGTACCTAAAAACTTAGCTTATACGAGCACTATTTTGGCCTGAACGTTGCTATACAAAAATGATCCACTTTATTCAACAATATCATTATTCACATACCACTTTCGAAACTTCATCAAATTTCTTGAATACCAAAACATCTTTCGTCCCAACTGCGGCTTCTTTCTCTTCGGCTGAAACAACAACAGCAACCGGAGCGTCGCCTAGGCCCAAAATATCTTCAGTCTCCACAACCAACGCATCGGATTGAAAATTCGACCCATCAGCCCTGTTATCCGGACTGTACCTCCCTCTTTTCCTCGTCTGCTCTACTGTGATGTTAGATTTGGTTTGCTTCCTAGTTGCTTCTTTGCCGCTGACAGGCGACTGCGCAGCGGCAACGTGATCTGTCGCTGCGCTTTCCTCTGCTTGCAAACTGCTGTCACTGACGCTACTAATAGATGAAAACGATTCTTTGCCATCAACGTTCTCTTGCGCTTTCAACTCCGCCGTAGGACGCTTAAGAATGGTAAACGTGCCGGAACGAGGCGATTTGAAATCGTTCGAAGCCGCAAGACGCGCCTCCTCAAGGGCAGCTACAAGAGACTTAGATCTGCTGCTAGACACAGATTCAGACGCAGATTCGGAAACAGAATCGTGTGATTTCTCCGTCAACGTATCGTATGACTTGTCAGACTGAGATTCAGTAATCGTATCACCTTGAGATTGGTACGATTCCTTTGGACTTCCATCCGGTGTTTTTCCATCGACAACATCATCATCATCCTCACTCTCGCGTCTCCCTATTGCTTTCTTCTCCTCAGATTCACTTACGATACTTCCAGATCGATATTCATCAGAATCAACGACTGAATCACGTTTGACCTCGTCAGGTTTAATCGGACTCTGAATGGCAGTAACAGACGTCATACTGCTATGGGCACTCGTCTCCTGTAATTTCCGATCTTGCTGCTGCATTGCATGAAGTCTGAAATTCGCCGTTGCAAAACTATCGACATCGTCAAGATCACTTGCCAAGCTGCATTGCCCTTCGGTTATATCTGACATTGCATCCCTTACAGCTACGGAGCAAAGAACAACACCAACATATAAATAAATAGCTAATAAATAGGTTAAGTTCAATAGTCACACAAGGGAGAAAGCTATGGAACGTCACAACCATTTCATAGTCCATTTCATATAACGTAGCTAGAATATTGGAAAGGAACAGTATCGTGCAGCTCACGAGACTCGCTTGAATGTATCAATCGAAATAGCGAATAAAATATCCGAATTCGTGGAAAAATACAGCTAACGCAGGAGTATAAGAATCTGTGAAACATTTTGCATCCAGCCAATTGCACAAATACAATTATCCATAGTCTCTTCTATTGCTTTAAGCAGAAATATAAACCTGCGGGTTCTAAATCTACTGGTTCCGTTCCTTTATGTGGCTGTTTACTGCAGGTAACATCATACAGTTTTAAATTGCGTGAGCACCCCGGCATTAAGAACACGCATAAAATGCTACTGGCCACTGTCAGGAAATATCCACTGCATACACAGAGCATACATAGAATAAATATGAAGCTCTGATAGCGAGACTTACATAATGGATCGTCCGAAGAAGCCGCTGTGCAAATTGAAGGAGTAGCCGGAGGCATAGAACAGCTTGGGGAGTACTTGATGTGTAACTTTTGCAAAGCTCTGAAAAAAAATTTACATAACAATCAGGTGATGAAGATAAGCGCAATTAATTGCCCGCGCTCTTGCTGCGATATCTTCAAGGTCTTTACATAGAGGCAACAAAGTGGCCTCGGACAATACTTCATATCGCATCTTTTCTCGATTAAGCGACCATCTTTCTAATAAATGACCCTTAACAAATCCCGGAGCGCTAAATCGAGAAAATGTGCGTTAAAATGATGTTAAAATTAGACGAATACTTATTGCAACGGATCAAAAATAATGGCTAAAATTTGTAGACATTATAACAAGTTCAGTAAGGTCTTTCGAGCAGAGAAAAACATTAAACAACTTACTTTGTAAAAATAGCAAACAGCTTCAGGGAAACCGAATACGAGGCTCTCGGAGTGGCAGCCTCAAGTTCACCATTCACGTGGCCACCAACGTCATCATCATCATAATCATCAGTATGTTCGTGCACGCCATTTTGATGAAAATCATCATTATCGTTATCATCATTCTCATCATGATCACTGTTGTTATCCTTGATTGGTTTCTTGTTGGCTTTTGTGGAGTAAAGTGAGAAGTTCAGCATTGGCTGTGTCAGTACACACTCTGTGAGCGATGTGAAATGTGCAGTTCCCGCCAAGTTGTTCTGGTAGAGTTGTAGAAGATACACAACCTACGTGATAATGATATGTATCTTAGAATTGACGCGAAACCAAAATGTAACATAAAGGCTTGTTCCACAAGAGTTCACCCACACGAAGCAGAAGCCGTAGAATTAGTTAGTGTTTTGGTTTTACATGCTTTGGTATTGATTCTCTCAATCTCGACTGTTTGTCAAGCTCGTGTTCTAACAAATCGACGTCAGAAACATAGATATTAATATAAGATATAATAGTAAAATTCAAATGCACGATTTAAGCTAAATCTCTCAATCACTCTCAAGAGTTTTACATAAAATCCAAAACTCAACACTGTTATGTCTTTGAAAAGTCAGTAAAATTAACATGAAAGGTCAAAGATGAAGTTTGCATTGTGGAATTATGCTCGATTTGTATGAGATAAATGCGGGCAGCGAGTTCCCACAAGCATTGTATTCAAGAACTCGAACGTCAGTCGATGCATTGAGATTGAAAAAAGCGCAGCTTGAGCACACATAGAAACTTCTACTTACGTTTCTCTTAATGTCAGTACTAACAAAGTAACTTGCGGATTTATCAAGCACTGGCTTCAAGCACGGCGGAGGATTACGGCTAGAAGAACAAAACAAAAATAAAGAAAATGCCAATGTGACCAGATGAAGTTTTGAAGCGAAAGAAGAGGTTCATACGCCACGATGAACCTCTAGAGGTTCATACACCTGACAATAAAACAACTTGGCATGGACAGAATTGCACGCGGGGTGGGGGTAGAAAATCATCAAAATAGGGTGAACAAGAAAATGACAATAGTAGTAGAGTATATTTCAATATCATCATGCATACTCGTCTGAGAAGCTTAAGTTGGCATCAGAACAAAACCTAGAATGAAATAAAAATGATCAATTACAAAAACAATACCCAAATCAGTCGCGAGTTGACAATAAAAAAATCCAAAATAAAGAATTGGGACAAAGGAAAACACAAATGACTCCTGTTAAAATAATATCTTCATTGCAAAAACTGTGTAGTGTTATGCACACGATACACAAAGCAGACCAAAAGAGCATACGTTCAGTTCGTTATACACATAATACCGAGATCCCAGAAGTGCTATGCTAGGTTAGTCTCACCAAGAGAGAGAGAGGGGGGAGGGGGGAGTGTAACAGGATTACATTCTCGTTATCACGTGCAAGTAATTATTGTAATCACGTGTTCCATTTCAATCAATATCAATCATTAATTGTATAGTATAAATAGCTTTTTCAATTGTAATTCATTCTTATTCTTAAACTGTTAAATTCGTATTTTGATTATCACATATTCGCACGAACAGATTCTCTTTTGAGTTGAATTACGTAATGGTAGCTCTACCACCATTACACAAGAGGGAGGAGGGGGCAAGTAGAGGCAGAGAGAATTTTCCGAGAATCCCAGCCTGAATAGGGTCTAAAGAATTCACCTCTCCCCAAAAGGCAAGAGTAATAACAGAAAGACGACAAGCGCCCGACCTGATAACTTGCAAGCATTTCCATGACACAGCACACCACACTTTGATTTCATTGTTGTAGTTGGCACCAGTTATGAGAAATCGCCATGACGACGACATCTCATCACGTGCGTACTGATTGTCGCAAAAGAAGAGTGACGTCACGGGTTCCCCATCATGCGGCTGCCAATCATGCAAACAACTGTAAAAAAGAGAAAGAATGAACTTTACAAATGATTGATAATGATGATGATAATAATAGCAACATTGGTTACAGAGGATATCCATGATAAACAATTTACTATATATTGCCTTTTTGATGTTGGATATGTTGAAATACACACAGTCTCCCCCTAAGAGACGGTATCCACCCTAAGAGACACTCAGTCACCTGACATCTATCAGGTAACAAGTGAACTTCGATGGACCAAACAACCAGGGGAATAGGAAACAAAATGGCTAATCAATTGCGCACCCAGGCGGATGAGAAGCTCGCGCAAGTTAACAAGAGTCATAGTTGAAGCATGCATAAAGCAATCCAATATCAAAGAAAATGAAGGCTGCTTAAAAATGAAGCAATTGGAATAAAACAACGATCATTTGGCTTATCCTGTATACTGATCAAGAAATATATTTATGTATTAATGTGCGGAGCAATGTGGAAAATTCGTGCAGGAAATTGTAGATACTTGAAGTAGGCTTACCTTGAGTTTTCTTTGTTTTCAAAGTTGATGTCCCAAAACTTGACACATCCATCGAGACTGCTTGTGGCCAGAACTTCCAGGTTTGGAGAGACAACCATTTTAGTGATTGGCTAATACAAGAAAAATGCAAATATTTAGGACAAGTTTCTCGAACCTAAGCGAATTTCATGCAAACATACCAGTATACTAATGCAGCAAGACTTCAAATAAATGTCCCTTCGCTTGAATTAAAATAAAAAATTCAAATGAACTCGCAGCTGGGTTTCAACCGCGGCGAGGCTGAAGTAGGCAAACATGGCAACGAGGTTGAGTGAACAATAGTCGAATCGAATTACCTACAGTAGCTGTAAGTCGTAAGTAGCCGAATTACCTAGAGTAAGTTTAATTTCATGTCTACCAAGATACGACATCACATATCGTATTCAGCATTAACAACAAATATCACCATAACAAACCTTGGTGTGGCCATTTTGAATTTGTTTCATTCCTTTTTCTATATGAGCAGCATCGCAATGAGAGCCATATTCACTCAGAATGGTATTCACTGAATAGACTTCGGCACTTTCTCCACGTGACACTGCCACAATCAACTCGTGCTCGTCATCATCGTGATCTTCTTCGTACAACATGGGTGCCCAAGAAACCAAACTGAACTCAGTGTCTTGCGAGTCAGGCCGATGTACTTCAAGAATAAGATCATATCTGTACACATCGTCAAGGAACAGTTGTCTCAGGTGACTAAATACATTGGAACAAGTTCATTGAGGTGACATGAGACAAAAGGTAGAATCCATTGACAAAAGAATCACGCATAAATGGGGGATTTCAACGCTGGTTTGAGGGAGGGGATGGTAAACCTGCGCATAGCGCATGATACCCACGGAACCGGAAATCTGACGGCTATATAATCTCGCATACAGAGGAAGGGCTGTTTTAAAAAATATTCTATTCAACTGTATTTAAAGACGATGTTATTGTTTGCAAATTCTATGAGAATGCATAAAAAGGATACTTTACAAGGTCATTTTCTTCGTACAAGTGGTAAATGCGTAGATTTCCTTTCACATCCAAGCAGGCTAAATGATTTTCCTGCGGACCACCAAACTCTAAATCGGTGACTTTACCATCAAAGCCCTTTAATAACACCCTCGAAGATGTGTGGTGGTTGATAACACGGATATGTTCATCGCGATTCGTTCTCACTGAGAAGAAAAAAATAAACGTCACATTTTCATTAATAAACACACAAGGTTGGCACAAGTCTCCAAAACGATTTGCCACTAGAAGCAGGCTAGTGTTGTTACTGCTGTTATTGCTGTGATATACAGTAGAAAGTTGAGGCAACCAGACCATGAATAAGGTCAGTAACATAAGCGAGCAAAAACCATGAAGGGCGTTTAATGCGAAATAAATTTAATAAAGAATAGTATAACTTTTCAAGCTTCATTTTGATAACTTCACTCTGAGGATGGTCGTTTGTTTGTACGACCGAATATATAGATTTTAGGAAAATAGTAACATCGTCTTTCCTAATCAAAATGAAGATTCTGGTTATACTATTGATTATTAAATTGGTTGCCCAAATCGATATTTTTAAAACAAATTTAGTAAAGATAAGCTAATTAAGGATAACACAAAATTGACCAGCGGCGTATAAATTGGGACATTCATACAAAAATAAAAAACTTGGCTGAAAGTCATATCCATTGAATGGGTCTTAACTGAAGGTAACAAAACACAAGACAATGGTTAACTTGGAACCCAGTCTACAAAGTTACGCAGTTTTCAATGAATCTCTGGTGTGCACAGAATTCTTTCAATTGTTCTATTGTGTAACTCAATTGTGCAACTTCCACAGTCACAATGTACAGTGAAAAATGGTTGAAATAAGAAATTGGTTTCAGTTAACAAAGGAACATTTTGTCAAGAGTTATACACAATGCTTAGACCATTAAAGGCAAATCACACTTCAAGCATTGGGGAATATCAAACTGAAAATGATTCAATGAAGTTAAACAATGTTGAAATTTCTGATTTATTTAACATAATTGATAGTTTTAAGAAGAAGCAAACCTCCAACAACATAGGCCACATATAATTTATTGCTTGCAACCAGATTTCCAAAATAATATCTTTGCTCCCAGTCGAACTTGCACACCTGGCTTATTCTTATCTGGAAGCAAATGAATTGTAATAAATAAAGGTAAAAAAAGAGACCTAAATACATTATTTAAATATACTGATATTTAACATGTTCTAAAGTTAAAAAAGATTATGAGTGAAAACTGCATCACATTTAATACAAACCTTATTGCTAGCTATTCTTGTTGTTGAGTTTTGATCGCTTGGATAAACAGAAACATCATTCCCATAAATGCTGAATGAAGTTTCATCCCCATTGCAGTTTCTAAAAAAAGAATGATTTAAATATTTGCCTTGTTATCACAAAAAGACTGCACCAAAAACTCATCAATGAAACAAAAAATTGATTAATGTCAGTGAGGGTTTTAGTTCAAGAAACAAATTTTGAAGCAAACTGAATCAGGGAAAATAGATGCCTCAGACAAATATTTTGTGCGATAAAATAATTCAAGATAATTTGTTGTGGAAAGCAAACTTGGTTAAAGATTTAACTCACAGGAAAAATTCCCTGATCCAATGAGATGAAATATATTTCGAAACAGACAGGTAAGAATTTTAGATGATAAAAATAATTGTTTGCTATACTGGCAGGTTCTTATGAAAGAAAAGTAAAGAGTATAACTGTTAAGGACAAGTGAATACAACTACTTCTTACATGCATTGCTGTACAGGCCTTAACAATGACTCTGGGTCAATACTTTGCAATGATTTGTTAACTGCCATCATTAATTGCTGCAAAAACAAACAATGAATCACAATCAATGCAACAAACAAACAAACAAAGATACTAAAATGTGTTAAACCGATTATGCTACAAGATGGGATAGCCTAAACTGGAAATTTTAATTATATTATGATTATCAGAGGAGATTTTGATGAGAGTAATCTTGAAAAAATTTCAAATTAAATTGACATGCATTCAATGCAGAGGTTAAGCAAATGTAATTGCACATTCAGCAAACTAAAATAAATGACTTTTTAAACTACAAGCTTATAACCAAAGATCCAATTGATAGGGTGACTTTAGTCTGCTTTGGTTTTATTCATATAGTGGCAAGGGTATATTAAACAAAATGAAAAACAGAAAATTATTCAATACTTGTCTTCCTGATGACATCAAAGTGCTGGTTGATTCAGTCATGCTAGAAACAATAAAGCCATGATAAATTAGCTATTTTTCTATTGGCTGATGGAACACCTTGTTCCATCAGCCCCTCTTTGCAAATCAAATTCTTAACGTGATAGAAAAAAGGATGTAAATTGTCCTGGGCCCCTGATAGGGAGAGTCCCCACAAAGTGGCATTGAAAATCCCCTCTTTATACCTGACACTATTATCAATGTATTCTATTTCTTCTCTTGTATCATCTCCTTCAAGTGGATGTTTTTGGATGCCTAAAAAATCCAAAAATTCATTTAGTTATGAAATAAATATGATAATAGGGTTAGGAAACAGTGATGAGATAGCGATACTACCAATCAATTTCATATCATAGCGTCACTTAATTTCAATCATCAACTATAGCTCGGTTCTATCTTAATTTATCTATTACCAAATATGTGTTGCAAATGTTGCAAAGCAACTTTCGAAAGAACGGAGTTATATTACGGGAGAGGGTTGCTTGAGGAGAAAATCGATCTTACATTATGATGGACGGTTGAAACATTCAATTTTCAACCAAGATGGCCAGGCCCACACGAGGTAGATTATTAGAGGCACGCTTGCTATTCACTGACTATTTATTAAACGACAACTCAAACTAAAATATTACCTTCATGTCCTTCTTCCTCGTTTATTGAGCTATCCATCACAGCTTAAGAGGGTGCAGCGCATAAAACCAATGAAGAAATAAGACTTCTTAGAAAATTGTATTCTCATGAAAGATTACGAAACAAACGTTGCAAACGCTTCGCAGGGAATTCCCTATTCTGTGTTTTCCTCCCTCCCCTCCACTGCCTCGCTAATAACTATACGCATGCGCGACTACTACTTCTCTTTGAGATTTTCCGTCAATGCAGAATAGTTGAGTTGAGTCATTCTTTCAGCGGTTTTTAGCAGTTTTCCAAATGAATAAATCGGACCATTTTATGTCTTTGTGTTCTATTATATTATCCAAGTTTAAACCATAAACCATAATTTGCAAACATACTGTGCAATTCTTGGGTAACTCCGCACACACGGCTATATTTACATTTCAAATTACATTAACTATGTAATAAGAAAAACTCTAATTTAGAAAAAACATGCATCAAATAAGAAATGTGCATTAAATGTCTACATTAAAGGTCAACTTACAGTGTATAACTTCACCATAGCGAAATGCCCCCTCCCCCCTTCGCCCAGCATATAAAACACACAGGCAATTATAAACAATTGAAAACCTGACAATGTCCCCTTGCTTCTTATTTCTACTATATGCAATAAAATTGCAAAGAATTTCGAGAGATACTACTGTTCAATCTTTTCCACGAGAAGGTGCTGTGCTATACTTGTGCACATGAGAAGAGACTGCATTACTGCATCGCTTGCTGTGTGTGTCTTTATGCTTTATCAATAGACGAATCACTTGACGACGGGTTTCGACTCCACTTGCTGTATCCGGGCATTATCCCGCGATAGTAAAGTGTTTCATTGATTATCTCATCCTATAAACAGATCACGGAAGATATTATAAATAATAAAAAATAATTTGGAAAACAGTAAAATCTAATCATGAATTACAAGAAATAAATGTTCAGGTGAGAAATTGTTTAAAAAATTGTATAATTGCAACTTGCAAATTGCAACTTTTCAAACTTCAATTTTTCAACAGCTTAGTACTAAAAATTTATCTTCAAGCAGCTTTCTTTCTTAATACCCGAATTGATAGCAGTAGTTTCATTCTATTTTAATGCTAAAAAGGCCTACCCTGAATAAATATGTATTATTTGTAGTAAACTCGAAGTCACAGAAGAACCATGTCTTGATCTCTAAAATCTACCGAATTATTAGCTCTACACTTCAATTTATTGAGCACTGTTTCAAGTACGTATCTGCCTTGACATATGGTTATGTATTATTATTATTATATATTATTATTTATGTTGATATCCGCATAAGATAAAAGGGCTCTGCTACGACATGTTGGTTAACTAACCTTTTTAGCTTGCCATTCAAGCTCAGCCTGTTTCTCAACATAATTCTTTTTAATTATCTCCTGAAAGCAAAAATTGCAGAATTCTTCAAGCAACGACATTGTTGGTTGGCAATTATTCAAGAGAAAATTGGCAAAGTCAGTAAACAAATATGGCATTTACAAGCGACCAACAACAAAGGGACATGGAGGAGTAAAGAGTGAAGCAGGCAGGAGCGCACATTAGGGGGGTGTGGGGTGTGACACCCCCCAGTATTGTCTGAGTCGGTCCGAAAATTTTGATATAATTAAAAAATTCTTTCCCTGAGCATAGCAAAAGGTCGCATCATTTAGAACAACGCAATAGAAAAAAGAAAAAATGAAAAAAACGGTCCACAAACTCAGAACTCAGAACAACAGCCATTTACTTTCTATTTTAAAGAATTACCCCAAGTCGGACCCAAAAATATTTCAATGAATGTCGGTCCAATTAATTCTCACCCCCCCCCCCACCCAAATAGCTTGATGGACTGGTACACTTATATTAAAATAATTATTGATGTATCGTTTGGATGCATGGAAGCATTGAAGAAAAGCAACAAACTGTGTAAAATTAGTGACAAGCATCGAGCAGTAGTAAAAGACAAATCCAAGTTGTGAGCAACCAAAGTGGAAAATTACAGGTTACAGAACAAGAAGAGACAAGTAGAGAATAAGGGGGAAAAGTCAATAATGCAATATCAACCTCCGAGGTCCCAGAATCCGTGGCTTCGCATGTTTGTCGGAAAAGGGCTCGTGTTACGTCATCCAGTCCTTGAAAGATAAATCAAACAAATTGTTGTACATTATCGATTTGCACAGCCAAGCAAACGTGACTTGGAAAATATAGGAGTCATTTCAGGAAAAATGCTGAATGGAGTGTTGAAAGGCCAAAAAAACCATGTTATTATGAATATGTTGAATCTCTCTCCTTGCTTATTCAAAATAGAGCATTTAAATGAACAAAAACATTTGCAATTCTCTTGTCAAGCATTAAGAGTCAGGCGAAACTAATCGCAAAAATCTATAAATTGTTTGTTGCTATTTTGCGTCTCTATTGACATGTACAACCAAGATAACATAAATATATTATATATCATATTATTTTGGTATAATGTAATGCCTTAAAAACTCAGCTCCCTGCAATAAACGCCCCGTCTAGAACCTGAAAATTAAATAAACGCCCCCCATATATCTAAAGGCTTGCGATTACCTTTTATATCGTTGTGATTGAGAGAAGCTATGAGTAATGGCGTTTCTGAAATCACAGACTGTTCGGCAGTCAGTCCAGAAATGAAGCTCCATTCCCCATACGAGTCACCAGTTGTGAGGATGCCAGTTACCAACTCTCTCTTCTTCATAACCTGCAAAAATATGACGTCGTTATTGACAAAAATTGCATAAAAAGGTTACAATTCGGTCTTGTCTCAGAGTTAATGTAACGTCATGTAACACGAGTTTCTTAGTGAGTTAATGTAATGTAACACGAGTTTCTTAGTTTTGTCGCATGACAATTCAACTCAGTGTTAAGGAGGATAATTCAATTCAATGACAAAATCACTCATGTTACAACTCTACTATCTGCGTAACAATCAAATCACAATGCGGTTTTACTTTTCTGCCATCTGGATACGTGAAGGCAACGTTTAGTTTCTTCTTCAATTGACATCTTCCAGTCTTGATGAATGAAATGCAATTTGCTGTTTCTCCTTCCAATAGCAAACCTAACAAGAACGATGTATAAAATGGTTGAAATATAAATCTACTCGTCGTCATTACAAAACAAATACAGATTAAATTTAATTATCTATTAATTTTCATCTACAACTTACTTGTCCCGGCTGGTATTTTCGACCATGTGAAGGTCTGTGAGATTCGTTTCAGCGCCAGCACAGGCCAATCTTTGAACATTTTGCAGCTCTGAGCAAGATGCAATTTCTCGGCACCTTCCTCCTCTTTCACTTGCTGAAAGAAAAACACAAAACTCGTCATTAGCTATCTCTACACCCTTAGACAGCACATCTCCTGGAGAGTATTTTCTCCAGATTATCTGAAGTTCACACTTGGGCTCTGCGGAACACCAAATGCAATCTTGCATGCAGTACCTAAAACCGAGAAAAGCTTATGACCAAGAAGCACTTGGGTTTCGTGGAGCCGACGCTTGGAATAAACTCGACTCAGAAACAAAACTAACCCCTGGGCTTCAGTCTTTCACGACAAAACTAAAAGCTTGAACTGAGAGCAATCAAGGAAAGTTGAGAGGTATCAGAATTTTACTTTAATTTTTCTGTTTAAACTTGATGCTTTTTGTTACAAATCATTGTAAATAGGATTATTTCTTTTTTCTATTAAGCTGGGGCAATTGTAAATCAGTTATTTATTGAATTGTATCCCAGGGTAAATATGTTTAAAATAAATAAATAAAAATAGAATGGTTGTGTGTTTTGAAAAGGTGCAAAGGGAAATGCCCGAATGCCATTTGCGTGGTGGTCACAAAGAAGGTATGGCTCAAAAACAACTTTGTTTTAGGGAAAGTGGGAGTTCGGGGGTTTGATAATAGGCTTTCCACGGGTTGCTAGCCTCTCCAAAGAACTTTTGCTACTGAATACAGACACAGACCTTACTTGTGATTGAAACAAGTTGAATTTGTTAATATTTTTGGCTAATCCCTGAGAATTGAGAGTTCTGAGCAAACAATTATTAACCGAGTTTTGAACCAATCTCTATGTGGATATGGGTTCAAACGTATCAATAATAAACTCCTACATATCAGTTGATTAATTTAATTACGACTCATTGAAGTCACTGGCCACTATATTCTCGATAGAAGTCTCTGTTTGAGACATTTAAAGTAGCTTAGTACGCCTAATGTAGTTGCAAATAATTTCCACTGTCAAATGTTCATTTTGGTATCAAGCACCGTGATAAATAGTAAACATTTGAGTATCTCACCTTGACGACACGTTCGTATGAAGTATTTGAAAATCTCAAAAGTTCACAATCTTCGCATGTTAAAACTGATAAATGCCTACAAAAAATGATAATCATAATAAATAGAAATGTCTTCATCCAACCATAAATAAAACAAGTGCAAAAGAAGGCACTTGTTCGTTACAACTCTGAACTTCTTGCTTGTACGCTCGTCAGACATAATATATATATATTTTCGACTACTCTCCTGAATAGCGCTCGATACATCATCAACTTCATCGTGAAACTTCGTCAGAATGGCGCGTTTGAGTAAAATCACCTGGTATTTGGTGTTTCTTGAAACTTCTCAAGGGTACCAAAATATTCTCCAACACCAAGCTAAAAAAAATTCAACCAATGGCGGATATGTTTTTAAGTTAGAGTTTCATTGCTTGACAGTTGACAATACAGTGAACACCCGCATATAAGAACCTGTGAATTCTGCATCCAGCTATTGTTCAAATACAATAGCCTATTGTCTCTTCTATTGTTTTGAGCAGGGTTTTCAGCCTGGAAGGTTCTTAATTCACTGGTTCTTATATGCAGGTGTTTACTGTATATTAATTCATCTGAAACCAGTTGGCTGACCTTGAACAAAAACTGCAATGCACTGTCTGTCTCTGACCAGACTGACAAACTTGAATCTTCTCGCTGGCTCAATGAGTGTTTATCAATGTAGGAAATCCTAGACTGTGGTGAAACACTTCCTTTCAGAATCAAATAAAGTCCAGAATCTCCGAAAACTGAAATCAAAATGGGAAATAGCAATCAACAATCTAAGTGCAAACACACTCATTACATTGTAGAATCCGATCAAGATAAATGATTGCAATTCACACATTAGAGCCTGAAAAAACTGTAACATATAGCTAACTGCCCAAACATGTGTGTATAAGATATTAATCAGTGTGTGATCAGGTTGATAAAATGTGGCAGAGAATTCATAGCATGTACCTGTATAATTTGCTTCCCATTTCTCCATTTGCGCAGTTGCAACAAGCCTGCTAAGGACCTTTTTGGGTATTTCTGAGAAACACTCAATGCATGATAAACATTGCAACAGCTGCTGATTTTCTTTAGAACTTCTATCAAATGGTCTGAAGAAAAAAAAGAAGTTTTGCATTAGATTAACAAAAGCATTGAGATAAGTTTTTGGGAACCTTGCTGGCTTTTACTACGAATTATGCTGGCTTTGAACGGAAGAATTTGTTGAATACTTACAGCTTTTTACCAAGTTTTCTTATGACCTTCATTCTTTCTTCTGAGACTGCTTCCTTTATGGGACTGCCAGCACGTTTGCGGATTTGGGATAGATGCATGGAGATATTGTGAATGTCAGGTTTTTCTGGAAGCTTGGCTGTAATTGGAGTAGCAATATATGTGAAATCCTTTTCAATAAATCTTATACACAGCTTCAAAATTTCAAGAATTTTGGAGTGCAATATCACATATATTAAGAAAAAATGAAAAGTAAAATATTTGCCCATACCAGGCTTTTTCCTATTTGATGATCTGTCAACAAAGCTAGAAATCAATGTTAATCAAACATATTATAAAAGTAGAAAAAATATTAAATAAAATAAAGACAGTGATGTTTTGTTTGCCATGCAATTCATTACTCTTTAACTTTACAATAAAACACATTTGGAAATAATAACTGTGAACAGTTCTGGTGCTTGGAGTAAAATTACTCAGTAAAATTATTCAATATGCAGTTCAAGTTAATCTATTTTGTAATACAAAAATAAGTGTCATTTCAAAACTCTTTACTCCCAAGAAACAACTAGATTTGAAATATAACATGTCTTTAATTTAAATGAATATGACATAATTCCAGAATTACCTTGCATTTGACTTTTTAATAGATAACTCATCTTTTTTTCCTTTGAATATTGTCTGATAATTTTCCATGAAAAACTTGTGCTTTTCCTCTGATGATTTCCTGCTAGAACAAATTAGACCATTATTAGCAAATATACCAACATGAAGTGGAACTTTTGGCATCAGAGATTTCTGCCAGCACAGCAAAACAATTAATACAAGTGTCCTTGAGAGATTTCAAACAGCATGGATTCATTAATAGAAAAATACATCAATAGATAGCTTATCATCCCCACCCCAAGGTGAAGGACTATTATATGTACATATCACAATAGGTATGTCTGAAAAGCTCAACTAAAGAACCAGGTTGGAAAACATGCAAATGCTCGCAGTGACGCTGCTCTTCAATAGTTTTGAGTCGCAGCTACGAACAAAAGCATCGGCCATTCACTCGCAGCTCGCAGCTCACAGCAGCCAGTATTTTGTTCAAACAACTGCGGTTGCTCGCACCACAAAAGTCTTTTGCTCGCAGGTCGCAGCCCACAATTTACGTTTGCTTGCTACGACGTGTCCGCGAAAATCGACATGTTTTCCAACCTGGCTAAAGAAGGGAGGAGTCTCTGTGCATAAATGGCAGACTATGAAATGGCAGACTATGAATGAAATGACAGTGAATATGAAACTCTGAATTTCCTTGCATTCCTCCAGAACCTTGATCAGTACAGAGCAATATGAACTTACTTAGCTTACATGAAGCCCAATCAGATGTCTTAACAGTGGATCAATGTAAGAAATGTTAAGCATGGTTTTGGTGCTTTAATTCAGGTAATCAAAACTTCACTGCATTTCCCGTATCTACATACTACAACTGGGAGTAAAAATGAGATACAAATCAAAATTAATTACCCATTTTCCATGCATTGTGTCAGTTGTTTCAAGTTGTCATAGTCTAATACTGAACTATTTTTGATTGGTGGCACTAGAAAAATAGAAAAAAATCAATAGAAAAAAGCATAAATCTGGACTAAAAAATAAAACAAATGTGAAATGCAACTTACACTTTTGAAGACGGTACCCAATTTTTCTCTTGTATTCACTTAGTTCAGTTAGAAAAGTCTCACTAGAATTGGCCATGATATTAAACAAGCATTGAGTAATAATCCTATCAAACCTTATCGTTTTACTTGAGAATTGTATTGCCACTGGTCGTAAAATGAACTGAATCAGGTGAAAGTTTTGTCTCCATGGAAGATTCGTGTTTACCAACTTGATGAATATCAGATTCAGATTCATTCATTGATTCATTTTAAGCAGGTAATCCTTAGTATGCACCAAAACCGACAAGCTTTAGCTTACAACACTGCAAATGATGAAATGGGCTTTAATTTGCAAACACCTGAAAGCTTTCTGCTCAGCGAATTATTTGATGGTCTTGGCAGGATCACAAATTGAAACAAGCATCAGTTAAAGAAGAATTTGATAAATGAAATTGGTTTAAACTACCTGCAGCAATAATTGAAGTCTCACTTTTTATAAGCATTAGTTTTTGATAATATTGGGGCTCAAAGTCTCTAAAAGTTGTAAATTTAAAAATAATGTAAGAATAAAGTCAGACTCGCGCTTTATCGAGACAAATTTTAAAACATTACAATGCACGTCTTCCTAACTCAACTAAATGAATACTAAACTGGAACTGTAATTAAAAGATACATTAAAATACGAATGTATAATCAAACAAATGCGGTATATACAAATAGGTTTTAGATCGGTTACTTGTCAATGTCTTTAAATAATTTTAAAGACATTGACAAGTGTTGGCGAAAATTTGGTACTCATAAAAAAAGTACTTCTTGTTTATAATCGTTAACTGTAAAAGTTAATAATGTGCGAAAAAGGCAGGAAAATTACTTATGAAATCAAATTGTCAATTGTCAAATGAGAGAACTAGATATTCAATATCACAAAATGTCTTTCAAACTCATCAATAGCAAGCATTGCTTAATCAGATGGATTGCATATTAGCAAACATGAAAATTGTTTATTGAAGTTCGTTCAAGTCGAAGTTGTTCATGTTAGCCCCATTAGACCACGCAGCGTGTTTTGAGCCATCAAATTCTCCTGCATGTTCGTTTCCAGCTGCGAGTCCGTGATTTTTTCCGCCAATCACTTCCTTGCATTCTGGACATGTTGATTCTTCCATAGCTCCACCACATTGTCCAATAGCGTAATAATGTCCATTCTTACACTTATACCAATGCCCCGCCTTTAATCCCATCGCCTTGATAATCATTTTCTTTTCTTTTCTTGTTATTTCACCAAGACCATGAACTTCTCTATAATCCTTTATGATCTTTTCATAGCCATTCAGTGAATCTTTATCTATTCTTTCTCCTGATGTTATTTTGTCATAACATTCGCTGAAAAGTTCACACACGGAGTTTGTTTCAACATTACTTGCCATTGCATAACGCTTACTTTCGCACGCAATTAAAAGCAATCTATATCGATTCAGCTCCAAATCTGCATCAATCATTTGTTGCACGCTGATATTATTTGACAAGCTCAACTTGCATGCAGCATCAAGATCACGTAACGCCTTGTTGAAGATTCTCTTATCCGTGTCGTTCAGGTCTTTCCGCGTTACAATGTCGATAATGTCCTCCAAGATATTAACAGCCATTTCAAGAAAGCTAACTTGATTCGTGTTAATTGTTTTCCAACCACTGCGGTTCTTGGGTGAACACTCGTGCTTTAACCAAGCGAAACCAAACAAGGCAAAGTCACCAGAACCTGATATTCTGTTATATAATGACAACATTTGGTCATGATTTTCAGCCAGCAATGCCTTCCTCTGATTGAGAATTTCTTTTTTTACTTCATTGACATCCTGCATGCATTTCTTGATCACATTTCCGTAGCGCCAACTAATTTTAATTGGAGTCTTGCATTTCGGACATTCTTTCAACTTAATCGAAACACTAGCATCATTGTTATCATCATTTTCTTGTTTCATCCATTGATCCAATCCACCAACCTCAAAGAAATGATCACAATCAACCAGCTGAATGAATCTTGCATCTTCTTCATCTTCATTTCCAAAGAAAATTTCTTCTACAGCTGCTTTGTCGCAAATTCTGCAAACTTCAGGACACTTCTCTTTGCAAAGTCCAATGCATTTGTGACCACATTTCAATTGCTTTGAGCATGGCTCATTGCAAAGTGGTCGGTCACATTGCTCATGGCACAGCTTGCTGCACTTCTGATGTTCACACGACAACATGCATTTTTCTATACAGGGGGAGCAAACTTCACCGCATGGTTTCGGGCATCGACTATGTCCACAGAAATTCGCACAAGTCTCTGTGCATGGTGGGCATTCTCGAGAACATGGCTCTTTGCAAAGGTGGGAGCACGGCAATAGACGTTCACAAGGACTCGTGCATTTCATATGTAGTCTCCCACGGTGACATTTCGCGCATGTTCCTTTGCAGTAATGTCCACACTCAAGTTGAGCTTCACATGCTTTACCACACTCAACATCTTCAGTGTCATTGCGCATGTAGCAAGCTACTCTTGATAAATGACCACATTGCAAATCTACTTCAACCTGTTCTCTACATTTGACGCTTTCTTCGTTCACATAACACTTAACAGTAGCCTTGTGTCCGCATGTGAGCTCCTTCTCAAATGGAAGAATGCATTGAAAATCCTTGGCATCAACAGAACAGCGCATCATCTGCTCATGCGCACAGTCTGGAATGATCTTGGCAATCTTAGTCTTGCATGGGCCACATTCTTCGCCATAATGACACTGCCTTTTGCACACATGGCCATTATCACATAATTTTTTGTCACAAATTTTGTAACATCTGATTTCAATGTGTTCTTCATCAACCGGATGGCAAGCTTTGCCACAAGCATGGCCACACGCGAATCGGTAATTGCAAGGCAGTTTACAGCCTCCTTCTGGTGCTTGCCTAAAATCTTCAGCTTGTCTCGCTTCAATGATTGATTTTGGATGATTACGACATAATAGAGTTAACGATTGACCAATGCATCTCATGCGAGCTGCTCGCTTTACAATCTTTCTCCAATATTTACTGCTTGCAGCTAAGAAATCAAAATTCCCAATCGCGAATAGTCCGTGTTTTGCTCTTGACAGCGACACACAAATTCGATTCTCAATGGAAGTAAATCCAAGTTTTCCTTCATCATTGTTCCTGACAAGCGATAGAAGTATAATATCGTTCTCTTCGCCTTGATAATTATCCACTGCTGCTATCTTAACCCATTTGAACCTCTCTTCTGGCATCAGTTTTTTCAGTAGCATCAACTGTCCTGTGTACAATGTCAGAACAGTGATGCTTCCAGGATCATAGCCTTGCATAAGCAGATAGGAACACAATGCCACGATATACTCAGCTTCACGCTGATTAGACTTGCTTTTCAGCTCATCGTTGCCGCTTTCCATAAAATCGCAGTTTATCAAATACAGATTACTTTCCACCCCAAGAATATTTGGATAGTGTTCAACGGATGGATGGTTTTCCAACTGTGGATAAATATCGTGAAGGAGATAAGCAATGCATGGTCTCATTCTATGCTGGGTGTTAAGTGAGTAACATTCCATGCCATTGTTAAGCATTCTCTCAAATAATGACAACTCCAATTTGTATTTGGTAGCAAGCTTGTAGACACTTGGCTTCGGTTTGAGTTGTTTGTGATCTCCAATTAACACGACATGTTGCGTTTCAGTGGTCAAAGCAGTAAGAACATGCGCTTCGAAAACTTCTGCGGCCTCTTCTACGACAACAATCGATGGCCTCAGGCGACTTAAACTGTCTTGTAGTCTAGCAGCTCCAGTTGTTGTCATGGCAATAATTTTGCTATTGCGTAGATGAAGTTCTTCTTCTCTTCTCGTCAGCTCTGTCACTCTTTCACAAGCTTCTTCATACAAGTTTCCAAGTTCATCCACGACACCCTGTGCAACTTGGAGACTCTTCTGAATCAGATAAGCGTATAGGCTCCACCTTTGTTCCAGATCTAACTCCCATGGTGCACTGATAGCTTTTACTTCATTCTCCGACATTGGCTGGCTCTGCATTAGCCTCCTTCTCGCGCGTTGTGCTCTTTCAGCTTTCGTGGGCACTTCATTGACAAATTTGCCCTCCGGTTCCAAATCTTTTTCAACATTACTAGCACCAATGTTATTATCAATAACCCATGCTAGAACCAACTCTTCAGCTTTCCTTCCAATATCAATCTCATCATCATGGCCTTCCTCTTCTGCGTGGTCATCTTGATCTTCCTCTCCAGCTGCTGTTCTTCTAGTAGATTTCATCAGCTCACCCATTGCAATATTTTCATTCAGATGGGAGCTTTCTCTTCGGATTTCTTGCTCTAAATTCACTGGCATAGGACAAATGCCAAGCCACACATCCCAAAATCCAATGTGGTTATCTTTGCATATACAGTCCAAGTTCGTGAACCAGCTCTGAATACGAACAGGCAAGAATGAAGTAAACGAGACAATTTCCCCATTCAACACTGAATAGTTTACTTTTTCAATAACATTAGCAGCTGGTTTAAGCATGTACCCAAGGCGGTCTCTTTCATCACGGGCTTCTTTTTTTGCCGAACGCGCTCCGCCTATTTCCCGAAATGTTCTTCTGTTACAATTATCACCTCTGCGAATTACTTCTGACAAACAATAACCTTTAAGAGCCTGGTTCTGACATCTTCCACCAACACGTATCATTGATGTGTGTCCCATTGTTAGCAACCCCATCAAAAACTGGTCCAAAGCATGGTTAGTGTAGCACACCACCAACATTTGCGCATTTCCAGCTTTTCCCCAGAGCTCAGAGTTCTGCAGAAGAGCGTGGGCAATTTTCAGACCAACATAGGTCTTGCCTGTTCCTGGTGGTCCTTGAATGACAACAAAGTCTTTTGTGAGAGCCTTTTCAACGGCAACCTTTTGTGACTCATTCAGTTCAATTGGTCCATCGTATTCATGTAGTTCAGAAAGTTTAACATCACATTTTATATATTTGTTGGTCAAGCAACCACGTAAATCATAGATATAATCACGAGAAGCTGATCCGAGATATTTTGGAGTCCCAACATGGCATGATCCATCGACTATGTATTCTTTGAACGGCATCTGGTCAGCACTTATACCTTGCATAGCTGCAAGAACATGGCAATATGCTGGGTAGAAAGATGGAGATTCAACCATTTGGAAGACATCATCCTTTTCGACATTAGCCAGTGCTGCCAATCCACCAATAAAGCGAACTTCAACCTCGCCTCTTTCAAGGTTTTGAAATTTGCTATTCGCAACAGTGGCAAATATTAGAGCACCGTTGAAATCTTCGGATAAACAAACAAGTGATCCGGACTTCATGCCACGAGAATGCCTCAAAGCATCAAATCTCAACCTATGTACTATCCCACTGGGTGTGCATATTGGGCATATAATTCGCACATTAGTGTAGATTTTCAAATTCTGTTTCCTGTCCTCACGTTGCATCTCTGCGACGATCTCGTGGATCCCTTCTCTCAGAGGCTGGACGAAATCCTCTCTTAGCAGCCTGAACTGAATGTCCAAGTATTCTTCCGCATTGTGATATTTACCATATTTTTTGATGCGTCTGAGGAATGGCCTCTTTTCCATGTCCAAGTCATCAGGTGTCGGAACAATGGACAAGGTGCGAAAATCTTCTGGCGGTGAAAGGGTGGGGTATTTGGGTTTGTTCCGGGCTGATGCATTTTCTTGCTGTATTCTATCTTTCAGCAAACCTTTCCTTGTCTGTGCAAGCCCTTGTATTCTGTCTCTTATAGATTCACAGATCCCTTGTTGCAAATTAGGTTCCTGCATTGCCAAGATCAAACTATCAATAGGGAGTTCGGCATGACTTGTTGGAAACAGGCGCAAAAACTCTTCAAATACCGTCACGACATTCCGAACAAAATCTTCGATATTCGAACATGACGTTGCCTCATCTGCATCGATTGACAGCATCTGGATTCTTTCCTTGAGGTACTCAGTCAAACGTGAACCTTGCAACATGTATAATATGTCAATCACGTTGGCCTTCAATGACGATTCTGTGACTAGAGCAAACAGCTTCATCAGCAATGTTATCCAATCTGGTTTCAATTTGGTTTTCAATAATTCAATCATTGATGCTTTAACTTTAACCAACTCCATAACAATCTCATCTGGCTCCCGTTCTATGTAACTTTCCAGCCTTTCATAATCAATTATGTCTTTTCGTCTTCTCTTATTACGGTTGTTGTTGCTGTTGTTTGAGTTTATGGGACGGGATCCAGTTCTTTGGTTGCCAATTCCTTGAAAATTTACAAACAACCATTCATAACAGATAATAGAATAAGGACCTAAAAAATCCTACAATTATTCTATCTATCTATTTGTCAACATCAAGATAATATGATAGAACCTGGCTCATATTTGCTTGATAGCGGCCTACTTTGAAGTGTTGTTTCTCCCAGATCCGAACAAGTCTTCATCATAAAAATAGCAAATAGCAAAAGAGCATATAATTTTATATTCAGCAAGAGTCGCAGAATTCAGCGAGCTATAATGTGTCTTTTCATACAGCTGTTTAAAAATCAGCTACAGTAAAAACCCGCATATAAGAACCTGTAAATTTCCATCCAGGCTATTGTTTCAAGACAATAGGCTATTGTTTCGTCTATTGTTTTGAGCAGCAATATTACCCTGAAGGTTCTTAATCCATTGGTTCTTATATGCGGGTTTTTCCTGTATCTCATAATTTATAGCAGCCATGCCGTCCAGCGAGACGTGATATAAAAGTAATTCATTTTGGCAAGGCTGAGCTGACAATAACTTAGCAGTATCAGAAATACAGTTGAGCCTTGATATCTCGAAAACGGTTTAACTCAAACTCATTTTCAAATCCCTTGGATTTACTGTAGTATTGAGTGCTAACGCAACTCCGGTGAACTCTTGCTCCGCTTAACTCGAATCCCTCGTTATCTCGAACTGTTTTTTGTGGCCAAACACTGCTTAACTCGAACTTTTGAAAAAAGAAACTGACAAAAACAGAAAATCAACTGTCAAATCAACTTAAAATGTTTCATGCTTATGACGTCAAAGCTATCGCAGTTGAAATAGCAAAATCAACGAATTTGTTGTTTTCGGCTGGGCTTTCCATAAAACGCAAACCTGGTAGCTATCATATATTTTTGTTGCAGTAGGCATTTAAGGGAGCTCAATATATATATATTTTATTGTGGCTTAGACTTGCAAGTCCTTCTTCTCAAAATTTACGCAAGTTGGATTAGAGACAACTTTGAAAGAAGCAGAAGAATTTCAAGAAACACTCACCCAATGAAGATAAAATTTCAGCCGGACCATCAGTGTTTGTTGATTCAGTAAACGATCTTTTTAATCCTCGTTGGTTTCCAATAACTCCTCCTTGTCCTCTGGCACCTCCACTGTTACCCAAAGTAGTTGTTTCCACTCTTCTTCTATAGCCAGAAACGTTGACACTTCCTCTCTCACCACGAGTGTCCTTTCTTCTATAGCAAGCTTCTTGCCTGTCTCTACTTCCATCTCTTCTGATATCTCTATGGCAAGCTTCCTGTCTGTCTGCTATTCCATAACTTCTTCTCTCTCCATAGGCAGCGTCTTGCCTGTCTCTACTTCCATCACTTCTTCTATCTCTATAGCCAGCTTCCTGTCTGTCTGCTATTCCATAACTTCTTCTCTCTCCATAGCCAGATTCTTGTCTGTCTCTACTTCTATCACTTCTTCTCTCTCCATAGCCAGATTCTTCTCTGTTTCTACTTCTATCACCTCTTCCATCTCTATAGTCAGCGTCTTGCCTGTTTCTACTTCCATCACTTCTTCTATCTCTATAGCCAGCTTCCTGTCTGTCTGCTATTCCATAACTTCTTCTCTCTCCATAGCCAGATTCTTGTCTGTCTTTACTTTTGTCACTTCTTCTCTCTCCATAGCCAGATTCTTCTCTGTCTCTACTTCTATCACCTCTTCCATCTCTATAGTCAGCGTCTTGTCTGTCTCTACTTCCATCACTTCTTCTATCTCTATAGCCAGCTTCTTGTCTGTCTGCTATTCCATAACTTCTATCTCCATAGCCAGCTTCTTGTCTGTCTCTACTTCCGTCACTTCTTCTATCTCCATAGGCAGCGTCTTGCCTGTCTCTACTCCTATCACCTCTTCTATCTCTATAGGAAGCTTCCTGTCTGTCTGCTATTCCATCATTTCTTCTCTCTCCAAAGCAAGCTTCTTGCCTGTCTCTACTTCTATCACTTCTTCTCTTTCCATAGCAAGCTTCTTGCCTGTCTCTACTTCCATCACTTCTTCTATCTCTATAGCCATCTTCTTGCCTGTTTCTACTTCTATCACTTCTTCTATCTCCATGGCCAGTTTCTTCTCTGTCTGCTATTCCATCACTTCTTCTCTCTCCATAGCCAGATTCTTGTCTGTCTCTATTTCTATCATTTTTTCTATCTCTACATGCAGCTTCTTGTCTGTCTCTATGTTTACCAGGGACAGAGATGGTTAAAAGCATTGCATTATCTTTGTTAAATTCGACGTTACGATGTCTGCAACCATTGTTGCTGTCAACGACAACCATTCTTCCTTTGTTGCCAGCATCTCCTGCAAAAAAGCAAATTACATGATGTCTTTCAAAATCTTATTTGTTCATAATTCATGAAAGATAATTCATATGGCCTTCGAGTTCGACAGCAATGGGTATCAAATCCACGGGGTCTCATTGGTTATTGGCAAGTTGGCGAATACCTTTTCGCATGTAAAAAGAAAGATTTTGTTTATTAGTTTCTTCAACTCATTAAAGTGTTAATGCAAAAAATTCGAAAAGTCGTTCTTTTTTACTTCAATTAAACACCAAAGATGTAAAAAAATCCTGTTACTCCTTGTCAACGGGTGCGAATGATTTCCCCTGAATTCCTTGCTAAAAAGACGCTGTTTATTGATTTGCGCGCTGCGAAGCAGCAATGCAAATATTGAAATGCATTCGCTCAACCGGATGTCATGTAAAGTACGTTTTCAACGTCACAAAAGAGAGCAGAGAGCCTGGCCAATCAGCATGCTGCATTTGACATCCATAACAATAGGCATCCTGATTTGGGTTGCCAGAAATATCTGCGCGAGTTTGACGAAACACCGGAGAAAATATATGCGCAAAAATTAGCATATGAATGCGTTCACAGTTATTTTATTTTTTCATATGTTTTGTTATTGTTTGCAAACTGTTTTTGAATTTTATTGTTCACATTCTCTTCCTGACACCATCCTCAACTGTTGGTGGCCCACATGGATATATATTGGTACAAGCCATGCATGTCATCGAATCTAACATTAAACAACGAATTCTGATTACTCTCATTCCGCTAGTCAATAATCTGCACTATCTAGCGCCAATCTTAAGATAGGGATAGGCTTAAGGTATCTCTTGTTTGGTATAGAAATACTATCAGCAACATTATGAAACGATAATTGTTTCACAATACTGAGTAATAATCGTGCAATTGTCTCTGCTTATGTGTCCCCTACCACATGTGATTGCTAACATGATTTCTTTACTTTTGAGATACTCGTTATGTATGTGTGGTTACTGCTCGCCATTTTGAATTTAAATAGAAAGCCTACTTGATGACATAGCAGTGATCATCTGCGTTTTTACTGCGCCATATTTTTCGTATGAAAAAGGTAAAACTTCTTAAATTGAAGGTTGATAGCGAAAAATTTATATGAAGCTTTTAAATATTATCTGTGCCACGTTAAGCAGTGCATTGAAATATATAAATTTTCGAATTTTAAACCTCGTACCAGTTGCGGAGGCCATGACTTAAACTTTCGTTGACAAAACAGGCTTTATTTCTGAAAGGAAAAAATGAAGTTAATTAATGAGAATAGATAAAGCACCATCAAAGTCAATTTCTTATTTTTTTTATTGGGATACATGGTCACGACCAAAGCCCTATGGCCTGGTTGGTGTTATGGTTGCAAGCTTTCCCTGTTTTTTAACTATTCTTTTCCAAAAACCAGTGTCTAATTTAGTGTTTATATGAGCTATATTGCATGTAATTAATATGAAAATTAATTAGTGTAATTCATATGAAAAAGGTACAACGAAATCTTAGTTGGGTAACTTGCATTTATGATAACATGATGATAGTGATGAGGATTAACTGGTTACAATAATTTCTAAATGTCTCATCAAAAACGTCGTTGAGCTTTCTTATCGTAGGGGCATAATTTGTTGAAGGGCTTTATGCTGCTGCTATATAGGATGCAATTTGCATACATACAAGATGAAAATATCCTTAAACTCAACATTAACGTAACAACTGATGAGCATCGTTGCTATAAACAGCGTGTAAAGAGGTTTGAAAAGGCCCTTCGAAAGTGGACTCCCGTGTTTGTTTTCGTAACAACATTTGGTGCTGTTACGAAAACGTGTATGACAAAGAGACGGTCGTGTTTGAATGAAATATGTAAATGCAAAACTTACATTTATGTCTTCCGAAAAATTTCCATGAAAGCTTCCCAATTTGCAAGCGCAAGTTCAATATAAACGCTTGCTATTTTAAATGAAGTGAAATGTCAACTTTCTGCTGGATGACTCAACTCGACTCGATACAAGTCTTTGAAGACACGAATCCCCAGGGCGAAACTTTACATTTTAATTGGCCAATGAAAATTATAATAACAATAGGCCTTTTCCGAGAAGTCAAAATTCTTGCAACTTGATTGGCCCAGTTGCCCGCATAAAATCACGTGCCATGCAAGCATTGAATATTGACGAAAAAAAATTGCTCGGCAAGATATATGGTGCCCAAATATGAAATTTTATGAGAAACAATCTGTAAGAAACAAGCACTTACAAATCAGAAAAGGTTAAGAAACTGCATTATCTCAAGCAAAACACTTAAAAAACTGATTGAATTTAAAAATTATGTAAAATTAGGAATTCATATTTAAATTTAATATTTTGACCAGAGTGAGTAAAACTTACAGCAAATAATATATAGCCGCTTGAAGAATTTTGCTCACGTAGTAATTTTGGGATGCCGATAAAAAATACCCCAAGAAACTCTTAAAAAACTGGAGCTCTGACGTTTTCTGATGCTTTAGAAGCTGAAGCACTCTATGTATGTTGACAGTGGCTACTCTACTTGAGAGAAGAATTGGTGAATGGAGCTGTTTGACAAGGCCTTTTGAAAGTGAACTCCTTTTTTGCAAAATGATTTGTTGCTGTAATACACACGAGGGTGGCTGTGCTTGAACGAAACATATTGTAAATGAAAAACTTACATTTATCTCTTGCTCTTCCACGAAGTTTCCATCAGAGTCAGTTCCCGATTTGCAAGCGCAACTTCAACATATAATTCTTGCTTATGGTGATATGAAATTTCAAACTTCTGCTAGATGACCCAACTCATATTATTCTTTCGAAGAAAAGAATCTTTACAGCGAAGATTACATGTTAAATTGCCAGTGAAAATTATAATAACAATACATAGGGCTTTTCCAAGAAGTCAAAATTTGTGCAACTTGATTGGCTTAGTTTAAATCACGTGCCACAGGCAGGAAATGATAATTGATGGTGGTGAAAAGTCACTTTAAAACTTTTGAGATGAAAAAATCGCAAGGGGTGTCTCAAGTGCTTGCTCAAATACGGAAATCTGAATATACACCCATTTTTTATAAGAAACAATGCAAAATCGTCGTTCAAGAGTTTCTTAGCTTTCACCCTATGGCAAGAAACGTTTCTTAGCAAGTTTCTTAACACCCAAACCTCTTCCTCCCACTCGCTCGCATGTCACATCTTGCGATTTGTTTGGACTGGACGGACATGAAGTGAAGGACATGTTGTTTTTTATCAGACTTGTTGAATGAATTGACATGGCTGGTATGGACGCAATTTCGGCATTGCAACAGGCAGAGGTGAGTCAAACGAAAATTTTCTAAATTTGGACATGTTCACGAATGTTTAGCAAATTTGCCTGGCTCTGGCTAGCTGTTTTGTTATCGTTCATGGCATCTATTAACACAAATTGTGATTAATTGTAAAATTTATTTTTTTTGCGAGCCAGGACGCCGTCAGCTCATTGTACCATTCTCGAGATCACTTTTTTGAAACCCATGGCTTTGACAAGGCAAAGGAAAGAGTTACAGAGCTAGATAAAAGCCTGAAGGAAACCCTGAAAATCTTGGACAAGTTACAATGCAAGTCAATTATTATTTTGGAGATAACTTATCTCTAGTAACATTACTTCTATTTTATATTTTATCTATACCAGTGCCATATTATGTCAGAAGCTGAAATCTAAATGAATAACATGTGATTTTTCTAGTTTGCATAGAAAACAAGGCATTATACTTTGGTTTACGTGGTAAAGCATTAAATGTTGTCACAGAGTATGATGCAAAAGCAGTTGATTTCTTGTCAAAAGCCGTCAAGCTTGACCCATCTCTAACAGAAGCTTGGAATAATCTTGGGGAATGCTACTGGAAAAACAGAGACATCGATGCAGCCAAAAACTGTTTCACATGTGCTCTTGCAAAGGTGGGGACATTTGCCAGTCACACCGAAACAACTCCATCCAGTAACTGTTCAAAAATTGCCATCATTTTCATGCATACAAAGAGACAATAATTTTCCAATGTAATTTTTCTTTAGATAAGAGATAAAACTACTCTAAGGAATCTTTCAATGGTACTGCGGCAGCTAGGCAAAGGTATTTCGAAATTCAATGAAAGATTGTTAACTACATCTTTATGCAGCTTAGTAGTGATGATGTGAGGACTCTACTTATTTCTGCAGATTCTGTTGAAAGATTAGCAAATATCAAAGAAAGCGTACAGATCGCAAAAGAAGCTGTGAGTCAAGATCTGAATGATGGCAAATCATGGTGTATGTTGTAACTTTCATGAGACATCTGTGTCTTTTCTCTCATTACTAAGCATTTTCTTGACATCACTAATGAAACTGTCTATGTGTGATGTTTTGCACACAAATTATGATTCTTTTCCTACCTACCAACTCAGCTGTTTCTCACAGCACTACATTAATTATTGAACTAAAATCTTTTTTTTGTTGAAAAATTAATTTTTGTTAACCAGTTGTTCTTATGTTTCAGTTGTTCTTGGAAATGCTTACCTTTCTCTATTCTTCAATGGTGGACAAAATCCAAACAGTTTGAAACAAGCCATGGCTGCTTATACCAAAGCTGTGAGTAAACCAGTGTACATTTAGTTTGATGAATTTTAGTATATTTAGGGGATGTTCTATACAATAGTATCATGCATATGATCATTTATGATCCACAAAATGGAATTGTCATCTTGGTTCTATCAGTTTTTTTAACCAAGTCTAATTGTAGTATGTGTTATACGAGAAAACAGCAAAAGGAGAAACAAATAGCTAAACTTAAAATCAACCATGTTAATGCAAGAATACAAACAAATGTTTTTAAGGAAAATCAGCCATAATGAAACAATAGCAACATGAAAATGAGTATAGCATAACAGTATGCAATACTTTAGAAAAAGGAATAGCAAATATTTTTAAAATTGTTGTTTAATTACAGGAAATGGATGGTGTTGAGAAAAATAATCCCGATTTGCACTTCAATAAAGCCATGGTGAGTTAACATCTATTGAAAATTGCTGAAGGTGAATAATTTAGATATATACTACATTCAATGTAAAGAAATGTGGTACCATTATAAATATATAAATGTGGTAAATGTGGTAGGCTGTCATTGATTTTTAGGCATACAAATATCAAGAAGAATATGAATTGTCACTGGACGGATTTAGAAAAGCAGCCCACCTTGAGCCAGATTGGGAAGATCCGAATAATGAGTTGAAAACCATGGTGTCTTTTTTACAAAATACCAAGGAATACATTGAGAAAAAGGTTGTTAGAAATACATCCTATAAATTTTTGATAATCTTAATGGCAGTCTTGTTCAGAGAGAGTGCAATTGACTTCAATCTGGAAAACACAGAGTAGGATCAGAAATTTGTTTCAGCTATTAAGTTTTTGAGTGCAAGCAGATGCTTGAAAAAGGAAGGAAGTTAACTTAGATGGTTGCTGTTAGGTTCATAGAAACTATTTCTATCATGTTTCTATCATGTTTGAAGGGAAAATTAAAGCCAAAGAAGTTGCAAAGTTTGACTCAGTCAATCAAACCATCAGATGCAGGACCATATTATGGAAAAGAGTACACAAGACCAAATGGACAGGCAGTAGCAGTAGAAATGATCAGCTTGAGGCATCTGCAATTAGGTACAAATGAAGAAAAAATTGTTGTTGGCAAAGTGGCTGCAGGTATACCCTTTGACAGCCCAGTTTCACAGTAAGTGTTATATCTTATGTCAACCAGTGAAGTTTCATGCAAATATCTCGTTATATGATTTAAATTTTTCAATGTCATAACCAGTCATAACTTTCAGAGGAGAGTCATTAGAGTTAGGGTCAGGGTTAACATGGTTTGCTGATAATCAAACCATAAAGAACACTTCAGTGAGTGTAACAAATAAATGCAATCTGCTACAAAGGGGTCTATTACTAGACAAGTAACATATTTCCTTATCTCGCAATATGAAGCCTTGCGTGCTTGTATGCTTATATTTGAAATTGGAGGTTTAAAATATATTTTCATTTGAACACTAAAACTATGTAGTCCTCTGAACTGTCAAGTATAAACGTAGATATTACGTGTGCATACTAAACTGGCATCTCCTAATGCACCTACATTATTACCTAATTTTACTATACATTAGCTTGAGTATTTCTAGTTTGTTTTATTTATGCTCAAGGGCTTTGTTTTCAGGCCATTCTTACTGGTGGATGCAGAAGGCAACTGCATCACTGTCACTGTTTACAACTTAGGGTCTGGTAAAGGTTTGAATGCAGGTGATTCTGTTGCCATTCCTGAGCCACGTGTTCAGGAGAAGAAAGTGAAAATTACAGAGGATCAGGTATGTATCTGTCTCTTTGCCAGAGCAATGTCATCTGATTACGATCAACAGACAGTTCCCCAAAACTAACTAATCCTTGAGAGAATAGTTGCCAATACACTGTGTTTTCAAACAAAAATATGTATGATCTCTTATATCTGTCTGGTATTACGCTGGCCAGTAGCTGTTGCAGCTGGTGTACTTTTTTGTACGATGTCATGTTTCATTGGCATGGAAACCTGTATTTTATCAACATAGTAAGATAATTCTGGTATGGAGAGCCCTGTGTAAAAAACGCTGTTGTTAACAATAAATTTCTCATCTGTAGAAATTGCATACAGCTCTGATTTAAACAAGGAATTTTTTGGTGATTTTTAGGTTTTGGAGTTTCAAAGCATAAGGGTGGACAATCCAATATCCCTGGTTGTAAACAGGCGAAAAATTGATGCAAGCAGGCTGGCATTCAGTGTTTTGCAACTGACTAACAAAGCAGAATAAACAGAGTTATATCAAACTTAAGAAATCACACAAAGAGGAAAATGCGAGTAAGTTGGTACCAGCTAACACAATTAAATAATATTTGTGGACAGTTTTTGTCTTATACAGTGCTCAGTTGCATTGGCTTTCCTATGGTACATAGGCAAATATGGAAATGCATACTGCAGAAGTCTGTGGTGTTTGCATTGCATTTTAAATTTTTGGGTTCTGCAAGAATTGAAATTACATAACAAACATACAGAGCTGTTCGGTTTTTAACTTTCGCTTCAGTTGAAGCAAACATTGTCAAAAGAACAAATTCAATAATTATTTATGTGTTTTAGAATTTACACTGTTTTGCTGTTTCACAAATTTTGATTTGTAATAAATTATGTTGCTTGAATGCTTGTGAAGTTCACTTAATTTTTCAAATTATTGCTTGTTTTTACTGCATATTGCAAATGTTCTTGCAAAATTTTAAGTAAAGCAGACAAAGGTAAGCACTGCAGAAGTAACCAACTTGTATTGCAATAATACCCCAAATTTGAAATATTTGTTAAGAGGTCAGACAGGCAAAATACACCAGGAAAAAATTATTAAAAGAAGGAAATATCAATCTTCTAGTCAAAGCAAATATTCTCTCACACAATAAACATAAAAACATATTCGAAATGATAAGAAATTGTTTTTTGCATGAAACAATTAAGTTATTAAAGATTACTTTGCGATCAGTACATAAACACTTGGGTCCATGAATTGTGTAATGAACATCTATCTAAAACTCATGGATGTGTATGGTTTCCAGGCTGATTTCGTGACAACATCTTCAAATTGTTTGTTTACGATGTTGGCAAAACATATTGACACTCTAATCAGTTCATACTGTGTTTGATAATACTGATGTAACAATTCAATTTCAGCAAGGTTGTTTTTAAATGAAAACTTTAAAACAAACATATGACTAATCTCGCATTAATGCAGATGAAATATTTTCACCTTTTTCGTGGGGGATTCTTGAATAGTTTTTCGGCTTGAGCAATTTTTGGATTATATTCATAGGTCTTTTCACTTTGTCTTTTTAACTCTTCCTTATATTTCCTCAATTTTTCTTTCTCTTGGAATTTGATCTGAGCTTGAGCTTGGGCATTCTTGAATCCTATTAAATAATCAGAAAACAATATGGGACACAGGAGATTGACAAGGATTTGAAAATTAACTCCTTCAAATAATAAAAAAATTTCAACAGTTGTGGTGTATTTTCAAATCAAAATGGTAGTATATTATATGTTTTTGGTTTATTCACACTTACCAGCTTTCAAGTTTTCCACAAAACCTCCAGTTTTCAACTGTTTCTCAGGTATAACATGTTCAACATGATCTGGGAAATTGAGGTATTTTTTGACAGCAGGTAGCTGCAAGATTGAAATTTGCCCAAGCGAGTAGAAATTGGATGTTAACCAGTAGACAAAGACACCCTGCAACAAGCAAAATACAATAACATTTATTTTTTGTTTTCAAAGTAAAGTCTTGAGAATACAAGTAAGCAACAGAATTATCAAGTTTGTTAAATATAATAGAGTTATGGAGGGTCAAATTTAGAAGCATTCAGAAATCAAATCTTAGTCAGGGGGAACAAAAATCTTTCACATATCAAAGATGTTCAGTGCATAGAGAGTCGGCCTTTTGTTTTTTTCTCATTTTTCTCATTAAGTGTTGTGTATGATCGCAGAGTTGTTGTTTTGGGGTTTTGTTTGTTGTCTTTGCCAAGTTAATTATTTGCTGCCTGTTTCTAAAGGATTATTATAGTTTTGATGTTTTCAGGTGTGATGTGTGTAGAGAGGTTTCGTGTGTTTGTTTTTTGGTCGAACTTACTTTTTTGTTGTGTTGAAAGCCATTTTAAGATTCAACTGCAAGCTATCCTGGGTTCGTTATCAATTGCAATGTTGATTAAAGTAACAAGTGACATGATTTGGCCATTTAACAGAGAAGGTGATGTTATACCGACGATGTGTGCAAGTTTCATTTTAATGAAGGTTTATTATATTCATGTGATACATCAGACTGTCAATTCCAGAGATTGCATTCAAATGGATTAAAAAATAACAAACTCACAGCAGGAAATTTAGCTGTCAGAGGAATCATAATGAGAGACATGAATCTCATGAGATTTTTTGTCTTTTGCATCTGATCTGATGAAATGCCCATTTCTGTACCAAGCTGAAAATAAGCACAACAATTTCAACAACGAAGCCAAATAAACTCATATAATATATACGTATACTGATAGTGCAATGCCATTTCTGTGAACAATATTTTGAAATAATACCTCAATAGTTGCCAACATAGAAAGTGAAACGACAACTGGCAGAATGTAATATGGATCAAAAGCTGTGAGATCAGTAAACCAAAGTAGGCCACCAGTTTGCATAGATTCCACTGGAAGATTTGCCATCTTCCTTAATCCAATGAAAAATGAAATGAAGACTGGCATTTGCACCAATGGAACTATTAATCCCTGAACAAACAAAAAACATGTTGTAATCACTAAAATTTGCAACACAGTTGTATTTATTTGAATGTTATCTAAGAGTTTTTTTTCACAAATAGTTGATTCAAGTAGTTTGTCTCAAAACAACCATTAATGATTTTCCTACCCTTGTCCAGAACTCAAGGTTAAATGTAAAGTGAAAGTTAAACTACAACTCAGGTCCATCCCCAACATTGCCTCTGATTACAACCACTTATGCATGCTTCACGTTTGACCCTCATGAACTCAAAATCTTTCAATTCAAACAATTTTATCTGATAACCTTGCTGCCTGTAACATGGAGACTCCAATAGCTAATTGATTGCATTGTTGATTTTTTTACTAAAAATAAAGTAATATGATGGGTGATTATGCAATTAACATACCTTGACAGGATGGCAGTTATTGTCCTTGAACAACTTCTGCAACTCCATGGCAGCCATTGACTTCTCCATGGTATTCTGTGAATTGGCAAGCTCTCGCATCTTCGCTTGCAATCGCTCCAACTCAGGTTTGATTACGTTCAGCCTTGCCGTGTTGATCTGTCCTTTGATCATCAACGGCAATATCAACGTCCTGAACAATATCGTGCAACCTGCAATGGCCGCCCACCAAGGCAATCCAACACCAACATGAAGCATCTCGAGCAATGACTGTATAATTCCAACCGGAGTCGGGTGACACAGACCAAGGCTGGTCAGTGTGGGCTCAGCTGCTTGGAGTATTTCTTGTGAAGACTGGATCAAGTCAGAAGAAGGAAGCATTTCAGCAGCTGATTGTAAGCTGTCAGTGTTAAACATTTCCTGTTGTGTATGTATCATACCTGTTGGTAATACCTCTTCAATCGCCCCTGAAGAAATTAGAGGATCTAAAGCGCCATCACCTGAATCCGAACCTGAAAGATCTGAAAAATGAAAATTTTCACTAGTACTGCGTGAATCTGTCATGATTATGAAATTATCAAATGTTGCCCCATGTCGGTCATAAACCAATTGAGCTATCATTAGAGATTTGCACCCTCTCTCAGCTATCATTAGAAATTTGCATCCTCTCTCAGCTTTCATTAGAGATTTGCTCTCTCTATTAGCTAAGAGCTCCCTATTTGACATTATGATTACAAGCTATAACTTGACAAAAAAGTATCCCAGGAAATATTGTTAATCTAGTAGATTAAAGAAACATTTTAGCAACTGGGGCATTACAAATGGTATGGGTATGTTTTTGAACTATTATTCTTGCAAGCATCAAGATGCAACAGTTTGTAGGATCCTGTGACTTTAGTGCCCCCGAAAGTTTTCCCACATGCATCGTAAAAGCTTTCATTGGGTTAATCATTGATAGCCGGATGAAAATTATGCATCAAATAATTGATTATGTACCCATGGATGATCCTGAGCCACTTGATACTGAGCTGGAATTGAGGCGAGCACCTCCTAGTTCAAGCTTGGCAAGCAGCAGTGAGCAGGCAATGGAGCTTTGCGGTGGAAATGCAAGCATTCTTGCACGCTCAAATGTTGCCTTCTGCTGGTCGAAGAAGCCTGCATAGCCAGATGGTTTATGTGATTTGCCATGAAACTGCAAAAGAAGACGAAAATTGCACATCAAGTAATGAGGTAATAATGGGGCACTCCACAGGTGCTGGAGGTGGGGGTGGGGATACATGAATTGACAGTCTGACAGATGTTAAAAAACTGTTTATTGTAAATGAGCGAGTCATTAGTTGGGCCCTAAAGGCAGGTCCTTTTCATCAAGCTGATGGGGTTAGCAAAGGGACGGTGGAAAATAAATCTCTGCAATGGCCAAGAACAGGATGGGTCTCATAGGCTGGACCGCTGGTTATTTGCGTTTGCCTAAAAATAACTCATTGATGCAGCCACCGGGAAATTGCGTGTCTTGTGGTGGGAAATTTTTAATTTGCACGTACGGAGGTCATTGTTTACAACAAAACAATTTTTCCTTGCCCAGAGAGGTATAGTTCTAATTTTGTGAAAAATGAAAGGATAACTTGCCCAATTTTTATTGTACACCACAGTTAATGCTTATTGCTAATGGCTTAATTCCACTTGGTCTGGAAATTTGACCGATTTGCACACCCAGTGGCTCATTGTTTACGGCCAAGTCGGGTTGCATAAATTGACAACATACAGTTACACCCACTGTTATTACTTCAAGATTACCTGGAATATAATTTTGGTTTTTAGTTTATATTGAAGCTTATTGATATAACTAACAGGTATTTTTTGTTTGGTTCTGTTGTATTGACTATTAGATGCCTCAATTATTGATTGAAAATAGAATTTTGTCGAATCTGAATCTTGTCCTGAATCTTGTCCTGGTGACATTAAAATTTCGGGCCAGAGAGAGACACAGGAAGGGTTCCTCAATCAATGATCAATGTTAGAGAATGTGCGTAAAAAGGACTTTAAAAATATCAATATGATGAAACGCGTACTCACTTTTCTTTTTCCAGCATTCCCCGCAGCATTGAAGGAAAACTTCCCTTGGTATCCCCTAAATTTTGAAAAATTGGAGCGGCAACTGCTGAATCCACGTGAAAAATAGCCCACCATCTTGAATCCAGAAGATGAAAAAACACGTGAGGGCTGGTACTTCATGTACTACAAGTTGGCCGATTATGTCCGAAAAGACCTTGATGTTTTGGGATAGAAAGACACCTTTTCTTGCCTGGCATTTTTGTAACCATAAAAATGAGCACTTTTGAAAAATCATTCAAAGATTTGAATTCTTGGCTTCCTATTTTCATGTCACGAGCTACGAGTTGTGTTTGTATCCACTGCTTTGCCATTGTCTTCAATAGTATCACATGATTTTTCTGTTTGATCACGTTTTTGCCTTTTTTGGTGTTGTTGTTGTCCCTCCGGAATGAGCATAAAACAGAGCATCCCCTTCTTCGACTCTTGCTCTATTTTTTCATACATCGAAAACTAACTTTTGGCATTCCTTTTCTGGAGTTTGAGTAAGTATGGCTCTCAGGAATCTCAGGTCTTCCCTGAAAGGCAAAATATCAACGCCAATTTTAGCAAGAAGTATCAGGTATGTACTTTCTTTTGAACATGAAATTGTGCTTTCGTCTTCATCCAATACTTTGTTTGTGTGTCCATAAAATTTTAGAGTTGTCACGATATCTCGAAGCTGAGAAGAAGGGGTTGGGTTTCAAATAACTTATTGCACGCACAAATTTGTTGTTTATGCAGAGTAATGTTCTCAAACAATTGTAATTTTTATAAAATGGCATTCTTCCCTTTTTTGAAGGACAAAGCATAATGTTTTGCAAGACACATTTCCTGCTGTATGTATATAATCTTTTACTTTTTCTATCTTCAAAGTTGGTGGTCACATGTCGAGCTGGGTCCTCCAGATGCAATTCTCGGTTTGACTGAAGCATTTAAAAAGGATTCAAACCCAAACAAAGTTAACCTTGGTGCTGGAACCTACAGGGATGATAATGGAAAACCATATGTGCTTCCTTCAGTCAGAAAGGTATACTTGTCAATAAATGAACAAAATTGTAATAATAGTACCATGTAATCCATAAAATGTTTATACTGAAAACTACTACTGTTTTTCTGTTTAGTATAAACATTTTATGGATTACATGGTACTATTATTACAATTTTGTTCATTTATTTGCCTTACCTTAACAGTACCACACGCATCAAAGGATTTTTAACTATGCTTGTCAATGTCAGCATATATATTATTTGCTTAATTTTATTTGGCTTTTTTTGAGCTTCTGTCAGAATCATATTTAATTCTTGTTTTTTTTTTAGATTTTAAACTCCATTCAATATTTTACTCAACTTTCCAGATTTTTTTATTCAATTACTGATTATTATGTTTCTAATATGCTCAATTTCTTCTCAGGCAGAAGACATTCTGAGATCTCAGAACCTTGATAAAGAGTATGCACCAATTGCTGGTTATGCTGACTTCACAAGAGAGTCAGCCAAGTTAGCATTTGGAGAAGACAATCCATGCCTTAAAAATGGACTGGTAAACAATGCTTAACATGCATCTGTCCCTGCTAATAGTCATCAGGTCATGCCCTATGAGATTCAGCTGTGAACTATAAACAGTTTACCATAGTAAAAATGGGCCCTTTTGGGTCTCTCTGAGTGCTTATGCCCTTGGGTTTTCCCCACCCAACTCCCCCTATGTTTAGGGGGGTTAATGGGAAACCCTGGGATTCTAGATTTTAGATTTAGTTCATGTATGTTTTAAAATAAGGACAAAGGATGAAAAGTATTATATTTTTTAAATGTTGTTGGTTTTTATGAGGCATGTCAAAATATTTTACCAAGCTGTCTGGTTTTTGTAGAATGCCACAGTTCAAACTATCTCTGGAACAGGCTCATTGAGAGTGGGAGCAAATTTCCTGGTAATTATATTAATCAATAAAAAACCCTTCACAAAGCACTATTTTCAACTAATTTTTAAAGAACTGCATTTGGAAATCAGGTATCCTGGATAAGAAGCAAGATCATGTTAATTTGTGTTTTATTCTGCAGAGAAAGTTTTGGTCAGCCGACCCTGTCTTATACCTTCCAACACCATCATGGGGGAATCACACTCCAATTTTTGCGTAAGCCTTAACAAGGATTTTAAGAAATTTCAAAACAATTACTTTTAAAATTTCACTGTTGTTATCATATGGCTTTTTGATGTCAATCTCTTCCCTTTTCAGGCACGCTGGCTTTGAATTGAAGAAATATAGATATTTTGATCCAGCAACAAATGGCTTGGACATAGCTGGATTGCTAGAAGATTTAAATGTAGGTTATTTGTGACATATTTAAATTGGATCATCATCAACTTGTTCCTCTGCCAATGTTAGTAAATTTGTATTCAACGAAAGTTACCCAATTTATGCCTGAAGCAACCATGTTTTGCACAATTAACCACATAAAAATTAAAATATATTATAAGTTACAAGGCTCATTAAAACATTGAATCATTGTAAAGGAAGTGCATTATTTTGCACTACAAAAAAGAGCGGCTTTGCAACAGTTTTACTCTGATGTGAATAAATAAACTGTCCATTAACAAACACCTCTTCAAGTTTTTATTTTTTCTCAATTTTAATACTTCTTTACTCGATAATGCTTTGTCCATTGCTGATTTGGTTCTCTAAGCAAAAAACTGATACTAGGATATGATAATGCATCCACAAACACGTCATTGATTTATTGAGCCACTACTTCAATTGCACCTTGACATTTTGGTGTAAGTTTTTTATTTTTGTTTCACTTTAGAACATTCCAGATAAGTCTATTGTGCTACTTCATGCTTGTGCACACAACCCAACTGGTGTTGATCCAAGTGTGAGTATTTTATTTGCAATATCTTCAAATCCTTTGTCCTTCCATCCTTATTATCTTACTAGCGTATTAATGGAAGTTATTAATTTGACAGTGCCCCATTTAATAAGCCTATTATATGTTATTCTTATCCAGCCAGAGCAATGGAAAGAAATATCTAGCATCATGAAGGTATTTTATTTTCTTACTCTTCAAAGAAAATATACCGTAACACTTCGATCAAGCGTCCAGGGCATAATTAAATTTTTTTATATTTTAGCGGGCTTCTATTCGAGGGGGAATTTAATGGAGGGGGGGGGGGCATAACAAAAATTTAATATAGGGGGCCTTTATTTGAGGGGGCCTTTAAAAGAAGGAGGCGTTTAATCGAAGCATTACTGTAATAATTTCCATCAAGCCAACTTGAGTTATAAATATAAAATGTAACAAAACTTGCTTTATTCTACAGAAAAAGAGTCATTTTGCTTATTTTGACATGGCCTATCAAGGTTTTGCAAGTGGAGATATTGACAGGGATGCATTTGCTGTACGTCACTTCATTGAAGATGGCCACAACATTCTTCTATCTCAATCCTATGCAAAGAACATGGGCTTGTATGGTAGGTTCTTATGGAACCCCTTCTTTTGTTCACTGTGGGCATGCACATGGATGTCTTATAACAGCACTGGAACATTCAATATGTCCCTCCTACCCAATCCACACCAACCATACATCTAATTTATATCATCAGTGTGAAGCTTTGATATAAATTAGATTAGAAGCTTGAAACCTGTAATGCCGAGCTTTTCCCCTCTGCCAGTTTGTTCGAGATATAAGAAATACACAAACACTCTTGGATTAGTAAGCAATCTTTTTGGCATTGCATTTACATCACAAGTCCCTTCTCTACAGCCACCCTTCAACTAACCAACAACAACTCTGCAAGTTATACATACTATGAATGAACTTTTCACGCCATCACCCATCACCATCACAAGATCAGTTAGCAAATGCTCAATCATAAAGGAATAAGTTATTCTACTAACTATTCGTTATCATGGTTGTAGTATTATGGCTCAACAGCAGAAAAAGAGTCATTGCATTATACGGAAGTTTCACAGTTTCACCAGGCTTCTTAATTTGAAAAACTTGAGTAATAGAAAATTTTTGCACTGAATTTTGGAAATTGCTAAGAAATGCACACTTCGATTTTGAAACTAAATGTTACGATTTTCACATGCGTTGTTGCCCCCACATCACAGCCCGAGATCGATCCAAAACAAGGCTCAACCTACGCCCTCCACTCAACAAGGGAGAGATTTGCGAACACTTGTTGTATTATTGCGTCTTTACAATTATCTCATTTTCTGATCACACTTTTTTTTACTTTCTCCCACTCTCGCAGGCGAAAGAGTGGGTGGTTTAACTGTCATCTGCGACTCGCAAGAAGAGGCTAAGGCGGTGGAATCTCAGTTGAAGATCCTCATCCGCGCAATATACTCCAACCCGCCCATCAATGGAGCGAGAATAGCCACACAGTTGCTAACGAATGCCGAACTCAGAGCACAGTGGCTCGTGGATGTGAAGGGAATGGCTGATCGTATCATTAACATGCGTCAAACCCTGAGAGACAACCTCAAGAAGGAAGGTAGGACAAAGGATCCTCGTACCCAACCCTCTAAATCTGACATTCGAGGTTTTATGTGAAGGTGAAGCGCTTGGTTAAAATATTATTATATTTTTGTGCAGCACAGAAAAGCCTTCAATGTCTCAAGCAATAAACTGCAGTAATATTCCAATGATTCAAGCCTTTGATGACTCGAGCTTTTCTTCACTCGAACCGGCTTTCTATTGGCATTGATATCTTCCTCGTTATATTAATCATTAGCTAGAACCTCCGAAGGCTGGCACATTGGAATCGCTGCATTTTATTCGGTCCCTTATTTCGTTGTATCGAAATTATACTGCCGAGCAAACTGAATTTTTAGATTGAGGAATATTTGTTGTATTTTAGGTTCTAATCTTGACTGGTCTCACATCACAAATCAAATTGGCATGTTTTGCTTTACCGGATTGAAACCAGACCAGGTATGATTTTTAATTAATTTTATTATGTCATTATGATTCATTTATTCCCATTCATCATTGTCTTAATTGGTCACAATTACAGTCATCCATTTCACATTTTAATTATCATTTCTGTCTCTTTATTGTCATTAGTGATTTTGATTAGTTTAATTAGTTTCCTTGCTATTATTCTTACCTGTTGCTGCGACATTGAAAACTGGTAAGATAATCAGCAAGAGATAGAGGAAACTAATATGATTTATTATTAGAGTTTCGGCAGTTAAGAACAGGTAATAACAGCAATGGACCGTAATAACCGATATTATTTAATCGGGCTCAAATTAAATTGGTTTTGCGGGTTGTTTTTGCATCTTTTAGCATTTTAATGATATCTGAATTTCATTAAGTATATTGCAAGCTATGAAAACAACTCCCATTTGACGGAGTTTGCAAAATGAATCTGTTCTCTTTTGATACGGGTTTTTTAAAATAAGAAACTGGCTTATAAATATCTAGAACTAGGATGGCCAAACGTTTAAGAAAGTGTATTAGTCGGTTCATGAATAATTGAGAAACTGTTAAATTTCCATTAAAAAAAGAGTCACTCTTCGTGAATGTCAATAACTTTGTTAATTTTTATTTGGAAACGTTTGTAACTTTTGATAATGCTTTTTGTGACGATCTGGGTTATTTAAAACAATAAGGTCGTTTTAGGTCTTGAAAATACAAGCCAATTAAGAAACGCGTAGTACTAGAACACCAAAGTTTTCAGGCGAAATTAAGAAGCTGTTTGCACTAAGTGCTGATCCAGGTTTCTAGCTTCAGGTTATGAAAAAAGCCTCAAGTCTGTACCGTTACGGACTTCGGTAAACACTGCACGCTTCTGTCTCAAAGCAAATGCGGTTATACACCATTTCATGCATTGAAAGTCTTTTGCTTTTTATTTGTAGGTTGAACGTCTCACTAAAGATTTCTCAATTTACTTGACAAAAGATGGTCGAATCTCCGTAGCAGGGGTATCATCAGGTAATATCGATTACCTGGCCAAAGCTATGCACGAAGTTACAAAATAAAGAGTGAACAATTTATATATATCATCGCAAACGTATTGATATATAATATGCATCTATGAGATAAAGCAGCTCGTTCATTTGTATTTTTAATTCACAATTTGCTTAGTTCGTAATTTTTCATGCAGTGATTTTGATGTATATGGTACGAGTGAATTGTTGTGTTGATTTCTTTTTTTTGAAGATATATTGCACCCTTTATTATTAACACGTTAATTTTGAAATGCCATGGATATGATATCACAGTAATATATGTTTTCAGAAGATTGCATCACATTACTTCGACTGTCCTTCACGTTTTTTATTATTTACTATTATTATTGCTTTCATGTCTCCTATATTGCTTTATCTTCTTCACCTTTTAATTTGTGTGCATTCTTAATTATATCTTGTTTGCATATTACATGCATTGGATTAAGCAAGTAAGACTTTTTCTTTGTCGCCTGCCTTCATTCTCTTATTGTTTACTCTCCATCTTTTATTCTAACTACAAATACAGATTACTCTTTGATTCATTTCATACTTTTAGCTTTGAGTTTCCACAAAACAAAAATGTAAATGCGTCAGGCCCAGTTGTGACAGTTGTTTAAATTTCATATCCTGCTCGTGTGAAACAATGGCGTAACGACGGAGCAGTCCTTAGTTTTATGCTTATGCACACTGTGCGTTACGTCACTGTCATTGTGTGTCTCTGACTTCTGCTTGGTTCTGGGAGATCCTTTTGGATTGGAGCTCTGGAGCCTTGCCACCTTGCTTCAACTTTACCGGAAACTGTTGTTACTAATGACAAGGATGCGAGAATGATTGGTTCTTTTTCGTTTATAAACTGGTGCGAATAGGAATCTGCAGTTATTGCTATTGTGGTACATTTTAGAAGCAATGAGCTATTGCGGTTTCATACTTCGTCAAATTGTTTTGAGCTTAGCTTCCAACACTACCTCAACAAGGTTTAATTGATTTTACTCCCTCATTTTGTCGTCAGTACCAATACCATACTACATGCAATAAGAAAAAAAGTCAAGCGAAGTGTACCTGCCTAAAGATGATTGATAGCGTTATGTGTCGGGTAGACACCACCGACCGACTACGTAGGGGCTTGCAGGGAAGGCTTGAGCCTCCTCTCACTTGTATTATTGATTGATTTATGGTCTGTTCTGCTTTTTGGCCAGCTAGCTTTTGTTTTGTTGTCTCCAGTTTTGTGGCGTTTTTCTCAATTTTCAAGTTTAACCCCCCCCCTAAAGGAAAAGTCAAAAGCACTGGTGAGCCCCCCAAGGAAAAGTCAAAAGCACTGGTCAAAAGTGGGCGTAACGGGTAACGAACGGGTGGCCTGGCGTAACGTGTAAAAAATCTGAAAATTCTGTCAGTTCTGCCACGCGACAGCATGGCATAAAGTTATCAGCTCAGCATATCGAAAGAAAAGTGCGATAAGATGGAGCGTTTTAAAAAAGTTTTTACTGGGAGTCTTCCTGCAATAATTGGGATGATTCATGTTCGCTCTTTGCCAGGTAAACCATGTTTTAAATCTTTATGAATAGAGTCATGCAACACAGCGCTAGGCCTTTACACATTGACATTTCTCCTTCACATGTCAATTATGCTATTGACAAAAATACTTCAATGGAAAACCCTTATGATAAGACACTATATTTTTAATTTTTTCCCAGGAACTCCTAAGTATGGTGGAAATGGCATGAAGGATATCATCCTGCAAGCATGCAGAGAAGCTGAGATTTACATGAAATCTGGTATTGTAAGATCTCTTTCTATGCAACTGCTTTTTTTCTAAAGCGTGCTGTGGCACTTTTTCGGCATTATTTTGTTTTCCTACCCCAAAGAAGTCAAAATGTATCTGCTTTGCAGTTCTGCTTAGTGTTAGTCTGCTTCATTGGAAAGATTATTTTAGGAAATTAGGTGTTAGAGAAGAGTAAACATTTGAGACACCATATGCCAATTGTATATCCGTATATGTTTTATAGGATGCCATACTGATTGAGAACATGCATGACGTGCCCTACTTGAACCGACAAGTTGGCCCAGAAATTGTTGCATCAATGACCACGGTTTGCCATCACGTGAAGAGCATAACTGGAAGCACTCCGTGTGGCATTCAAATTCTTGCCGGCTGCAACAAAGAAGCATTGGCAGTGGCCAAAGCTTGTGATTTGAGCTTTATCCGATCTGAAGGATTTGTTTTTGGTCATGTTGCAGATGAGGGTTTGATTGAGTCAGATGCAGCAGGCTTGCTAAGGTACAGAAAATCAATTGAGGCTGATGATGTGCTCGTTTTTACTGATATCAAGAAAAAACACAGGTTTGTTGACAGGCCTTTTCTATTTGTATTTTTTGTAATTTAAAACGTTTTTCGGTAAACAAGTGTTGTACATCCCGCACATAACCAACCAATGGGTTAAGAACATCCAGGGTGATATTTCTGCTCAAAGCAATATAAGAAGCAAAAGCCTTTTGTCTTGGAACAGTTGGCTGGAAAATTTAAAGGTTTTTATACACAAAATTTCAGCACTCAAACAAAGTTGCCAAAAGACTTTTCTGGTCTTGGTAATGCAAAATGTTAAATATGACTTTGAGAAATTCAATTTCTCTGTCTCATAGGGCCTGTTCATATGAGCCCGCTTGCCAGGCCAGCTCACTAAGCAAGACAGATGAAAGTTCTGTTCATGTAGAAACTTTATTTGTCACTTGACAAATTGACAATAAAAACAATGATGCATGCACAGTTGGCATGTTTCTTGCCCGGTAAGCGGGATGGAGTGTTCATATGGGAAAATTTCCAGCCCGCTTGCCAAGATGCCGGTAGTGCTCCAGTGAGATCTCGCCTGGCAGGCCAGCCCGCTTTCTCATACGAACAGAAAACACATTTTGTATAGGACTTGGGGAGTAAGTGAGATCTCGTTAAGTGAGCTGGCCCGGTAAGCGAGCTGATATGAACAGGCCCATAAACAAAGATGTTATCTGTCATATGACAGAAAGCATGCCAAAACATATCAATTTATGAATGCATTTGGTTCATTCCATGTATGTGTCAATGCCTCAATGATACTTTACTTAATGAAGAAATATTAATAAACTTTTGGACCTGAAAAAAAGTTTTTAAGTTTATGTTGCGTTCCCTGTGTTTCAACTCCATTGGGTCATTCTGTCACTGAAGCAGTGTATCAATGGACTTGCTATGTAAAGCTCAGGCTGATCAAACTAAAATATTGCAACATTTTATGTGAAGGATCACAGTGTAGTACATCTACTGGCATTGATTTGCAGAATTTTGGGATTTGTTACATTAATGTTAGGTTGGGTCAGTGTATTGGTCACTCTCTAAGTACAAGCATGAAATTATATCACAGTACAATCCATAGCAATTCATTGGGCACCACATCCACAAATGTAGAATAGAAATCATTTGTCTTTTCAGCCCCCTGTGCCTCCTATCCCTAACATCTTCATGTAAGATGATGAATCACACCAATTTAGTTCAGAAGCAATGACCATTTCCCACTCAATTTATCCATTATGCTTTGCTGCTACTCAATATCCAGGATATTTGCACAGGGCTTTGGCAAGTCAGACATTTGTATGTTCAGATGTTCAGTCATATGAATATCACCTCCTTCTCTTTATAAATTCGATGGTCATTGTTATTTCAATAAAAGCTGACAAACAGCAAGCAGTTTGCTCAGATTCGAAACTCATAGCGTCCATTGAGCCTCACCCCACTCACTCATACGACTTCAATGCGCTATCGAACTTGTAGTCAAGTGTTTTTGTTTGGCATACAATGAGAAACAATGCCGTTTGAACTGCGTGACAGACGCGTATCGTCCTTTTGCTCTATACAGTAGGTTATATTGTGCAGGTTGGTTTTACCCATAGAGATAGGATATAATATACACTAGAGTGCGAACCAGGCCCCGGGTGGTGACGCAGTTTGGACGCCATCTTGTTGGAGGCTCATTTCAGAATTTCACGGTCTGAATCCTTATACTTTGAACAAGAATTACGTGGATATTACGATTGCTTAATCTCAAATAAAGACCGGAACCTTCATAGTATTATAGTCGGTTCAACATATTAAAATTTTATTGCTGGATCGAATGTATTACTACTATTTTTAGAAAGGCGGGTTTCCATTTTAACGACTGTCTCCAAATAGGGTAAATTAGATGTCAATCGATCGGAAATGACCTCCTGAGTATGAATCTGCAATAATATTCACAAAAGACCCCTGCATTTAAAAGATTTTAGCAATATTTTTACTTGCGCCCACCTTTAGTTGCTGTCGATCTGTGATTTGTTGGCGTTAGGCCCCCGATAAAAAGAGGCATAACTTTTGAATGCGGGCGTGTTCCTCAAATTTTATTGCAGATTCGTACTCAGGAGGTCATTGCGTATCGATTGATATCTAATTTACCTAGTTTGGGCGTCGTCCGTAAAATACAAATTCGCCCGTACTTCGTATCGCAAAATGCCAAGGCCACTGTTTTCATACAGCACTCCACAGCAAAATATGGTCTTCTGGAAATAGTAGTAATACATTCGATCCACAAATAAAACTTTAATATGTTGAACCGACCATGATTTGAGGAACATTTGAGTATTTATTTGATTTTCAGCTATAATAATATCCACATATTTTACATTTGAATTATAAGACTTCAGACCGTAAATTTCGTCCGCGAGCCTCCAACAAGATGGCCGCCAATGCTTCAACTTTTGTATCGATGCGTCAATTGGAGTGCGCACTCTAGTGTATCTTATATCCTATCTCTATGGTTTTACCTTGTTGTTTCTCAATAGACGACAGACCCAAAAGACAATATCGTTTAAGATGGCGATGTTTGCCCAGGCTGAATCTCCACTTGAAAACACACAACATAATCAGGAGAATAACAAAGAACAGTCCATTTGCTATACAATTGCAAATAAACGCCCATATAAGGTTTGAAAGAACCTATTAAACGCCCCTGCAATAAATTCCCCGTTTCTTAAATCCTACAAATGTAAACATTTCCGAAAGCGCAGTTTTACTATTATCCCTCTCTATTGCTGCATGCATCTTTTGCTAGTATATCACAAGCAATACTGAATTCAACAGGGGCGGGTCGTCTGTAGACAACAAATATGGTTTATACTTGTGAATTAAATTCATTTGTTACCAGAGCATCCTGGGAGGAAGCTAGAATATGCTTTCAAAAGTGCATTCTTCATTTATTTCAGCTCTCATGCGGTGACTAATGATGTGGGTTTGGCGGACACTGCGAAGGCTGCTGAATTTTTCTTGAGCGATGGAGTCATTGTGACCGGTTCACACACTGGCCACCCGGCTGATCCTGACCTAGTGAGCCAGTTGACATGCGCAGTGGACATTCCGGTTTTGGTTGGCTCAGGTATTACCGATAAAAATGTTGGCAATTTCTTGGCCGCACATGCATTTATCGTAGGCTCGTATTTCAAGCGGAATGGGTTTTGGCGAAATGACCTTTGTACTGACAGAATCAAGTTGGTAAAAGACTCGTTAAATGCAGCGAAAAGGAAACCCTAATACAACAGTATTGATGTGTGAACTTCAATGTGATGCCAAGGGTGTGGCGCGGGAGACCCTCTATACTTTTAAAGTAAATTATTTAAAATCTACTGAATGAAAGCTAAAAAGACAGCCAACTGAACCATATGAAACTATGCTTATAAATATTTTATTCTTTTTTTAAATATTTTACAATTGAATGGTATGAAAATGTTTATTCATTCCAGCAACAACTTTGTATATATGCATACATACAAGCTGTCGTACTAACGAAGTTATAATATGTAAAAGGCTAAAACGGTAAATTAAGTCTTAAAACATAATAGAAAAACTTCAAATCCTAAGCAGCTATAATATACAAGTTCAGCAGTATCAGTCAAATATAGAAGTCAATAATAATTTGAGAATTTTACGGCCCATGAATGAGGGGAGTATCCCAGAGAAAATGGTAACCTTACTAGATTTTTACAGTATTTATTATGAGAAAAATTAAGCAGATTGGTTGATTCATGTAAATATAATAAGCCTAGAACAGAATATAATCACACCACGCACTACCATATGCAAATATTTAGCTAAATTCGTGTTTTTGTTGGTAGTATTAGGACCTCCTGTTGCCTCTTTGTGCGACCATCCCAACATGTTTGCCATTTCTGCGACCCTCTTTCTTGACATTCCTACCATCAAGAGGTCGGCAGCGAGCTTTGTTGGATCGTTTTGAGCCTTTGCGGGTGTTTACAAAGGCATTTGAATTTTCATAGTTGCAACCGAGATCTTTAAGTGGTAATCTCGCGTTTGAAGCGTTGAGAAAGATCTTGCATTGCTGCTTTGAGCTCACAACAACGCCCCGAACAGCTGTTTGTTGTTGCTTAGGGGAAGGCCCGTCCTTGTCACCGGTCTTGGCTCCTTCACTTGGTGAATTGGGGCAGTAAACTGACATGCTTGGGTGCTCTATCAAAAGGTTTTCAAGGCTTGACATGTTGCCATTTTTCTTTGCCTGCTTCGACTGGCCGTCAAAGCAGGAAGGCGGAGTGACGAACCAGCTTTCCGCCATCTTTGCTTTACGATCAGCTGTTTCCTGACCATCCTTCCCTGCACAATAAAATTTTTCGAATCATCAGTAAATTGGTTGTTGTTAAGAAATTTCCCTGATTTATACATAGGAGATATTATATGTATAAATCACGGAACAAATATTATGAGCATTTGCATGAACATAAAGGCTTGGTGGTTAAAAACAATAATTTAGCACAATAATTAACTTTTACGAGGTAACTTGTTTTTTTTTTCAACTCCAGCCTTTTGTGTCTGTTTCAGTCGCCCTCTGAAATTCGTAGGAAGAATATGTAGCTAACATACTAACCTTTTAAATTGCCATTATCTACGAATACCCAATCACCAATTATTTCCTCTGTTTGAGAAATTGAATTTTCTTCCCCCGAATTTTCCTCTTCAGATGCGTCACCAAACAAGTAGGCCGAAATTGCAGTCAACATTTTCAAAGAAGTCTTTTGTTTTGATCACTGTATGTTATTGCACTCGAAAAGATTATAAATGAATTTTCTAGGGACTCTGTTTGCTGTCCTGAAAATGTAGGGAAAATAGAATATATAATACTCGTTTTTAGGCGGCTTATATAACGTTCCCATAGTTTCCCTTGTTTCCTGTACTTTGTACTTAAACTGCGCACAAAAAAGAAAATAATTCCTCAAGTGAAATAAGTCAACAAAATCTTCCCACAACCGTTGCAGATTAAAAAGGTATGTTGAAAGAATATAAAAATATGCTTAACTGGGCAAATTGAAACCTCAACAAATATGCCAGATATAGGAAACTGTGCGAAAGACTTTCGAGAAATTCACAATTTTGCGTATACCTGTTCATTTTCTAAAACTTTCTAAAAGATTGAAGCACTTACCTTTCTGGCGAGCTGTTTACAGTTTATATTCAACGATTTTTGTCCTGATCGATATATTCACAATTTGCCTGAATATTTCTTGTCTTTCCGTGTAGTTAAAACTTTTTCTTGCGAAAATGCTATGGTCTAGCACTTATAAGCGTCGAAAACAAAACGCGCCCAAAAAAATTTTTCTTGTTATGTTTGTTTACATCAGATGCAGATGAGGTCAGTAACTTAGCTGGATTTTCAACCAATCAAGTAACAGTATTTATAATTTTTATACCAAATAAGGAAGTTTTTTAATCGATCACGTGAAAGTCCTGGTTGAAAGGAAGGCTAGCGTTTATTCGAAAATTGCGCCATTGTCACCACAGGGAGTGCATACGTTTAAAAAGAAAACCATGAAACAGACAGCTGTTTATGGTAGCCATGGATATATATAATATAAACTCAACGCAATAAACTATTTATTTCCTCTATTATCTATTGAAAAGTTTTCTGTTCAGCAAAATATACCGACCAAAACAATTTCTCTAACAAAATCTGCTATTCGGAAAAAGTGTGGATGGCTCGTGCATTTTCTTTTACTGATGACTGTAATTATGCGGGAAAAATTAAAACCGCAACAAAATGGCTGGCTTCTTATCTTGCGTGAAAATGGTTATCGTCATGTGTATTGTCATTTCCATATCAGAATGGAAATGAGCAAAAGTAAAAAAAGATAGCAAAAATAATGATGGCACCGTTGTTTTCGTTTCTCTGTCGTGTGCTTTGGCCTGGTGCCTGTCACCATGTAAGCCATGGAATATGGAATAATAACAATGCTCCTTCGCGTTTAATCTTTTGTATCGGTGCGTCGCACGCAGGGCACAACTACCATGGTGCACCTGGTTTCTTTCTGCGAATCATCTTGTAAACATTATTTTACAATGGCGACCAAGACGTGAGCAAAAAGAGGTTGTATTTTATAGTTACGGTCAAAATTTCAAACGAAAATGGACGATAACCGGTGGGATATATTTTCTCCGGGTTTATCATTAGCTCCAGAAATCAATGATGTTGGAAGTAACGCCGTTGGCTCCGAGACGATGTTGCAAGATCCATTTGAAAATGAGATTATTTCAAAACGGTTTGAAGAAGGTGGCCGTTTGATGATTCGTGACGACGAAAGTGGGTCGCCAGGATCTCCTGAAGCATTTACAGGCAAGATAGCTGTCCTTTGATTCACGCATATTGATTTCTTACAGTGGCAGAAACAGTTATTTTTAATGATGATTTCACGGTTGTAGATTTTGCATTTTGATTGTCACTTTCATAATTTTATTATTACCACCATGTGATTTGCTGTATCCTGGTCGCGTTTCACTTTTCCTCGTGAAATTAATTGCTTTCGTGATAAACAGGAAGGACTGACTGACCGACCAGGAGTAATATTTAATAATGCATTAAACCAGGAAGGCTCTTGATTTTTAACCTAAGCCAAAGTTTATATCCGAAAATTTTAAAAGTGGGAGGGGTGATCAAAACAAAAGCAAAAGTACAACTTTCAATGAATTTGTAGTTTAAGCTTAACTCATTCCCTGTGTTTTGTTTCCTGATGGTGTAAAGGTTTTTATTGCTGCTTCAATTTCCAAATATGAGCATTGTTATTATTTATTATTATTACAAAGATCTAAAATAAATCATCTTAAAGATTAGCATTTAGATGTCCATCGCTCGAAAAAGATCTAATTTTGATTATGTCCACTAAAGAGTTACTATCAGCTTTTCTTAGCGCCGTGTAACCAATAGGTTGAGGCTCATCAAGAATTTCAGACAGAAAACTGTCCAAGCCTTTCTTGAAAAATCCAGGGACACCCCACACAGGTCTCTAAGGTGTTTAGGTAGAAGGTTGAACAGTCTTGAACCAGATCCAGTAGTGAACATTTTCAACTTTTGGAGAGCTGAAAAATATTTTTATGAAGTATTTGTTTTATAAATAAAAAATGTATGCATGCATAATGTGTAGAGGGTTTACTGTGTATAAATAATGATAAAATCAAGATGAGAATAAAAATTTAGGAATTAAATAGCTCCATGTACACTTGGGATCTTTGTTGAAAGCTGCCACAGACTGGCTCAAGCCAGGATTTTAGATGCAAGTTTTATGATAGGTCATCATTTTCATAATTAACATTAACTTGAACATGCTTCAATCCTAAAATCTCAAAATGTACAAAATATCAAACCGAGTTCCTTTTTTAAACACCAGGGTTGCTTATTTAATTTTTGAAGAAAAATTTTTGGGAGGCTGTTATCAGAGGGAGCTTGTAAGAGGGAGGCATTTATATACCAGCGATTTTTTATATCAAATTTTTATTTTTTTATGAAAATCTCATAAGATTTAAATGTCAGTTCTTCTTTTCTTCATTTTTGTTTGAAATGATTAAATGGACATATTTGTCTTTTCGGAGTGGGGCATTCAAAGCGTGTGCTTTTCAACATTTTTTTTATATATTATTCCAATTTCATATGTTCTATTGCTGCTTCAGTGGTTGTCACTGATAATGTTTACCAAAGATGTAATGTATGACAAAAATATTATAAGAAATAAGTTACAACCCGGTGCGAATTTTGGGCCACTTCTGAGTCAATTGCAAGTTGTTTCCCCTTTTACAGATTCCCCTTTTACAGATTCCCTTTTACAGATTCCTCGTTTTACAGACTTGTAAAAGGGGGAATATGACATCATACAACATCGTGTGACGTCATGTTGCCTGCTTCCTATTCCCCGTTTCCTGGTTCCCCGCTCCCCCTTTTACAGATAGCCGTTTATTGTTGCATCATCCAAGGGATTTGATAATGCGCACTTTATCTTTTTCTGTCAATTAAAATATCATATTTCAACTTAGTTCCCGGAAGGATGTTTGAAAAAGTACAATTGAGAAGGAAACATTGTGAAAATAATATTTGCAGCTGATTTTATTTCAGTGACTTTCTTTTGGCCAGAAACAAAAACGGTAACTGTTAAAATATGGATGTTTTATTTTCAGATGACTTCAACGGTGACTATCTGAGACGAGCAAACACGAGCTATTCTAGCATGAGCGAAGTTGACAGTGTCATGTCGATACCGACTGAAGATATGGTCGTGAAATTCGATGTTCTCAATCACAGAGTTGTTCAAGAAGGAAAACAAAAATACGTTGTAAGTACTAGGTGTTTTTTTGTATCTAGAAGTATTTGCTGTAGTATTTGTTTATTTTTTCAGCACATAGCATTCTTATTAAAAAGTTTGAGTTTGTGGGAAAATTTTGCAAGAAGGCCACAGAAACGTATGACCACGCCTTGTCAATAGATGTGTATAAAGTACAAAAGTAGCCATTGCATGTTGCCAACTTAAAATCATACTTTCATTATAATATGTATAATAGCTAATTTTTTGGGCCAAAAGGCTAAAAGAGTGCAGGGCCAAAAGAGTGCATTCATTTTCTAAAAATGTTTCAGTGGGCCTAAACAACTTTGGGATTTTTTAAATTATTTTAACCCCTTTTTATTTATCTGTGGAAAGGACTTTTGATGTGCAGAAAGCAGAGATCCTTCCCATCATATAAGCTCCCACCCTCGAATAAGCTCCCAAGGGGCAGTTCCTGGGTGTTAAGATGTGTAAACATTTGCTAATACGTTCTTTTATCTTCCAGCTGTATACGGTAATCGTGATGGAAGTGCCAAAATTGGACATTGACCAGGCCATCATTGAAAGGCGTTACAGCGATTTTCTCAAGCTACACCAAGGCATACGAAAACAATGCCCGAATGCGATCAAAGAAGCACAGTTTCCCAAGAAGGAGCTCTTTGGTAACTATGACAAGACATTGCTGGAAAGACGAGGTAGGAAATTTGAAAAATATCTTCGCTACATATTCCACCAACAAGGCGTGCGTCATTGTCCGGCATTTAAGGAGTTCTTCTACGTGCGACACTTGCGAAATGCGGCCGCATGCCTCTGTTCCGAGGATTACCCCGAGTGCCTTGAACAGTATCGAGTCGGCTTGCAGTTGCAACGAAAACTGCACGACAGTGCGGGTGAAATAACAGCAACACTTTGCGGACTTGTCGAGGTGTGCCGCGTTCAACGCTTGATTGTGGAGGGGGAGAAGTACGCTACGCAGGCGCTTGAAATCCTGCAATACAATGTGGACAACGCCTACTTGCTTCCTTTGATCAAAGTAACCATCGACTTGCGATGCAAACTGAAAATCGATTTTAACTTTTTGCATAGTAAGCTAAGGGAGGTTGAATCTAGAACACGTTTTGATTTGGACTCCCCTGTTACGCTGAGAGAGCTTGCCGTTAAGAGATACTAAATCACTTTTGGAACGTGCACTGGATTGGATGTTATCATGCAGGAGTATAATATTTTACGTTTCTGCAAAGGAAGGACGGCGTGTCCAATGCCAGGGCTGCATATTCAGCTTCATAATACCACTGTGTAGCTTGTTCACTACAGCTGAATTTTGGTTTTTTCATGCAATGACCTTGCAGCACATTGACCTGTAGTTATTTATTGGTAAAAGGACATAACTTGATGTCGAGCTGCGTGATTTTGAACAGTTTTAGAAGAGTCACAGTTATTTTTGTGACTGTCACGCGAAAGTATTTATATTCTTTTTCTACGATAATTAATAATTGAAATTGTATTTTTGTATCAAAAATGTATGGCAAAATTGCAAATCATTCATGGTTTGTTTCATTGGAACCTAGCTACAGTCCATAATGAGCCCGCATCGCACGTTGTGTTTGCCGTTTGCAACACATAATAATACGCATAATGCAGTGTATTCTGTGAGTTTTTTGGGCACGGAGCAAAGCTACTGTGGTCTAGATAGTCAACAGGGGTGACTTTGATGCATTTTGAAGGTTTTTAAAAAATAAATCAAAGAAGCATTGTCTTGTAGCAAATATTTTACTCCCAATAAAACAGTTTAGGTCACAGTTAAAACAGTAAAACAGTTACCCTTCACATGGGTTCTTTACGATTAGTTTAACGAAAAATAAGAAGCAAAACAAAACTTGACCTTTTTTAGCTGAAATTTTTAACGAACTTTTTACGCACGAGGAGTCTCGTCAATTTTTCTCAGTTTGGTATCTGTCTTTCCAACCAGCCTGTGGAAACCATGGAAACTTGGACTTCAGTGTCCCATAATGCCCGAAAGTCGACATTGTTCAGCTTACAGTTTATTAAACATTTGTCTCCCACAAGGCTCACAAGTTTCTTATGCTCTCGATGTGTTAAGTGATTCATGTACATTGTCTTTTGCAAATATACATCGTTAAAATATGACTTAGCTTGCTTGATTGCAACGCATATTGCTTTGTAATTTTTCCAGTGTTCATTTTGACATGCTTTAGAGCAGTATTTAGTAGTTTTACACTGAGAACGTTGCATAATAGGAGAGTTCATTATATTCTTAGAACAGTTTTTGCAATAAACTTGGGACCCTTTTTGTAACTCAGCCACTGAATGTAGCTGGTTCTCGTTTCCCGAACTTTTACTATCCAAATTTCTTTGCTGTGATTTGCAACCAACTGCTCTATGCTCAGTCGATTCACGCTTGAAACAGTGGTTACAATGTCTTCCTTCTCCTTTTGCTTTAGATGGATTACACCCAAGGTATCTTGTTGGCTTTCTGCTTTCTACCTGCCCTTGTTGACCCCTGTTATATCCTTGGCGTCCCACCCGTTCTTTAATATTTGCCATATCTTTCTGTAAAGATTGGATGGCAGCCATTTGGGCACCATTTCCCGTTTCTTACTTATGGATTGATTTTGTTTCTGTCAGTGACTTTTCATTCTGTACCTCTATGGTTTAGGTTTTGTCATACTAGCTTGTTGTAGTTTCTGTTGGCGATCCTCTTCGCCAGTAACTGCAGTACCAAGTACATGAATCAGTTCTTCATCAGTAAATCCGGCTGTCTCCCTGGTGTTTGCAAATTGTTTCTTTTATCTATTTCAATGTTTTAGGAGTCGTCGTCGTCGTCATGGATTCCTACTGATACTGTTTGCAGTATGTGAGGATTAGTGGATAGCTCCCCTCAGTTAGAATATTGTTGACTGATCCACGTGTTGAAACTGGTGCGGTCAAACATTGTTATATTTAAATGCTCATGAATCCTGCCTTCTTCCTGCGTCATCCTTCTTACGAGTGAACAAAGCCACCCTTTATCTATTACTAAAACTCTTTTCTGGAAATTATTGAAAGACATTTACTTTACTTTATTCGTTTATTTATTTATTCCCTTGTTTATTTTATTTTATTTTTACCTTATTTATTACTTCTATTCTACTTTTAACTTTAATTTTAAAGCTGTAAATAATTAGTAGTAGTTAGATAGCAGGTCCACATCAGCTGACGCTGCCATAGTTTAAACCTGCTTAAACAAATAACTTATGTATGTATGTATGTACCCCACCAATGGGGTGACTTTGTTCACTTCAGAATTTTTAACATAATCACAACTGTGTTTACAAATATCATTGATGCCATATTAAAAACCTCAAGCTTTATGAAACATTTTCAAATCATCCATATTAATGTGTTAAACAACACAATAAATTAGTAAATATAAAAACGTTCAAGCAAAAGATCCTATTCGCATAGTTCAGAAAAGAAATCCATGGTATCAAGGTCCAAATCGTAATAGTCCTTTGCTTCATACTCAATGCTAGAACATTGGAGATGATATTTTGCATTACATATATCACAGATGATCCATATGCTTTTGTCATCCCATTCCTCTCTGCAATCTGCAATATGCCAATGCTAATTATTTGCGCTGTAAGCAGCAAGCAGACGGCAGAGTCGAGAAAAAGGTCAGACCTTTCTCCGGCTGCCAATTCTGTAAGTCGGACCTTCCTCATTTTATAAAAGTATAATAGTGGGGTTTTTTCTAACTCTTTGCATTGTTTAAAATTAGAAACCAGTTGTGGAATTCATGTAAATATAAACATCCTATACGCACTATATTTTACAGAACTGGAGACCATTTGCAATAAGGTCACACATACTAACTTAAAAGAAACTGTTGAAATGAAGTGCGTTTTTCCAAATGTATTATGAATATCTTGCGTTGCGAGCGTTAGTGTAGGTACCCCCGGTATCGCCCTTTGCTTTGTCCTTTTTTTGCTATTTGTTGCCTTGTTATATAGGCAAATTTATTAATTCTATCTAAGATAGTCATTGTATCGAAATCTCAAATTAGTTTTTCTGTATCGAGTATCATTAGTTGCGAGTTTTTCAAAAACCACGGAACTCTGCAACTCTTTCTCTTCATTCTGGAAATGACGATAGACTTGTTTTCCTTTGTGACGAAGGGCCTGTTTGATCTTCCCCCAAAGTGTCGATCTAAAGCAGATTCAATCAATGCATCTGTCTTGTGTAGCGGGGCACTATTCCAATGAATTCTACTTTTTGATCTAACTGTGGCGATGTTTAAACCCCGTCTCTTATTGCTGTGATAATGTCGCCTGACATGACTTTCGGGTGTTCGACCAAAGAGATCGATTAAGAAAACAGCTGATCAACTTTCAAACAACATGAAAAATGCAGAGCTTTGCAGGTGTTGCATCGGAGCACGTTCCACTTTGTGAGGTTTTCTCTGCATCAGGCAAGGGCAAACATTCCTGGCATAATGATTTATATCTGCTGCCATATGTGGCCAATAAAATCGTTCTCTTGCCATAGAAATAACTCTCTCTGTCCCGAGATGTCCCATTTCAACGTGAAGATGTTGATACACTAAGTGCCTTAGCTTTGCTGGTAATACAATCTGATGTCGCTCTTTTGTTTTCCGTCTCAGCAACCCATCTCCTCCCAGTTTCAACTTGTGCCACTCATACATCAAAAATCGAAACTCTTTTGATTGATTAGCAAGTTCTTTCTTTGCTGGTCGTTGGCCAATTCTCTTGAAATAAATCACTTTATTGATAGCATGGTCATTTTTCTGGCTGTCCTTAATTTCATTGAGTGAAATGGCTTTTTAATGGAGTCACGGTCTGTGGTTGGCAGCCTTTTATCACCTCTGGGTTGGCACTTTTAGCTGATATCCAAGTGAAATTCTTTTCACTGTCTTCCTGAACTGCATGTAAGCTTGCATCAATAACATCTGTTGAAATCTCTTCAGTATACACTGTTCCATTAAATGTTAAATGTCCTTGGGTGGGCGCGACAGAAAATCAGCATCACCATTGGCGACACCTCGTCTATACTTGATTGTAAAAAACTCTCAAAGAATATCAGCAAGCGAATATTAGAATTATAACATCGACCACGCGGACCAGACACCATGGGTCGTTACCAGACTCCCTAATTTACTGCGCAGCGGCACCGTGCCCAAGAGCCTGTTAACTGGGAGTAGGCCTTTGTGGGGGTGTGCAATTACCACAAAATACAGAAAAGTTAAATTTATCAGTACTAAGCGTTCTTCACAATAATCAATATAATTATCCATGGATTCGGCTACTGCTTCAGCATGACTTTTTACAGAACATCTTAGGAAAAGGTGAAGAAAGTCCTCAATACCAGTGAACAAATCTTCAAATTTGGTAAAAAGATGCAAACATTTCAAGGTGATTACTTTCCCCAGTGAAACTACCTTGTTGTAGTCTTTGCACTCAGTATGCTGTCACGACGTGACACCACAGGAAAGTGAACATTCATGCAGTTGAAACAGGTGACTTTCATTCTGTGAAATTAGAATGTTGTTACAACGCCCCTCTGCAACCTTGATAAAACGTATTTTAAATTACTGTTATTCCTGCTTGATCACAGTCTGCTCTTCTTGAGGAATCTTTGCAGCATTCATCACGTTCTCTAAGTGGATTTTTCCGTAACTGTTCATGGAAAAATCCGGAATCTGGAATCCGGTGAACCGTCTGACAAATGTATTTTTTTCTGCCTGTGTGCCAACTACTTTCAGGCCAACAAAGACATTTTCTCTCGTGCATTCCGGCACATCTGTGATGGCTCTTCCTTGCTCAATGTGCCTTTCTCGTTTCTGCGTTGTGTTCAGTGGTGTTCCAAACCCGCAGTGCTCTTTTAGGACTGTCATCATTGACTCACATAATACCTCTCGTGTACCTGAACCACCAGGATCTTTGTTCTCATACGGCATTCTTTTCGATTGGTCAATAGGGTAAGTTCCTGTCGCTCTAAAACCTGCAATGATGTTGTCTGTCTTTATTTTGTTAATAAGTCTTGACAGCATCATAGGGAATTGTTCCCTGTGGACTTGTTCCCTGTGGACTTGTTCCCTGTGGACTTGTTCCCTGTGGACTTGTTCCCTGTGGACTTGTTCCCTGTGGACTTGTTCCCTGTGGACTTGTTCCCTGTGGAATTGTTCCCTGTGGAATCATTCCTTTGGAATTGTTCCTTTTGACCCTGCTTTCTTTTCTCCACGTTCCAATGATTTCCTTCCAAGCCTTTTTTGCTGGCCCAAAAACAGCAACATTAAGGGTCCGACAAAGATGTTTTGAATTTGGAGGAAGTGTGGCAAATACTATGTCATTTGAGACACATGCTTCAATCACTTGCTTGGAAAATGTGAAGCAAGATTATCCCCTATCATTATCTTTTTTTCTTCCTTTTTGCTCGCAAACGGAAGGAATACCATGAAGAACGACTTTGTGAACAGGTTTCCATCAATCCAGCCACTCTTGGAGCTATCATAAACAGTGCCATTAGGACCACCTTTTGTCCAATTTTCATAAATATGCATGGACTTATAAACTACTTTTGATAGCAGTAAAATGCCACTTGCATTACAGCAAAACATTAAACTTATCGCCTGGTTTGAATGCTCAACTTTGCGCTCAACGCGCCTCAATCCTTAACCCATCTTACCTCGGAACGGGTAAGATGGGCAACATCATACCCAGGCTCAGTAGAGTGAATGGGTAAAAAAATTGCAAAATTTTTTGGCAATGGAATCAGTTCCTTAACATAAAACAGATGTTAAAGAGGCATGATATGTAAAATGTTAGCGAAAATATGTCCATGTAGTCACTTCATTCCATACAAAAATAGTCTTGAGACAGTTCAAAATCTTCCCGAAGACAATGAACGCATGTCCAAACTGTACATAAATCACAAGAAACCCAGCGAGGTCTATACTTGATTGACTCTTCTCCATAAAGTTTTCCACAGCTAATGCATGAGACTGAATCTTCATCCTCTGTTGCAATAATCTCGTTCTCATCTGACACTTCATCAAATTCCTCAGTAGCACAAGCTTTTTGAAGCTTCACTGTTTTTGTCTTACAAGAGCTTTCAATTATTTGAAAACTGGATCGACCAGCTGTGTTATTGGTTTCCCTCTTTTTTTCTTCTGTACTCTTGTAGACTATTCTTCTTTCAGTCTTTCAAACATCTTCCGCTGCGAGCACTTCACCTGTTTATACCTGCACTCGTTTTCTCTTCTTTTTTGAATTCATCATTGCATTCTTTGTCTGTTCTGATGGTGACGGTGTAATTGCCGATATTATGGCCTCTCTCAAAAGTTTTCTCTGAGTATCTGGGGCAGTGCTCTGTTGTGGTTGCTCTTGCAACAACACAATTCTTGGCTGTACTCTACTCCTATTTAGGGGATGGAGCCCACTGCCTGAAAACCCAGCCACTGCATTACTGGGCTTTATTTTTACCCAGAGTTTACAATGTCACAGGCCCCAAAAGTGCTTCGAGAACAGAAAAACTGTCTTTGTGCACTTCTGGTCACTTTCATCTTAACCCATGATCGATTCTCCACTCTACTGAATTACATCACGAATTTATACACGAACAGAATCTAAAGTTAGTTACAGACATACGTAAAACTACAAGCTGGTGTTGACAGACAAAATGAAGGGTTAGGTGATTTTAATAATGCAACTAACGTAAACAAACTAAGAAAACAATGGGACAACACTTTGGAAACCCCGCACCCACTGAGTAACAGAGACAAGAATAAATGAATGAAAAGTGAGAGGCCTAAATAATAATTTGTGACAACAAAGAAGTGTTGGAAATACTGCCTTGTCTACATTTTGATATCTGGTTTCATGAAACCAGGACTTCAATACATCCTTCCAGCAAACTTTCAACGGTCGGAACAGAGCAACATCACATGGTTGAAGTGCATGGCTGGTATGTGGTGGCAAACAAATCATGATGATTTTATTCGCAAGTGCAGACTCTACGACTTTGTAGGTAAGACGACTTCCATGCCCATCAGGGAAAAGTATGCACGGCTTTCTAAAATCTGTAGCCCATTTTACATAGTGCTTCACAAAACCAGTCTTCAAAGACGGTGTCCTCCATCCATCCACTTTTTGCCACTCCATAGCTTGTTCCATTTGGTCCAGCTTTGGTACAGGTATTTACTTTTGTAGACAGCAAATAGTGGACACAAGTCTCCATTGGCAGATATACAGAACAGAACACTATAGCTTGCTTTCCCAGCTCCTGGAGCCTTTAAATAGGCATTTTTGTCTGCTTTAAGTATAAATACCTTTTTATAAATATCAGCCTCGTCACAGTTGTGAAGCCTTTCTGCCAAGTCAGGAGCGTCTTCTATATTGTTGACCTTCAGCGCCTTCTCTACAAGGTTGAAAAATGTGTTCACAACATCATTTGTAAGCCCTTCTGCCCGACCTTTAGTTAAAATCTTTTGTTTTCTAGTGGTTAGTCTGTCTTTCCATCTTGAGGCAAAAGATGCCAACCAATCCTCTCCGGGAATATTGTCCTTAAATCTGGTAGTTTCGCCTAAGCCGTCGAGGTATGTTTTTTTACTATGGTTCTGATGTCAGCCCTGTCACAAGGCCAACCTGCTTTGGCACACTGTTCAAGGCCTACAACGATCAGTTCTTCTTCATTTTGGTTCAAAACAGGACGTCTTCCACCACCAAAAGAAATCTTCGACTCCTTAAAAACCCAACGTCGCAGTGTTTCTGTTGGTAAGCTGTTTTGCTATTTTATGCACTGCATGACCCTTTTTGACTCGCGACGCGCATGCGCAAGCGAGTAGATGTTGGTGAGTGGGGAAAAATGTTGTGTCTGTGTCTGTGTCAGTGTCAGTGTAGACTTTTACTTGCCCATATAAGGTATGTGCCTCAGATTCAAACGTTCACTTTTGATTTGAAGTGAGGCTACCAAGTATGATATCACTTTGCAAGTTTTTCATTGGACAAAATGTAAACTTGTTGAAATAGCAAACAACATGACGTACCATGCTAGATGCTGGGCACGCTGTGCCAAGGGGACCACGAGCACGATCACGCACGGACACGGGGCGGGGGGGGGGGCATTTTGACTCGTTGTTGGAAGCATCAGGTGAAAAGAAGAAAGTTTTCTAGCCGTATGCGTATGCAACTAATACAACAATTATAGTAATTCATTTTTGTTTTGGAAAATGATAGTTTTTTAACTTGATGAAACAAGATCGAAAACTAGAGTCAAAATGTTTGCTTGAGTGGTCTCAAAACAAATGTTTTTTGAATTTGCTGCGCCAACACTAAATTCGTCTCTTTCCATAAGTCTCGCAAGACGAAACTCTTCTAAAGACCTGGATTGGACCGTAACAACTGAAGACAAAACAGTACAATGAACAAAACTCATATGATTCCATAGAATTAATGTTTAACAGTTGCCAATAATTTATTAAATAACAAATGAACTAACCAATTATCAACATAAGTTTTATTTTCAAAACGGGCATCCAGCTCTTTCAGAGATAGGTAGGCCTTCACAACCCGATTCTTTATCATCACTGCCGTTCCCAGCTCTGGGTCTTCTTGCAAGAGGTTCTCCTTCGTGCGAGTTTCGACTATACGAACTGACTACTGAATAGTCTTCGTCTTCTTCGCTATCCTCAGGAAGACTTCGTCCTTCGTTGTCAGAGGAATTTGTTTTGAACTACTATTTTCGCAATCCGACATTTTGAAAAGATTTTAGCCAGACACTGTTTCAACACAGGCCGGGCAGCTCTTCCTCAGAGAACAATAGTTGAAGAACAATAGCTCGGCTCATTCTGACGTCACACTGAATCAAAATCTTGAAAGATTTATTTTTTTCAAAATTTGTTAAAATTTCTGTTTTTAATTGAAAGCAACGAGAATTGACTCATAATGTGAGGAAAATATCGCGCAGACCTGGCTGTGTTTGAGCTTGGAAAAAATATACTTATACTCGTCAGAAAACACTCAAAATAGGTTCATAGTGATACTCAGATCTTTTTCTCTCCATCTCCGTAAAAAACTCGATATGTCAATTCAGGCTGCATAAGCCCTTTAATTTAATATTACTTTCTTCACTTTCTGGATAATACAGTGAAATAAAAGCCATCTGTCGCGAGTCACCTCAAGGTTCCTTTGATTTATTTCGGCAGCAGCTTCTAATGGGTCATCTTCGGTATATTTCTTTTCACGCTTGGGAATTTACACCCTACCCTTGGCATTTTTAGGCCTACAAAAAATGGCTGAACGTGAACATCTTACCCCGACTCGATAAACTTGTTATATTTCACTCAAGAGTAAATAAATAGCAGAAAAACGATACTAGAATCGCAAATGATATTCACGGCTACCCAACTTACCCCGGTAGACCCTAATATCTTCATATTTTGATAAACGTACAGTTTCCACAGCGCCATCGCTAAATGACATTTTAAAAGCTGCATCAAACAGAGTTGCAGCTTTTGTTTCAGTGCTGATGAACTCTACTAATGTGGCATCTCTCTGCTTTCGTGGGACATTCTTTTCATCCAGGAACCATTCTGGCCAAAGTTGCTTCCAGGTTCCATCCGACACTGCTTGTTTTGAGGCTCTCGTGTACCTGTGTGCCAGCCTTGGGCCAAAATCTATTCCGGATTCTTTGATATGCTTCATCTTTGATGCCATTCTCATGATTTCTTACAGTTTTCAATTCCGTATGAATCATGATCACCATCAGAGACTTCAAGCCTGACACCCTCTAAAACGCTTTTGCCACAGTGAAGATTTACTAATATTGGGCATCAAAGACTTCTAATGGTGCAAAGACCTCATTCGAGATCACAGGCTCAATCCTTTCTGAAACGGAGATCATCAAATCTCTTGCTAAATTTGCATGATTTTGCTCTATTTCCTCGTCGTCTCTCAAGCTCCAAGAATATATCTTTTTATCTTTGAGACCCCCAGTTGGAGATTCTGTGATAAGCCAGCCTGGAAAAAGCGTAACTCCATTGTAAAAATTGCCAGGTTTCAGTTTTTTCGTAACATTTTTCAGTCTTGGAAAGGAACCAGGCTCCCCACTACTCATTTTCTCCATCTCTCGCTTGACTCTTGGACACCAAAGCTTCAGTTTCCAAAGTGGTGCATCCAAAGACTGAACACGAAGCTGAAGATCCACTATTGGCTTCATGGTATCAAGAAAGGCTAGCAAATCCGAAACAAAACCTGTCCCACCAATCAACTATTGGTATTCTTCGTCCTCATCACGATTTGGGTGCAATATATCGAATGCTTTCCAGTATGTTCCAAAGCTGTTAGCTATCTTCAACCATAGGTTATAGGAGGAGCTTGTAAACCTCTGGGTTGCACAGGAAACAGATCTTCTTGCTGCAGGATCCACAAGTTGCAGAAAAGCAAATCCTTTCCCATTTGCCATAACCGTGTTGAAAACATTGCAGCGCTTAACAAGCTTTGAAAATGCTTTCCGCTATCAGATTTTGAATTACCAATTATTACTTTCACATCAAGCACCGCAAGGTTTAACAGATGAGCAGCATCCCAAGTGACTGGTAAATTCAGATGATTTTCAGATTCTTTACCCAACCCCATTTCTTGCATGATTTTTGTGCGGAAACCAGTTGCTTGATATGGATCATCTGCAGCTACACCACACAATCTTGACAGCACATCACTTGAAAAAGTCTTTAATGGCATTTATCAAGAGCTCTGCAAGGCATTCATATGAAGCTGTCTCAAAATCTGCATATATTGAGATGATTCAACTGGTATTGGAGATGGTATACCATTTTCATCGCATGCAACAATAATGGTAGCTTGATTTGTGGTCCAAGCCGGGGTACCTTTGTCCACTGTGGCCCAGAAATGTGGTGGTAGGGTTGTTGATGGCAATGGACGATTGAGTCAGTCAGTTATTTTCTTTTTCGCTTTTTTCTCAAGACGATATAAAATATCATTGAAATGCTTGCGACTGTGACCAATGTTGCCAACATTAACACCACACTGTGCCAGAAACAAAACATGTCTTCCAGCAGCTCCAAGTTGCACATCAATTATACCGCATCGAAATATATTTGTAATTGCCGATGATTTCTTTGCTTCGGTTTCAGATATCTTCTTGTTGTGATCCATTGCCTTTTTATGCATCACGGAGGCTTTTTTGGGGGTGGAGTTACGACCTTGCAAAAGAAGGCCAATTTTCCCGCCCGGAAAAGGAAATGCCTGTTGCAAGTGTGCCAGTTGAACTTGATGAAAGCAACTGTTGTGCATAAAACCATTTAATTAATTTTGTTGCTTCAGTCAATTCCATGATATTTTCTGCTTTTCTTATAGTCATAATGGCTTTGGATATTTCTCTGTCCTCGCATGCTAATTGGGTCATTGTGGTATGTTTGCTGCCAATCTCATCCCACTTTAAGTGGCAAATTTGCAATAGCATCCATTACTGTTTCCAAATGTGACCGTAGTCGAAACTCGAGAATAGTAGAGAATACTTCTTTTGGTCTTCTCAATATAAGAACTCTAACAGAATGAATTAAATTAACAAAACACAATAATATAAAGAGATTACATAATAAAACAAATAAAGTCACGGGATACAATGTCACGGGGGTATCTACCAACACAAAGATGCTCTTATCGTCAGTGGAGCTTTTCTTGAGCTTTATTAAGGTTGACTGAGCAGATTGTTGGCCCAATTGTCCATCATGCGAATCAGGTGGCTCCAGAGGCTCGATTTCTGGTGCATTGTCTTCATTTGAAACGTCAGTATCCATTGCCGATTCATTGGGGTTGTCTGTTTTCTCCTTCAAAGCTATCTCCTCTCGGAATTTTATTGTTTTCAGCATTTTATTTTCAATAGCAGGTATAACAACGTCCTTTGCAGACCGGTGCTTCGATTTTCCATACTTCTTACGCATTTCAAGTATTTCAGCTGCGTCTGATGGCACAAATGTGCATTCTTCACTCTGGGGGAGGGGGGGCGATGCCATCTTGAATTATGTCGGTTAATGCTTGAGCTATAAATTCTGCAAATGGCTGTGCACCTTTCCTTCACTTTTTCCTTGAAGTGCAAGGTCGAGGCACTGAAGGCAGTTATATTTCTTCTGGTGGGATTTTTTTATTTCTTGACTTTTCATTTTCTTCATGGGGCTTGATGCTTGTTGATAGGTGTTTTTGTCCAATCCCAGATACGCTTTTGTGTGTTTACTGGCATCTTCTTTTCCTTGTCATCGCTTTCCTTGCTGCAATTTTCTCTACCTCCCTTTGGTAATATGAGTAAATATGTAGTAACCACTTTCAAAGTCCTAATTGAAAATCCCAATTGTTTCTTATCAAATCACAATAATATAACGTATGCGTTAAAGACATTCCCTTTTGTGTCACAGTGTTTACAGACACATTCTTGTCCATAGCCTTCGTCACCCTGCTCTTCTCCACAAAATATATATGCACAAAATTACTACAAGTATACTACACTTGTGGGCTTCTCCAACTTCACTGCCACAGACAACACAGGTGTGGTCCATGCTTCCCTGTCTTGATTCCCTTTCTCGAATTCTCTTAATTTTTCTTTATGTATTATGTCTGCTTTCTTTTTGTCTGGAAAATAAATGAACAAAATTGTATGAATAGTACCATGTGATTCATAAAATGTTAACACTAACGTTTCAGGCGTATGCCCGTTATCATAGACATAAGATATCGGTATCGGTATCGGGCGTATTCCCGTTATCTTTGATAACGGGCATACGCCTGAAACGTTAGTGTTAACATTTTATGAATCACATGGTACTATTCATACAATTTTGTTCATTTATTTGCCTTACCTTAACAGTACCACACGCATCAAAGAATTTTCAACTTTCTTTTTGTCTGCTGCTTTCAATCTCATGTATACGTCGATTGCTCTGCCTTCTAACTTGCTGGCCAGGTTTTGAGCGGCCTTTTCCCCGTCATAGCCCTTGAGAGTTGAATGGAACGATACTTTTTCTAGGAAGACTTTTACATCACCTATTCCATCAAAACTTTTCACTTTTGCATCAATTTGTAATATAATGAATCTGTTGCAGTAATGTAAGTTACTATATAGATTGATAATTCTAATTCAGGATACTTTCGAGTACTGCAACAGATTAACAAGTCACGTGATGTCACGTGATCTACGTGTTAGTAATATACGCAGGGGGCTTTCCTACATCCTACAACAAGTTGGTCAGCTCTTCTATCCATCTAGTTACTTTGTCATTTTTATAGCTTTCTTTGAGCTGGTTTGAACCAAGTGCAGCACCAAGATGGCGTTGTGCTTCTGTAGTTATCTGAAGGGAAAAGCATTGGAAAATATTCTTGGCCTGTTTTAGATCAGATTCATTTCTTAAAATTAGCCATGACTTTTGGTCATTGACAAAGTATCTATATTTGGCACCTTCTTTTGACAAATCTTTTAAAAAACTTGCTAGTCTCTCTAATTTTCCTGCGGGTGATGCACCATCTGCCAACTAAACTTGTTTTACATCGATGAATTGCCTTCTGAGAGAAGATATCGGGACAGTTGTTGAGACAGCATAGAAGGGCACGGCTAGGGGATGACCCTGAGTTGTCCCTTCTTGTGATAGCATACCCCCTCCATCAGAAATAAATAACCTTGATGAGTTTCTGTAGGTATTGATCAGTATTATAGAAGCTCTGGGGCACAGGACTTGAATGTTGTGCAAGGCAACGTGGCGATTTAGAGAATTAAAGGCATTTGCGGCATCAATCAGAAGGACCCCCTCCGAATTCTCTTCCTGGAAAATACTTTGCATGGAATGTATTGCTGCTGCCTCGGCCCCCGCTTTTTGACCGGCACAAAGTTTATTGCTATTTTTTTTCATCGTTCTTACTCTTGTAATTTGGAACCATTACTAAGATAAACAAATAATACAACTGATAAGAGATGGTTGTACACAGAAACCTGTTTGTGAAAATTAATTCTGATTAATGGAACTCAGCTTTGAAAAAAATCTTTGCGACAGACAATGCTTTGCTGTGAATGTTGATTGAGATTGTATGTTGTCTTGGCAACGTTTGGCTGTTGCTAGGTGCTAAATATATAGCCTCTTTACCACTTATGACCCTGCCCTAATGGAAAAGAGGCAAGCACTGGAGCTATTGACTTTTGTGCTTTGGAAACATTAATTTTTGTATTGGCCGAAACTAAATTAATAAAGTCACCCGACTGATCAAAGTGACCCCGGTTGACCTTTTGACACAGTTAGTTACAAAATCAGACCACGCACATAAAAGGTGCAAGGGACTGGGTGAAAAAGTGAATCAATTCTATTGTATGATTGATTAAAAATATTATGTCAAATTTGTCAAAGAAATATGATGTTTCAATAATTTGATCTGGAAATTTTAGGCTTGCTTGAAGGTTTTAAAATCGTGTATTTATGTTGATAAAACTTTCAAGAATTTCGGGCGTCAGAGGGCTGAAGAAGCTAGGTATTAGAACAATTTAAAATGTAGGTAAATAGATATTAGAGTATCAATTTATGAGAAATAATTGGCCAGGCACTTGTGTTTTGCCGATGAATGATATTTTTTCACGGTATTGACATGTAATTTTGCGTTTTTGGCAAGTAATATGCATGAAAAATGTCTGATTCATTGCTTTGTTTACTGCCATCAAATCAGAGCAGAAATAGTTTGAATGGCACACTGAGAGATCACCGCATTTTTGTTAAATCAGGACGACATTGAAACGAAACACATCGAAGAGAACACTTCTGGAATACACGCTTTTTTTATAAGAAACCTGGCTCAAGGCCTAGTAGTAAAAGTTTCTTAATTTTTAGCCACATTTTAGTTAGTTTCTTAATCAAATATTAGATTTTTCGCAAAGAAAAATCGTCAATGAGAAAAATCGTCATGTGGAGCCGACGATGTTATTCTTTTGCACATAAAACACACTTACTGTAAAATAAATTTCTAATGTTTCTTAAATATTTCCTTGTAGTTCTAAAAGTTTCTTAAATTTTAGGGCGTCTAGATCTAGGTTTCTTATAAACCGGTTTCTTATAAAAAAAACGTGTATGTGGGTAGAAGTATATGTTCAATAAATTTCATAAACCATTTTAGAATATAAAGAAGTGGATCTATCAGCTATAGAACTGTAAGGTTAATGTTCATTATTATCAGCCTTGATTATATATTCTGCCGTTTGTTGCACATGCGTGTTGAATTCCGACGATTGAATATTTTCCCGACGTTTGCTCTTCATTAATACGTTTGGCCACTCTCGCGATGACCTGCCAATTGCTATTCATGGTCTGTTGCTTTGTAGCGCAACGACTCGACGTCTAGTGGAATTCTTTCATCGCGGTGATGGAAACTACATTATAACATACGATGCAACATAGTTAATAGAGGGAGGGCGTTTAATGGTCCTCCCTTTATTAACCATGGATGCAATGGAAATGTTAATTGATTTTGTTTATTGAACGCAATACGACGTTTAGTTTTGTACGGTGATTTTTTCATATCTATGCCTCCGTGCTCAATTGCGATCTGTTATTCTGCTGTAGAGACAGCGAACAACCTCCATGGCCGTAGATGCTTTGCGAACATCAAAGGGAGCTTGGTCCCACCAGTAGTGACTAAAACATTTGATAAATCATTGAATGGTTCGTATCATTAGTGCTTACTCCATGTCAGTTGATTTTCACATTATAGTGAAAACTCAAATATAACAACCTAGAGATTTTACATTCAATCCATTGTTGAAAAAATAAGCTATTGTTTCTTCTATTTTTTGGGAAGAAATTTTGGCCTGAAGGTTGTTGTAAAAGTAGATTCTCACACGCGGATTTGCACTGCATTGATAGTAGCCGGTGATAAAACACACCGTAACCTTCAATACCGTATATCCTCGAATACGCCCCCGGGGGCTTATCTGCAAAAACGAAATTTTAGTCCGATTTTTGTTCAATATTAAGCAAATAAAAGCCATACGATGCAGCCAATCAATAAAGTTATTGGTTTAAGCTTGTTGTTATTTGCAATACATTCGCTAAACAACTTCAATGTCTGGAAGCTTGGGCTCAATGTCCTTGTAAATGATTATCAGGATGGGGGCTTATTCGAGGTGAGGTCTTAGTCGGAGGTGGAGGCTTATTCGAGGATTTACGGTGCACCCAATTAAGTAATATACCAGAGTCTAGAAGATGCGATTGTCTAATTTAATTTGGTTGCCCAACACCACGGTTTCTGAAACAGCTATCAATAGGGTTCTAGGTCTAGGGGCTTACCCCAGGGAAATTGTTTTGCAAACCACGTCCTTTGACACCCCGCTCGGTCATTGCGTTTAAGTCAAACAGAATGCCTCGCTCAACGCTTTACATTGACCTTATTTTGTTTGTTTGATTGATTTGTAGCTAATAGGCAGCACAATTTGATAAACAACTCAATGGGATAATGAAGAGTGATAAGCATGTCAACCCAAAAAGACTCTTGTGAACAATAAACTTATCAAAGTGTCCCATTTCTTCCCACTGATTTTTCCAAGACCATTGCTTTAATTCCCAGTAATATTAGTTGCCAAGACCACTCTAAATCAGGCACTGTGTGAGTAAATTTCTTGGGGCTTGTCCATGTTGATTCGCTCGCGACGACTCTTTCCTAATTTGACTGTTACAACACCTGCTGGATATTAACAGGTGTTGTAATAGTCTCGAATGTGAGATTATCTATGTTCGTCGTTACCGATTCAGTGTTTCTTTACAAGTATGCTCGCCGTATATTCAAACGAATCAATCAAGTGTGGCTAACTGGAAAATCACTGTTCATTAATCCGAGTTTGTTTCAATCTTAACTGATCTTTCATCATTGCCTTTGAAAGGTCACTGCCTCAGCCGATTGTGTGCGCTGAGCTGGATGGACCACTGCAGATAACAGCTGGCATGTTTGACGAAATCCCACATGGTTATGCTCTGATTAATTAGTGGGGCAAGCTGACAGAGATGCGTTAGGGCAGGGGCAGTTGAGATAATGAGTCCCCTGAATATTATTTTTCAAATATGATTTTATTTAAAAAATATTATTAATATTATTATTAACATTTAAAAAAATGTTACTCACTTGAGTTTCATGTCATTGGATAGGCCGGTGATGAAATTGAAGTCTGATTTTTGCAGGGTGAAATAATAAGGTAATGTTCGAGGAGCACTTGTTTTTTTCGCATACCTAATGCAAGTGTGGCCATTATGCTGCCAAAGTAGGTTATATCCTAGAGAATGAGCACATTTATGAAGTTGGGTTCCCATAAACTTCCCTCATCAATTATCTCCTTCCTCGGGTTACGTGGGGATGCTGTTTGAAAAACAATGTTTTAATTTTTGAAAACAATGAGCATTTCTATACTTACTCTCGCGATTTGCAACATTATATTCTACTGGTATCTTGTTTTTAAGGTGATGTAAACATCGTAAACACCGCAAACAGTCGTAATCTCAGCAAACATTATCAAATCAACTCTTTTTCTTATGAGAAACTAGGATTTTTTGCCAGCGCTCAAAGTTTCTTAACTTTTTGTGAATTTTGGTACTGAAAATTTCTTAACAGGCTCTCAGGGAGCAGAATTTTAGAACTGGTTTAAGTTATATTGGCGGACATATTATTACAAAAACAGCTACGATTTTTGATAAACTGGGACACTTGGGACTTTCGGAGGGAGATGAAGGACTTCGCTTACATTCGTCCTTCATCCCCCTCCTCCCCGAACAATGTTACATCCAGAGACAGTCTTATACGAGACAATTTTTTTGAACGATGATGACAAGGAACTGATTTCAAGACCAACATTGTTTTAAGTGGAGTTCGGGGGTTGAATAAAGCCCCTAATAAGGAAGATTTTTGAAGTCTGCGAGATTTTTATTACTGTGGGTCGTGTACTAAGAGTTTTTCATAACAAAAAGTTGTTTCCATAAGAATTTATATAAGAATTGTTTTTTTCCTATAAGAATCTCACTGCTAAGTTTTTATAGAGATAAGAGTGCACTATACAAACAACGAAGTCATAGCTAGATGTTTCAATAAACATGATTTTATCAAAGCCATATTGGCGAAAATGGAAACTTTTGTCAACAAACAAGCTCAGAAGAAGACAGAAGTTTGATTTTGAACAGCAGTTGCTAGTAGGAGGTGAAACTAGGGAGGAGCATGACATCAAACAGAAGAAAATGCCATTGGTGTGCAGTCTAACGATGAAGAAAAATTTAAATGACACATTGCGTAAAATATCAATGAATTATACATTTTTTATACATTCTTGCTCGTGGCGTAAAACACAGAACATTTTCGACTTGTGCAGTTAGAGCCAGTGTAAAAGGAACCGGCGTTTAATTAAGGCAATGAGGTACAAGGCAATTTGCTTTCCAATTAAATCCTCATTCACCACTGACAGGTGGGTAACAATTGGCGCTCTTTTTTGTTCTGGATGTTACCATTTTAAGTGCGAGTATGCTAATGAATGTCAAGCCATAATACTTTCTACCAATTTTGACATCGCTAAAATTCAACATTTCACACACCAGAAAGACATGTATATGATGTTTTAATTAATACGCGCACAAACACATGTCTCATTAAGTATTATTCAAATACAGGTAAATTCCATAAAGTAGCTATCTGGGTAGGTACCTCGTGACTTTGTCAGGGCGATGTTTAATAAAGTAAAGTTTCTTGTCTTTTTTGGAATCAAGTATCCTGTCTTATTCGAAATACAGTGTCCTGTCTAATTTGGAATAAAGTATCCTGTCTTATTTGGAGACTCGCTTAGCTTGAACATTCTTCAAGTCGGACCATGTCCTCGCAAACCAAGTCTAATTTCATGAAAAGTCACTTTGGTTGTAGGCATATTGCAGAATTCTATGTTCTTACCATCTATTTTCCATTTTGTTAAAAGAAATTGAAATAAAAGTTGAAAAATAAAGAACAATAAAACTGAATTCGATGTTTAATGAAACAAGGTGTCCTAAACATGTTTCGTAAACAAACGAAATGGTACATCACAGATGTTCAAGCAATGCCCGGTAAACAGCTCTCTTGTGGAAATAAAACATACTTTTGCAACGCACTTCTTAGCCTTATTAACCTAAGAGATCCTTTTTTTAATGTGATATGCACATAGAAAATTCAGAGATGTTTTGCTTCACCAGTTATTTTCACTAGTATTATGCTTTATTGTTTACACACGAATAATTGACAGGAACCGAATCTTGCTCACATACGAAGATGTAACAGCAATTGTATTACTTAATGAGTACTAATAGTGTTTATATGGTTCAGTTGTTGAGTAAAAAATGCAACCATGATTGACTCTCGTTATCTCGAATTCTGAAAGGAAGCGAACATTTTCGAGAGTTCAATATTTGATAGAGTTTCGTGATACACGTTCGAGATGTAGCGTGATGTTTGAGGTGACCTGTATTCGATTGAAACATTGGGAGTTAACCGTATGCAGTAATTTAAATTAGTACATATCACTTTGTTCGATTAATTATGAACATTAACAGACCAGTGAAATCACGAAGCTTTCAATGGAGTTTATGGTATTAGCGATGTTAGAAATGATAATGATGGATATTGATAATAGATGAATTAATGTAACGATGAAGTGATCGTATGCGGTCTACTGTTAATATGACCCCGTCACATGCTCATAATTTCACGATCATTGGAACCGTTCTAGCGTATATTGTTCACACCCATCGTTGGCTGGTACCATGATGCGCTTGATCTTTCGAGCTTTCAGCGTGCTGGCCATCTATAAGCGAACGCAGAGCAGGACGAGCGTTTTATTGAAGCCATCTTTGTTTGTTGTAAACACAATATTTAGTCAATAAGCGAACTGGCATAGCTTTCAAGGCTGTATCTGTGCTATACAGTGTTCAGTGCTGTACTGAATGTAGTTGTAGACTTTAGGTTGGTAGGTTTATATTAGAGAGGCGATTTGGTTGGTTTGGGTTCATCATTGCATTTAACATCGACGCTTCGCGAGTGCGTATATTCGAGGAGAAGATCATAAGAGTATCGGCATGTCGACAAACGAGGCTGAAGGATTATGGGCTGGTGAGATCGAGAAGAGTTTTCAAGAGGCCTTGGCACTTTATCCACCGTGCGGTAGACAGAAAATCATGCTATCAGCCAGGGATAAAATGTACGGCCGAAACGAGTTGATCGCCCGTTACATCTATCTGAAAACAGGAAAGGTTAGGACTCGAAAGCAGGTGGCTAGCCACATTCAAGTGCTGGCGAGAAAGAAAGTCAGGCAGATGCAAACGAAAGTCAGAGGAGTGGGAGGTAGAAGACATCACGACACGCATGTTTTACAAGATATGATGACTTTGTCGTCAGCCGAAATCTTGTCTGCTGATAATCAACACGATGAAGACAACGAGCATTCTCATCATAATTATCATCAACAGAAGCGATCAATGATCAACAATAGTTCATCAAAATTAATTCATCAAAGCTCAATGTCTTCTTCATTATCAGTGACATCGTCATCGCCATCATCATCTGTGTTCCATTATCCGTCCAATTTGAGATTGAAAAACTCGGATAGCCATTCGTCTGTGATGGTGATGGAAGGCAGTGGAGCCGATGCTACGGTGCAACAGCGCTGCGCCAAGGTCGAGCGTGGATTATCGATTGAAAGGGAATTGTCGGAGATATTCCCTGAGCACAGCGCAGATGCCGATAACTGCTACTCGAAAGTCTCCCTGTCAGATGTCATGCCGAAATTGGAAAGCAATGGCAGAGGTGTTGCACGTGGCGTGATTGACGAAGCGAATGGCGATCAGCTCACGCCGACGATGTCATCCAGTGGCGGATATCAAAGCCTGAGCGAGCAGATTTTATGGGAGTATCCACACAATTGTGACGTCTCACCGTCGACAAGTTTGTACGCACAAGATCCGACTGGCGGTGGCGTGGGCGGACAGCATCAAAGCAGCAACGCAGGGACATGGCGAAGAGGCAATGCCGAGCAACAACGCTCCTCCTCACAGCACAACAATGACCTGGCTAGGCCGTCCAGTGCTGTAAACACTGCGTCTTCGTCGTCATCATCGGCTGTAGGAGTTGGAGTAGGTGGGCCTAGTCATGCTGTGGAAATAAAATCAGAATGCCACGATGTGATTGGCAGTTCTGGTGTAAATAGGATGGCATCATCTTGCATGTTTGAGAGTTTGATAGATTTCGAACCGTTTCGCGGTGAGTTTACAAACCATAATTTCTAAACACGGTCGTCGCATTTCATGTCACAGGCAATATAGAAGTATTAAGACAATTTTAATTGACGATCTTTGATATCGTCACCATTGAGAGAATTTGTATTCCCCTGTTAAATGATTAGGGTAAAGTGATAGGAAAATAATTGGCGCCAACAAATGGCTCATTTGTGACCAAGTTTTGCATGTTTCATGTTCATGTTTCGGTCAATGAGCAGACTAGGCCTAAGTTAACCTGTGATGTTAAAGAACGGATAATTTTCTAACATGCCACCACTTCAAGAACTATGGGCCTTGCATTACAGAGCGTAAATATTTGGAAAGAGTTCTATGCGAAGCCATCTTCAAAACCACAAATACGATTTTGTTTTAATTAATCGTGCAATGAAACCGAACCAGTTTCACCTGCTTTTAATTACGTGACCGGTAAGCTACGGTTCGGTAACTTTTTCAAACTCAATCCATGTCGCTATTATCGTGGAGTACGAGAACTTTCTCCAAAACTTTATTATTTTGAGCAGACATTACCAAAAGACACTGACAAAGACGAAAATATCAATGATGGTGTTGTGTTCATTTGTAATTTTTGTTGATAATTTTTTGTTCAAATTAGAAGGGACTAGTTTTATTTATTAATTACCTTGCTTTGCTTTATTTTTTGTTTATCGCACCACCGAAAGATTGTTTGCCGAGTTGCTAGTTTACATATTTTAAAGGGGTCACGAGGTCGTAAAAGTTGCGTGATTCAATTGCAGTGGAATTTTTACATGGCGGACGTATTTCGACCATTGCATTGCTAAAATCCGTTGTTTTTAAATGTCCGCCATATGAAGGCATATTGCAATACTCGCATTAAACACGTGTAACTATGAGGCGCGTAACTTTAATCGACGCTCTATGATACGTAATTTGTCGATTATAAACAGGCACATGATTTTGAAATGTAAATTATTCATATATACTTGTATTTGTATGTAATCCTTCATTTTTATTTTCGAGGTTAGAGATTGTGTTAGTGTGTCGTAAAAGAAGCAAGGCCTATTTCCTGTAAGCTCGATTCAAGCCGTAGATATCTTTTTTGATGCCACCTGATTTCGATCACAGCTTTCCTGATCAAGGCACATGGTATTGGTTAGGGTAAATTTTAACACCTCCCCTTTTTAGCCGCCCGTTTTAATGAGCACATCCCTTGATAGCCATCCAAAGTACAAAGTGCATTCGAAGTACACAAAGGGAAGGCAGTTATTTTGAAATAAAATTTCAAATTTCAACGTGTAATAAATTGCTTTCGTGTTGGCTTTACTAGAGAACCCCCCTGTCTTATTAACCCACCATTTCTTTTACCTTCCCTCGCCCCTTCTCTGGAACCTGAAAATTTAAATATAACCTCAGAGGATGAACATATATTTAATTATTTATTCCACATATATATTTTTGACATTAACTATCGTGATTATTCATGCTATAAATACATAATTGACAAATAGTTTTGCGATCGTGAATCTTATATTCAGCCTGTTAGCATGCTACAGTTGATTATATAAGAATAATGATTATTAAAATTTAGGCCCTGCATAGGTTCAGTCAAAAGCAGCTAAATAGCCGATTTTGACTGAATCTTGTGTCTTTAGTCTTCTTTGGACTTCTTTAGGCTTAGGCTTTTAGTACTTTTGGCTTCAATCTTCACAATGAAGATAATTTTTGAAATATAGATTTATGCTGCCTGATTTTCTTGTTGAATTAATATAAATCATCTTATCTGATTTAAGATTAATTTTCACTGCCATCATTGCTGGACTTTGATGATTATTAAATTGTACAGTTGTTCAATTGTTATTCAAACAAATACTATTGGTTATTAAAGACATAAGCTTTACCTACAGAATTTTTTTTTGTGTGATGTGGACCCTCTTTCTGGTGCCTTAAGGTGCTATTCAATAACAGTGCTGCCTAAATACCAGCAGCATGCATTACAGGCGTCGTGAGCATACATATTTTGAAATTTTTCGCTATCAGTAAAAATAAGACCGAGCTCACTAAACTACTCAATTCATAGTCATGTTGCTCATACCATAAATGTCAGATTGGTTCGTAATGATTCCAGTAAAGATCCGGAACAAAGTGACTGTTTGCATTGGCTTTCTTGGTGCTTGCCAATAACTGGCATTTTATAAAATTCTCTGCAAATAAAAGTAACATATTGAGGGAATCTCATAATGGATCTGGGTTCGATTCAAGAAGGACTCGAATGCCGTCTGTGTTGTCCCGGATTAAAATTAAAGCTGATGTAAGCGTATTTAATCAAAACAATTTTACTCACTTTCTTCAATTGTGAAGTGATATTTCTTTGTTGAATCACAAGCAGAGTGAACAGTTATCCTGCGGCCTTCTCTCGGGTTGGGATATCTTGGACGGACACATTTTCTTGTCTTCTCCTGAACCAAGCGTGTGACTGGTTTGGAAGTAAATGAGAAAATTGTGTACTCATCGCAAACGTCAGCTGGTTTTAATTGACTTGTTCCTTGTCGCCCCATGCACTTTCCCGATTTCATATGAAAAAGACTGCCCCTGGATGTGCGCGAGAAATAGTCCTTGCATTTGATGGATACCATGAAGTCGTTTGTCGCCTCATCCAGTGTAATGCATCTGCCGCCTGAATGTCGAATTAGAAACACTCCACCAACCAGAATCTCTCCAACCGTATTGTTCGCTTCTATATCTGTAAAAACGCATGAAGTCGATAATCATGATAACGCATGAAGTCGATAATCATGATAACTCGAACCCCCGACTACATGAATGGTTATTGACTCTAACATTTCTTTTGATTTCTGGTAGTTTGAGTCACGCAAGCTAGTCTTGCTTTGAAAACTGAGTACTCCCCACTTCTAGGCCACTGGTTTTGTTTCACCGTGAAAATCTTTCCATTGAGTTTTATATACTCCAGAGTATCCCAGCCTTCCTTCCTCTCAAAGCCATTGGGTTTATTCTACACTAGGCTTGTTAAAAAAGCCAACGAACCAAATTCACACCACACACATCGACTGGACGTTTATTTTGCTTCGCCTTCCATAAGAACCCTCGTTACCACAACACTTTCTTGAATTTTGAAGTTGTACGACTTGTGTCATGCACCCAATTCGCAGTGTTTTCTCGGGAATCGCAAGTTTATTAGCAACACAACATTTAATTAAAAAACCAACAACTCTTCGCATATCCTACTAACACGTGCTTTTCCCCACTTCTCCCCCTCATGCCTCGTTTACTAATCAAAGTGAGGCTGCGCTTACGTCATTCCGTTCAAATTCAAAGTTACCGCATTCAAAATTGTGAAATGCGATTTCCGTACGCTATTACTTCATGTTTTTATACAATCAAATAATTAACTATAAAGTTCAATGTCAAAATATATATAGAATTCAACAGCTCACTGTTTAATTGGGACCGAAATCTAGTTGTTATTTTGTGATTACGACTACATGAAGCTTTTTCTTAAGCTTGGACAATGCAACTTGATATTTCCTAAAGAATGTGAAGTGATCTCTTCATCTGTTTGCATATAAGCAGCCAACAAGAAATGCAAAATTAATTAGGGCCGGTACAAACAGTTAATTAGGTGCGTCGTAATTTCATTAGCCGTGTTTTGATGCTTCAAACAATGGAAAAAGATTTTACCTCCTGGAAAATTTGCATGGACGTGTGGACACAACGCAAGTTAGCGTGTGGATTACGGGGGTATTGTTCTTGTGCGTTTTGTATTTCAATTAAGAAAGAATTGAAGAAAAGGGTTTCACTATTCAAATTAATAGAATTGCAAAGGATGCTCGAATTGTAAGAGTAAAACATATTTTTATCCACGTGATGGCTGTAAACTCACTTTTATAGGAAGAAAGTTTTCAGAAACACAGGTTTAAAATCATAATTTTGATATAATTTACAAAACTAGGCATTCTGATAAAAAATTGGGGACGTATTTAGCAAAAACCGAGTTCCTATACGGCGAATTATGAAACATAATTCTAAACGATATTTTACCGCTGCACTTAAACTCAGCTATGACCATGACCCCAAGCCATAACCTTTCACCTAAACCTAGTCATTTTTCCAACCTTAAACCTAAACCTAAGCCTTGGCACTCAATCTAATACCAGCCCTTACCCCAATCTAAGCTCTAAGCCCTAACCTTAGCTTAGCATTTGCTTTAACCCTTACCTTAACCCTAACGTAAGCCTAAACTTGTGAATGAACCCTTCTACCTCTGTATATGTTCACTAAGTTTACATAGTTTGGACCGCGTTGCAGATATTGCTTTTGATTCCGGAGTGATTTCGAATTCATGGAAATGATAACAAATGATCGTTCAATTTCGGATAAGACCTACAATGGCCTAGAAACCCCCAATTTTGGTCCAAGAACGTCTTTTCGGTATATTTCTCTTCTGAAATATACATGTGAACGCTAATATGTGCGACGATCACCGACATGGGATATGAGAGCCATGGTTTCGCACTAATGAATTCATAATATATAGATGAATGCTTTATTTCAATCTTATTGATTGTATGTGATATGAAGATTTGTATTAAGACATGCTGTGTTTGTTTCTGTATTTTGGTCTTGATCTCAACTGCAAACAGTTTAATATCACTGTTCTTCATTTAAACAGCTGTGCCATAAGATATGATTATCGCCATTTTCAATACGTCTATGAAACAAACACACCTGCGAAGGAGGCCATCTTTATCAATACACCATACGTAGCATCGAAGTAAATAGTTTGTCAATTGTAATGTTATTATCATACGTTTTCTTATGGCCTTAGCCACGGAGACTCAATTAAGTATGGATAGGATTAAAATTATTTTTCTGGACGAGTGCTAAGCACTTTTTGAGAAAGATTACAACAGGAGACAAAAGGCCCTGGAAGGTCTGAAAATTCAGATGAAAACCCTATGTTTCTGCACACTTTGTTCCCTATGAACAGACATGTTTGTGACAGACTTGGCCCGTATAATTAGTTAGTTATAATAACCATTATAATGGCTTTGCGCTAGAAGACAAAAACAATGATTGACCAAGGGAGTTTACCAAGCGAAATAAGCCGCTGTTCGAAGTTTTATTGCGGCTACGGAGGCAAAATGAAAGCATCTGTATTAGGTATAGCGTTTAGAATGTCACCCATACTACAGGGTGGTCTAGAAACATTCTTACAGCAATTATTTTGAAGATTTTTAAGTTTGAGGCCCCAAGCAGGATCTTGAACATCATGAAAGAAAGCGATCTCCCATTATATGGAACAGGATCAAATAAATTAGTAATCCAGCTCTGAGAGACATCGACATTTAAAGTAACAATTTAGTTTCCTCTTTTTCCAAAAAAAAATCTAACACTTTCTCGTGAGATTTATATGTCTTGGATTAATGCGCATGCGTCACCTTTCTCGCCCAGTACTTGATTTTGTGAAGCTTAGATTGTTGTGTGAACTCTTTAAAGGTGGTAGGGTTTCTTAATTTTTGCTCGTATCAGGGGACGGTTTCTTATAGACACTTATCCAAAAGGGAACTCTTCAGCAATGTAATTTGTAATGCTCCAGCAATTAGAAACAAATAAAAAACTTGCAGTACCAAAAACGTGTATAATTTACTAAAAACGAGGGTAATAGAAGACGTTTTCAAATAAATGTGGGGACTTAATCAAGGGTTTACTGTACGTGACCTGAAGCCAATGTCCTTTGCAATAATAGTAAGCATCAATATGAGCTAACATACAAACCGTTATACCACACCAAATACCTATATTCATTCACTCAACACACCATCATTCAACTGATGCTATAAGACACTATCATATTGGTTCGTAATAATTCCAGGAAGGTTCGGGAGCAAAGTAACTGTTTGAGCTGACATCTTTGGTGCTGGCCAATAACTGGCATTTTATGAAATTCTCTGAAAATAAGACTTCTCTTCACTTTGTCAAACGTCATAGACTTTGTGGAACATGCTTGCTATTTAATGTCAATGCAGGAACTTATATTTTAAAAAATATCATTGCATATTTACCATTCATAACATTGACAGATTTACATTGGTTTTCATTGAGGCATCTGAGAAAACAATCAACTGTAGATTGCAGCGAATATTCCCCCAAAATTCGAACATTGAGACGATGATTCTCTTTGATGACGGAGAAATATCCTGATCGACCATTTCCAATGACAGAAATCGACACCATGTTAACTAGCAAAGCGAAATACTTCAAATATGAAAACATTTTTTTGATATTTTTCAATTTTGATCTTGCAAAGGTGTATTTTTTAACCTGATTTGAGTATTCTGGTCTTCTCTGTGATTTCTTTCAATTATTCTAGCTGCCTTGTTTTTCACTTATTTGAATAAGCTGAGTGGTGGATTTTGTTTCTTTGTAAACTTTTTATTGATTCACTTGGCATTATTTACGAAGTAGTCAGTTTGCATGGAGATTATAGTCAATTAATGATGTATTTTGGCTGTGAATATTCTACGCGCAAAGCTGTATTTACTAAAGATAACCCGCCCGATAGTTGCATGCCTTGTTGTCTCGCTGACACTCGTGTACAGTTGTTAAAGACCTGTTCGTATGAGCCCATTTACTAGGCAATTTCGTTAAGCGAGATCTCACCTACTCCACATTTCCGATGCAAAGTTTGCTATTTGTTCATGTGAGAAAAAGCAAGCTGGCCCGCTAAGGCGAAAGCTCATATGCGGATGCACCAGATGCACCGAGATTTGGAGTACTCATGTGGGATCTCGGCGAATGGGCACTCGGCGAACTTTCCCATATGAACACTTCACCCCGCTTTGTCAGAAATATTTCATCTTGGCACAGACTAACAGGTGGATACGGTCAGTGTGTGGGCCTAGTCAAATGGCCACCAAATAACCCAATACAGAGATTTAACAAACAAGGGGTTTGTGGATGAAATTCTAAAACAAAAACACACAAAGCGAACACAATTCCGCTTTTGGTCTTAAACTAGCATTTGGGGTTTTGTGTCTGAACTCGATTACCATGTGAGAGCACTTTTTTAAATTAAAGCTTGGCTCTCTTTGACCATGACAGGGCCCCCTGTCAGGCCTTAATGGGAGTAACCCCCGGGAGGCAATGTTTACAAATACTAACAACTGCTCAAATACAGCATTAACATCTGATTTTTACTTAATAACATAATAATACAACAAGTATTCATCATCTACATATCATCTAAAAACGTAGAATAATGAATTTAATAAATCCAGGCCTCGTTTATTGTTATGCATCCTCGTTTTCATTTTTCTCGTGCGTCTGCGTTGCCCGGGTCATTTGCATTTCTCATTTTCCTTCTGTGATTTATTTATTTTTTTCACGAGAACATCAGCATATAACCTAGGCCAGGCTTTACCCAGATTCGAAGAGAAGAACAGAACATTGGATATTTCATTCTACACCCACATTTGCCAAGTTTCATTGAAAATTGGCGTGTAAGCTATTTACGGACTCAGCTTTGCAATTTGCAATACTTTTATCCAAATGCTTATATATCTATCATCAATTTGCATTTGCATCAAGTCACACGTGTCCTCTTTAATTAACTAAATTCAAGTTGAATTGAATTGGCCTATGTACAATGAATTAATAGTCATTGCATTGATTGAGTTTTGAATTCCCAATACATCAGAATATGTCCCACGGAACAAGCCGCGTATTATTATTTAGCCGAACAATCTGCGGTGGGGTTCTCTTTCCAACGGACTTAGCATACTAATTTCTTTGATTTGACCAAGATTCAAATTGTGAAGGCGCAATTCGCAGATGTTAACCCAGGCTCCCGGAGTAATTTTGAAGCATGTTATCTTACCTCAAACCTTGAAATACATTACCGTAAATTCTCTATTAAGCCCCCCTCTCAATTAAGCCCCCCTCTCTAATTAGCCCCCCCTTTTCGGAAGGAAAAATTTATTAAGCCCCCCTCTCAGTAAGTAAAGTAAACTTGACAAACAACTGAGATTTTCATTTTGTTCATTGGTCGTTCAATACTTCTCAACAAATTCAAATTCAAATCATTTAGGCTTAAGTATTGTTAAACGCTTTTCACACAGACTTCATTGAATAATGTATTTCATGTATTATTTAATGTATATTTCCACCACTGAAAATGGTTTTCTATTACAAAATTTTTATTAAGCCCCCTCTCTCAATTTAGCCCCCCTCTCTAATAAGCCCCCTCTTTAAAGTACTGAAAAACAATAGGCCCCCCGGGGGGCTTAAAAGAGAATTTACGGTATCTTCAGTTCATAAAGTTACCTATTTTATGCATCATGTCATCTAAAAACATTTTAACATTATATGTCAGTTTCTTTCTTGCAAGCTTATTGTCAGCTACATGAACGATTAGTATTTTTAACATACTTGAAATTGCCACATCTTTGCATGTTTTAATTAGCTAAGTCAGCTAAATTTGTCTTGCATTGTGCCGATGTTAATCTATTGACACGAATTCCAACTTTAAAATTACCGTAAATCCTTTAATAAGCCCTCGAATAAGAGCTTATTTTGAGAAATGAATTTTTGGGTGAAGGCTTACTCGCGGTGTTGCTTATTCGAGGCGGGGGGCTTATTCGAGGGGAGGGCTTATTCAAGGATTTACGGTACGTGACCTGAAGCCGATGTCCTCTGCAATAATAGTCAGCAGCAAAGTGAACTAATATGTGCACTATTGTTGTCTCACACCAAATACCCATCTTCATTCTGTCACAGACCCCAATAACCGAGAGGAATAGACAACATAAAGTTCAACCAGATTCTCAGTCTGCTACTCGAATGTATCTCCCTCTACTGATACAATTGCACTTATTTATATAAAATGGGAAACTAAAAATAAATATTGCGTGGAAGGAATTACATAAACTATAAAAATAACATAGGTACGTGTGCAAACAATTTCGTTAACGTAGTAGCAGGTTAAGTTTCCATATAAAAACATTGCGGATGATACTAAATATAGAGATTACGTAACGGGCTCGATGCTCATGAGTAAATCGTGACACATCTCCCCCCTAAGATAATTACTATTTTATTAAATATTAATTAATCAAAAGAAATAACGATTTACGAAGCAACAAGTTAAGAACAATTCGGACAGTTATTTCTTCGTATTGAATTCTTGAGACAGTTCATCAGGAACGAACTCGGAGTCTATCCATTGTGTATGTCCATCATTAAACTCTACAAAATATTTTGTAACGAGCCTCTGTCCAGGAATTCTAGTACACATTTTGTCCATTACTTTTGCAATATCGCTTGGGCTTCCATCGATTTCATTAGCTTTCTTGATTTGTTCCAAATTAACTCTTTTCGTTTTCTCGCGCTTTGTTCCGCCAATATTGATCTCGACATTGTCTCCTACGATCTTCACAACTTCGCAGGGTCCTTTCCATGGCTGGTGAAACTTTTTCGAGGTTCCTTTCTTTATAATGAAGTCACGAAGCCATACTTTTTCACCGACAGTAACTTTAACTCTTGGTAGGTTTTTATCGTGATGCTTTTTCTGACGTGCTTGTTCTTTCGAAACCAAGTTTTTAACAATTTCGTTAGCCAACTGGCGTTCGTTCTGCATATTCTTCACTGGATCATCAGTATGTAGCCTTGTAGGCGGTTTCATATCCAGTGGTGAGTTTAATTCTCTTCCAAACATGAGAAACGCTGGGGTATGTTGTGTCACTGAATGAGGCGTTGTTCTGTATGCGAATACTAACGCGTCTAGATACTGGTCCCATGTTGATGGCCTTTTCGAAGCATACATCTTAACTCCTTGAAATAGCGTGCCATTCAGATGTTCATTTAGGCCATTGGTCGAAGGTCGAAATGCACACGTATATATCTTCTTTACCCCGGTTTGCTTTGTAAGTGCTTCTATCAGTTGAGCTGTAAAATGACTTCCTCTATCAGACAACAATTCTTCAGGGCAGCCATAGGTGTGAATGAAGTCTTGCAACTTTACAGCGACAGTTTCAGTTCTATATTGTCCACTGAATACACGACAGGCCAACGACTGAAATGATCCACCATTACCAGAGCATACGTATTTCCTCTGTCAGACTTTGGCAAGGGACCGACAAAATCCATAGCCACAATTTGCAATGGCCTTGATGTTACAATAGATTTCAGAGGTGTTTTTCCGGCCGGCTTTGGCGATTTGAACTTCGCACATTCTTCACAGTGCCGGATGTGTCTCTTGATGTCGCTCTTCATTTTCGGCCAAAAGTATTTCTGTTGTACTTTTCGATATGTTCTGAAGAAACCTGGATGTCCGGATAACTGATGGTCGTGCATCCGCATTAATATCTGTCCGATCTGCAGCTTTGGCACCACAAGCTGTCTTCTTGCATGGCCAGTCTTGGTCTTGCACTTTCGGTACAGCATTCCGTCATCTCCAACGACAAAGCTTTCCTTCTCTTTCACCATCTTATTTGCTACATCTTTGTCAGATGGCAGCCCTCCTTCTGACAAAAAGACAATCCATTTTCCGGCGTATTCGTTCTGTTTCTGTAGCTGGATGACGTCACTAGTCGCTACCGCCAAAAGATCGTCTTGAACTGGACATCTGGAAAGAGCGTCAGCATTTCCATGGAGCTTTCCAGGCCGATGGATGACGTCAAAATCATATCCTTGGATTTCACTGATCCATCTCGCAAAGAGGTTGTTTGGAGCGTCCATAGTCTTCAGCCATTTCAGCGGGCGATGATCGGTAACAATGGTGAAATGTCTGCCATACAAATAAGGATAAAAGTATTTCAACGCCCAGACAATACCAAGGGCTTCTTTCTGCAAGACAGCATACTTGGCTTCAGATGGCTTCAATATTCGGCTCGCGTAAGCAATTACTGCTTCACCATCATCTGTTTCTTGAGCGAGAACTGCTCCCAGGCCATAGTCGCAAGCATCAGTGTAGAGCTTGAACTGTAGCGAGAAGTCTGGGCATTGTAGAACAGGTGCAGAAATCAGACAGTCTTTTAGCTCTTGAAACACATCGTCAGCGTCTTTCGTCCACTGAAAGAGACGTTTCTTCTTTGTTAGATCTACCAGCGGTTTGGATCGGCTTGCATAATCGGCGATGAATCTTCTGTAATAACCCGTCAATCCAAGGAAACTTCTTACATCTGTCTTGTTCTGAGGAATCGGAAAATTCTTGACAGAGCTGACTTTGGCTGGGTCCACAGTCACTCCTTCTTCAGAGACAATGTGTCCAAGAAACTTCACCGATCGCCTAAGCCATTGACATTTCGCTGGTTTCAGAGTGAGTCCGGCTTTTTCAATTCTGTCCAAAACTACGTCCAATCGCTTTAGATGTTCTTCCACAGTTGGAGCAAAAACGATGACGTCATCGAGGTACACGAGGCAATGCGTCCAATGGAGGCCGGATAGAACCAAATCCATAAGTCTCTGGAAAGTCGCAGGAGCATTGGCTAATCCAAAAGGCATCACATTGAACGAGTAATGGCCATTGTGGGTCGCGAATGCTGTCTTCTCTCGGTCTTCTTGCTTCATGGGGATTTGCCAGAATCCAGACTGCAAGTCAATGGTCGTAAAGACTTTTGCGTTTCCGAGAGCGTCCAGAGTCTCATCAATTCTGGGTAGAGGGTATGCGTCTTTCTTGGTCACAGCATTTAGTCGTCGGTAGTCCACGCAGAAACGATACTCCCCGTTTGGTTTTTCGATCAATACGACTGGACTGCTCCACAGACTTGCGGATGGCTGGATGACTTCAGAAAGCAGCATCTTCTGAACTTCTTGAGCAATGATCTTCCTCTTCGTTTCCGGGACACGGTATGGCCTTTGGCGGACAGGTTGAGCTCCCTGCACATCGATAGGATGCTCTACTAGGTGAGTTGTTCCCAACTTCTCCGACGTCGGCCAAACGTGATGTCGCTCGAGAACTCTGAGTAGTTCTGCTTGCTCGTCATCTGAAAGGTGTTCCAGCTTGAAATCTCCAATCGGCACTTCAGCGGTGTTCTGCTGTCCTTCAACCATCGTCTGAACTGAGTCGTCCACGATTGCGTCAAAGGGCTGTAGGTGCATCACGTTGGTACCAGGCTGTAACGAAACCTTGCTGCGAGTTGTGTTTACCAGCTCGAGTAAAACAGAATTGTCATCATCCGCTTTTGTCACGACAGGGGCAACTAAAACATGCTCGTCAGTCTTGACCAACTGGCGTTCCCCAAACAAAACCAATCCACAATGATTACCAGACAAATCTGCTCTTACACGCAAGGGTGTCCCAACAGGTAGCTCAACTACAGAATTCAACGTAGCCACACATTCAGAAGGCAAAGGCTCAAAACCAACCTCTACCCCATGTGTTCTCAATACTTTTTCACGATAGTCAATGACGAAATTTTCTTCTCTTACAAATTTATCTCCCAATAACAAATCAAACTTAAAATCATCTACAATAACAACAAACAAGTCAAAATAAGCTCCTCCTTTGCAAAGGGAAACGTTCCCTTCACCAATCACAGCCAAATTCTTCCCGCCAGCTCCAACAAGCGAAATTAAAGTATCACGAAATTTTCTACCCATGCAAACCTCATTCCAAAAATTATAGTCAATTAAATTATACCTTGCCCCAGTGTCAACAAAAATGTCCACATCAACATTGTTCGTCTTACCCCCAACCCAAATTCCTTCCTTCGCCAATCTTGAAATCAATGAGCAGTTTAGATCGATAATTTCTGAATCCGGAGAGACTTGCTGCTCTTCTTCAATCTCTCCGTCCGTCTGGCATCAACATCTGGGCGTGGTCTGTTCTGAAATCGGTTCTTCGGCTGCTGGGCATCTTCTATCCAATGCTGGGTTCACGTGCATGGGCTATCTGTACTGAGCCAAGGGGCAATTTCTTCTTATGTGACCAGTCTGATTGCATCCATAACACACGATAGGGGTTCTTCTTTCTGCTCCAGGGGGGTGATTCCAGGTGTTATCATTTCGTCTGGCTGTTGCTAGTTCCTGTACCGCGGTCGTTAAGCTCTGTATTACTTTCCAGATTTCCTGATTACTGCGTTCTCTATCGCTATTAAACTTCTGGATCAGGCCAATCAAGTCTTCAGAAACTTCATTCACACCAGCAGACCGCTTGCCAACCGAGTTAAGGAAAACCTCCCTTCTTTCTGCGGACTGGACAGCTTCTTGAAAGGAATTGGGGCACTTTTCCCACACTGTCTCTTTTATCTCTTGCCGCAGTCCTTTGATGAAGCATTCGCTGGCGATTCGGTCTTTTTGCGCTGCACTGTCCAAGCCATCATGCCCCTTCATAACGAGTTTGTCTACTCGTTCAGAAAACTCTATGACAGACTCTTTGGATCCCTGTTTTATCTCGTGGAGTTTCTGTCTGGCCAAATATCGCTTCTCTTCGGTGTTGAATGTTTCATCGAGGGAATCCTTCAATTCCTCGAGGCTATTCCTGACGTTTTCTGGGAATCTCCAAAATAAACGCCCCGCTCTTCTGGTCAGGTAGACAGGCATCATCGTCAGTTGTTGCTGTGGAGTCCAGTTGTTTGCATTTGCTGCGACTTCCCAGCGAATCAACCACTCAGCAATATCTTCTTCATCTTTCCCAGAGAATGTCTGAATGTCAACAATCGTTCTTTGTGGCCTAGCATTTTCTCGAATATTTTCCTGAACTGCAGGTATAGCTTCGTTTTCTTCGTATCGTCGTGCCATGTTGATTTTGAGTTCGTCGAGTCTTGCTCTCGATCAGTATCCCGCTCCTGTCACCAATTTAAATTGTCACAGACCCCAATAACCGAGAGGAATAGACAACATAAAGTTCAACCAGATTCTCAGTCTGCTACTCGAATGTATCTCCCTCTACTGATACAATTGCACTTATTTATATAAAATGGGAAACTAAAAATAAACATTGCGTGGAAAGAATTACATAAACTATAAAAATAACATAGGTACGTGTACAAACAATTTCGTTAACGCAGCAGGTTAAGTTTCCATATAAAAACATTGCGGATGATACTAAATATAGAGATTATGTAACGGGCTCGATGCTCATGAGTAAATCGTGACAATTCACTCAACACACCATCTTTCAACTGATGCTATAAGACACATGACATATATCATATTGGTTCGTAATATTTCCAGTAAGACTCGGGAGCAAAGTAACTGTTTGGACTGCTGACATCAGCAGCTTAATGCCTTACTTTGCAATACTGTTATTCAGCTGCTCAAACTGAAACATGACAACATTTTTGCAAGAAGACATACGTGATTTTCGTTTCTTTCTCAAATGAATTCTTTTTTCTTTGATAAAGATTCATATTGCACAATTTACATTTTAAAAAGCTTCCAGCTCACTAAAACTCTACCCCCAGCACAACTGTCATGTGCCGTACCACTGTTTGAAACAGGATTTAATCTGTTAAATTGTACTAACTATATATCTTGATCTATTTAATTTTCCCAGAGGAGAGGCTCAAACTTGAAAATTGAAATAACGCGCCACATAGACTAAACCATGCGTGTAAATTCAAATCATTGAAGATAACGAAACAAAAGCAGAATAGACCATAGATCAATAACAATAAAAGTGGCGTTACACTGTGATAAAATACCCTGTCTTTTTGCTCAAAATTTACGAAAATGACATGCTCACTAAATATTGCAAGTTCAAAAACAATAACGACAATTTTTAGGGGTTGAGCCCCCCGTAGCATTTCCCAGAGGGAACTCAAGCTCCCAAGCCCTCGCCTAGTCGGCGCCTATCTTGATATCATTTTCTAATTTAAAAATAGGAAAGCAAAACTGGGCTTTAACATTATGCATCGGCCTCTGCATGCAACTATTCAACGTAACATTTGTGTTCTGCTACATTATGAAAACGAGTACACGTTTTTGTGCTTAAGAAATTGGCTTATTAGAAAAGAGGTCCACAGTGCATTGCTTGCTACATGAACCAACATATGCCGAGCTGTTGTGCTACACGAAATACCCATAAATCATCTATTCACCACTCCGTCACTCAGCTGATTCTACAAGACACATAACATCCATCACATTGGTTCGTAATAACTCCAGTAAGGTTCGGGAGCAAAGTAACTGTTTGGACTGGCATCTTTTATGCTTGCCAATAACTGGCATTTGATGAAATTCCCTGAAAATAAGAGCAATAATGAAATTAGACGGGGCTAAATGCTTTACTGTCATTTGAACTCGAAAAAAATATTTGAATTTCAGCTCTATTTTGTTTAACTCATGAAAGAAGAAATAAAACGGTGCTGTTGTTGTTTACTTACTTTCCTCAATAAACATCTGCAATCGTTTTTGTTCGCATCCGCTATAAATCACAATTTGTGTGCCTTCATATGGGTATGGAGATCCATTTAATGGGTGGATACATTTGCCTGTCTTGTGATGCCGCATGGTATTTCGTGTAGTGACTGAGAACTTTGTATTATCATTACAGTCAGCCACTGCCTTGATAATTGAATTTGAATTTGCTGAGGTCGGTTGCATGCACTTTCCCGAATTGATATGAATAGGACTTCCTCTTGACGTGTAGGAGAAATATTCGGCGCATGCGCTTGACAGGATGAATTCGTTCGATGCTGTGTCCAACGTTAAGCACCGGCCTCCATAATGTCGAATGAGGAACATTCCTGTGAGAATTTCTTTGTTCAACTTTGTAATATTAAGTGCATCCATTTCTGAAAGGAAAAATTGCATTGGAATTGCATTTTTACTTGATCTGCAACAAGTTGAATGGGAAACCATCTCAGCTCTCTCTGCAATTATACAAACAATATGGTGCCCAAATTTCAGGGGATTTTTTAATCAACCCTTGACATTCATGCACCCCCCCCCCCTGTGGAGGAGGCAAACACTTCAAGGTCCTGTTTTCTGGATAATGCCTGAAATTTCTCCTGAAAAACGTATCACATTTGTCATATTTATGACCTCACACCACAACCGATGCTACACAATTTTAGATTTTCGTAATTTGTTTTGCAGATGTTTTGCACATCCAACAGTGCATTGAAATAATCATGCATTGATGAAACAAACGGGTGGGCAAATGATTCTGTTACTTCGGGTCACGAGAACTTGAAAAAAGACAAAGTGCTAGAGTGGAAATTTTCATAGTTGGAAATAAAATCAGGGAACACTACATGCCAATGTTCAAGAAGGACAGAGAGGACACATTATTTTTTTCAAATGACGTCATCTGCATTGTAACCGATCCAACAATACGATATGGCGTGACAGGCGAGTTGCACTAAGTTTTGACCGTGAAGCTCTGGCCTACAATAAATGCTTGGATAAATAAAAACTCGTTTCACGAGGAAATTCGAAGAAGTTCCATTTTAACTAAATCTTTCCATCGTTTTCTTTCTATTTTCAATTTGTTCTGCGAATACAAGAAGCTATCAAAATCGTAGAACGGTTGTTTGTTAATGTCTTTACCAAATGCAAAGAGCAAATCGGTCTTTTCAATAAAAATGGGGTTATACCTGGTGCAACCTTGTTTTTATTGAGACAGCTGTGTTTTGTGGATGTTTCGTTATGATGCATAATGCTGATAGCTAGAATAAACACGTTTCATTTAACATTTTGCAATGCAATTACTTTTGTGCAAGGTCACTGGTGTTTTATTCGAGTCGCTCACACAAGCACAACAAGTTATAAACCAAGCAAACGTAAATAACAAAAACACTTTTCATTGGGTTGACATGACATATGACATCTGGGTGATTCTCCATGCCAACATGCACTTATACACATGGAATGCATTTACAATTCTATATACGAATAAGTAATAAATTGCGACAGATAATTTTGGTATACAATCTTGGCTGTGTTATTACAAACCTCTCTTATGGGGAGTGCCCACATTTTCAAAACACGAAATGACCGATAAAATTGTCTATGTGTTTAATCGATTATCGTGTATTTGTCCCTTTTGAATTGTAACTCATTGAACCCATTTCCAAGGTTAGAGTTTCATGATCGCTTTTGAAGTGAGTTACAATACACTTCACGCTTGTCATCCGATTGCCTGCGGATTTTCAAAATGATGAGACATGGCTATAATGTATCAACAATAAAAATGTAAATTTTTAATGAATAATGCCAGAAAGCTTGTTACTGTCTTTTCTTTCAAAATATGATGAATCTCAATAATCGATAAGCGAAAACAAAAACTTAATCTGAAATATTTTTAGTCAGGGTGTTTGTTCCATTTGGGCCCATTTTTGTCTTGTATATTTGGTCGACCGACGACCGTGTACTGTAAATGGAATTTTGCAAATCACTTGAAGTTACTTACAATGTCGCGATTCGAATGCAATGTATGTTCAATATATGGTCGCAAATTGCCTTCAGCTACTGTGTGATTATTACTGCATTCTATGCTTACACGACTTCACTAGGACTCGCGATAGACTGTGTATTTCATTGGAAATCGAGAAAATTAGGGTGAATAAATCTTAAAATTGAGCATCTGAGTCATTATGCCGTAGAACCGGTTCCTAATATATGGAATAACCATATATTAATGAGTTTATGACCATTCATTTTCAGGAGATCAACTATGTATTCCCATTCCAAAATATGGGGACTGTTTTGTTTATTATCTGGAGGACAGACTCCTCAACTATCAAGAAAGTTGAATAAAGGACAACATTTGCTGTTTTTACACTCATTTTTATGAGGTTTCCCGTGTGTTTTTGTTGAATATAGCAACCGATAAACTGGATTAACAATACCTCAATAACACTCCCATTACAAAATTTTACTAGAATGAAGAATATTTAGGAATGAAGAAAGTAAGTTAAATGAGAAATATGAAAAAATATGATTACCCGACATAATGTTCACAGATTTGCAGTGACTGTTGCTGAAACATCTCTGAAAACAATCAGTTGTTGATTGAAGCAAATATTCTTCCAAAACGTTCACGTTGAGGCGATGATTATTTTTTACCATCGAAAAAAAGCCACTCTGAAAACAACAAGCATTTGTTAGCAAAGACAGGACAACAAGTAGAGCAAAACACTTTCTGCATGAAAACATCTTCCTCGATAGTTTTCGATTTGACATCATTGACGACAAAATTTGAACTGTTTGACTTAACGCAAGAAGATCCAATTTGATTTGTCCTCGAATAACGAATGACTCGAAAATACATACTTCCAGTTCAGTTTAACTGAGAAGTCAGTATCAATCATACTTGTGCATTAATCATAACCTGTTTTAATTATTAATGAAAAAATTTCCATGAAAATTTCAAGCGTGCTGCCATGCATATTTTGTTGGGCGCCATATTTGTGACAAAGAAAACAAAAGGGTGGCAACAGTGACCTCAGAGCAGGTGGGAGACAATAGAAATGTTTGTCCCCGATACTCTTTTGTCTTGTGATCGCATTCATGCATCGGACTAATAGGTAAATACAGTTGCTTCAACATTTGCTTCTAAGTTCGTTACTGACTTAGCTTAATTACATACCAATTAGTTTTCCAAATGTTTTCATGCATATCATCTATGTTCTTGCAAATATTTTTGCCTGGAAACTTCCCATCCACAAGTCATATAGATTCTATTACATTGATTTCGAATTGAATTTCAAGCTTTTAAAGAAAAAAAACGATAGCTGTGTCATTGATGGAGTCTTGAGTCTCTAATGTGTTTCAATATATCCCTTAAAAAAACCCCTCATAATCATTTAGCTGAACGGACCTGCTACTATCTCTCTCCAACGAACTTACTCTTCTTTAATTTGTTTATTTGGTGATTAAATACCCTATTGCAAAGCTTTTCTCTACCGTATTCAAAATTGCCCCAATGCTACTTTCAAGGTTTAAGAAAAAACTATGTCATCTACAGTTTCGGGCAAGAATAGTTTCTCGAATATTAGATTGCCAAACAGCTCCTTTAAAATAATTAGACCTGTTTCTTACAAAAGGAGGTTTTCTATTTGCGGGTAAGCATTTCTGTCTGCATTCGTTTACTCGCGAAATTCAAAGATCTTTTCAAACTACTGGAACAAATAGTAGATGTCTTTCTATAGGCGTCACAACAATAATAATATCTAGTTTACTTTTGCAATCATGATCTGAAGAATATAAAAAGCTAATATTATTGTTCATTTCTGATATCAGCATATAGCATATATCCACTCTCAAATGAAACTTCAAGTGTTTACACTTAGGATCCTCAAAAGGTGCACTGTCAAGATAACAAACATTGTCATCTGCTCACATACAGGCAACATTAACATCTGCTCCATTGCGCAAACTGCTTTGAATATTTTGTTGTATAACATCCATGTTTACATATTATTCACTAACTGCCTAGCCTAACAGGTATATATACTTGCCGTAAATTTTCGAAATGCAGATTATTTATCAGCCCTCTCGAATGCACCCTCAATCTGTCGATTTTGCCATTTGGCGATTTATCGAGTTGCCATGTAAACCATCGGCCTTTAGCCAAGGATAAATTGAATTTAATATATTCAAAGAATAATTATCTAATATTTCCAAATTAAATTGCTTCGAGGCAAAGATGAAAACTTCCATTTTCCTAAACCAATCAGATCACATATACAGTAACTTTTGTCGTTAGAGCCCATTCATTCCTCTTTCAATACACGCTCACCGCAAAATAAATGTTAATTAACCGACCATGGCGATTAATAAAATGTTTGCATATTTACTGCAGAACTCAAATAGTCGCATAGCAACGCGTTAGATTCACATCATTTTGTTTCTGACGTGAACTGCAACATTTTCAAAACAGTTGAAGACTAAAGCTGAGTTAGTCAAAATATGTCTCATGAAAAGTATATAAGTGGCCATATGAAAAATATTTATATAGCATACTTCAAAGAGTTAGATTAGCCCTTTCTCATCACTAGCCCTTACAACGACGAGAAAGTAAATAGCTCCCCCCCCCCAGGGAGCTCATGCGAGATTTACGGTATTAACTTTTGCGTGCAGCACTATTATTTGTTTTTTGATTGTATCTTTTCTCGTTATGCATCCTCGCATTCTTTGTTGTGCGTTTACGTGGTCTTGCCCGGGTCCGGGTGGTGATTTCTCATTTTTCTTCACTTCTTCCTACATCAGCATATGGCCTAGGCCAGGCCTCCTGCGGAGTTGAAGAGAAGAACAGAACATTGGATATATGATACCAAATCGACATCGATATAGGGATCAATATAACTCAATGCAGATCGTTGTGTAAGTTACTTGGTGACTTATTTTAATGTTTTATTGTGCAATTCGGTGCTTTTCTATTATTATCGATTTCCTTGCATCAAGTCGTAACTTGTCACCCCGGGTAGCAGCGCACGCGCATGCGCCGTTATCAAAATGAAAACACAGTCTGCTGTTACAACTATTAAATTTCTACAAACAGTAACGTGTTCAATTCCAATCATTTTTCTTGATCTTAGGTAGCATGGTAAACTAAACTGTCATCTTTATATTTTGCTTTTTGTGCATTCGATTGTGCACTGTTGCGCTTTGGCAATTGTACCCATTGAATCCTGTAATCGCGTGAATGCATTTTATTACTTGGTATTCACTATGAAGAAGACGAGGACGTTACAGCCGATTAGTCTGTTACAGTACTGTTACAAATCACATTTAAAAAGAAAATTCTGTTCTTGTGCACCCATTTATTACAATTTTATCTTCATATTAAGTGACCCATTTAAGAGAGTACGCACGATTACTTAAACGTGCACGCGCTGTTAAAATTGCAAAATTAAAATAAAATTGTTTGTGAAGCATCTAACATTTAACGATACACACGCTACGATCCGCTATAATTTGCTGTTAAATGAGTAATCGAATTGAATTAAATTATCTAATGATGTCTACATGATGGCTTACAATGAAACGGAATAAACATGCCATTGATGGAGCTTGGCATTTGCAACATTTCGGAATATATCAAAAGCCATCTTGGAGTTGGCAAAATTTTAGAATATATACCGCAGAGCAAACTCAATTTAACCGAACGATTTACTGGGACCTCTTTTTTCCAGCAAAACTTAATACTTTTTTAAATTAATTATCTCAATTAATTTAGAATCTTATTGCAAAAACTAATACTTATAAAGCTATGCCATCCTGTAAAGATTTTGGAGCACGTTATTTTAATCAATGAAGAGCAATATCCCTATGTTATAAAGTCGTCTATTTCATGAGTTACATCATCTATTAATTATTAAATAGCAGCGAAGCAAGGCAAGCATGCCAGGTTCAGCTTACAATAACTTCCAAGTTGAAGATTGGAGCCATTAATCAACATGAAACGTTTTCAGTTGTTCATGAAACTTATTACATGAATCCCTCTCTATGTGCTGTACCCCGCTAAGGCTAAGGTTAGTTATTAACTACAATGATGTTTTAGCATTGTACACGAGGTTTGATCAAGTATTTACATTGCCACTATAACGTGACACTTGTGCTCAGCTGTAAAGACGATTGGTGTCTCCCACCTTTCTTCCTCTTTCTTAACATTGCAACAATTGCACATGGTATGTATTTTATGTATGTTTTTCATGTTTGTATGTATTATATGTGTTTTTATGTATGTGTCGTATGTTTGTATGTAATTTATGTATATATCGTATGTTGGTGTCCACGTCCACTCTATGTATGTACTGTGTTGGTACGTATGTGTATAAAAGTAGTGTATTCATGTGCGTATGTAGATCTGGTATGTATGTAGTTAGTTAAATTTTCTAAATCCAGCTCTTCCATTGCGCCGATGACTCAGTAAGTGCGGATGTTAACACATAATTCTATCAGTCAGATTGATTCATAATAATTCCAGTAAAGTTCAAAAGCAAAGTAACTCTTTGGATTGACATCTCTGACGCTTCCCAATAACTGGCATTTTATGAAGCTCTCTGCAAATAAAAACAAAACATTAAAATAAATTTAGTAAGGAAAATGTTTTCTATCTTTCGTCTGAAGTGAATCTGAAAAAGGTTCGAGCTTTATTTTGTCGAGTTCATCCACGTAGAAAGAAGAAATAATATGCTCTTGCTGTTGTTTACTTACTTTCCTCAATAAACATCTGTAATCGTTTTTGTGTGCATCTTTTATGAATCACAATATATGTACCTTCATCTGGATGATAAGACCTATCCATTGGGTGGATACATTTGCCTGTCTTGTCATGCTGCATTGTACTTCGTGCAGTGACTGAGAACTTTGTATTATCATTACAGTCAGCCACTGCCTTAATTGTTGAATTTGAATGTGTTGAGTTTGGTTGCATGCACTTTCCTGAATTGATGTGAATAAGACTTCCTCTTGACGTGTAAGAAAAATATTCGGCGCATGCGCTTGACAGGATGAATTGATTCGATGCTGTGTCCAATGTTACGCACCGGCCTCTATAATGTCGAATAAGGAACATTCCTGTGAGAATTTCTTTGCTCAACTTGGTAACATTAAGTGCGTCCATTTCTGAAAGAAAATGGAATCAATGTGCACTTGAGAATAGTGAACCTTCCTGAGCCGTATTTGGTTGCTGAACTTTCAGAGAGGAATTAAAAATGCTGCAGGTTCATCAAAGTACATCGAACGTTACAGAAATGTTTCCTTAAGAAGGCGTTATAGAGAGTATGCAAAGAGAGAAGAGCTGGATAAGGCCTATTTTTGTCAAATTTTCAATTCCCACCATTGCTTGTCACCGCATAAAGCTAACAACAATTATACAGTGGAAAATTTTTGTTGTGAACCTTTGCAAACTCCAAAAGCAAATTCATATGTTTAGACGAAATTTGTTTATACCCAGTGCAATATGGCTTTTATTGAGGCAGTTGCACGATAATTGAAATTTTTTACCTTTAGAGCTGGAATAACACTAGAGGCTGTAGTTATTTTTATCATGATATTTTCTATTATTGAAAAGTTCATTTAAATGCTGGTATATTTATCTCTACATGGAGCCAATTGTTGTAAATTATCAATGAAAAGAAGACAACATGGAGCATTGTAAACAACATGAATTGACAACGCATTTTTTCTTCGCCAAATTGAGATGGTGTCTGAATAAGCTTCATTCTGTAATCAGATGCTGACGCACATACCACATACAATTGTTTATGTTTATGTTATTGAAAAACACCCGACGACCTGTAATTTTACAATTTTGAATGAACAGAGGCACGTTTTATCAGAATTCGTTTGATGCCACTACTTAGCAAAGCTAAGACAGTGGTAACGTTTACTAACATGATAAAACGTCATGTTAAACAGCCTGGTTGTATTCAATTAAATATCAGGCACCTGTATTTTCTTTATTCTTTCAATTACTTCTTTCGAAAATCCTTTTATTACAATGTAGACCCGTTGCTAAGATCCTAGTCAAAATGTTCGCAATTAAATTTAGTTATTGTTGTTTTAAAATTTACGTGATAGATTGGTCTCGAATACGCAATGAAACTAATCAAATTATAACTAAGAAAATGACCCATAAAAGAAAAACCTCATTAAGAAAGCGTAGTTCGGATCCCCCTGAATGTAGTTTGTCAGCTACAATAGGGGACAGGATTTTGGCACGTTTTGCACGCATACTTCATCCCCCTCCCCCAAAAGAGAAAAAGGAATGGTGCACAAGACAACATTGTTTGAGGGAATGGGGGAGGGGGGTGTCGCATTCTGCTCCCAGGGAACAAAGTTTGCAGAAGCATAAGCATTACCCAATGAAATTTTCAGGTGTCCCAGGGACTTTTGTCCTCTATTGTAGTCATAGGCATTCGGGACGGGACGATGTGGATGGAATTGAAATTGGACTGTTGAGTTATTTGAGCAGGTTTTTACAAGGTTCACCTTTAAGAGACTCCCAAGAAACTTTCAATGGTAAAGTTAAGCACAAAAGTGAAAACCTCAAGAGTAATCAATCCAAGCTCAGTTTCTCAGAAAATGGTATTTAATCTTGCATTCATACGGGTATTTTGGTTGTTGGCCACAAGATGCACTTCTACAATATTTATTAATATCAAGTGCATCTAACGATTAGCTTTGTTTTAGTATGATGCTCGAAAGCTAAATACTATAAAAATGGCACTACTGAATTTAAAAATGTAGATTTGATATTGAGAAAGACATTAGTAACAAGTAAAAGAATGCGTATGCATTATTACCTGACATAATGTTCACAGATTTGCAATAACTGTTGCTGAAACATCTCTGAAAACAATCAGTTGTTGATTGAAGCAAATATTCTTCCAAAACGTTCACGTTGAGGCGATGGTTATTTGTTACCATCGAAAAAAAGCCACTCTGAAAGCTGCCAGGATTTGCTAGCGAAGTCAAGGCAATGAAAAGAACGAAAATTGTCATGAAGGAAGACATCTTTGTTGACAATTTTCAATTCAAAATTATCGATAACGAAAATTGTTTTTGACAACTTTTGTAATCAGTAACCTCAGTTTCAAGTGAGAAGTCAAAAATATGCAGTCTTTGTACACGAATTATTATTAATTAATGTTAAGCGGTGTTTGCTGTGTACCAGATATGCATTTTGGTCAAACAAAAATGTCAAAGGCGTTGATTTCAAATATAGGTGCTAATAGTCCGGTAGCAGAAGGGGGGGTATTACCACCAAGAGAGGTAATTTGCGAGACAAGACTATTTTGGTCAATTCTGGGGCGTAGAATCCGAATATCGATGTTCTTTAATCAGGTTGGGGGGCGTTTTCGAGATATGGGTCATTTACCCCCCTAAAGTAGGGAAAATTGAAACTTTGAGTGAAATATGCTGCATTGCCACCATTGTGCATATCAATGTTCAAAACGTAGGTTATGATGTCATTTCAGCTATTTGTAACCTTTTCAACCTCTTTTATCTGCACCTTTTGAGACAGGGGGTGCAATTGCCCCCAGCGGGGTGCAAAAAGAACTTTTTTAAAAATAATTTTAAAATATTGATTTCTATGGAAATCGACATGCTGAAGTCGAATATAGATGTTCCTAATTCAAATTATTAATAAATAATCAACTATGGGGCTTTTATCACCTGCTAGGGGGGTAACATAACAAAGGAGCCAACATTTCAAGAATATATGCTATATCACAAAAGTAATATTGTATATAATTAACCAAGTCTTTAAAACAGCCACACCCAGCTCTACCATATCAAAGTCAAACAGCTTGCATAAAACCAATACCAATTGCTTCTGGAAAAGAAACTTTTGCACGAAGAAACTTAACTGCAATGCTTTTGCAGTTCCGAATTGGAGAAGAAAATTCGCGTTTTCCAAGAAACTTTTCTGAACATTGATTCCAAGCAATTTTTTCAATTTAAAGAAGTTTCTTCTCACAAACGTTAAGCAAATAGATCTGCTGGAACATCTTAACCAAAAGATTAACGATCTCTCACTCTTACTCCCTTGTCGAAGCACCCTTAAATTGCATTGCCAACGAGCTAATTTTTTTGCGAAAATGTGGACAGATGCACGTCGACCTTCGATGTTATGTGACTACCCACAACTTCATGGATGGCTTCCTGACATGAGTGTGAAATGGATAAGACGTTTCAGATCTTCTGATGGACTCAGACAAAAACGGAATCCAGGATATAGAAGAAGAAGGACAAGACGAGGAGGAAGGTGCGGTGTCCCTTTCAGATTCAGAAAACAGTGACAATAAAGATGATGTTGGAGAAGGAAACTAAAGAAAACTCATAAAAATACAATGCATTATAGATTCGAATTTTTTATGTTGAAGATATCGACATTTCGTAATGGTTATTTAGGGCCTAATTATATGGAGAAAATCATCCCGCTTTGCCGGGACGGGACGTTTTGCTGAGATCCTACTGTCACTGTCAAATCCTCATAAAAAGCGATTTGCGATTATATGAGAAAAACATCCTGTCCCGGTCAGATGGGATACTTTTCAGAGGCGAGATCTCGCCTTTCAGCAAGCGGGATCCCGCCTGGCCGAGAGGTTTTTCCCCATATAATCGAAACGTCCCGGCAAACCGGGTCAAATTCATGCTATGTCAATAGTACGAATCAGATTTGTCCCGTTTAGCCGGGATGTTTTTTGTTCCATGTAATCGCAATCAAAACTTTCCACGAGCTGGGTGAAAATTTATCCCGTCCCGGCAAAGCAGGATGACTTTTCTCCATATAATCAGGCCCTAACTTAACTTTTGTGGGAAGAAACTTCTTTAAATTGAAAAAATTGTTTGGAATCGATGTTCAGAAAAGTTTCTTGGAAAACGCGAATTTTCTTTTCCAATTCGGAACTGCAAAAACATTGCAGTTAAGTTTCTTCGTGCAAAAGTTTCTTTTCCAGAAGCAATTGGTATTGGTTTTATGCAAGCTGTTTGACTTTGATATGGTAGAGCTGGGTGTGGCTGTTTTAAAGACTTGGTTAATTATATACAATATCACTTTTGTGAAATAGCATATATTCTTGAAATGTTGGCTCCTTTGTTATGTTACCCCTTTAGCAGGTGATAAAAGCCCCATAGTTGATTATTTATTAATAATTTGAATTAGGAACATCTATATTCGACTTCAGCATGTCGATTTCCATAGAAATCAATATTTTAAAATTATTTTTAAAAAAGTTCTTTTTGCACCCCGCTGGGGGCAATTGCACCCCCTGTCTCAAAAGGTGCAGATAAAAGAGGTTGAAAAGGTTACAAATAACTGAAATGACATCATAACCTACATTTTGAACATTGATATGCACAATGGTGGCAATGCAGCATATTTCACTCAAAGTTTCAATTTTCCCTATTTTAGGGGGGTAAATGACCCATATCTCGAAAACGCCCCCCAACCTGATTAAAGAACATCGATATTCGGATTCTACGCCCCAGAATTGACCAAAATAGTCTTGTCTCGCAAATTACCTCTCTTGGTGGTAATACCCCCCCTTCTGCTACCGGACTATAAGCGATAACATGGCAACATACTACAACCAATTAAAAATAATTTTGTGCCAAGTTTAACAATTGCATTCTGTTAAAGGAAATAGAATGATGGTCTCGAAAAAATATTTTGACCAGGAAGATATTAGCTGCAAGATCTTTTTTTGAAAATTAGTTGACAAGACCATTTTTAAAAAGCCAGGATGTTTCTGTGTAGGTGTCTGTGTTGTGCGTTTGTGCGTTTGTTTGTTAGGATAACATCAAAACAAAGAAAAATAACAATAATAATGGTTATCATAGGGAACAATACAAAGAGTAGTCGCAGAAATGCATAACATTGTGAATGAAAATGCATGTGGATCCTGTAAGGATAGTGAGGGGAGGTGAAGATAAAAATTGAAGAAATTGAAATGGAAACGAGTAAGATTAAGAAAAAATATGTTATGAATGGAGTTGCTAAACATAGGGCTCATTAACTCCACTTGTCACTATGCCATTTTTATTACCAGCTGAAAGCAATATGTTTAACTATGTTGGATTTGAATCTGCTTATATTTTTTAATTTCATAAATAGTTTTTCAGTTGCGAGGAGCTTTTTCGTGACACACTTTAAGTACTGGGTCGAGTATACTATGACATCATAGTAAGGACCCCGTTTTTTCTTTCACCAAAGCAACAAGTTTGATACTGACTTTTTTCCAAATATTAGCCCTTTTTATTCGCTTTTTAGTCCAATAGTTTGAAACCGGGCTTGGTTATCCAGTTTAGGGTATCGTAAAACAAAATTTCCAAGAGAGAATATTACATTACGCATTTTTTAACTTTTTCAGAAGAAACCGCTTTGTAAGAAACCCAATGGTAAATAGTAAAATAGTGCATGCAAGTGTGGCGAAGAATGCACCCAAATGAAGAAACTTTTACTGGTGGGGCTTTAGCTAGGTCTCTTACAAAAAAAGACGTGTCATCTGTATTTTACTTTATTTTAACACTCCAGTTTACAATATTTGTGCATTCGTAAGTTAAATTTACTAAATTTTGCTCTTGCATTGTGTCGACGACCCAGTAAATGATAATGTAATGCTAATGTACGGCACAAACTTCTACTTCAAAATTACATGGCCTACTAAGACCAATTAGCATACACAAAACTGTTGTGCCACAACAAATACCCATAATCATCTAATCATCCATTGAAAAATACAAAATTTTATTAATTACATTGGTTCGTAATAATTCCAGTAAGGCTCAGGAGCAAAGCAGCTGTTTGGGTTGGCATCTTTCGTGCTTGACAATAACTGGCATTTCATGAAATTCTCTGAAAAGAAAAACAATTCATCAACGTGAATTTCGATTTAGATGACACAAAATGTACTGTATCTGTGATTTGAACGCAATCTAAAAAAAGATTTCAACTCTATTTTGTTCAACTCATCCATGAACAAAGAAGAAATAAAACGGTGCTGTTGTTGTTTACTTACTTTCCTCAATAAACATCTGCAATCGTTTTTGTTCGCATCCGCCATAAATCACAATTTGTGTGCCTTCATATGGGTATGGAGATCCATTTAATGGGTGGATACATTTGCCTGTCTTGTGATGCCGCATGGTATTTCGTGTAGTGACTGAGAACTTTGTATTATCATTACAGTCAGCCACTGCCTTGATAATTGAACTTGAATATGCTGAGGTCGGTTGCATGCACTTTCCCGAATTGATATGAATAGGACTACCTTTCGACGTGTAAGAGAAATATTCGGCGCATGCGCTTGACAGGATCAATTTGTTCGATCCTGTGTCCAACGTTAAGCACCGGCCTCCATAATGTCGAATAAGGAACATTCCTATGAGAATTTCTTTGCTCAACTTTGTAATATTAAGTGCATCCATTTCTGAAAGGAAATGAAATCAGCCTGTACTTCTATTGTGTTTACAGTATATTGGTGAATCTTCAGGTGAGTAGGTCAAGGCTTCAGAGAGAAACCAAAACTAATGGTTGCTTTTAGGAAAGGGGTAGCTGATTTGGAACATTTTGATTTGATTAAGAACAGATTTCAGAATGTAAACGACGACTAAAAAAGAGACATGATGATAAATTGTGACAAATTTCATTGAAAATCTAGTTGACAAGTCCAGTAAATTAAAATACGACAAAACCATTAAAAATTACATGACGCTTTGCTTCACTGTCAGCATCATCAGATACAAAGACATTCTGAAATTCTAAAATTTGTTCATGCAATTCGCTTTCCTTCTGGTATTTCTATTAAGAACAGAGTAATACGAAATTGGTGAAAATGATTAATTTGTTTTTAGTAGTTGCATTTCGCTTTTTTTTGATAAAGAAATATTGCAAAATGAAGGCTTAAAGCGCACGGATCATTACAGCAATTTCTTTTTGAAGAATAGGGCGTAGGGTTTTTTAAAATTGTTCACTGTTGGAGAATTGACGGAAAGGGGATTTTTTTTAATGTGATGGAACTGAAAACAAAATCACGAGCGGAAGGGTATGCACCTGTAAAGGACTGCAAAGAACTCGTATCCTTGAATTACCGTAAGTCCTCACTTAAGCCCCCCTCGAATAAGCCTCCACCTTAATATTTTTTGTAAAATAAGCCCCCACCCCAAATAAAACCGTGATAACTTTATATTTGAGATTTTTTGTTATTTTGGTGAATACATTAATTGACGAACTTTCTTTTTTTCAACATACTTGGGCATAGATATCGCCACGAAAACAGCACATCTTACTGACAATTTTTGCCTTTGCAGAATAAGCCCCTCCCCCCTCGAATAAGCCTCCACCCTGAAATATCTTTTGCGAAATATGCCCCCGGGGTTAATCGAGGACTTATGGTATGTTATTGTTATTTTAACTTTTATCGTGTTTTAACCTCCTTTTGACATCAATGTAACTTGCAAAAACGAGTTTACCCCCTGTGTTTCTAGGGATGAAGTTATAATAATGGCAGCAGAAAGGTTGACTTTGTTTTGACTCTGCCCTTTTCTCTTTTAAAATTGTCACAAACCCACGTGAGGGGTAACAGTAGAATGTTTCTACAACTGATCGACAGTCGTGAAATGATAATGATTTTCAAGGTGGTTTTGTGAAATGAGTTTCAAAAATAATAAATAATCTCAAGGATAATTAATATGTGCATGCAATTTTATCTTGAGGAGATATTTCGATAACTTCAACAAAATAAAAACAATGAAGTAAGCTGCGAACGAGGGAATCTGAAATTTAAACAACAAAACTTATTGTTGTCTTTGTCAAAAATCAACTTATAAAAAGATGTCTTTTAATAATTGTGATTATTCTTTTCTTCCTATTTCATTTGGTTCCCATGAAACAAACATTTTATTTTCTTTCCTTCTTTTTTTCTTTTTGTTCCTCGATTTTTTTCTTTCTTTTTTTTATTTTTCTGATTTGAGCTTTTCGAGCTTTCGTTTTTTGAGCTTTTAAGCTTTTTTTTCTTTTTAGCTCTTTTTTCTCGAGGCTCTGGAACCCAGGGTATTGCTTGCCTTGATGTTCGTAAATGGTCGTTCCCACTGGCGCTTGGGATTGCGCATGTCTATGATGTCATGATTTCCACAAAAGTTGCCTAAAATGCTTACTTTCGTAATTAATAACTCGAAAACTACAAAATATTTTCATTAGGGCATGCTTATGAGCACGTTAAAATCTATCTAAGTATTGCATTTTTGGCTGCATAAGCTCCTTAGCATCAGCACAAAATTAAACAACATAAAGGACAATTACAACTTTTCTGTATTGCAAGCGGATATATTTTTTATTTTTTCATTATGCTTTTTTCCTTATGTTAAAAATGACTTCAATTCAGTAACTCTTTAAAAAAACAAGTTTACACGCTTACCCGACATAATGTTCACAGATTTGCAGTGACTGTTGCTGAAACATCTTTGAAAACAATCAGTTGTTGATTGAAGCAGATATTCTTCCAAAACGTTGACGTTGAGGCGATGGTTACTTTCTACCATCGCAAAAAAGTAACTCTGGAAAGCTTCGGCATTTGTTAGCGAAATTGGTAAAGCAACAAAAATGATATATTTCAGGCATGAAGGCATCTTTGATAATTTCTGATTCCAAATTATCGACAACAAAGGATGGACGTTTTTTTTTAGTTTTCAACGGCGCATGCAATGAATCTGGCTTCGACTGAGTATTTGATATTGAACAATGTTTTAATTTATATTTGTGCATTATTTTTAATAATTTACAACGGTGTAAAGCTTTACAAATATGATGCTTGTCACCTTGTGTATGACATGAAATATTAGCAGGATGGCTACAGGGACGCCCGCCGAACCCGGGGGAAATTATGGACTTGTGTCTTCTGTTGCGTTTTCTGTCCTGTTGTGCGTTGTGGATGCTAAGCATTACAAAATATATCGCTCCACAGTGCATATTGCAAATAGCTACCATTCTTCCAAAAACGTTGCCAACTGTTTTCAAAGTTTTAGATTATAAAGCTGAGTCGGGAATAAAAATTGTCCTAAAATTTCGTTTTGCTGATCTCTATTTTGACCGGAACAACGTACTACAAGCCATCTGTTGTGGATGTAATTTTTCCACCAAGTAAATCTGCCGGTAATTCTGAGCAACGTCAATCATCGAGAGGCTCCGCAAAGCACTCAATCTCCCAGGGGAGGAGCATACTAAACAAAACTATCAACTTTAAAACTCTCCAGCTTGCATCTGTATGAATCAATTCTGAATTGGTCAGGTTGGGTTGCTGTAGCTATTCCCCTAATTCGATTCCATTTGAAACGTCTTACTTTCTTTTCGAGAGTACATTCTCTAAAAGCCTCGCTCAGTGTGGTTACATTTTAGTCATTTTTACACTCCAGAAGGTGAAAGTCTTGTAGCCTTTTCTTGAATACTTTTCGTGCCATTTAGTCTAATGTTGGAGACACAATTTCATGTTGAAAATTGGTACTTTCAAAACATTGTGACGTCATGTCGCGTATTCCTTGAAGTAATTTGGTACGACGAATCTACTGTGAAATTTTGTAATGGAATTGCTTTAGCATTAGAAACATTGATTTACTTTTCAAAACTTTAAAATTGATACGAAATTCCCCAGCTATCATCCCAAAAATCTCAACCTTTTTAACACGTTAATTGTCGTTTAGGGCCAATGGTGATTTCTAAAAAATTAACAAGGGGGGGTCCAAAAGCAACACCACCAGAGTGGGTGTGGTTTATTGTGACCATACCCATATTTTCATTGGCGCAAATATTAAAACCAGTGCTCACACAACACAAACCAAACAATGTATGTAGGCAAAATTTGGAAAGATGCAGTGCCCCCTGAACATTTTGTTAAAGACGATGTTTGTTTGGCTTTGAAATATTATCAGCAGCATTATGAAACGATAAGTTCTCACAATACTGAGTAATCGGGCAATTTTCTTCCTTATGTGTTTTTACGTTTTGGGAATGTTTTCTTTAGCTTCTAAATTTTATATGAAAACAAACTAAAGGAAACAAATCCACCGAAAAAGATTCAAGATGATTAAAGAGAACAAAGATAGTCTAACCATTTCGTGCCTCTTTCTTCACAGTTTCTTTAAGTTGGCGCGCCTTGCTTGAATAATTAATTACATAAACACGTTCCCCGTTATGTGACAATCTTTCTTGATCAGTTTAGTATTGATTCTTGCATTGTTTGCTGCTGATATGATCGGTTGAAAAACGAACATATTCGACAATCCAATCGTTACATTTACAACAAACTGACCATAAAACTAGCGAAGTTCTCACACGCAGTTTTAGTTGCTTAATATAAAATAAATACAGTTTCTGCTATAAGGGTCCCATAATTGTCGGACTTTGGTCTTAGCTCAATGTTTTCAAGTTTGTTCGATAGTATGATGTGTATGAAATTTAGTAGATTATAACTGGACTTCTTTTCCATTATCCCAACGTCTCTGTCACATCACCAATACGTGATCTATGTTTATAGCTTTCTATTTTTAATTTCTGCACCGTAATCGGGGTTTTATAGCACATTCCTTATGTCATGTCAATGTATATCTAGAAGATTCAAAGCTTAATCATTATAATTTTGTCTTGGATATAGAGTTTTAATGTTAGAGTCCAATGTTTGAATGCTTCGGTCATTCATTTTTTTACCCAAGTATTTTTGGGCTGTTTCCAAAGCATACAAAAATTAGGTCCCAACACTAATTAGCAACATAATTTCTTGTGCCGGTATGGTTGTTTTGTTTTGCATGCATGACATTCTCTTCTATGATTGTCTATGTTTCTTTAATATTAATATTGGGTCCTGTGATTTAACTTTCTCTTCACCTGCTGAGGTCCCCTAAAATTTATTTTCTTAATATTCATAGTTAAGTAGAAGATACTGCCGTATAGACCCTTAAGCCCATATTTCAATGTCAATATTACATTATTATATATATCATGCTGTATATTTATACTTCTGCCTTATTCTGATCAAATACAATTCATTGGATGCCACCATCGATCATATATAATAAAGGGGTCTGTGAAACCTCAGTCCTTGCACTCAAGTTGCGTTAAATTTCGTTACCTGGCGCTTTAAAGGCCGTCGCAAAAGGGGCCAAAATTTTGGACCTAAAACATCTAAACTTTTCCTGAAGAATGGCAATAATCTTGCAACACTTGTCATTGCTGTGGAAAGCACTGCACTTTGGGCATTTTTCGTAAAGGACAACCGGAACAACTTTGCGCATAAAAATAGCGTATTTTTGGTGCATAAGTTCAAAAGTTCACCGAAGTGGAGTGGAGTGAAACACTGCCCTAATGGCGTTAGAGCAAATTTTGGGACGGGCGGAATTGAAATCGGCATGAAAAGGGCTGGCGTGAAGTGGCCGATAAGGTATTGCAAATATATTTTCTTAGCTGTGTTACTATGATAGATAAACAGACAGGTGGTGTACAGTTGTATTATTTTTAGAGTCAGCGTGCATCGGAATTCTGCTTTGAAAAGCAACAAATCGACGGCGTCTTAAATTTGGAGCCAATTTAAATTAAACCTCCGAAACTAAGGGAAATACTGGGAAATATTGAGTTATTGACTCTTTTTATGAGGAGCATGTTTAACTATTGCAACATTTTGACGTTTTATTGCAATGCCAAAAGTTTGTTCCTTATTTTCGATTCACTATTACGACAAATATAGGGCAGGAAAGTACTTTTTAGTTCAGTAATACATTTTCTTTATCGTTTATTCAAGCTTCAAGGACAGTTGTTTAGTTTAACAGCTACTTTTGCTACTTTCTACTAGTTTAACAGTTTCTTGACATTAAAAACGACAACTTCATCATGGTGATGGTCATCTGATAATACATTGCGGAAAGTTTGCTACTGTCAACAACAGCAACATATGCACATAGCCTATCGTTGCACCAGGCAGTGAAGTGACTGACTATTTAAGACACGTCCATCAGAATCATGGATAGGTTGGAGTTGGCAGCATTGGCCGTACCCAGAAGGTCCCGCGGCTCTCGTGAGAATCATTGGTAACCTTGAGCTAAGATAAAGAAACAACAACAACAACAGTATTATTTCAAGATTCCTCACTCATAACCCAGTATGGGTTTGACATAGAGTACAAGGTTTGTGCCAACATGAAACAGGTTCATAAGCTGCTACTTAGAAAGAGATCGAAAATGTCCTGGTACTCATAGAATTAAGTCAACATTTTAAAAAGACATCTAACAAATTAATCATCATTTCTGAAGAGTCATCATGACAATTTAACCATAAACTATCGAGGATAATGAGAAATAGATTATTTTGTTGTTTTCAACGGTTAGAAAAAGCATATAGGATATTGTGTTGTTGTTAATTTAGGTTTTGTAGGTATACAAATGAACGAGACAGGCTGTGAAGAAACGTTTAGTGCTAGAAACTTTAAAAAATAGAAACTGAGTAAAATCTCACGGTGGGCGTGACAGCACTGAGTTCAGCTCTGTTAGGCCCTCTGTCGAGACGTCATGCAAGCACCGTACAGTACTCACGTTTTTTTCGCACGACACCAGCATGCTGTGGCACGCCCACTTTGGGCGTCAGCCATGCCTGGTCGTGGTAGAACAATACCCACTACTGAATTTAGTAGCGAAGCCTTCGCAGGTGGAGGATCAAAATAGCTAGACCAAAAAACATGGCGCAATACAGCAAAGCGAGCCTGTACACACTCTTCTGTTTTAACGTATTGCCAATAGAAAGGGTCAAACATGTTCCTGAAAGCCATGTCGATGATTCCAAATATAGGGATCAAGGCTTGTAAAACAGCGTTGGGGATATGTATTTTTACTTTGGGAGCCAGGGGAAAATTAGGTGCTTTCGGGTTGACAATAGCGTAGTAAGTCCTCAAATTGCTGATTATCTGTGTACGCAAAATTAATTTGCTGGAACAACTTCAACTAAACCAAGTTCCCAGTTTTGATTAATTGATTTCATATTATTTTTTATTATGAAAACAAAAAATTTAAAAATGAATTTTTTATGTGGCATTTTCAGATAGCTTTATAAACCCCATCCCCTCGAATAAGCCCCCTCCAAAAATATCAGCAATAAATAAGCCCCCAGGGGGCTAATTCGAGGATTTACAGTATTCTAATGCAGTATTTTGTCTTAAAGTTATATTTGGCCACGAATGAATAGTAATGCCTTTCACTAAGTAGCAAAAATTAATTTTGGTGAGTGTTAGTCGAATGGGGAAGAGGGGGTTTATTTTATGGGGTCTTTTCGTGTATTTACTGTACATCTACGCCCCTGCGGTAAATTCGCGGTGCCACCCGTGCTTGCTTGTTGCCCTGCGTTTTTGCCAGTAAGAGTTCTTGAAGACAAGAAAGCTTGCTGCTCGGGAAAGTGTGGCCTCGTCTCATGATATAACGAAGACGCCTTTTGGTGTTGCTACTTTTCGAAGTCGGAATACAGGCAAAGACAAAGTGTCCATGTCAATTTTGTTTTCATTTCTATGGTATGTTTTTGTGATTTTTTCACATTTCTATTGACATGCGGTGTTTTCATAGGCCTAGGCCGAACAGCATATCCCTCTCACTGTTTCAACCATTCAACTTGGTGGAAACGAAGAGAGCTACCGGGTATTAACGAGGAAAGAGTTATTATTTGATTTCTCGATATAATTCAATGCCTATAGCTATCTAATTTTGTTTCCTTGTTACTTTAGATTATAAAGGTCCTCGCTGTTTTTACGAATACGTGTTGGCTGTAACGTTGTTTCACGACAACTCAAATATCAAATCCGTAAAATGGCGAGTGGTAGCAAAGCTCGTGTATACTCCGATGTTAATACTCACAGGCCAAGGGAATATTGGGATTACGAAGCCCATGTCATAGAGTGGGGGTGAGTATATATAATTTTCTTAACAATTCAGCTATTTTTAATATCTTCTATTTTCTGGTGTTTGTCATTGCTTGTCTGTCATAATTTTGTTGCTGTGTTGGACCAAGGTTGCTACCATCAACAGAACCAATTTTTTCTGCTTTTATCGATGGTTTAAATTATCGCCTGTTGTAGATATATCACAAAACTATCAATATCTACATACCTCATAAACTAATCTAAATGGATGATAATTATGATCACATCTATGAACAGCTGTTTCTACATTTTCTGTCTGCTATTCTTTCTAACTTGTATTGATATGCTGGAGCATTTTCTTGATTTCCTGACTTCTCCTCAGAAACTAAACTAAGAACATACACAATATCAATTTTTATTACCTACTCCTTATTGCTATAGAAATTGTGACACTGACACATTTTCTTTACCAGAAAGTTGTGCTCGGTTTTTCAAAAGGTCAAGGAAAGTGCAATACTTGTTTTTGAATTCTAAGCAAGGTGAACAATTTAGATGCTGAACATTTCAATGAAAAGTTTATTGTGTGAAAGCAAAATATTTTGCCTTGCGACTGATGTGTAATAAAAGAAATTGCTAAGAAAGTTTCAAGACAGTTCGAGTACTGAAATTATGAAACACCCAAGAAAGTTTGAGTCCTGGGTTTAAAAAAAGTTTTATAAAAAGAAAAATTTGTATTATTATTCTTTTTTTATTTTATAAAGTTTTAATAGCAGCTTATATCCTTTAAAAGGAAAATTTACAAAGTCAAATTACTTCATAGAGGAAAAGTTTCAGACAAATCAATTAAAATTCTTACAATTGGAAACTAATCTCAAGCTTTTCAACAAGAAAAGAAATTTTAATAACTTCTAAGGAAATAATTCTTTTCTTGATTATTGACATTGAATAGTTTTGATTTTCTGCTCAATTAAACAAAACAAATAAAATGTTTTGAGGAAATTAATTGTTGATGTCAAATATTTTGTATGGGAGATCTTGAATTATAATCCTCTGGGAGAAAATACTTTGCTGATTAAAGTCTATTGAAAACATGCCAAGTCATGGCCACAACATGCTCAGTTCCAATTTTTATTCTGCCTAACATATTCTTCCTGACAAAAATCATTTGATTGAATCATGGCATGTGATTGGAGTATGGAAATTTCAGTGTTTCTGTTCTCCAATAAATAACAATTTGGATTTGTTTGTAATTATATGTATTTTAGATGTTTTGGAATATAAGAATGTTGAAGATTTCTTGAACTGAACACTCTTGATTGATAAAGAAAGATAAATTGCATGATTAGTACTTTTTTCCCAAAATGATGATGCATAATTAATTTGTTATCTGTTGCTGTTTTTCATTTCTGCTTTCATCAACAACATGGAATTGATTTTTGTTGCCATGGCTGATATGTAATTGTCAATTGATTCTTGTGGTAGGATATGTGTGATAAATTATTCATGCCAAAACCTATTTATACATACATGGAGACATCTGAAATTCGTAGCCTCAATCCATGAAGCATGGGGCCACAGAGCGAGAAAAGAATGTCATCATGCATGTTGGCAGCCCCAACACCCAAATGTGACAGCACCCACCACTTCCTTTTGGCACACATATACGGTAACCAAACCAACCTTAGCCACACCCATTGAGTAAATTCCAAACCTCATTTTGAAAACGAGAATCGTTCGTGAAATTTTGGCGCGGAAAAATATTACACGTGCATGACGCGCCAGTAGGGAGTTTGCGAACTTTGTTGTTTCTTATTTGTCTGAGAAAGGGATAAAAATGGCTCTCGATCAGCGAAATCAAATGATCATGTGTTTTATGTTTATGATGATGAGTAGCATGGTGAGGACCAGGATGCTGGCAACGAGGATACAGACAATGGCGTTGTATTTTATGCAAAGACAACACAATTTGATGACAGCAATGTTGGGCCTAACCACATCGCTTTTGCAAAGGCGATTGACTTATAAACTCAAGAAAAAGAGACGAAAACGTGCCAAAAGATTGTTTAGCAGGACGCTCTCGACGTTTAATGCAAAAAAGAAATTGAGAAAACGTAAAATTACAACGAACAACAATGATAGTGATGGCGACACTGATAGTGATTTTGAACAAGGGCAAGCCAACTGCATCATTCACTTTGTTATTTTCTATTTATGAGTAAGATGTTTAGAAAAGGCATACCATGGTCGGAGGAATGGAACTGCTAGACCATTTACTTAAATTTGCTTTATATTGCAAATATTTTGACTAGAGATTTCAAAAGACAGCCAGTTAGCAGAGTATGGCAGTGGCACACCCAAGATCTTGTAGACAATGTGCCGGGGGGGTGCATCTACACAACAGTATTAGAAAACCACACCTTTCTAACTATTGGGATATACCCCTTTAACTCATGGCACCAGGATTCATGACATCTTGTCAATATCTGCCATAATTTGCAAACTGGTCAGGCAGATGCTATTTGAGATAATTCAGTGAGAAACACAATGTCAGTGGAGAGTACATATAAGAAGGCGATTTGGTGTGGAAACACATCTGCTACATGCCCATTTGTAAACTTAACCTTTTTATATAAGTGCATTGCATGTCTTGATGCAAGATATACAATGCCCTCCATGTGAAATATCTCTTATTATTCACACAATCATTCATTTGTTTTATTTTTTTAGACAACAGGATAATTATCAACTTGTGCGAAAACTAGGAAGAGGAAAATACAGTGAAGTTTTTGAAGGAATCAATGTTGTTAATAATGAAAAAACTGTCATCAAAATCTTGAAGGTAATTGTGATAATAGTGAGGTATTTTCCCAGTCGATTTGCATTGTGCTGCATCAAACATTGGAGACTCTGTTATGTGCCGTAATTTTTGTATTAAATTAAAGAGTGATTTTTTCCCATTTTTATCTATTTGTCAACAGTAAGTGTATTGCTTGCAAACAGCAGTAAAATTATATGAAGGAGCTAAATCTCCCCATGATAAAAATAAAATGTTATTTCAGTAAAGGCAAACACATACAAATCCGTGATCACATACAAAAGCACAATGTTTAGTAGTCATTTGAGAAAGTGATCACATGCACCATTTTTTGGTGCATGTGATCATCGTATAAACACATTTGATTGGATAGAGTCAAATGTCTATGAAGTAGTTAAATCTTGCCTGGGCTTGCTAGTAATTATATACCTTCAAAATCTATTTGCTATTGCCATCACTGTCTTGATTTTATTTTCGGGTTAATCAAGTGTAAACTGTAAATTGTATTTTTATGTTTGACTTCAGCCTGTCAAAAAGAAGAAAATCAAAAGAGAGATCAAAATACTTGAAAATTTGCGTGGTGGACCAAATATTATCACCCTGTTAGATGTTGTGAAAGACCCTGTGGTAAGTAGTAACATTGCAAACATAAATTAACTATGGCAACTTGTCAGTTTGACTTGTTTTTTGCCATTTCGTGCAAGAATATTGAACTTAAACCCGTAGACTTGTGTATTACTATGTTAAAAATTTCTTTTCACTCATCTTTATTTATGTTTTTAGTCAAGAACCCCTGCACTTATATTTGAATATGTCAACAACACAGATTTCAAGGTTTGTTATTGATTCGTTAATTGATTCTCCCCATTTAATTGGATGTATATTCATAATTTGAGTCAATTTTTATAACACTAGCTCACTCTTTGTTGTAGCAATTGTATCAAACTTTCACAGATTTTGACATCAGGTTTTATCTGTATGAATTGCTGAAGGTATGGTTATTTAGATCTGATTTTTGGTATCTGGAATAATTTTGTCATTCTCAGGGCCCTTTCTAATTACCCAGATTGAGTGCCAAACACTAGCCCATTTATTTTTTCAAGGGGATAGGTGAAGTGATAGGCTTGATGGGGTCCTATATTTTGCAAGCAGCACCCATTTTTGTTTGCTAGATTTATTGGCTTTTGATATGATGATTATTGTGTGGAATGAAATTTTTAGTCACAATTAAACAATGTCTAAATAATTTGAAACATTTATCTTGTGAATTATTAGGGGGCATCCCTCTCTCCCTCGTGTTCAACTGCTAGTCACCATACTGTATAGGAATTACAAAGCTTCCTATATTTAGCTTCCTATTGTTCTTTGGCTAACGTATAGTGTGAGTAAGCTTGAATTGGTCCATTTTGCTTTATTAGGCACTGGATTATTGTCACAGTATGGGTGTTATGCACAGAGATGTGAAACCACACAATGTCATGATTGATCATGAACAACGAAAAGTATGTTTGTTATCCACCATTTTATTTTTATATTTGCGAGACCTGATAAGTGAGACATGATTGTGCCCACAAAGGGTAACAGGGTATAAGTATTTCAAGGTATCAGGGTGATACACCTGATTGATGTCTGATGAAAATAAAATTAGCAGTTAAGAATTCTTGTTTATTCTCTCACATTCTTGGTTCTTGTTTGGTTAAGAGCTAGATGGAGATCTGCTCGGTTGCTCTTTGTTGTTCCTCTTTAGAATGCTCTTCTAAATATTTGGTTTTTCCAACTTCAATTATATGTTCAACTATCTCGAATAAATTTTTTATTTTTAACCAGGCGTTGCTTGGCGATTTTCAACTAATTTTGCTTGTTGCTTTTTAGCTACGTCTTATTGATTGGGGCTTGGCTGAATTTTACCACCCTGGCCAAGAATACAATGTCAGAGTTGCGTCAAGATATTTTAAAGGACCAGAACTGCTTGTCGATTTCCAGGTATTCATTTTATTCACTTTTGACAATTGCCTTTTGATCACAAGATATTTTTCCAATGTTTTTTTTGCAAATGTTACTTTAGATGTTTCTTATCTCAGGAATATGATTACTCATTGGATTTATGGAGTTTTGGATGCATGTTTGCAAGCATGGTGATCATTTCTAATCCTCATTTTTATTCTAATAGTCTTTACTCACATATTAATTGTATATGCACTTTGCACAGTTAAATAACCCCTTTCACTGTGTTTGTTTGGTTTTGTGAACACGTTTGGTATTATAGACACATTTGGGGATATTTTGTATTTTGGTGTGCATGATGATTGTAGATGATTTTCATTGACCACCATTGACAGTGATGAATGCCAAATTATAACAATTTCTTATCGTGTTATATTTCAAGTTTATGATTGATATTTATGGATGACGTTTCTTATTACAGTGACAGTAGATGGAGAATTAAATGTTTACCTCCTCAGAAAAAGCTGCGTTCACTTTCATTATATTGTTTAATTTTATATTTACGATTTATTCACAGATATTCAGAAAAGAGCCCTTCTTTCATGGACATGATAACTATGACCAGGTTTGTTTCTATTTGCATGAATATATTCTACTTATTAAAGTTCTTTGAATATTAGATGCCATCAAAAAGGCATAAATGGTTTTTTGTACATTTCTGTTTGTCAACAAGTTTTCTGCATTTTCAGCTTGTTCGAATTGCCAAGGTTCTTGGAACTGATGATTTGTTCGATTACTTGGAAAAATATCACATTGAACTCGACCCAAGATTCAACGACATTCTAGGAAGGTTGGTGAATATTTTGATGGATAGGCTAATCTGTGTGTGGTTTAATACAAGTATGCTTGTCAGAAATATGCAAGATTTGGTATTTACTTGACCAGGAAAGGAATTTAAGATTCCCAGAGAAAAAATAGAATGCAATTGAGTCTTAATAACAAATTATTTGAACTGAATGAATGATTGAGAATGACAATACTCTATTACTAAACACTTGGTTCTTATAAGAACCCGTTTATAAGAAACTCTGTACTCTGGTGTTGAAACTTTATTCAATAACCAGTTTTTTTACCTGATATACACAGTCTTTTCTCTGAGAAAATTACATTAATCTAAGGATTTACAATTTTCTGCCATAAATTTGTCACAATTGTTTTCATAACAAATATTTTTATTCCCATCTAGACACTCAAAGAAAAGGTGGGAGCGATTCATTCACAGTGAGAACCAACATCTTGTCAGTCCCGAGGCTATTGACTTGATGGACAAACTGCTGAAATATGATCATGCCGTAAGTTGAATTGTCTGCCTTATACTATGATTGACACTGCATCTTCATGCAATGTGAATACATTTTATACTCTTGATTATCACCGAGCCTTTTTAGCAGAGGAAAATTGAGGTTATGAATTGTATCGCTTTTAGGAACGTTTAACAGCCAGGGAAGCCATGGAGCAACCTTATTTCAGTAAGTGCAAAAGTCTACTCTGCTATGCTGAATTCTACCTATCACACGTCATACTTCGATAATTTACTTCTGATCAACTGAACGTATCATTTTGAAATATTGAGCAAGGAAATATTATTACAGTGCTAGTAATTCGAACCCTAAGTCATTCGAACAACACTGCTCAGGTCGAACTCGTTTTGCCCTGCCTTGAAAATCCTGTTGTTGATTTGGGAGCATAGCTTATTGTTGTGATGTTGATGAAATACTACAATAGGGGACAATAGTTTTGGGACATTTGCCATTTTATAAGCCCTTTACGTATCCTTCATCTCCTGTCCCAAACAATGTTGTTTCTAGAGACAATTTTATGCAATAACGATAAAATTCGTTTCGCATGATGATCAAGTTGAGTCTAATTGAGAGAACAACATTATTAGGGGGTTAAATAAAGCCCACAAAAAAGAAATTATGAGTTGATGGCCTTTTGTGATTGAACAATTTCCTAAATGACCCGAGGACCGTTATTTCATATTGTATCTAACTGCTTGTGCGAGTATTTCAATGTTGTTTTCTTCTATTTTTCGCAGTGCCTGTTGTACGACAAGAATCCACTGCTCGCTCGGGTAGCGCGTCGGCTGCATCGAACCCATCCATATCAAATGGTCCGTCACCAACACTCTGATTATCGCAAACGACCAGGAAGGTGGGAGGGAGAGGTGTAGAGTGTAAGGGAGCTGAGTGGTGCTCTCTATTTTTTCTGACTAAAACAAGCTAATGAAATACGTTGAGAATCGCATTAACATGGTTGGCATTAACAACAAACGGAAACCAATTCGACTGCATATCTGACAAAGCTTATCACCCACCTCTCAACACTCTTTCTATCATATTCGGACAATGGCCTTGATACAGAGTTAAGAATGGTTGTAGATTTAAGCACTTTTATCAGCTACCAACTTGCATTTGCATATGCATAATTCTTCTATTATGCTTGCGATAATTTCATCCTTTTCCCCGAATCGAGACTTACTAGCCCAAAGATATGTCGTTCTGCAAGGCCGACTTGCGTTAATTATGTATATTGAAAATCGAGGTAGTTAAAGTGCTTATATGTGGAACCATTTATATCTGACTTGTCAAAAACAACATTAATTTCAAATGACATTGCGTAGAGTACCAGGTATGAACTAGATTAACATTATAAGTTTTATTTATATTCGCTCAAATTTCTCGAATCGAATATGAACCCACTGGGGTAGTTCGTATGTAACAATTCGTTGCGTGACTATGTGTTTGCGTAATGCCATGAGCTCATTCAAGAATATTGCTATTCAAATCTCCAGCACTTATGCAGTTTGTTATTTGGAGATGAGAGTGTATCGTTTTGTATAAGAGCTATGGTTGATATTATATTCATGAATATTATTGGATATGTGATCATGGTCAGTACACTTCTGCAACTTGTTGTTAAATGCAAACGTAAAGATATCTACTCCAGTATGAATTAAATGCCATTCAGTGAGATGATCAACGTCTCTCTGCAACAAATTATCACAGTTATTAAGTGGTACCCTCGCATAGGTTTGCTGATATATGGTAGATATTAATAGATGATGCTTTTAGATTGTTCTTATAAACTAAATCTAGCCAGGTTGAATTGGTTTCTCGATGTATTTTCAATGCACACATTATTAAAATGTAAAGTTTAGCAGCATCAGTTGATATTAGGATCTAACTGCCGATTTAAAATGTGCTTGTTTTTATTTACACACTGTCTTTGCTTGCTCGTTTTGAATTTTGCACACATAATCTAATCTGATGTTCCTGTTGCATGGGGAAGAGAACAAAACGACATAAAGAAAATGATGGGCGAATTGGAGGGAGAGTAGGGAGTGCTGTATTTTCGCCTGTATTTTGTAATGGGAGGGACGCACCTGAAAGCTGACTTTGAACATTAAATATGCTCTATTTATCGGTAAAATAATCGCTTCTCTTGGGATTAACCATGTCACGGTCATGCTCATTTTATTGTTGTGCCCCCTACTTTTCAGTACGCTCGCTCCCATTGCTCGCACCCCTCTGGAATCGAATCTGAATCTCAAACAGTTTTTAATCACGTGAATGGAAGAACGTTGTTGCGCAAAGTGGATAACACTGCGCAGGCGCATTATTACGTGCTGGCTTGGCTGGGCTCCTCTCCTCTGTCCAAGGTTGCCAGATTCGGGATTTTATCCCGAGATCTCGGGAATATTCAGGGCTGTTGGGATTTTCCTCGGGATTTAATTTTGGGCAAAAAATCTCGGGAAAAATCTCGGGATTTCTAGAGAAGATATTACAAGCGTTTTCCTTTATCATTTCAACCAGGAAAATACAGAATTCATAGTTTAAGAGCAGCACATTTGATTCACACCATGCCAATCACCATCCGAAAGTAGGATTCATCGATAGGAATGGGACAAAAAGGGCCGCAAAGAAAAAAATAGGCAGTCAAGGACTGCATGTGGCTACTGCACAAGCTAACTAACACTCAAAACTAACACCAGAATAGTGCTTTCCGAAAATTGTTGAGCATAATCGGGGGGACATGGAGGCATCATTGAAAAATAAATGGGATATCAAGGCTCTAACTATTTGACAAAAAGGAATGACAAATGAGATAAAAAGTGAATTTGATTAAAACGTTTTAAGAAAATTTCTGATCAAAGCATACAACTTAACAACTGGGTAATTGCTAATTCTGATAAAAGGCAAAAGGGTCAAATTTTTCAAAATTTCTAGCAAAACTGCCCAAAATGCTGTTAAAATCAATGAAATCAGCAAATTCAAAGGGGGGAGCTGACTGCCCAAAATGCAAGGAAACTTGAAAAGAATGATGGGAGTCCCCATCGTTCGGAGATATTTTATTCCACACTTGTTTGCTTTTTGCAGAAACCACGAGGGGAATGCCCCTTTCGTGATGATATTTCAACGATTTTCTTTTAACTACGAAAAACCACATATTTTCATGAAAATATAAATTTGTTACCAGCCACAGGATTAATAGTCCCCAATAAATAGTGATTCTGAATTTCTGATAAAATTTAAGCATCCTGAAACGAATTTTCGAATTTTTCGCTCGATGCGAAAATTTTCGCATATTACGATAAGCTGATAACAACTTAGGCCACTTCGATGAAATCTTTTGAAAAAAGTCTTGACAAAATCAAGAGAAACAAAAAATCGAAGACTGCTGCGGCTTTGACCTTGGTTATTTTCTGGTACCAAATAGAAAATTAATTGAGATTTCACGGCTTCGAAAAGGAATTCTTCCACCGCGAGCGTTTGGAAATTTGACTTGACGTTGACGATTCGGCCAGTCGGCCTTTTGTCGGCCTTTTGTCGAGAGACACGATTTTCCTTGGCAATGTCGATGAAAACGAGCAATTACCTAAATAAAGACTATTAACCATCAAATCATTATGTCTTTTTGCTTTATATTCTTTAAAGCAAACAATAATCGGAAAATAAACTAGAATAGGTAGTAATAAATAAAACTAGAATACACGATGACCTACAATGAACAAATACTGTCAATAGTTACCGAGAATCGTTAACGATGAAAAAACCGAGAATCCTCGTGATTAACGAATTTCTTTCACTCGCTCACTCACTCAAGACGATAGCATAGTGGCTACGCCTCTTCATCGAGGCAGTAGCCACAAAAATGTGCGAAGAACATTGAAAGGAATTTCGTAGAAATTCGTTGCCAAGAGGTAAAAATCTCGTTCCGGTGGTGAATGACGTCATCGGAAAACAACAAAATATATCTCGGGATTTTTTTAGCAAATTTATTGCATTCTGGGATTTTTCAGGGTTTGATGTGGGATTTTTATAGAATTCAATCTGGCAACCCTGCCTCTGTCCTCTTTTCTTTTCTTCCTCCTTGTTGGACTTGTTTTGTTGTTTGGAGAAAACAGGAGCAGGTCTTCGTTTACAAACGCAAACACCACCAAGATAGTTAATCTGTGTACACGTAAACACATATTGTTCACAGGAATGCCACCTTCACAAGTTGAGCTGGTTTATTCCTCTGGACTCAAGAAAGTCAACCCCGACGAATGCGGCTCTATCATTGTAGGCCAACACAAAAATATCAAGCAGGTCAAATTTCAAGACATCGCCTGCAAGCTTGAGCCCCGAGTCGACGAAGATGTGAGTTGAATAAGAATTAATCATTTTAGATATAATTCATGGCTGCTCAGTTTTGTTTTTACATGTCCCAACAATCTTTGTTTTTTACCTTTTAGTTTTTTAATGAAGCTGTCAAGTCACTGTCACCCAAGCCTACAGACAGTTTACAGCTATGGATGAAAAGTATCATCCTCAGCTGTTTGCCAGATAAAGGAAGCAGACACAATGCGCCAATGTTTCCTCATTCTTTGCAGAGTTTAGTGAAGCAAGGGCTTGCTGGTTATCCAGAAGAATATGTAATTGTAAGTTGTTTTGTTTTCCCTGTTATGGCTTTTTTTAATTCAATGCTTTGGTCATCAGTGTTTTAATATGCTTGAAGCAGTGTTTCTTCTTTTATTAATTTCACTTTGTTTGATGTATTTTGTGCAGCTCAATCCTTCATAACATGTGAAGCATAAAGTTTAAGCCTAACTCATCCAAATTTCCTTGTTTTATTTTTGTTAAGCGCAACAAGCTTTGATCAAATATGATGTGTTGTTTATTTTTTAGATCATTTGTGAAAGATCTGATGCTATAGCCCTTGGATTAGCTGTTGCCAGACTCTATCCACTTTACTCGAGAAAGACCAGTGGCCGCTCAAATTCATTTCGAAGAGTTACTGTAGAATTCTTGTTTGTTGGCAAGGATTGCGATCCACTCAAGCCCTGTGAAGTTGCAACTTTAACAGCTGGAGCAGAATCAATCAGAATAGCTGCCAATATAGTTGACCAACCTTGCAATGAAATGCACACAGATCAGTTCTTGGAGGTATCAGCTTCAACATTATTTATTCATTGTTACCCTTCAACTTTTTGTTAGATAAAATTTTTGATTTGTCATGCAGGTATTTTATCAAATAATGCCAATGGGATAAATACAATATAGTATAGTTAACCCCCTGCTAAACCAAACCTCTGTTGTTAGTCAAATGATATTGTACATTTGACTAACAACAGAGTAAATCTCCTATTAGGTAGGAAACTCCACCAGCAATTGAAAGTCAGTGTGACTACACGAGAGTGATTCATAGTATAATTTGATAGAATTAAACTTTGGTTCATATTTTTGCCATCATATGTGCATTTAGTCATCAGTGATAATTTTATGATTTTGATTATGACTTGTATCATGTTTCAGCAGCATGTTTTATTTTTCCAATAGGAGGTCAGATCTGTTGGGCTTGAGCTGGGAATCAAGCCAATGATAATACAAGGTGAAGAGTTGAAGCAAAGAGGCTTTGGAGGTATGTATTTAGTTTTATGCTTCTTTGTTTTCTGCATGCAAATGATTTTTAAGGCTTTTTTAAGAGGATGCAGGAAGCAACCCAGGTTTTCTGCTTTGCCAAATTTCATTGGCAAATACACTGGTTCTGCTTTGCCAAATTGATGGCTAACCAACCTTTGTTTTGCTATTGGCTAGCAAGGTGGAAATACGATTAACACGATTAGCTGTGTAGAAATAGAGCAGAATGCTTCAAGCTATTTCTTGTTGGTAGTGAAGCGCATGCACAGTGTAATTGAGTCTTTTTTGACAAAGTGTTGGTTATTGGTTTTGTTTGTCCCAGTAAATGGGTATACTGGTTTTCAATGGCCATATTGTTTCCTTGAAAATGGAAGCAAAATATCATGTTTCACGAAGGTATGATCCACCCCAAAACACCGAAGCATTGTCATTTTTTGTCAGAGGATATTGGAATTAAGCAACCTAACCCTGGTGTTATTGCCTAAAATTGTTGCTTAAAACATGGCAACAAATTTTGGAAAGCCCTCACTTTAAATGCAATGGGCAAATTACATCAAGGACATAAAATTTGTGGAATTGTGGAAAAGCATTATGTTGGCCTCTATGCTAGCATTTTTATGGGCGGCTCTGCTGACCACTTTGTAAATGGAAAGCGAACGTTCGACGAACCGAATCCAACTTTGTTTTTAACAGAAAGTTTTAGCACAAAGATAAAGACTCAGTACAACCGTTCCCCTAAAAAACGCAGACGTTTGGGAAAAAAGTCGAGACGGCAACGGATTCACCGAAAAGGGCCTCTTCTACATATTTTGATCACGCGGAAAGAGTGTTTCGAAAGAAGCCATCATTGTTGGCTTGATGGCTTGTTGGCAAACCCTGATCCATTGTCAATTGTCAAGAGAGAGTGAAGTTTCGTTTTATATTGGCTTTAAATCTGCAGAAGTTTTCAAAGCTGTTTTTCGACATTTACAGCCAACAGCTTCGTGTATGCAGTATTGGAAAGGGGATGTTCTTACTCAAAAAGAAGGTAGAAAACATGCAAACGAACGACTGAAAGCCGCCTTTGCTGAAGCCGGGCTCTCAAGACAACGTCCATGACCGTCCCGTAAACTTTCTTCGAAGAAGAGTTTTTTCTTTCAATGGTGCGATTGTGGCTTGGCTTATTAATTGACGATCTTGCCTTTCGCTTTAAAGTTTCAAATGGTCATATAACACGTATCGTATATACGTGGATAAAGTTGATGTCAAGTGATTTTAGGGGTTCAATTATTTGGGCTGACAGAGAAGCTATAAGGAGGAATCTCCCTGACGTATTTAGAAAACATTATCGACGTTGCAGAGTTATTATTGACTGTACCGAAGTCTTTATCGAAACTCCTTCAAGCTTAGAATGGCAGCTATATGCTGGAGTAGCTTTACGCATAATTATATTGTCACGTTTCTCGTTGGTATTTCCCCAAATGCGGCGACAAGTTTTTTGTCCCCTTGCTACGGAGGCAGGGCAGATGACATTTTCATAACAAAAGATTGTGGTTTAGTCAAGCTTCTGCTACCTGGAGACCAAGTTATGGCAGATCGTGGTTTTAAAATCAAAGATCTTCTTTTTGCATACTATCAATGCACTCTTGCAATCCCACCATCCATGCATGGTACCATGCAAATGTCAAAGTCACACGTTGCTACAACTTCACAAATTGCAAATGTAAGAATTTTTGTTGAACAAGCCATACAACACATAAAAGAATATCGAATTTTAAAAACTGATGTACCGATTTCTAGGTCATTAGTTAACAAAATAGTTACAATTTGTGCCGCATTTACTCATTTAAAGCCACCTCTTTTGTCACAATAATTTTTTTAAATTTATTTGTTGATTTAGAAGTTTAACATTTGTAATAGAAACTGTAGAAACAAATGCTGTATACAAGTCAAATATACCAAATGTTTTAAAATATTTATTATATCATTAAAATGCCATCAATATCTGGAGCAAGAGTAACGCTCAAGCAACCTTTACAATTTTTTGTCATCTATGACGTAAAGACTAAAGTCATCACCTGAAGAATCAGGTGACCAAAATGGGGATGTCTTTGACCTGTGATATTTCAGCCAATCCGAATGTTATCCTCAAGTGAGACATACCGAATGAGAGACTATTTCATAATGTATCAAAAAGCATTATTCGCCCTACCTGAGGGCAAGGAACTCTGAGAAAACTTGACGATAAGAAGGTGCCCCCCAAATTAGGCCGCGAACACTGGGTCATGTAATTGCAGATGAATGGGCCAGAAAACAAAAAAATGCCCTAAGTTTAAGTATTTGACAATAAATACTGATGTTTTACTAATAAAGTAAACCCGATTCATGCTAAAATATTGAGTTTTTCTATTTTGCCTGCATTTTTTAATTTTGAGTAGATTTTTGTTTCTCGGCGGCCTTGGGTGGCCTTAAAATTTTCCCAACTTTCATAATGGTTGCCATAACCGTTCAAATGGTCATCGACAAACCTGATTTGTATATATTCGACATTTTGTTGTTTTTGCCGTTAAATCAATGTTATTAACACAGTATAGTATCACCCCAGTGCATGTGACCACGATGGAGCATCCAAAAGGTGGGAGGAGGAGAATTATCATTTAAAAATGGATACAGGTGAACTTTTATGATATCAATTGAAAACCAATGGCTAATAACAACGTGTTATTAACATAAATGAAAAACAAATGAAAATTACTATGCCATTATTCGACAGTCACATTCTAAACAAATTTACAAAATTTTGCGTCGCCATAGGAATACTCGAACATTTTTGGACTTTTCGGCAATATCATTTGAGCAGTCAATATCTTGCATGCTTTGCCTCCTATCTCCACTTCTGTCTCTTTCCACTCCGGACAAATGTATTTTGTTGCTCGCCACATGTTGTGTGCGATTATACTGCTGTGCTGGATGAAGTTGGCACTTGTATCTTTCTCGAGAGCCATCTCTCTCGCCACGGCCTGATTGATTATTATGCTTGCGACTGTGCAGTCGTCCTGCTCCTCTGTCACAATATCCACCACTTTTAAATCATTTGCTGATTCCAATTCGAGTGACGCAACCAAGGGACAGTCCGAGCCAACTGAGAGGCCCTTTGGAGAAAAATGCTCCAAATGCGCAAAGAGGCCATCTGAAAACGAAAGAGACAAATCATTAGGCCCATTTTCAAATAAATATCAACTTTATATTGCGCTGAGCACAACGTGGGCAAGGGCAGCTGGTCATAAAAGCCCTTGGCGGAGGAAAATGTGTCGATAAATAGTACCACAGTGCATTGAAACCTCTTTTTGCGTACACCTTCAGAAATGGGACAATATCTAGTCCCTGTCATTGGGAATTACAGTGTAAGAATCGTCTGTAAAGCAGACACTGGCTTCCAAAGGTAGCCTCTTTTTAGAGACTTTACTTTATTTCATACAGGTTTTACGTTAATCTTAAATCTTAATACGTCTTACCCATTTTCTCCTTTCTTGCTTTCTTGTAGTCTTCCTCTCCAAACACTTCATCCTCGATACTTTCAATGGTGATGTCATTCAAGTCATCAAATTCTTCATCTTCCTCGTGGCTTTTATCTTTATCTTGAACATCGTCATAATGATACTCGTCAACGCTTTCTAAGTTGACGTCATTAGGTGTGTCAAGATCCACAGCTATTGCTTCTGGGTTCACTGTACCGATTGTACCAGTTTCCAGGACCTCGCTACCCCAACATTCGTAATCTAAAACATCAAATAAATAACTAGTGAATAAAGGTGAGATTTTCAACACATCAAAAATAGTTGTCACAGTTATTTGATTACCATATTTCATTTGATAGAAGTCTTGATAGAATACAGGTTTGATAGAATACAGGTTTTACGTTTAATAGATTAATAGATTACCAGCTCTTTGCTGAAACTCTTCGATTTCGTGAACATCTTTTTCACCCTCTTCAGTTTTGCTGAATGAAGAATCTAAAACAAATAATTAAACATTCAAATTAGTAAATGAAGATATGAAAGCTTAAAGAAACAGATAATGTTGTGTGAACAAGAGATGTAAATAGCCCAATATCTAACCCAGGTCCCAAGGGACACCTCTCCCATTTCCCAAATGTTTTCTTCACACAGACTTCACTCTATTTCATGCCAGCTTCTGGCGACAACATTCAAGCATTTTATATTGGGAAGTATCTTAATAAATCTTACCCATTATCTCTTTTCCTGCTTGGCTGAAGTCTTCTTCTTCAAAATCTTCCTCCTTGATACTCTCAATGCTGATGTCATTCAAATCATCATATTCTTCATCTTCCTCGTGACTTTGATCTTTACCTTGAACATCCTCGTGATGCAACTCGTCAACCCTTTCTATGTTGACGTCATTAGGTGTGTCAAGATCCACAGCTATTGCTTCTGGGTTCACTGTACCATTGGTACCAGTTTCCAGGACCTCGTTACCCCACCACTCGTAATCTAAAACATTAAATATATAAGTGGCGAATGAAGATGAGGTTTTCAACTCGTACGAAAAGTAGATGTCAAAGTTATTTGTTTACTATGTTTCATTTGATAGAAGTCTCAATTTATAAATTACCAGCTCTTTGCTGAATTTCTTGAATTTCCTGAAAGTCATCCTCTTCAGCTCTACCGAATGAACAATCTAAAACAAATAATCAAACATTGAAATTGGTAAATAAAGATATGAACGCTTAAAGAAAGAGATAATTTTCTTTAAACAAGAAGAAGTAAATAAATGAATATGCACCACAGATTCCTGTCACAATACTTGGGATTTGACTGGCTTGGTTTGAAAGCCATCTGCTTGCTCTAGTATAATATGTATCTGGTCTCTAAAATATAAGAGGTAATATGAGCGATGGACAGTTAAATATATACCCTTAGTTCATCAGTACGTTTTGTATGGTTGTATTGTATATGTTATTTCTTACCTCGACCTGGTTCTCTGTCGAGACTTCGTGTTCCCTGTTTGATATTTCGTTACCCATGTTTAGGTATCCAATGTGGTGCAAAGCTGCGAATGACAATGGTTAAAACCTTTGCTATACACAGCTGTATTGTCACTATGGATATATTGAAATTATAATCAAACAAGTCGAATATATATGAAATCACTTATGATAAACGTTAGCAGTTTACTATGTGCAGATAAGAAAACATCTGAAATGCCCAATACTTGCACCGGCTTTTATAATACACTGTATCCAATATCCATGCTACGTCACAATCGCAATGAATCAACCAATCAGAACAGCTCGTTTTGCTAATTAATTTGACGCAACACAATCAGTTGAAAATTTCAATAGTAGGCCTCGCTAAGTGGCCCAAGGCCTAAACAAGAAAATTTACTAACAATTTATAGACTCAAAATGGGTTTTAATAACAAATTTATTTCACTGAAATATACTCAAAATTTCTTAGATTTTCAAGTAAAAACATAATCTAGGCCTTATTGTATTGTTTTATAGGAGAAAAGTAAAAGAAAAGCAGAAAGGATTCTTAAAAAGTTAAAAAATTCCCGCAAAAAGTTTTTCCACTCAAAACTACGCAAATTTTCTCTCATTAAAAAGAAAATTCTTCAAACTTTCCAAAATTCCACAAATATTTCATATAACGCTCTTGACCTTTTAGTTGTAAAGGTTTAAGTTTTTGTATATATCCCTTCGGAAGAACATATATTTTTTTAATTTCAAAGTGGGTTTTTATAGACAAAATCTGCGTTGACTGCAGGAAATATCATGCCCTGAAAAATTATATCAACTTTTATCCTTGAAACAAATTATATGAATTTTCATTTAAATCAAAACAAAAACTTAAATCTTCCGCACTAAAAGGTCGAAACAGTTATATGAAAAGTTTTTAGGTTTTTGAAGAGTTGGAAGAATATTCTCTTCAATGAGAGAGAATTCGCGTGGTTTTGTGTGAAACACAATTATTTTGGGGCGTTTTACTTACTCCATTTCAATAATTGTTTGTGAAAATCGCATTTCTTTGCAATTTTCTTTGACTATTATTATAAAACAGTGCAATCGGGCTTAAATTGTGCTTTCATCTGAAAATTTTTAACATTTTGAGTGTATATTTCTGCCAAAGAAATTTGTATTCGAATTCTAAATTATTTAAACCTCTCTTTTAAGTTGGTTGAATTTTTGGGTGGACCACCTCTTTTGTAAACAGCCTTTGCCATTGATAGGGATTTATGTCCGAAAGCCTCTATTTACATCTTGTTAGTTAATTTGATTTTTTGGCAAATTTTAATTGGGTAGAGCAATAATAACTTTTACTAGTTGAGCAAGTTTTGAATTCGTTGCGTTTTCCTTGTCCACAGTCGATAGGTATTGAAAACATGTCACAAAGCTGAAATTATGCTATAGTGTGTTGTATTGTATTAATTATAGGAATCTACGGCGTTGGAAAGGCTGCTTTGCATGCACCTGCATTAGCTGTGCTAAGTCATTTGCCTGAAGGGGCAACAAAAAGCATTGCCTGGGTTGGCAAAGGAATCGTCTATGATACAGGCGGACTGTCGATCAAGGACAAAGTGAGTAGATGCGTCTACCCCCCACCCCTCACATCTATATATAGCTGGAGGGGCTAATTATCCTTCAATTGTTTGGCTTCCAAGACTTCTCTTTACCATGCCCCTCAATGTCAGTGCTCTCATATATGCACTTACGTGTATGCATTTGTCTACAGTTTTATTTACTGTCTACGTATCCATATTATCCATTTAATTAGATATATGTATATTGTCTGCAATAAGTCTACACTGTCTTTTCGCTCATTGTTGTGACTAGACCAATGTCTACATTTGCTGGTTCATTTTCTGCATACGTCTGCAATGTCTGCATTGTTGTTTCTAGGTGCATATGCCTGGTATGAAAAGAGACTGTGGTGGTGCAGCAGGCATCCTTGGTGCATTTCGAGCAGCAGTCAAAGCGGTAAGCCATAATCTAATGTATCTACAACCATCATTTTAATAATAGAACTCTGCGATCTGACCAAAATACTGCAATGCTTTGGCCTTGTGCCGGGTTATCTATCGAGTCGTTTTGGTTTTTGACTGTGTTTTTATGTGAACGCGTTAAGGGTGGAGCGGTTGTAAATTTTTCGGATTCAGTTTGAAATATATGGAGTGGAAAATACCAGGTAAAGATTAAGTGGGAAGCCTAAAATTTGGAAATTTGTTATATGCAAGGGGTGCACTCGTTGAATATTCTTATCACGTTATGTAGCCTTAATTATATGTTCAATGTTTATTCAAAGTATTCAGGTATTTGGATTGTTTTTTCATTTCTTTTTGAAGGGATTCACAGAAAATCTTCACTGTGTTCTCTGTCTGGCTGAAAATGCCGTTGGTCCCCTGGCAACTAGGCCTGATGACATACACACCATGTATTCTGGATTGTAAGTATTTTACTTGATAGTATTATCACTCACGTGTGCAAGCCAAGAGAGCTTCTGTTTATTTTCAATTGCATTTTATTATGGTCAACTGCTGTTTACATTGAGTTACATGATATATCCAAGCATATTTCTATCGGGCATTGTTTCGGCTTGCTGCATGTCTATCTTTTGAGAGTTAATTTAACTACATGGTGACTTTCCTTTTGTAGAACTGTTGAGATTAATAATACAGATGCTGAAGGAAGGCTGGTATTGGCCGATGGGGTATGGTTAACTTAACTTGTGAATTTTGCCGATCATTGAATTGCTAATTTTTACTAATTTAGACAATACTTGTGCCCATGCCACTTAAATTGAGATATTTATACTGAACACTGCCAAAACTGCTGTCGTAGTTTGACTACGACAGATGGCTAGGCAGTGTATTTTATCACGGACCAATTAAATAAGTCGCATGCTTCTTTCAATATTCGCAGGTTGCATACGCCGCTAAAGATCTTAAAGCGACAATAATAGTTGACATGGCAACTTTAACAGGGGCACAAGGAATATCCACTGGCCACCACCATGCAGCAATTGTTACAAATGATGAAAATTACGAGAAGGCTTGCATGGAAGCTGGAAGATGGAGCGGAGACCTTGTTGTAAGTATTGTTAATGCGGTTTTAAGCAAAGTTACTTTTTGTGCTTGAAGCCAATAAGAGGGTTTGAATAGAAAATTGCTTTTGAAATAACAGTAGTGAACTATGTATGTTGTCAACTTTTCAATGTTTATTGCCTTGCAGCATCCATTGCCATTTTGTCCTGAAATGCACTTTTCTGAGTTCAACAGTGCTGTAGCAGATATGAAAAACTTCGTAAAGGTACTCATCTTTCTTAATCGATGCTTTCAATGTCAGTTCTCTTGCTAAAAGTGAATGACCGGGTTAATCTACTGGTGATATTTTTCTATTTGAAGGACAGTGGCAATGCTCAAAGCTCTTGTGCTGGTCTTTTTATTTGTAAGTCACAGCATCACTTTACCCCCCTCCCCCATTCTTAAAAAGCAGCCTTAATCCAATGTAGCATTTATTATTTCAGTCTCTCATCTTGGATTTGATTTTCCTGGCGCGTGGCTTCACATTGACATGGCAAGCCCCTCTTACAAGGTTTGCATTTATAATTTCACTGTTTTCTGGCTGCAAACCTTCAAAGTTTGGAGATGACTGTAAATATTAAAGGTCATTACTTGATATAGGATTGAACATGGACAAATGAAATACAATATTGACCAAGCTATCAAATTGAAATATATTTTAATGGGACATGGAATAATCTGTTTTAAGGGTGAAAGAGCAACTGGTTATGGAGTGGCGCTGCTGTTGACACTGTTCGGCAAGTTTTCAAATTGTTCTCTACTGCAAAGGATATCACCAAGTGGTGTGGAATGAGAACAGTTCGAACGTAATAGTTGTTGTGGTAATTTTAGTGTGTTAAGATATTGATTGGAAGAATTCTAGATAGTGACGAAAGGGGTAATAGTATCAAATTGTCTATAAAATTTTTATAAGTCTGAGAAAGTGGGAGGAAGTGTTTTCGTGCTGGCTAACAGTAACCTCATAGCTATTTCAATTAAGAAAAACAAATTAGAAACCAAAGAAAAGAGATAGAAGCGAGAATAATTTATTTTTAACAATTGCTAAAATATATGCAAGGTTTTAATGACAACAGAATCACTCAGAAGTCCTGTTCTATCGCGGTGTTTTTTAATAACTCTTTTCTGGATATCTACATCATCTTTCATCTTTACTTCTTATTTTTGATCTGTTCAACACCACTGAGTAAAAACGATATAATTGAATTATTTGGCATGAAACAGATTGCTAATAGAAACAAGTAAATTTCCAGTGTCATTATAAGAATAAATAATTTGTACAAGTAAACAAAAGTTTTTCATTTTCAATGATAATTCACAAAACAACAAAAATAAATCAAGAAAAAAATTGGTCAGCCATTGCGTTGTTTATTCCGGTAAACTTTCCTAACATGTGTTTGCAGTTTTCCATCCTTTACCAGCCTTGCTTCGCTATACATTCGCCATACACAAGGACGTTGTTACAACGAAAGACTTTTCAATTCCAATTACTTTCTGTTACAGCCTGAAAAATAAAGGAAATTAGAATTAAATTAAGGATTTAAATGAAAGTAACATTGCGTGATAAAAGTAACAAAATCTTTGTGTTACCTGCAACTACGATGTTTCCATCTCTTGCATTAATTGCATTCCATTGTCTCTTGGCTTCGGCGAACCTCGTTTGCATGCGCGCCCAAGTAATATCATTTCTATCTTGATAACATTTGATAACGAGTGTGCGTGTCATTTTGAAGTTGTATTCAATGCAAACTATTTTTGACGACCTGATGCTTTTATATCATTCCAAGGATCAAAATTCCAAACCACACAAATTCTTGCTACGTTCGGTTAAATAGGGTCCCTAGGGTACAGACTCAAAATTAGATGTCCTGTCCTTTGAGGGTTGGCGTGGCGCCAAAACATTGTTTGTTTTTGCTTGTTACCTTTGCTTGCTTGCCAATTCTCTCATAGCCATAAATCTTCCATTCATTTGTGTCCAGTTTGAAATAAAATCAAGATTGATTAACCATACCTATAAAAATAATCAGTAAAGAAAAATCGAAAGCAAAGCAAAACTGTCTTAATACATTGGCCAAACCAAATCTTTCTCTGGGCCTAATAACATTCATTTGATATGAAAGCGATAAATTTCAGCTTTGACCATTTTCACTAATTATCATTCGTCCACGAGAAAGATGAAACCAAAGAGATAAAGTCGATGGTGGGGCTAAACAAATTTGAACAAACTGAATAACGGGAATAGGCCGAAATGGGAGAATTAGCGGGAGGTGGCAGACAGCAACAAAACTTCGTGGTCCTAAAGTATAAGCTTGTCGGTAATGACTCGAGACAAGAAACGTACCTTCTTTCATGACAACAGAAGCTTCGGAATTTTCCTCTTTCTGGATTTTTTGCTTGCTTTCTTCGTGGTCAAGCCTCTCTGGGAGTCTCATTTTCTCAGCATATAAACCTCTTGCATGATAACCACTCAATCACTGAAAAATACGAAAAGATTGAATCATCCATGTGCAGAAGTTTTTAAACTCAACTGTGCGCAGCTGCGCAGACAGGAAACCACGGGCTTCATTTGACAGCACCATATTCGGTAAAAATGCCGGAAATGACACTTAGGTTTGCATCATGTCGTAAGTAAGTGCCATAGCGTTAAAATAACGCATGCGCACCATATCAATTCCCACATGCACAACAAGATGTTAGTGTGATGACTTCAATAGCACAAATTCACATGCATCTTTCACATGCATAGCATATATGCATCTGATGAAGGCATCGAAAACTTTGCTTGAGAAGTCAGGACTATTGATGAGTATTACTCATGGTTAAGACTTTCTTCTCAAAGCTTCGATTGGCCTTCAACAAATAATTTGAAGTCATCAAAATAAAAAATGTAGCATTTATTGTTGAAACTTAATCAAATATTTTTAAAAATTACCCGGTTCCAATAAAATTTCGCCAAAAAAACGGCGAAACCCTATCTTCCCCGGGGGAACCTGTGCCACGTGCCGAGCTGCCACAAAAGCTCACCCTCTTTACACATTTTGCCAATGGAGATACTAATCACTACTCTGGATCTTTCGACCTTCGCGATCAGTGTTCTCCGGCCGAAAACAGGCAAAATTTCCCAGTGGCATTTGGCACAGGCAAAGGTTTCCAAGGGAGCAGATGCCTGTTCACGTTCCCAAGGATACATTGATGAAGATTAGACGTGGGAATAATTTGAGTACGCATGCGTTTATTACGGTGCCTCTGCAAAAGGGGACTGAAGAAAATACATGCGAGTAGACAATGCAGCAGTAGGAAACTCAAGGAGGGATCTCAAGTAATGCAAACGAACGAAGTAAAAACAGCATTTGGTGTAGGGAAAAAGGGAGCGCACAAAAAAGTGAAAACAGGCAACATTTATATTGCGTTGCCACAAGAAAAAAAGGATTTCAAGCAAATGTGAATTATGAAGAAACAGCCGTAGAATTTCGAGTTTGCAAGGATGGTGTTGCAGCAAATGTAAAACATGGAAATTTAGCCGTGGGATTTGTGGCTGGGGAAATGTCACAGCCAACGTGAAGTTTCAACAAACCTCTGCTTGATTTAAATTTTGAATTTTTCTGGATTTTATTGACTTTTCATTTATAGATTACCGTATTATTATCGCTAGTCGAACCTTGGTTATTTAGAAAAACTCCCATCTCGAACAGATTTCCATTCCCCCTCGTTCTAATGGGTGAACTTAGTCCGTTTATCTCAAACTCCCGCCAGACTTCTTGGTCGCGGTTGTGTAGTGAACGAATCACAGGGACGCAATTCAGTGAGTCTAAACACCCGCTCCGCTCTGTCGAACAAATGGTAACATTAGGTCGTCCGCCGACTCTCCAATCCGCCCCACCGTATCAAGTCAATCCGCCCACCCCATGAAAGTTAATCCGCCCCATATTAAATTTTGATTCATATTTGGCCTTTATATTTATGGGATTTATATTTCTATTTTGAAGTTTTAGCTCGTTGATGGCCTATTTCAGAAAAAATTAGGCCCTTTTTCCAACTTTATTTGTCACCAAATCAAATGAATAATGTCTTGTTTGATAAAGGTTGGAGAGTATGAATAAACAATGATTTTGAGCAAATTCATCTTTACAACTTCTAATCAAGTCAAAAATAAAAATCGTTGCAATTTTCGCGGTAAATGCGCCAAAAAGTTGAGTGTAGAGAGAAAGTTTATAAACGTTTAGTTTATAAATCGATTAATGAATGTATTGATCAATATAAAAAGTTACAAATGTTCCAAAGAAAAATCAACCAAAACCAAAAGTAAACTTGCAAGAGGTGTTAATAAAGAAGTTATCTTAGCATCTTACATTAAATTAAATTCAAAAGGTGACAAAGTTAAAGTTAAACTGAAATTATTAAATTATTATCTAGACATGTGGTCCATTTAAATAGGCAACAGCTCTCAGAAGAGCACCATTGTTGATTTCATGTTTTGAATATTGTTTCCACAGTTTAGAGTAGCGTCCCTTACAATTTGTATATGTTTTCCTTTGGTACCTTTGTACTTTATTATTTTTACTAGTCTTGCTTGTAAAGAAAGATACTGTGATTCCTCAAATAATAAAGGAAGCAATGAGTAGAACTGAAGAGAGCTTCTTCCCGAATTGTTGTTTAGGCGACGATGCCAGCCCTCCGCATCGCTGTTGTTATGCACAGGCTGGTTGAATACAGACCATGTTTCTGGTGGCCAATTGCTGCTTCTAATCCATGTTTCGCTAACATACATTGTTAAGGCTGTCATTAGAGTGGTTTCTTTTGCCTTCAGATGTTCAAAGGCCAATTTGATGTGTTCACCTGGCAGGAAAGGAAGAGCCATGATGTCTATAATCTAATATATTCGTCAATTGCAGGTGAACTTTTATAACTAATAAGTCCAAGATTCTGCACTTTTCGCCATATTGCTTGTGACCAATGAAATGAGCAGCCTTGGATGTTGCTTGTCAGAACTTTTCGGAAACCTTTCCATGCTGCAGCCTTGAAGTCAAGGACAACCTTTTCAACTGATGTTTCACCATTCAAGCAATCCCTTAGCACGGCAACATAATCCTTGGCCTTCCGTCTTGACATTAAAAATAAAATAATCCACGCCTAAATTGTTGCAGTCGGGTCAAGAAAAGGAAGGCCGAGCGTGGTTGACCAGGGTGGTTACACATACAACTTGCGTCACACATGGCCCAGCGGAAAAGCTAAGTGGAGGTGCAGTGTGCGAGGCAAAAACATTACATGTTACATGTGGATTGGCGTAACAGTGCAGCAAATCGGAGAAACTTTCACGAGGGGACCAAATGTACATATCCATCCCATCCCGGTCAATTAGGCAATGACAAAACGACGAAGCTTGTTGCTCAAGTTAAGTCACAGGCACGTGGCGACGGTTTTAAATCAACTGCTACTATTGTCGAAGAAGTCTGTGCAAGCAACGAAGCTTGCAGAAAGGTCCTAACCACCAACATCCAAGGCTGCTGTTCCCATTGGACGCAGGCAGCATGGGGAAACGTCCACGAGATTGGCCCTAAGTTGCAATATATAAATGACAAGGCAATCCACAAATATATTCGTTTGCTGCTGATAGCTTTGCCATTTCTGCCAGCCGAGCATATAGAAGAGACATTTGAATATCTAGCAGAGAAGACTACGCCTGCTTTTCAACCTTTAATCACCCACATCAGAAATACATCGATTGATTGCGACGTGTGGTCATCGGCAACTTGGTCTTGGTCTTTTGTGAGCCTGTACGCACAAACAACGACATAAAAGCGTGGCACGATTCGAAATGCAAAACAAATGGCTGAGTTTATCCAATTTATTCAATAAAATCATATAAAATCACCTGTCAAAAACTGGCCAATATTTATGGTTAACAACATTCACTACTACAACTAAAAATACTAACACATGTTTCAGATTTCAATTATATGCACCAAGTTTGCAAATCACATTTATTTGGTTGAAAGTACATAGCCTCAAGCAGATGGATCAGCAACTCTGCCAATGAACAAGACACTCTTTGTTTCATTATGAATGATCATGAAAAGAAAAGGCTTGTTAACTTGTAGCTGCGTTGGTAGAGACATGAAATTCATGCCAATACCAGTAGCAGATGTTGCCTCTGTGCCTTCTTCATTAACTTCAATGACAGCCTGGTGAACAGCACTTGAAACATAAAGATTTCTTGATCCACTAATCCCAGAAAGATCAGCGTTTTCTGTGAACAAGGCACTTATCCCAAGTTGTTTCAACTTCTCTTTCAAGTCTATCTTTTGTGAAACTTTGAAGCGTGGAAGAAAAACATCGATCGTCTCGGTTCTTGCTGACTGGACACTGTTGATCCAACTTGAAATCAGTTTCAAATCAAGAGATGACTGTACTTGAGTTAGGCCATCTATTTCATGGGGTACCACTAGGATCATGCTGAAGGACTTTGAGGTGTATGGCAGTTCAAGAACATCACAATTCTTGCTTCTGTCAACAAAATATTTGTACTCATCTGTATGAAACATCATCTTAACTGGCACCTGTTTGGTTTTGGAAACATGGAATATTGAATCATGTGTTGTAGTCTTGTCAAATGGTATGGCCCACTGTCCCTTGAAGTAGAGAGCATTGACAATAACAGCAGAAGTATCTTGATTAATTTGGTCACTCGAGAAAAGGTCACGGATTTTCTGGTTTGTCTGCTTTGCAACCCATTCGTTCACTTCTGATGTTATTTTAGTGCTGTCCTTTCTGAAATCGGCCTGCTGAATGCTGACATGAAAGGATTTCAAGAAGATGCGATATGTTTCAAGCAGAGTGAAATCTTTGTCAAGCCACATATTATTTGCTGACTTGATAGGACATTCAGAAGAAGTTGACGCACCATCAGCGAGATTACAAGAAGTCACATTTCCAGCTTCTGTCAGCAGAGCTTTTGCCAGCAGGGTATCATCTTTCTCTTCACCCCATTTCAGTGATTTCGATATTTCTTGAAGAGTTTTTCCTTTTGAGCCGGCGGCAACAAGAGCCAAAGCTGATGTAATGCTCAAAGGCGAACAAACCAAATTCGGATCCGCAGGAGGCACGATCAGGGTGCTGAACAACGAAATTGTCAATTGCCCACTAATGGCTGCCATTCTCAAAACATTTATATATTCAACGAGAAAGGGAAATCTGATCTGATCCACCCAAATTGACGGAAGCAGCAAAAAACTTTTTTGTTTCTTGCTTCAATATTTATTTATACTTGGAATTGTTTGAAACTGAGGCATTTTCAAAATGGCTGCGAATTTTTGGGAACTTGTTTACTTCTTTTGCTCAACCTAATCTAATCCGACTGTATACTTGTGTGCAATGCTATGTACTAATTTTGTGCTAAGTAACATACCTGAGCTTCTTAAACATATTGAGGCGCTATGGAGCCAACTTGCGACTATAATGTGGTTGGTCAGTGTCTTGAAATGTGTCCTAAATTGGAAAGACTCGAACGTGAGAAGAATAGGAGGCTTTCGATTTTCGAGACCATGCCACAGCCACACAGCGAGAAAGGTTCCCAGCCTAAAGCGAATCCACTTACCTGTGTTACAGAGTATTCAAGGTCTGCAGCAGGACGGAGGATCGATGTCAAAGCTCTCAGACCTGCCAAAATATTGATGCGCACCATGAACTTTCTTGTCGATGAGATCATTGACATTGAAAAGCATGGTAGAACTTGGATCGAAGTATACGACTTCGTGTCTGACAGAATTCGTGCAATTGTTCAGGAAATGATCATTCAGAGAATCGATGCTTGTACTTCAGTAGAGGTACTCCAGAAAGCTGTCCGATTTCACATTATATTTATGTATACCTTGCAAAGTGATGAAGAGTTTAATAGAAAGTTATGTTTTGAACAGTTATGTTCGTACCTTGCTTCGCTTTTGAAATTTTACGGTGGTAAATATGATTGTCGCTCATTTGCTAAATCAAGAGATGAATTCATTGGATATCAACTATTGATACATTTTCACTCAGACCAAGCACTCCAGTATGCCCTAGCACACATTTCCACCTCAATTGTGGAAGCCCAACAGTCAACGAAGTTAAGATTTGCGAATTGCCACCAAAATTTTGTTTTGCTGTTTAGAATAGCTGAGAAACTTCCCTACATGTCATCTTGCTGCTTTTATCAACATGTGAATGCTTTACGTGTCAATGCTTTTAGAGTTATGGCCAATGCATATTCTGGCAAAAATATTCGCTTTCCATTATCTAAATTGATGGACTGGCTCAAATTTGATAGCCTTCAACATGCTCATGACTTTTGCAAGCAATTAGCAATTTCTATCATTGATGGATTTATATTATTTAACAAAAATGCAAAATTTTCTTCAGAAAGTCTTCACAATATAGAAAAAGAATTTAATAGATCAGTGTGTCTTGTGGATGGAAAACAAAAACATTCCATTAGATATTATATTATGAATAATGAGTCTGAGGAAAAGTAAAAATGTATTCATGTAAAAAATGTAATGTAAATTTATGGACATGCATGCAGATGTATTTAAATAAAGGTTAGAAGTATTTATGTTGACTATGTCAACTATTTATAAAAGGTATTACTTTCTCCTTGAATCTTTCAGGCTGTTCAATGTGCACCCAATGTCCAGCATCTTTAATATGACAGATTTTTGCATTTGGAAAAAACCTCAGTATTGCTGGGACCTCTTGTTCTCTGCAAAAGAATCAGTGAGATTAAAATGGTATTCACAATTTCTGGCAAATTGTGTGGCACACACTGTGATATACTGCCAATTAACTTACGTAATATATCTCGAATTGGTGCCACCAATAAATAGTACTTCACCATTGTACTGCATTCCGTTAAAATCTGGAAAGTATATCAAATCAGAAATGTTTATTTTAAAGTAATTAAGATTAATTCTCCAGTTATAGCCATGCTGTGTCTTGATCAGATTTGTAAGAAGAAACTGTCGTACTCCAAAATGCTGAAAAGAAAGAAGGGAAAATACAGCACACATTTATTGTACCATAATTAAAAAGTTTCATGGAAATGAGTTTGATTTTGATAAAAGAATCTGGTTTCGCCATGAGATGCAAAACAACTGAAAGGAAACTGGAAGGAAAGGGGCAATAAAACAATTTGAGATGCTAAAAAGGATAAATTATTATAAACTGGTATACAATAAAACATTGCTTCCTGTGGCATGAAATGTGTAGATCTCAAAAAAGTAGGAGACATGTTAACCTAACCTTTATATTGTTGGAGAGTGCGGCATCTGCATCTCTTTTGTCTTTTATTTTGCTCATGTCGACAACTGACATTGCTTCAATGCACTGACGGGCTTCTTCGGCAAGTAGTGTGACAGTGGGTGCCGAATCAACGACAATAAGCTTTTCAATCAGATCACTATTTTGCAATGCAGTAGATGCTACAACTTTGCCTGCCATGCTATGTCCCAGTAACACACAGCGTTGTATGGACAGTTTCTTCATTAAATGTGTTATATCATGAGTCATTGCAGCATAAGACATGACTGGGTGGTGTTCACTGTTCCCATGATTACGCAAATCAAATGCTATCACCTAATCCATATGAGAAAAATTTGGAAATTTAGAATTTGGTCACTCTGCCACAGGAGATTAAAAAAGCTTAATGGGTTGTGCAGGAAAAGACACAATGGAACATAATCTAATCAAACAGCAAGGAAGGTGGTACTAAATCAACTTCTTCACTCTGCTGTGGTTTGCAAATATTTACAATGTCCTGTTTTCTTCAGCCATATCACTAAACAGTGTGTATCACCCAATATATTTACCAACCTCTCGACCAGTATCTTTTGCCATTGACTGAGCCATAGTATGCCAGTTGTCTTTGCAACCAAACATTGCATGTGCAATGAGAATAGGGGCACGTTTCTTGTCATTGTTGTCAGCAGGATATATGCGATAGGAAATTCTTGGCAAGCTGAAGGGATGATAATGTCAAATTCAGGTTTCAGTACAAAGGTCAAATGCACTTGTCTTAACTGGGCTGGGTGGGTTGTGGCATCTAGCAGTGCATCTATACACAATTTGGATCATTTTTCTCTCCTGGGAGGAGGAGAGACAATTCTGAAAACTCGTGGATATTGATTCTTAATTTAACCTCTACTTTGTTTGTCTTAAAAGCATAAATATACTACATTCCTTTCCTAAGACCCCACAAAAGTGATAAATTCTTAATCTTTTGTCGCGAGCATAGCCAGTTGCATAGCAATTATGAAAACATTTCAAAATAACAACTTCCGGTGCTTATAAGGAAAAATAATTCTTCTTATAGAAAATGTGCATAACACAACACAGGGCTAAATTGTTGCCAGCATTACTTACCCATACAGTTTAATGTTGTCTGCTTCCGAGCTTTGTGAGAATTTATTGCTAAACAACCCCCGAAGAGTTACAAGAAATGATGTGACGGGAAAAAAAGTTTTAGGCTTGACGAATATGGTAGCCATATTCTTTTCGATTGCCGAAAAATAGTGAATCCCGGGGCTTATTTGGGTTAAATGCAGTGCTGGGAAGAGGGGGGTCAGGAGCGTCACTGACCCGGGGGCCCATAAATAATAACTCAATAAAAAATTAACAACAAAGAGATAAGTAATAGCCAAAAGAGCAATTTAGCATCAAAAATAGCCAAGAGCAGTTTCAGCAACCATCGTCATCAAAATTTTCTGGGGGAGCATTCTCCCCTGCTGGACTAGACCTCTAGAAGAGTTTGCATCCGGCGTACTTGCACGCCTTTGGCATGACTTGCTATTTATCTTTTGTCCTGGCCCAGGGCCCACAAATCCTCTCCGCGGCCCTGGTTAAATGAGCGATCTGGTGAGGGCTAAATCATAAGGGGGGGGGGCTTGCTAAAGTTTGGCAAAACCATCACAAACAGAAATTTTGTCAAAGTAAACTTTTAGCCGGGGCTTACTCAAAGGGGATCGGGTTCACTATGGTCGAAATAAATAATTAGGTACTTCCACATGAATAAAAGGTCAATAAATTATTCTGCCTTCTCCAGGTTGGAAAGTGTGTATTTGCCTCTTCTTTTCACCATTGCATTTCAAACCCACCACCACTTTCTCTATTCTTTCACATCACGCAGACAACACAAAAATTGCGAAATGGAAAACAGTTCAATTTAATTGCAAAAAGTAATACGAGAAGCTCCAACATGTTGATTTAATATCAAATCAAATTAAAACTATATATTCGATCGCAAATTCCAGCGATCATCATCAGAGTAATTCTAACTCTCATTGCAGTTAATGGTGTCACATCAAAACACTCGGAAAAAAGGTTTGAGCCACTGACCCAATTAATCGACAAATATCAGGCATATGAACAAAATCAGACAGAGCCATAAAGCATTAGATAAAGAGTTGACTCTAAATGTCGATTTTAATTACCGTGAGTTAGCATACATTAATTAATTATACAACACCGTAAATAATTACTCAGTCACAGAGAAATGTTAGTCTCCAAGGTTATATCTTGGTTATAAAAATAGGCGGAAATCACTGAAAGCTATTAACAGATTAAGATAATCCTAAAATTAAGCAAAAGATCCTAAAACTAAAAGATGCTCTGGAGTGCATAAGAACAGACAGCTTCTTGAATTTTTAAATCATGATCAGAAATATCCAAAGCCTTCATATAACTATCAGCAGCCAATGATGGCTCATCAATAATTTCAAAACATTCACCTTCTTCTATCAATTTCTCATACTCCTCCAGTTTCTCAATATTCAATAAACATTTGCATGGCCTCCTATTGAATTCATCATTCCAATCATGTTCACCATTTGGACATTCAAATCTTTTGGCTGCAATAAAACAATATCAACATATAATTCAATAGATTATTATGAAAAGCAGAATAATCAAAGTTATAATAACATAAAAATAAAAAATATGATTCCCATACCTTGTGGAATAGATTTGGTTTCATTTTGCAAAGGTGAATCAAGCCACGTATGGCTTTCTTGTAACAATTGTACAGTATCTGCCATTGCAAAATCTTGAATGGAGTCAGAAGGATCTTTGGATGGCTTGCCAGGACATCTTTTGTAAAATGGTTTATTCCAGACCCACAAAGGAGGGAGTGGATCGGGCTCAGAAATTGAAACAGTGTCAGCATCGTGCGCATCGATTGATGAATCGAATGACTTGATGGAATTGTCAAGTGACGAATTGTGTTGTTGCAGAATGCTTTTTCTCAAACTGCGTCTTGATTTCACAAGCACCTCATCTTCAGATTCTGTTTCGTCACTAATGACTTCACAATTATTTAACTCAAGATCACGAAAATTTGGCTCACAGTCGTAATTATTCACCTCTGGATTAGTGGTAGCGATTTCAAGATCGGAAGGATTCATCCATGGATTGGACATATCGGTTTTAGGATCACAAGAATCTACTTTTAGATCAGAGCTCTCGAGATCAAGATCACAAGGACTCACCTTTGGATAAGAGCTGTCGACTTCAAGATTGTATAGATTCGTTCCTGAGTGAAGCAGGTTCATCCCTGGATCGTCATAATCTGATTGATTTAATAATACAGTGTCAGCTTCCATGGCTTCTAAATCAGTAACTGACAAACCACGGGCTTCATCTGAAAATAAATCAATGTCCTCTCGCATTGGTTGTGTTGTGGCACTCGAACTTAAGCTTCTCCATTTATCAGAGACATCAGGAAACTCCAAATTTTTATCACATTCGCTTGAAGTATTTAAATTGATGTCCTCCTTAGCATCTGAATAATCACCAATCATGCTTGAAGTGCTGTTTTTTCCAGGTTTTGGAAAGGACGACTGTTCGCTCTCAAACTCTTCCTTTGATTCCAGATCACTTACATTCATACTTAAATCGCCTTTATCAATTTGATCACTTGACTTGATAACAATGGGACTGCAACCAACATCAACAACATCAACATAATCATCAATCGATCCCACCGAATCATGCTGATAATAACTATCACGGGCTTCATCGGAAAATAAATCAATGTCCTCTTGTATTGGTTGTGTTGTTGCACTCAAACCTGAGCTTCTCGCCTTATCACAAATATCAGGAAACTCCAAATTTTTATCAGATTCGCCTGAAGTATTTAAATTGATGTCCTCCTTAGCATCTGAATAATCATCCATCATGCTTGAAGTGCCGCATTTTCGAGGTTTTGCAGAGGACGACTGTTCGCTCTCGAACTCTTCCTTTGATTCCAAATCACTTACATTCATACTTAAATCGCCTTTATCAATTTGATCACTTGATTTGATAACAATGGGACTGCAGCCAGCATCAACAACATCAACATAATCATCAAGCGATCCCACCGAATCATGCTGATAATAACTATCACGGGCTTCATCTGAAAACAAATCAATGTCCTCTTGTATTGGTTGTGTTGTTGTACTCGAACTTAAGCTTCTCGCTTTATCAGAGATATCAGGAAACTCCAAATTTTTATCACATTCGCTTGAAGTATTTAAATTGATATCCTCCTTAGCATCTGAATAATCATCCATCATGTTTGAAGTGCCGTTTTCTTGAGGTTTTGGAGAGGACGATTGTTCACTCTCGAACTCTTTCTTTGACTCCAAATCACTTACATTCATACTTAAATCGCGTTTATCAATTTGATCACTTGATTTGATAACAATGGGACTGTGGCCAGCATCAACAACATCCGCACAATCATCAATCGATCGCACCGAATCATGTTGATCATCACTATCATCATCATCAATCAATATTGTCTCTGGTATTACAGAAATATCATCATATATTTCAGTGACATTCGAAACCACAGGTTCGCAAATCGAGTCCCTGAAAAAAAATTCGATTTCAAGAAAATTATCCTCCTGTACTTCTCATTACGAAATCAACTTGCACTGCATGACAAAACAGGCTTCACTTACCTTGCAAGTATTATGTTATTTTTATCTTCAACAGTTCCGATGTCATCCACTACCTGAAAGCAAAAACCTTCGATTACCATAGAAAAAATTAGAAGTTGCATAAATTTGGGTATAACTTCTTCATGGGTGTCTGTGAGTGTGGTATGGTAAAAAATGCCATGGTTTACCTCCTCTACAGATGAACATTTTGTTGGATCTGTTGAAGACTTCTTCAATACTTTTTCATTGAGACACAACTCTGATAATTCAGCACAAATATTCTTTTCTGATAACACCAATTCCTCTGCCCTTTTGGCCTAAAGTTGCAGCATTGATAGATATGAATGATTAACGTACATGATTGAATGGTGGGAAGAAATCTCGTCAGTAAAAATAGACCCCAAATTGTTAAAAAACGGACACTCAAATCTGTGTCAATGACATTTATATCAATTTCAATTAATTTTGCAGGCCCAATGGCATTGATTGCCATACGTAATTGATTGAAAACCAATTGACATACCCTTTCAATGATTTCTACGTCCGTGCTGTGATCATTATCATTATCAATCGTAACAGCCTCTTTTGAGTACAAAAGACAGTGATCACTGATGCCATAAATTCCTGCATTCAAGATACGTCAAGATATTAATTTGGTTATAAGTAAGGCAAGACAGGGTAAAAGAAGATAGTTACTATAATTGTCAAAAACTGCAAAATATATACAGTAAAAACCCGCATATAAGAACCTACAATTCCTGCATCAGCCTATTGTTCTAACACAATCGGCCATTGTTTCCTCTATTGTATTGTGTAGAAATATCGGTCTGGAGTCCATTGGTTCTTATGTGAGAGTTTTTTACTCTATAATATATGTGTGTACCTAATGAGTTAAGAAAATCGAAATGTTGTTTAATTGTCGGACTGAGAACATGTTGTCTTGGATGCAATTCTTCTAATATTCCATATGTAATGCATTCTCTTGGATCTTCCAGAATAAACAGATCTCGAAGCTCATTTCTTGCAAAATATCTAAAATAAAACACATAAAATCTCAGCCTGAGACTTTGTATAATTTTATCGATAATTACCAATGAAACAAGAGAAAATATACTGAAACATAGAAGAATATAAATTACCTGTATGGATCCTTCGAGGCACCAGTTGCTTGATTTGAAATTGACATTTTGAATATTTGCTTTCTGTATATCTTTTCCTCAATGCTTCCACACGTGATGAGCCGGTAAACAATCACATCTTTACGTTGGCCGATTCGATAAGCTCTGGGATAAAACCATTACTTGCATATAAATAAAGCTATAATGAAATCGAACTCGAAACCAAGTAATACGTAAAAAATAAAGTTTAAGCAGCACAATAAGAGATAAAAACTGCTTGCCTGTCAACAGCTTGAGCGTCACTACCAGGATTCCAGCTTGGGTCGACTAGAAATAAAAGTAAACAATGTAAATAACACGATTAAAAAAAGCGTTGGGAAAGAAGTAGAGCTTGTGGAAGTATAACAGAGTAGAAGAAGATCAAAGCTGGTAAAAGAACAATAGAGACATTACAAAAAGATTAGAGGTCGTGGACGAATAATAGAAACATTGGAAGAAGATTAGAGATCGTAGAAGAACAATAGAGACATTACAAGAAGATTAGAGGTCGTGGAAGAATAATAGAAACATTAGAAGAAGATCAAAGCTGGTAAAAGAACAATAGAGACATTACAAAAAGATTAGAGGTCGTGGAAGAATAATAGAAACATTAGAAGAAGATTAGAGATCGTAGAAGAACAATAGAGACATTACAAAAAGATTAGAGGTCGTGGAAGAATAATAGAAACATTAGAAGAAGATTAGAGATCGTAGAAGAACAATAGAGACATTACAAAAAGATTAGAGGTCGTGGACGAATAATAGAAACATTAGAAGAAGATTAGAGCTCGTAGAAGAACAATAGAGACATTACAAGAAGATTAGAGGTCGTGGACGAATAATAGAAACATTAGAAGAAGATTAGAGATCGTAGAAGAACAATAGAGACATTACAAAAAGATTAGAGGTCGTGGACGAATAATAGAAACATTAGAAGAAGATTAGAGCTCGTAGAAGAACAATAGAGACATTACAAAAAGATTAGAGGTCGTGGACGAATAATAGAAACATTAGAAGAAGATTAGAGCTCGTAGAAGAACAATAGAGACATTACAAGAAGATTAGAGGTCGTGGACGAATAATAGAAACATTAGAAGAAGATTAGAGATCGTAGAAGAACAATAGAGACATTACAAAAAGATTAGAGGTCGTGGACGAATAATAGAAACATTAGAAGAAGATTAGAGCTCGTAGAAGAACAATAGAGACATTACAAAAAGATTAGAGGTCGTGGACGAATAATAGAAACATTAGAAGAAGATTAGAGCTCGTAGAAGAACAATAGAGACATTACAAAAAAATTAGAGGTCGTGGACGAATAATAGAAACATTAGAAGAAGATTAGAGATCGTAGAAGAACAATAGAGACATTACAAAAAGATTAGAGGTCGTGGACGAATAATAGAAACATTAGAAGAAGATTAGAGCTCGTAGAAGAACAATAGAGACATTACAAAAAGATTAGAGGTCGTGGACGAATAATAGAAACATTAGAAGAAGATTAGAGCTCGTAGAAGAACAATAGAGACATTACAAGAAGATTAGAGGTCGTGGACGAATAATAGAAACATTAGAAGAAGATTAGAGATCGTAGAAGAACAATAGAGACATTACAAAAAGATTAGAGGTCGTGGACGAATAATAGAAACATTAGAAGAAGATTAGAGCTCGTAGAAGAACAATAGAGACATTACAAAAAGATTAGAGGTCGTGGACGAATAATAGAAACATTAGAAGAAGATTAGAGCTCGTAGAAGAACAATAGAGACATTACAAAAAGATTAGAGGTCGTGGACGAATAATAGAAACATTAGAAGAAGATTAGAGCTCGTAGAAGAACAATAGAGACATTACAAGAAGATTAGAGGTCGTGGACGAATAATGGAACATTAGAAGAAGATTAGAGATCGTAGAAGAACAATAGAGACATTACAAGAAGATTAGAGGTCGTGGACGAATAATAGAAACATTAGAAGAAGATTAGAGATCGTAGAAGAACAATAGAGACATTACAAAAAGATTAGAGGTCGTGGACGAATAATAGAAACATTAGAAGAAGATTAGAGCTCGTAGAAGAACAATAGAGACATTACAAAAAGATTAGAGGTCGTGGACGAATAATAGAAACATTAGAAGAAGATTAGAGCTCGTAGAAGAACAATAGAGACATTACAAAAAGATTAGAGGTCGTGGAAGAATAATAGAAACATTAGAAGAAGATTAGAGCTCGTAGAAGAACAATAGAGACATTACAAAAAGATTAGAGGTCGTGGACGAATAATAGAAACATTAGAAGAAGATTAGAGATCGTAGAAGAACAATAGAGACATTACAAAAAGATTAGAGGTCGTGGACGAATAATAGAAACATTAGAAGAAGATTAGAGATCGTAGAAGAACAATAGAGACATTACAAGAAGATTAGAGGTCGTGGACGAATAATAGAAACATTAGAAGATGATTAGAGATCGTAGAAGAACAAAAGAGACATTACAAAAAGATTAGAGGTCGTGGAAGAATAATAGAAACATTAGAAGAAGATTAGAGATCGTAGAAGAACAATAGAGACATTACAAGAAGATTAGAGGTCGTGGACAAATAATAGAAACATTAGAAGAAGATTAGAGATCGTAGAAGAACAATAGAGACATTACAAAAAGATTAGAGGTCGTGGAAGAATAATAGAAACATTAGAAGAAGATTAGAGCTCGTAGAAGATCAATAGAGACATTACAAGAAGATTAGAGGTCGTGGAAGAATAATAGAAACATTAGAAGAAGATTAGAGCTCGTAGAAGAACAATAGAGACATTACAAGAAGATTAGAGGTCGTGGACAAAAAAAAAAGATAGAGGTCGTGGACGAATAATAGAAACATTAGAAGAAGATCAGAGATCGTAGAAGAACAATAGAGACATTACAAAAAGATTAGAGGTCGTGGACGAATAATAGAAACATTAGAAGAAGATTAGAGCTCGTAGAAGAACAATAGAGACATTACAAAAAGATTAGAGGTCGTGGACGAATAATAGAAACATTAGAAGAAGATTAGAGCTCGTAGAAGAACAATAGAGACATTACAAAAAGATTAGAGGTCGTGGAAGAATAATAGAAACATTAGAAGAAGATTAGAGATCGTAGAAGAACAATAGAGACATTACAAGAAGATTAGAGGTCGTGGACGAATAATAGAAACATTAGAAGAAGATTAGAGATCGTAGAAGAACAATAGAGACATTACAAGAAGATTAGAGGTCGTGGACGAATAATAGAAACATTAGAAGAAGATTAGAGATCGTAGAAGAACAATAGAGACATTACAAAAAGATTAGAGGTCGTGGACGAATAATAGAAACATTAGAAGAAGATTAGAGCTCGTAGAAGAACAATAGAGACATTACAAGAAGATTAGAGGTCGTGGACGAATAATAGAAACATTAGAAGAAGATTAGAGCTCGTAGAAGAACAATAGAGACATTACAAAAAGATTAGAGGTCGTGGACGAATAATAGAAACATTAGAAGAAGATTAGAGCTCGTAGAAGAACAATAGAGACATTACAAAAAGATTAGAGGTCGTGGACGAATAATAGAAACATTAGAAGAAGATTAGAGATCGTAGAAGAACAATAGAGACATTACAAGAAGATTAGAGGTCGTGGACGAATAATAGAAACATTAGAAGAAGATTAGAGATCGTAGAAGAACAATAGAGACATTACAAAAAGATTAGAGGTCGTGGAAGAATAATAGAAACATTAGAAGAAGATTAGAGCTCGTAGAAGAACAATAGAGACATTACAAGAAGATTAGAGGTCGTGGAAGAATAATAGAAACATTAGAAGAAGATTAGAGATCGTAGAAGAACAATAGAGACATTACAAGAAGATTAGAGGTCGTGGAAGAATAATAGAAACATTAGAAGAAGATTAGAGATCGTAGAAGAACAATAGAGACATTACAAAAAGATTAGAGGTCGTGGAAGAATAATAGAAACATTAGAAGAAGATTAGAGCTCGTAGAAGAACAATAGAGACATTACAAGAAGATTAGAGGTCGTGGAAGAATAATAGAAACATTAGAAGAAGATTAGAGATCGTAGAAGAACAATAGAGACATTACAAGAAGATTAGAGGTCGTGGACGAATAATAGAAACATTAGAAGAAGATTAGAGATCGTAGAAGAACAATAGAGATATTACAAAAAGATTAGAGGTCGTGGAAGAATAATAGAAACATTAGAAGAAGATTAGAGCTCGTAGAAGAACAATAGAGACATTACAAGAAGATTAGAGGTCGTGGAAGAATAATAGAAACATTAGAAGAAGATTAGAGATCGTAGAAGAACAATAGAGACATTACAAGAAGATTAGAGGTCGTGGAAGAATAATAGAAACATTAGAAGAAGATTAGAGATCGTAGAAGAACAATAGAGACATTACAAAAAGATTAGAGGTCGTGGAAGAATAATAGAAACATTAGAAGAAGATTAGAGCTCATAGAAGAACAATAGAGACATTACAAGAAGATTAGAGGTCGTGGAAGAATAATAGAAACATTAGAAGAAGATTAGAGCTCGTAGAAGAACAATAGAGACATTACAAGAAGATTAGAGGTCGTGGACGAATAATAGAAACATTAGAAGAAGATTAGAGATCGTAGAAGAACAATAGAGACATTACAAAAAGATTAGAGGTCGTGGAAGAATAATAGAAACATTAGAAGAAGATTAGAGATCGTAGAAGAACAATAGAGACATTACAAGAAGATTAGAGGTCGTGGACGAATAATAGAAACATTAGAAGAAGATTAGAGATCGTAGAAGAACAATAGAGACATTACAAAAAGATTAGAGGTCGTGGAAGAATAATAGAAACATTAGAAGAAGATTAGAGCTCGTAGAAGAACAATAGAGACATTACAAGAAGATTAGAGGTCGTGGAAGAATAATAGAAACATTAGAAGAAGATTAGAGCTCGTAGAAGAACAATAGAGACATTACAAGAAGATTAGAGGTCGTGGACGAATAATAGAAACATTAGAAGAAGATTAGAGATCGTAGAAGAACAATAGAGACATTACAAAAAGATTAGAGGTCGTGGAAGAATAATAGAAACATTAGAAGAAGATTAGAGCTCGTAGAAGAACAATAGAGACATTACAAGAAGATTAGAGGTCGTGGAAGAATAATAGAAACATTAGAAGAAGATTAGAGATCGTAGAAGAACAATAGAGACATTACAAGAAGATTAGAGGTCGTGGACGAATAATAGAAACATTAGAAGAAGATTAGAGATCGTAGAAGAACAATAGAGATATTACAAAAAGATTAGAGGTCGTGGAAGAATAATAGAAACATTAGAAGAAGATTAGAGCTCGTAGAAGAACAATAGAGACATTACAAGAAGATTAGAGGTCGTGGAAGAATAATAGAAACATTAGAAGAAGATTAGAGCTCGTAGAAGAACAATAGAGACATTACAAGAAGATTAGAGGTCGTGGACGAATAATAGAAACATTAGAAGAAGATTAGAGATCGTAGAAGAACAATAGAGACATTACAAAAAGATTAGAGGTCGTGGAAGAATAATAGAAACATTAGAAGAAGATTAGAGCTCGTAGAAGAACAATAGAGACATTACAAGAAGATTAGAGGTCGTGGAAGAATAATAGAAACATTAGAAGAAGATTAGAGATCGTAGAAGAACAATAGAGACATTACAAGAAGATTAGAGGTCGTGGAAGAATAATAGAAACATTGGAAGAAGATTAGAGCTCGTAGAAGAACAGCAGAGGCACCAGAAAAAGGTTAGAGCTCGTGGAAGAATAGTGGAGACATTAGAAAAAGATTGAAGCTTATAGAAACAATAGAGACATTAGAAGAAGATTAGAGCTTGTCGAACAAGAATAGAGACATTACAAGAAGATTAGAGCTCGTAGAAGAATAATAGAAACATTAGAAGAAGATTAGAGATCGTAGAAGAACAATAGAGACATTACAAAAAGATTAGAGGTCGTGGACGAATAATAGAAACATTACAAGAAGATTAGAGATCGTAGAAGAACAATAGAGACATTAAAAAAGATTAGAGGTCGTGGAAGAATAATAGCAACATTAGAAGAAGATTAGAGATCGTAGAAGAACAATAGAGACATTACAAGAAGATTAGAGGTCGTGGAAGAATAATAGAAACATTGGAAGAAGATTAGAGCTCGTAGAAGAACAGCAGAGGCACCAGAAAAAGGTTAGAGCTCGTGGAAGAATAGTGGAGACATTAGAAAAAGATTGAAGCTTATAGAAACAATAGAGACATTAGAAGAAGATTAGAGCTTGTCGAACAAGAATAGAGACATTACAAGAAGATTAGAGCTCGTGGAAGAATAGTGGAGACAATAGAAGATTAGAGATCATAAAAAATAAGAGATAGTGAAAACGTTTTAGGGAAATAGAAGATTATGTAGAAGGAGATGGAGAGTTAAAATTTAAATAGAGCGTTAAAGAAGAATAAACAAATTATCTGAAAATAATAATAAAACAATATAAATTGATGACTTACATATGATGACTCTGTTTGCCCCAGTCAGATTCAAGCCGACAGCACCAACCTTATAGAATGCGAACAAAACATGTAAAAGCATCAAGAAGCATTAGCTAAAGATGAATAAATTTTGATAATTATAATAATTACATAACGATTCCAGGACTTGCCTGTGTAGTAAGAAGACAACAAGTATAGCTTTGATCAGATTGGAAAGTGTTGATCAACTTTTGCCTTTCATCTGGGTTGGTAATTCGTCCATCAAATCTCATCACCTTTATATTCTAATCAGGAAACATAATAAAAAATAGATCATCAAATATACTATACTTATAAATATTCCCTTTGCTAAGAGTACAACGAAAGAATACAGCAACAACATATATTGATGGTTTAATCGATTAATTTTGAGTACCTCGTGGGTCAAAATCTTGTCAACAATATCCAACATTTTTCTTGACTGGCTGAATACCAAAATGCGATGTCCATTCTGCTTGAGATGTTTTACTAAGGCAAGTGTAAATTGAAGCTTGGATGATTCTTGTAATAATACATCTTCACTTTCCCTGAACAGCAGATGTATTTATTGTTAATAAACAAAATAATGATACAAGGTAATGTGAGAAAATTAGTAAATAAAATAATGAAATACATTTCGTGATTGAGCCCAAGTTGTTGACAAACATGCGATGATAAAAGTTTGGGATGGTCAGCAATTTTTTTCAACATGGTGAGATCAGCAAGGGGCGATCTTGTACTGCGCATTACCTACTCAATTAAAAGCAAATGAATTATTAATAACTCAACTACTGGATATAAAGTTATGGTATATTATTAATACGAAAAGTGCCTTTTTACCTCTTTGACATTATCCAGCTGAAGGAAATTTTTATAAATATCCAGCTGAATTTCAGTTAGAAAAAGCCAGATGATAATGTCACGTTTTTCTGTCATGTCAAAATCTTGCTTCTTACAACTGAGAAAGATAATAATGGAAAACTAATGAAATAACAAACAATTAGAATACCGTAAATCCTCGAATAAGCCCCCACCCTAAAATATTTTTTGTGAAATAAGCCCTGGGGGCTTAATCAAGGACTTACAGTACAACATGCTACATCATGTATATGGTAGAAGATGAGAACAGTTCACAAACAACAAATAAATCAAACAGAACAATCAGAATTTGCAGAGAAAGATTAGAAAATTAGAACTTGCAGAAGACAATTAAAAGAGTTAGAAAAAAGCTATTGTTTGCTGAAGAAAATTATAAGAGCTAGAAATTGACTAGAGCTAGCAGGAATAACAAAAGCCGTAACAGATCGTCAAAAGTCAATGCATTAGAGTAAGTAGATACACTAATTACATACACATTGTCAACTTCATTGGCATTACAATCAGGCTCATCATCTTCTTTAACATTGCCAAAAACCTCCTTCTTGGTTCTTTGCAGAAAAAATGGCTTGATCATTCTTGTGAGTGTTGCTGATATTTGATTGCCCATTTTCTTTTCATAATCTGTCGCATCACGCTCTCTTGCCTTAACAAAACACTCACAATATAAATCATATTAACAATGTGCAAATAAACAACAAAGCAGAATGACGAAATCATGATTACCCTGACAATTGGAGTTTCAAATTCAGTTTTAAACGTCTTTGAGGTTCCAAGTAGTCCACCTTTTGTGATGAAATCAACCAATGACCAAAGCTCCTAGAAGATTATCATAACACAGCGATATAGCAAATATACTACTGAAAATATCATAATACAATATATAATATAACATCGTATATTTATCAAACAATGATATAAACAACAACCATTAAGTTATTTTGAACTGGTGTTCCTGTTAGTATGAGATGATTTTTGGCTGGAATTGCTTTGGCACATTTTGTTGTCTTAGTTGGGTTCTTGATCTTATGACCCTCATCCAGTATAATGTAATCCTAAAATTAAATAATAGTAATGGTTAATACTCAATCTGTCGTTATTGGGATTTCTTTTGAAAAATTGAACCAAAAGGCAAGTAAGTATAATAACTAAAGTAGCAACCCAAATGAATGTTCTATCTTGCAGAGTTCCAAGCTTATCACAGTTTGAGACCAGCATGCCATATGATGTCATGACAATACCAGTTTTGTTTTGAATTTTCAATAATTCTTTGTCCCTTTTGTTTTTGGCTCCATGAAATTTTGCCAAACGAATCCCGGGTGCCCTGTTATTGACACAACAGATTTGCAATTAAGGATATTGCTGATTGCATGGATAATTGAATTGGATAAGTTATAGTGATGGTAAATATATTACAATACCAGCTTTCAAATTCTTGACTCCAATTTGCTATCAATGATACTGGCATGACAATAAGAACATGTTTCACTTTCTCTGCATCAAACATACCAGTTAAAAAGGCAATGATCTGGATTGTTTTACCCAAACTAAACAAAACAAAGCAAAACAGAATAATTAAAAACCGGTTGAAGCTTATTCTCACTTGTTTTGGTTCTTTTCAATTTATTTTAATAATATCCTATTAAACAAAGTTTGAGTTTGTGAACTTGCATACCCCATGTCGTCACCTAAAATTCCACCTCTCTTTTGCATGAACAGATTCCACAGCCATTTCACACCTTCCTGCTGATGAACGTACAGCTTTCCCCACATATCTTTAAATATTTTAAGTCCATCAATGCTTGTATACACATCATCACCATCTTTTTCATCATAATCATCAGAGTCGTCAAGAGCCTCAATAAATTTCTGTAAATAATATTAAAACTTAACAATAAACATTTAATGAATATGAAATGATCTTCAAAATGAAAAATACACTGGTCATAAGAATAGGAATTACACATTAGTATATACTTTTAACTTGATAATTTTCTGCTCCAGCTTTTTGGATTGGCTGAGGCCAAAAGCCCTTTCATAGCATACCAAGGCTTTTGAAAATTCATTTTCTTTTATCAGATTTTTTGCCTTGGCAATGTACTTGTAAAATTTTTCTGTAAAATATAAAAAGCTTACAACAACACAAACAGAGGAGGAGGACAATCAAAAATGGTCCTGATTGATAACAGAATTACTTGTAATACTTGCAAAGTTTACCAAAATAATATTATTAAATAACATTATTATTATGACAGAATAAACAACTGAGACTCGTTAGTCAACTTTTCTGCTAGTAATTATTCTCGTCTCGGACATATTCGTAAATAAATTTACCTTTTATTTCTTCTTTATCCATTTTTTATACGTTTTCTGCAGAACTGAACACAAAATAACTTTCTCAGATCTGTCTCCATATCATATCAACTGATTATATTCCCATCCATCTTGCTTTGATTCGAAGAAGGGAAAACAGGCCTGGCCGTCCACGATATTTTTTGGCGCCAAATCTTAAAAGTGCATGCTGGGATGGGCTGGAAAAATGCGCACGACATAAAATAATCCAAGGTCATTGAATAAATTCTGATGAATGTGGAATAAATAATTGCTAGCATGTTAGATAATTAATTAATTACACTTTAGGATCTTCTGTGGACGCTGGTCTATACAACCACTATGTCTCTACTTCAGTTTGGTTTTTTTTTAATTTTGCTGTTTATGTCTTCTGTGTAGTCGAATTTTACAGGCTATGGCTTTTCCATAAACTGTCAAGCTCTTTTTCAAAATTTTGTACTGTTTTTGCATTCACTACTCTGTTTGGGAGGCTGTTCCAACTGTTTATCACTCTGTTGGTAAACGAGAATTTTCTTATGCTGGTTTTACAAAACTTTTTCTGGAGTTTGAAATCATTTCCTCTCGTTGATGTTAAGTTCGCAAAGTCAGATATGTTTGTTGTTACTTTTGCATCATAGATTCCGTCATAATCTTATACATTTCAATCATATCTCCACGTAGTCTTCTGTACTTCAAAGTTGGCATGCTCAATTTCTTTAATCTCTCCGTGTAATCTAGTCCCTTGAGTGAAGGAATTTGACGTGTGGCTCTTCTTTGTACGTTCTCCACTAGTTCCACATATTGTTTCTTATATGGTGACCATACCGCCTGGGCATATTCAAAGTTGGGTCGCACTAATGCTTGCAATAGGTATTTCAAATTAATTGTGAATTGTGATAATTGTGAAATTGTTCAGGCCCCATAAGGTTGGAATTGGTAGATCGGTGAATCGATTGAGGAAAGGGTCCTCTGGTTCAATTGTTGAAGTAATGGCGTCATTAATTCCAGAGACATTGTCACGCCCTCAGGGTAGCAAGTACTCTTTAGGCGAGCAGATAACCAGGTCAGAAAATACAACCGCTGGACTCTCATAATTTTCTGAACAATCGTTTGGTAACTAGATAACAAAGAAATACAAAATTCTAAAATACAAAATACAAAGGAGAGCTTCGAAGTTTCTAGACTAAATGGTATTAAACAATAGATACAGAATGTCAAGGCGTATATATTGGGAAATAAGATACTAGTAAATGCAAAATCGACGAGACGCTTAAATCAACGCAAAAGCTGAAACAGGCATGGCAAAAGAATACAATCGATAACAAGACAAAGATAAAAAAATACGAAACATACAACTTTACTGTAGTTTGATCAGATAAAAACATAAACCAACAACCAAAACCAACAATTTATAATTAACCTAATGATTATATAGTTTGATAATATATAGTTCGAATTTCGACTTACAAAATCTGTTGTTTCCGACTCACAACGTTCTCGATGAGCTGACAGGATAAGCCAAGAAAAACAGAAACGGCGACTAGTACTGAGTTCACCATCAACAAACGAACAAGAACGAAACGATAAACTTCGCGATATTTAACTGAGAGTGGATTGCAGCCATTCCCAGCGAGGTCGAGGGGCTGAAGATGACGTGTCATGTTTGCAGGAACAAATACCACTTCACACAAATTTTTCTCCATCAGGTGCAGATCTAATACCATTTTGTGTTGTTTGCGCTTTAAACACATCAAAAATCAAAGGGGCTCTTTGATTTGCTGCCAACTCATGCTCCGCTCTCTTTGCACTGATGAACGGAAAAATCACTTCTTCCAAAAGCTCAATGACTTTTTCCTCGTTACTCCAATGATTCTTCGTGTAACATTGTATTGAATCCTTCAGGATATTCTATTTCCTTTGGAAGACAGCACTCTGTTTTCCCTGATATATCAGCTGCATTGAAAGAAATATACCTGATTTCGTTACTGTGAACGTTCCTGTTATTGGCTTCTTTTTGCCCTTTCCGATGAGGGAAACACTTTTTGCTCCACATTTGTGCAGTGTGTGACTTGGAGAGCAAACATATCATAACGGAGTCGGATCGAAATTAATGATGAGGTCATCAGGAATGTCTATACGCTGAAAGTTTAGCTTTATTTCGCTTATAATTCCAGGGGCGACAGGAATCTTTGACGTTGTGGCACATCTACGGGCCATCTTCTTTCCTTCCTTTAAAACTCCTTTAAAGTGGATAATTAATTGCCAAACCATACCACAGAATATCCATGCTCATGCTCCAAACTATAATCTGGAAAAAAAGATACTAATGACACAACCCCCTTATAATTGCCACACTTTTTCAATAAAAAAATTACTAAAATAAAACATACCAGTTATAAATGTAGAAGGGATTATTTCATTAACGCTATCCCAGATAACAACCATTTTGAGCAAACACGGATATGAACGTATTGATCATAGTTTGAAAATAATTGTAACTTAAAAGCTATTGAAAGGACAAGAAAATGTCAAATCAAACATAGATATTGTAAATAAAGACAAACAAACAAAAATAGTTGACATACCTCTTTGCTTTCATTGATTTTGAAGCTGAGACCATTAATAAAGGTTGTGTGAGTTTGGTTGAATGAACACTCATAAACCCAGATGCAATCACCATTACACATCAATGTCTTTCGTTGAATAATGCAAAATTTCTTTAGCTAAAAATGAAAAAAAAGTTATGTTTGCACATTAACGGGTAACTTCTAGCCTGATTTAAGCAATATTTGAGTAAAACATTTAAAATTATTTGATTCTGATAGAAGTTTTGAACAAGAAAAATGATCAATGAGCAAAATTGCATTTGCTGACAATAGTTGGATCAGATAGCAATCTCCAGTTGAAGTTAATTGCCAGAGAAGTAAAAATAAAAACATGATATCATAAAGAAGAGTATCTAAATATACAGAATAAGTGTTAATTTCAGTTACCACATTTGAATCTGATGAACTAGTGGTGTCACTATCCCCACTGTCTGCATCTTGAATAATTTCTTCTGACTCAGACATATCACAAAAATAATCTATGCAAAATAATAACGTACAACACTATATAAAATTATTATAAATAGGATCCATAGTGATATAAAAATTGAGACAATTTTAGTAAACAAATGCATATATACGGACCTTGATCATCTTCACTGGATAATGTCACCGCTGCTTACCACTGGCTTCCTTACATGTTCAAGTTCATATCCATGTGAACTCAATGCAGAAACACAACGCTTTTTCCTGGTACACCACGGTCTCTTTTTCCTTGAAGTAAGTTTCAGTGCATTTCCAAACGTCATTGACATTTCTGAAAACACTATACCTCTGTTCTGTGTAGTACCAAAATCGTGTGTTCGGTGTTCGACGAGTTTGAGTGTCTTGTTGGGTTTCAATCACTGAAGTTATATTGTCAGATTCAGGAGTAAAATAAATGGTGGTTGGTCCATCAAGCTCGGGTCTGCACCTATGCAATGCGGCTATATTGGGTTGACTATCTCTTTTACTTTTATCGCCCATTACCTTTCAATATATCAATGTCATCCAATGTTAATGGCAACAGACTGAAATTTGCTTTGAGGGGAGATAAACAAATTCAACTCACATATTCTCCACATCGTTGCCCCGGCTTGGTGTGTCTCATGAATCGTTGCGAATATACATTAGGATCCAAATTCGTGATGGTAGTGGGAGTGAGCGAAGAGTTGTGCCATAAACCAGTTGAGCTGGAGTAGCATCAAGATCAGGCTTGAATGTAGAGCGGATGCTGAGCAGAATCACTGGCAGTATTTCCGACCATATTGAAGAATCCGCCTGTGCTTTCACCGATGCTTTCAGTTGCCTATGGAAGCATTCCACCATGCCATTTGCCGCAGGGTGATACGAAGTCGTGTGGATATGTTGGATGCCGCGTAGCCACATAAGCTGTTTGAAGAGTAATGATTCGAACTGAGAACCGCGATCTTTGGTAACCGTGGATGGAAGACCGAAATTGGAAATCCATTGAGAAACGAATGCACAAGCCACAGTTTCAGCCATGATGTTGAAAATTGGAACGGCTTAAGGCCAGCGAGTGAATCGGTCAACACATGTGAATAAATAACGGTAAACTTTGGAAGTTGGCAGGGGTCCGACAATATTGATGTGCACGTGGTCAAAACGAGCGTCTGGAGCTGCAAAGGTGCCAAGTGGACTCACTGTGTGACGCTGGACTTTGGATCTCTGACGTTGAAGACAAGACCGTGTCCAGTTGCGGAGATCTTTCTGAATACTGGGCCAAACATATCTATGGAGTCATGTAGTGGACAAATTGGGTGACTTTGTTTGATGGGATTGAAACACACTTAGTGGAATTGAAATGCATGATTAGTGGAACCGAAAAGCGTTTTGTGGCATTGAGTTCATTTAGTGGGAGGAGAAACAAGAAGTGATTGACAGGCATTTTAGTGGGTGAATTCACTTAGTGGGTGAACGCTCTGAGTGGGTGAATTCACTTAGTGGAAGAACTCTGTAAGCCTTTGATTGATAACACATTCTTGCACTGCACTGTGGGAAAGTTTCAGTAAAATCATTTTTCAACAAGACAAATTTTTAGGAGTTTAGCCAAGTAAGACATGGATCCTAAGGAAAATGAAAATGAAAAAGATGAACGACTGACTAGCTTGTTGCAATCAGCGATTGGTCGCATTGAAAGCCGAATTGAAAGGCTGGAAGAACATGCGTCTGTTTCGAGAAGTCAGAATGGCACTTCAAGTCCTTTTAGGCCCACTGTTTTTGGATATGATCGAGCAGCAAATCGTTTTGGGCCTCCTACAAGCACAGTCACAGGACCAAGACCCAGGTTTTTCCGGCCGCCAATGAGAACAGCTTCTGCGATATTGGCACAGCCACACATAACACAACCTGTACAACGAACAGAAGCCATTGCAAATGATTTCAGGTTGGTGTTCAAAAATTTAAACTAATTCATTTTCCTAAACAAGGGGCTGTTCAATAATTACGTCACGCTAAATTTGGGTTTTTAGAACCACCCTTCCCCCCTCGTCACGCTCCGTCACGCTTTCATGTGAGATCCCCTTGCGTGACGTCACTCTAGGCAGAGACAATATTATATTATTTATTATATTATCACTATTATTATATTATTTGGTGATGTCATGTGTACAGAAAGAAGAACATTTATATACAAATATTATATTATTTGGTGATGTCATGTGTACAGAAAGAAGAACATTTATATACAAATGAAAAATAAATGAGTTGATCACTTCAAATCAACATCAAACCCACCATACGTAGATCACTTCAAGTTTTCCAAATTAGATGTCAGATAATCGAGGATTCATGGCTTAATAGTTTCAAAAATAGCCCAGTTTCTCTTATTTTCCTTCAATACTAAATTTTTTATATTTATTGAAAATGAAAATGTTTTCTATTCACAGAAAAGCTTTTCCTAGTATGGCTGGCGGTGGTAGGCGAGACGTATGTCCTCCCAAGAAAAGACAGAAAACGCAGTATGCCTTTGTAAAGCCGAGAGAAACATGGACACACGACTTTTGCTTGTTGTCATCCAAAAATGATTCGAAAACACCCACTCTCAGTCATTTGCTGGAACTGAAAGAAGCTGGCCTTGGAAAACGCCGAATTTCATTTGACGATAAGCGTTCCAGTCATGGAAAAGTAAGGCAAGTGCTAGAAACAATTTATCCAAAGCTTAGAAGTCAAAATGGTGCGTTTGAGATGCTTCGTGGAGAGAGAGGTGGCGTTAAATGCAACATGAATTTAATTGAAATGTCACCTCAAGGATACACTGTCCTCATTTGAAAGAATGTGTAAGCGCAAATACCGTCATATACATCAGGCCTATGCAAGCAAACCTTTCTATGACGAAAGTTGTAACGAACGTAGATGATGCCATAAAGACCAACTGCAGAGGTTGTTTCAGGGAAATCCCTTTATCCATGATGAAAAAGCACATGGAGCAATGTACAGACACATACGAAGATACTGCTAAGATGTTTGAGCCACCATTTGAAGACTTTTCTGGCGCAATTGAAGAGAAAGGGGCTTGTGGCGAAGAATCTGTCTTTCCTGTTTTTGCAAGTGAAAATAACTGCTCTGAAACAAGCATCTGGAAGAACACTCTGTCTGAGATGTTTATTCTTCACACTTCAGAGCAGATTGATATAGCATTACTTGGTGCATCGTCTATGGAAGAAGCTATCGACAATTTGATGAATTTAAGCCCAGAATCCCATTTGGAAAAAGCAAATCTAAATGCAAAAATATGCACGACAAGGAGAAAAGACCTTGCATCTTTATTGCAAACATTTCGAGAATCCCAATCCAGAGTAGGCTTGGAAGAGCTTTCTGTAGATAGAGAAAACATATGGTCAGATGCTCTTAAATTTTATAAAAGGAAAGTGTGTGGAGACCAATCCTTTTGCAAAGACTTGGATGTGTCTTTTAAAAATGAGGAAGGGTTGGATGGTGGCGCAGTTAAAGTAGAATTTTTTAATCTCGCTTGGGAGCAAGTCAATAAGCGTTTATTTGAGGGAAACTCTGCCAGTCAGGTGCCCATAAAGGACACAACAAAGCTATTTTTATTTCGTCTAACAGGATCTATGATGGCTCATACAATCATTCAAAATGGTCCTATAAAGGGTTTTCCAAGACTGAGTAAGTCAGTTGCTGCCTCAATGCTTGAAGAAAGTCCAGAGAAAATTGCTCAACATTTAAGCAAACACGATATACCTATGAATTCCGCCACAGAAAATCTGCACTTTTTGATAGAAGAATTGGACGATTGCAAGGACGAAAATGGTGTGCGGGCATTACTCGAGGAAAGCCCACGCTCCGATGCTTACTGGCAGATTATTAACGGGTCTTACTGGCCAATGCAGCAAGTAATTACAGTTGCAAATAAAAGTAGTTTAATTCAAGAATTAATCTACAACGAAATAATAAGGTCACGATTTGAGGCAGTGAGAGAGCTCAAACAGGGTTTGGAAAGTTTGGGTTTTTTGCGTTCATTTCAAAGCACCCAGACCAGTTCCTGAAGCTGCTCTGTGCAACAGAAGAATACTTTGGACCAGAAGAATTTAGATCCATGCTTTCCGAAAGCCATCCAAAGAGTTATGCAGAAGAACAAGCTAATACGTGGCTTTCAGAGTTTTATTGACGATGGAACGTGGCTGTCGCAGAAGATGACGACGAGTCTAGATTGAAAGCATTGCTTACATTCTGCACGGGATGGCAAGTCCCTGAAGCTGTTCATCAACTAAGAAAATAAAGATTGAGTTTCTACCAGACGACGATATGCATACACTTCCAACCACTTCTGCCTGTCTTTGGATTCTGAGATTACCAACAGTACATTCAACCATGCGTGGTTTCTTCCAGTCAATGACAACAGCATTAAAGTTTGCTCGTAACGGTTTTCCAAATGCATGAGATGAGAAAATGATATTTAACTGCATATTTTATACGCACAATATTGATTAATATACTCAAAGTTATGTTCGTTTTGTTATAAAATTGACTTGAAATTTTTTCGATGTAGCATGTAGTTCTGGCTGATATGGACCACAAAAGAATGTTTCTGGCTGATATGGACCACAAAATAATGTGTAATTTGTAACAGTGTCTACAATAAAGCCTTGCTCAAAATGTACAGTAAATAAGATATAAAAGCAAACTATTTTAGTAGCCTTAACAAGACATAACATATTTCAATAAACATTAAAAATAATAATAGTGATAGTAATAATATTTGGTTTTCAATATCAGTAACCTGTTCTGAAATACGAAAGTTCTGCTTTTGAAATCTTTTGCAGTAAATTTTTTGAATAACATTTTTATACTGATATGTTTTGTTTATGAAAATTATGAATTATTGCTTCTTCTCTTATACATTCTCTGACATTCAAATAAACGTCTATGCCATTGGAATCACCAGCACCAGTGTCAATGAAATGTTGCAATCTCTGTAAAGTTATTTCAGATAAAACCAAGCTGGATGTGGTATGTCTAATTCACTACTTTCGTTTATTGGACCATTGAAGCGCTCAGAAGGTAATGGCCCTTCCCAGTCTATGCCATATGTTTCCACATCAGTATCTGCCAAGAAAACCCGGTTGTTCAGGTTGGTAGTAGTGCTGACCTTCTATCCAAAGTTGAGATGGAGTTTTATTTGATTCAGTTCTGACTGGATGATTGTGGTATCCATACAGGAACATTGAAAAGTGCTTATTTATTCTTGGCAAGTAAACACATTCAAGACTGAACAGGTCTTTTTCATCACTGACATCAAGGAAGCCTGCTCTTCCATAAAATAAAACAAATAATAGTACTGAAACAGACAACCATGAAAAAGGTCACGCCAAAATCTCTCTATTCTTTGATTATGACAACTTTTTCCGGAAATGTAACGGCTATCTGTAAAGGGGGAACGGGAATCAGGGAACGCGGGAATAGAGAAAAGGGGAATATGACGTCACACGGTGTCGTATGACGTCATATTCCCCCTTTTTCAAATCTGTAAAAGGGGGAATCTGTAAAAGGGGGAATCTGTAAAAAGGGGAATCTGTAAAAGGGGGAATCTGTAAAAGGGGAATCTGTAAAAGGGGGAATAGTTTGCAATTAACTCAAAAATGACGCACTATTCATGTGGCATTATAATTTATTTGTACAGTGCTTTTGTCGTATATTAAGTTATACGCTCTTATCCCTTAAACTGGAAATCACTGAAACAATAACAAAACATGTGAACTCCGAATTTTCATCATTGTCATCATTAGAGCTTAAGCACGAACTTATATGAGGTGCATTTCTAAACGGCAACACAATAACACAATAATAGCAATAACAGCAAACAAATCTATATAAAAACAATATTGAAATGTCTCTTTCGTCATGGAGTGTGAAGCAAACAAGGCAAACCTTCCAAAGGAAACCATATATACGGACAACCAGAGTGCTGACTTTTTCAATCCGAATGTTTTGACGCTGGTATCTTAGCATCTAAGTGACTTTTTCCTCACGTTTTACTTCTATTTCCTTTTCTAACTGAAGCGCATACTTTTGTAATTAGCGCCCTGTTGATTCACACATGCTACATTTTATCCTCAATCATCAATCTGCCGCTTGCCAAATTTCCAACGAAGTTTCACCCAGGTGAAGTTTCACCTCTCCTGAAGTAAAATAGCACTATACCGGTAGTGTGGCATAATTTCATATTTTTCTTATATATGAAATCTTTTTCTATGATGATAGCTCATTGCAGTAAAATTAAGAAAGAAAATTATGCCCTTTTTCATGTCCACCTTTGAGGAAAATGCCAATATTCAAAATACAAAGGATCCTACGGGTGTTGAACAATACATCAAATGAGTATTGATGTGACTGGAACCAGCTATTTGACCCAGTGCGTTCTTTGATTTCATGTTTACTTTTAGAATTTCTAACTATAGAAACCATTACAAAGTGAGATGCATTTATTTCCAATACATAAGATAGACTTCTAGAATTGTTTTTGGTTAGTTGTTAGTTGTTCATCTTGTATGGTGGTTACATGTTTATGTTCACAAAACGTGCTCGCTCTGTTTGACAGCTGTGTTATTAGGGACCTTTAGATCGAGTACGAAAACGAAAACGAAGACGAAATTTGATGGCGTGTGTCGTTCTGCGCGCGCTCCCTGGGAATCACCCGAAAAATTTCGTAGTCTTCGCACGGGAGACAACAAAGTTTTTGGAAAATTTCGTACTCCAGACAACGAAGTTTAAAATTGAAAATAGTAAAGCGAAAAGAGAAAATTTTGTATGGAAAAGTAGGCACGTGCATTTTTACATGCGAGAAGTGCTATTTGCCGAATTATTTCCTCATAAATCTTTTTCAAAACAAAGAGGACAGGCTTGGACTACCGTAGGAAATATTAGTTAGGCCATCTAAACAAACGAAACTTCCAGAACGAGTACGAAGTTCCTCGGTGCCCTGTGATCTCGAATTTCGTCTTCGTTTTCGTTTTCGTACTCGATCTAAAGGTCCCTATTATCTTTCTGTCAGCTTGTATGTCTGACAGCCCCGGGGTTTGTTAGCCTGCTTGCAGTCTCTGAACAGTTCTAAGCCCTTCTGAACAATCTGCAATTTCAGAAAATTTTCTATTGTTTCGTGATTGTGGAACAACAATGATTAGCCAACTTTTCGACTAACTTTTGTTGCTGTTTCAGTGTATTTCCAGTTTAAGGGATAAGAACGTATAACTTAATATACGACAAAAGCACTGTACAAATAAATTATAATGCCACATGAAGAGTGCGTCATTTTTGAGTTAATTGCAAACTATTCCCCTTTTACAGATTCCCCTTTTTACAGATTCCCCCTTTTACAGATTCCCCTTTTTACAGATTCCCCTTTTACAGATTCCTCCTTTTACAGATTCCCCCTTTTACAGATTCCCCCTTTTACAGATTCCCCCTTTTACAGATTCCCCTTTTACAGATTTGAAAAAGGGGGAATATGACGTCATACGACACCGTGTGACGTCATATTCCCCCTTTTCTCTATTCCCCGTTCCCCGTTCCCTGATTCCCCGTTCCCCCTTTTACAGATAGCCGAAATGTAACTTCCTCTTCTTGGACCTCTTAGTGGGTGGCTGAACATAAAAGAAGCGACCTCTACATTTTCAACACCCTGATCCCCACGAACCCGAGAAGGAAGCCCGAACTGCTCAACAGCATTTTGAAAAAGGCGTAACACTGTTGCAGCTTTATTATTTGTTGAACATTGGAGGTATGTGACATAACGGGAGTAACCATCAATGCATCCATGCACCACAAAACGCCACCTAATCAATTTGTGGTTACCATCTAAGTGCCACAATGCCAGTGTTCCTGGTACTGAATATTTCCTTCTTTGTATCGTGCTCAGCTGCATTGTTCTCAACAGCAAACCGAGGGATCAACTCGCCACATTGATTCACGAACTCTGGACCATTGTACTTTTAAACCCTGTGCCAACAGAAACCCCTTCATTCTTCTGATTCCACAGTTAGGGAAATGCTGAAAAATATTACTAACTGAAGTATCAAGTTCAAAATCTGATATTTCTGAATGTCTCACAACAAGGTTTCGAATACCATATGATTCGATTCTTCTTGATATTGTTTTTGCACTTACTGAAAACATTTCGGCAATTTTTGTCTTTTTGAAACCATATGTTAAATACAGTTTCAAAGTTTCTTTTGGAATATCCACTGATGCCCCCAGGTTTACCAGGTGAATGGTTGTTAACATGAATTGCTTCTGCTCCTGAATTCTCTAAAATGGTGTAGGCCCTGCGCATAAATTCAATGCTTCGGTCATCGATTGAAGCTGGCCATATTGCTTGGCTTTGAATGGAAAGTAAAAGGACTTGTTCCAATCTATATAGTGCATAGTCAATCTGATTTTCTTCCATCAAGGGAAAATGCTCCAAGCTTTGACAGATACGTCTTAAGTTTGTCAATATGTAATCTCGTACATTTGTTTCTGGACTCTGCCTTGGGAATGACATGATAAGAACGAAAGGCCTAAGCTATTGTACTTGTAAATATTATACAGACGTAAATATTCTACCCACCCCGGAGCTCACCCACTAAAAGCAAGCTCCCTAAAAGAGTTCTTCCACTAAGTGAATTCACCCACTCAGAGCGTTCACCCACTAAGTGAATTCACCCACTAAAATGCCTGTCAATCACTTCTTGTTTCTCCTCCCACTAAATGAACTCAATGCCACAAAACGCTTTTCGGTTCCACTAATCATGCATTTCAATTCCACTAAGTGTGTTTCAATCCCATCAAACAAAGTCACCCAATTTGTCCACTACATGACTCCATACATATCGTTGTGTAATTAGTCGTTGAGTAGCTGGGATTCCAGGGTGAGACAGGTCATGAAGTTTGTCGAAAATTAGGCGTTGAAACGGCGAATGGACGTAGGGGCGAGGTGTGGCTGTTGAGATGTCGCAGAGAATGGCGCCGGAAGATGAAGGTAATGGAAATTCTTGAAACTGCAGAGAGGACGTTTGCAATGATGGCAGATCTGGGTCAGATTGCTGACCTTGTGCAAGCAAGTTGAAATTGATGGATGCAATAGTTGAGGTTTGAACAGAGTTAAGTTCCATGCAAGAAAGGGCATCTGCGACGACATTTTCCTTGCCACTAACGTGATGTATGTTGGCAGTAAATTGCAAAATATAATCAAGATGCCTTGTTTCGCGGGGAGAGTAACGATCAGGTGATGTTGATAAGGCATAGGTTAAAGGCTTGTGATCAGTCAGGATGTAGAATTCTCGACCTTCCAAGCAGTGCCGAAAGTGCTTGATTGTGAGATAGATGCCAAGTAACTCGCGACCAAAGGTACTGTACTTGCTTTTTGCTGGTTGTAAGCGCTTGGAGAAAAATCTGTGAGGGTTCCAGTTATTGTCGATGCGTTGCCGTAGAACTCCACCGATGGCAACAGTTGAAGCATCAACCATTAAACAATATGAAGACGTCAGAGAAGGATGGAAAAGAAGTGTAGCATTGGTTAATGTGGACTTGATCTCACGAAATGCTGTAAGGGCTTCTTCAGACAACTGCAAAGTCTCCTTTGTTTTCTTTGGCGATAGTAAATCCGTCAGAGGCTGGATGATAGAGGCGCAATTTGGTATAAATCGCCGGTAAAAGTTGACAAGACGAAGGAATTCACGAAGCTTGCGAAGTGATGTGGGTGGAAGAAAGTCTGCAATAGCGTGGACTTTGGAACGCAGAGGAGAAATGCCACGTGGCGAAATGTTATGTCAGAGGAAATCCAATGACGAGGCACTGAAAACGCATTTAGCAGGGTTGAGAACGATGCCATATTCGGTGAGATGCACAAAGAGGGTGTCGATATGCTGAAAATGTTCATCCTCTGAGGAGCTGGCGATGAGGAGATCGTCGATATAAGCAAATACAAAGTCCAAGCCGCGGAGTACTTGGCGTATAAAACGTTGGAATGTCTGAGCGGCGGGAAAAATAACATCGGCCCCAGTATCCACCAAAAACGTGTACCAGTGTAGCGATCGGTGACATAAAAGAGACGGCTGGATGGAGAGAATCCAGGGGAACTTGTCGTCATTAGTCTCTGGCTTGAAAGTTTTCTGACTGTCGAGAGTGAGATGGTCGTTGTTGTTGTTGTTGTTGTTGAGCTAGCAAATTGACAGGAAAACTGCATTGGGAGTTGCATCTATTTGCACTGGCTCCAAAGTTGTAGTGGTACCAGCAAAATCCTCCTGAAGGGTCGTCGGGCGGCAGTTTGGAGATTGTGCGAAAGAGTTGTGGCGGAATGGCGATCGTGAACGAGACTGTTGACGTCTGTGAGAAGGAGGCTGAAGCTGGAAGTGCTCTGCAAGTGCTTGCATTTGCGAAGTGAGCTGGTTTATTTGCCCTCGAAGTTCTGCAATCTCACTTGACGACGAACTTTACAGCGTTTCTGCTGTTGGTTTTGATTGCAAGGCAGCAATGGCAGGTGTAGGCAAGGCAACTTCTAAAATCTTGTCTGCTAGTGCAGCCAATTCATCTAAGGGAACTTTGTTCCGCAGTGGAAGCCAGTATGAGCTGAGCGCTCATGGGCAGCCTTTGCAGGAAGAGCTGCTTAAAGATGGACTCTTCGAGAAGATTGTCCCCCAAAAGTTGTTGCATGCCTCTCAAAAACTGCGAAGGTTTGCGATCTCCGAGTTCTTCTGAGATAGAAGATGGTGCAAACGCTTTTGTTCAGAAGCAGAGGTACGTTTAATTAGCTCTGTCTTGAGATGCTCGTAAGGTCGTACAGTTGGTGGATCAATGAGTAAATCTCTAATTTCCTGGACAATTTTGGGCGGTAGTACTCCAACAAAATGATCAAACGTGGTGGCTTGCACTGTAACTCCACGAGTTTTAAACTGGGACTCGATCTGCGCGAACCAAACCTTTGCATCGTTGGGCCAAAACGGTGGAAGTTTCAGACTATGATATGGAACTATTGGAGTTAGAAGAGGCAAAGTACGAGCGGTAGAGGATGGGCCTGGAATGTTGTCCAAGGTTTAATATTTGCAATTCTTCAAAATGTCCGTAAATAAAAGGCAAATAAATTGTTTACGAAATACAGCGTCGGATGTAGCTTGGAAATTCGAAGACAAAACCGGAACAAGTAAAATCAGTAAAATAATTCTTGTAGTTGAAATATAATAAATATAGCAGCCTTTCGGGTCACGTCGTGGCCACCAATTTAGTAACAATGCGAATGATAAAGTTACCAAGCCGAATTGATTATTACGAATGGCAACTTTATCTTGTCCGACTAGAAGAACGATATATAACAAACCATTTCCCTGACTTTATTCTTGATTCGATTATTCTTGAACACAACAAACTAAACTAACTAACGACCATTCCATTTACAGGGTATTTATAATAAATTTAAAGGTTATGACGACTAAACAAATAAGTTTAGATATTTCGAGAACAAAAAGATTAAAACATGATTACGAAGTTAAAAATAAAATGATACAATTGATTATGTGATGGACTAAAATTAGATTTCACATAATGATACAAAATAGCCACGCTACATACTCAGTGTTATCCCCCAGATGAATTGTGTAATCCTCCACAGTACTGATTTTATCTCTGAACTTTTCTGCACAGCCTTCACTGTACTGATGGTATCCCTCCTGCAAACATCATGTTATCTCTCCACAGTACTGATGCTATTCCTCCACTGTACTGCTCAGACATTACAGCAGGTAATGATGGAGGCCATTTTTTCACAAGAAGTATAAGAAAGAGATAACGTAGTTTTGTCAATGCGAACTCTTGCAACTCAATGCAAACATAAATAAAATAAAGAACTAAAAATACCTCTTTGCATTTTATGACTAAAAGGTTAGAGGGAATTAACCTGTACAAACTAACAAACTGGGTAACTTCAAATTTTAACGTTTCATATGAAAGCCAATATGAAAAGAGCCCGAAAAGGATCAGAAATCCGAGATGGGGCACTTGAGGAGATATGAGCAGTCCAGGATATTACGATTCAAGGGGTAAAAAAAGAAGTTAGCTGAATTCTCCCATACAACCAAAAAAATGGCACAAATATTGAGCTGCAAATACCATCTCATTGATGGAAAGCATCTCAAGTTGATTTCAGCCAAAGAACATGCTTGAAACTGAGCTTATATAATATGCAAGGTGTCTGAATTCCTGACATTACTTTACCCTCTGACTTTCAGAGAAATGTTTGTTTACCTAATTTCGGGTAAAAACTTTGATGTAAATGGTATTCCACTTGCAAGACCTCATTAAAACTGTCTTTCTGTAGCAATTTGCAACTTAGAAATCAACTGATAAAATAAAAGCTAATAATTGTTGAAGGGAGTGTCAGTTTCTCTGCCCCTGTTAAGAAAAACAAGCTGACATCAGAATTAAGAAAGAGAAAAGGCCAAAAAACACCACCGAGATATTGAAGGAAGACTGCCAAGCCTTTGGCACTATCATACCAAAGTCAATGACTTTGGAGGAGGCCTTTCGGCACTCTATTACATCTTTGCCATTGTCCGTAGCTTCATTAGATGGAGACATGCACCAATCTGAAAAGCATTCCTTAAGAGACTACCCCATAGTCAGTGGTGTAACTAGAGAGGGCAGGGGGTGCAATACGGTTGCAGTCGTGTTGCAGTCTTGTTTACGACTCAGTTATTTTAGTATAGCCTCATTTTATTTTACCGTATGTCTTTTAACCTAATTAGAATATAAATCATATTTACGTTGTGTGCTTCTCGTTTTAATTTAGTTTTCCTCTTTGTACTTAGGTGTTACATTCTATAGTTAATTATCGTCTGCTAAACGTCGCCATAATTTCCTATTTGTAATATTTGCCAATTGGCATCTACCAAGTGTACCTTGACCTCTCGCATTCTGACGGTGCTGAATTGATGTTGGAGGCACACGTTAGAGTGGCGGTAGACTAGAGATTGGAGGTTGGAGATTGAATGTTTCGGAGAGGTACAGAAGGTGCTTGCGAGAGGCTTTGCTGTATCTCATGTTGATTTCAATTTTGGATTACAGTTGAAAAACTTGTGTGTGGTTATTTTGTGTTCTGTTCTGAAGTTCTTAGACCGTGATTACATTTGGTGATAGGAGCCGGATATCAACAGAAACTGAGAAATTTGGAACTCGCTGCCGATTTTGAAATGATCACTGTAAATACCGATTTTCACAGCTGTTTTGTACATACCTATTATACTGTTTTACTTACTGATTTACGTCTAACATGATGGGCAAAGGCGCAAGGCCAAGAGCTTTGGCCACTGAAGAGCTTGTTACCATGCATAACAAGAATTTATTTTATCTAAAGCCGACAAAAGATCATCTGAAACAACATTTATATTACTGCAAAAATAACAAGACGTGTTTTTGACCGCTGTGAATTATCGACTCGATTTTAGAATTAAAAAGACTCCTACAGCTGGAAATGGAATCATTACCATGCACAACGGGCGTGAGCCGCGCGAAGAAACAGCCAGAACCGTTGTTCAACCGAGCAAGTTCTTCGGCGAACTGGGAGAAGATGTTGAAAATGAAAAATGAGTTTTGGGAGGGTTGCAAAGGCAAACAACTGGTGACAGAGACGACAGAGAGACATCATGCCTGCATTCTTATGCGAACGTGCAGCAGTTTTACGATGAACTACCGGACAATGTAGACCTAGACGACCTGAAGACCGCTCTGATCCAGCAATTCATGCCAAAAGAAGCACAAAGATTCTACTACGCTGATCTCTATGGTAGAAAGCAAGGGGAATCAGAAAGCGCAGCCGATTTCGGACGTGAGATTCAGCAGTTGGTCAGAAAAGCCCACTCTGAGATGCCTGATGAACACAAAGACACACTGATGCCAGAGCATTTCGTCAATGGATTATGCCCAGAATTAAAAAGTTCTGATCTCCGACCCAAAATCGTTCATGAGAGCAGTGGAAGTTGCAAAGCGGGAAGAGATCAACGAGCAAGTGACGCATGGTACAGCTCCTTGGGTGAAGCCCGACCGATTCAAATGCGGAAGACAGCTATTGGCATCGACGACAACTGCAGTTGCAGCGATCTCCGGAGAGCAAATGGTGAGCGACCGATTAACCCGACTAGAAGGCGTTGTCGAGAAGCTAGCTATTTCGGTAGCCAGTTTACAAGTCCCGAGGCCCGAACAGGGGAAGCGAGAATCAAAGCCAAAACTTTTGTTGTAGCGATGGCCGCACTATCTGCAATTTCTGTCAACAAGTGGGACATATCGAGTTGAGATGTGCCATCGGAGACACGGAGTACCACCGCAACAGCAAGAAGGAGATAATTCAAAAAACTAGATGTCGCTCCTCACGAAGCTTTAATGGGGTGTGAGGCAGCAAAGAAAGACGACGAAGAAGAAGAAAATCCCCAAACATTTATCAACACTGTTGATGGAAGTGCATTTTTCAATGTGTAACCTTTTCTAGACGTGTAGCTGATTATCAAACCGATATTAAACTTATTCCGGTTCAAGCATTTCAATTATAAACTTTGATTTATTTAGTTTAATTAATAAGTATTCTCGATCGCCGTTAGCCATTACGTATAACCGTGTCTCAGCCAAGACTCCTACGGGAGAGCATTTAGATATTGTAGGGACTACTACCGTTGAATTAGATTTAGGAGAGAGTAAATGGTATGTAGAGTGCTATGTTGTAGGTAATTTTAAATTTTCTTTTCTGCTCGGTACTGATTTTCTTATCAAGACCAGCACCAGTATCGATCTGGGTAACATGAAAGCCAAGATAATGGTATAGTATGTATAGTATCTATGTATAGTAGGTATAGTATGTATAGTATTAAAGATCACACAGATGACATAGTAGTTATGAAAAAGAGAATATTTGCAATATTGTACCAGATGACATCCACAGATGGGAATCCAAGTCATGTTCATTGTCCAGAAGGCAAAATGCCTTGGTATTTCTGGAAGGGAGCCATTGCAAAAAAAGAGAAACCTGGCTCCCACAGGAAACATGAGACAATTCCTTGAGATGTTGGCAAGAAGCTGGTGCCAATTTTTCAACGGCTCACTGACACAGGTCTTTTGAAGCGATGCAGCAGGAATAGGACACAGAATCCCAATGATTCCATGCATGAGATCATTTGGCGATTTTGTCCAAAAATAACGTTTGTTGCAAAAAGGACCCTTGAAACTGCAACATGTATGGCATTATGCCAGTTCAAAAAAGAAGAGACATTCCGCGATACTCTTCGCAGGTTTCCGGGAATAGAGGCAGGTCAGTTTTTGTTGAGAGGAGCTTTGGAACAATCCATTGAAAAAGTTAAAAAGGCAGAGAAAAAATCGTCAAAAGTAGAAAAGCAAAAAAGCAAAAAAGACAACAACTGAAGTATTGCGATGAGAATTAATATAGACAAGGTGGTCTCGGAAGGTGCACGGAGGAAAAAGCAGTAGAAAGGTTGTTGAATCACAAAGAAGAGTACTTAAAAGACAAGGATGGCATGCTAACAGGTTGCAAATGATAATAAGCGGAGAATTTCATGACATTTTTGCTGCGGATGTCTACTATCATAATTCACGCTGCTTAAATTTGCAGTTAACCCAATAATACAACAAGTCGAAAATGAGCGCATTCAAGAAAATAATTCTGACATCTTGAAAAACATTTTCTGTAAAATAAAGATCAAGATAATTCGAGAAAAATTTTATATCTTCTGACTGACCTTCTGGAAGACTTGAAAAACATGAGCGAAGAGAATGGGACTGATAGTGTAGTGTCGCATCACTTAAAAAAGCTGGCTAAAGAATTCCCAGAATAACTCGGATTCTACCCTGTAGGACGATACGTTATAGTACATTCTAGCGAAATGAACCCCTTTGATTACACAGTCTCCACACTCAAGGGTCATGGTCTTCGCGATAACTAGCTACCTTATTCGAGCCTTTGCACGAATGATGAAAGGAAAAATTGAAAAAAGAAAGGCAGAAGTAATGCAATGGCCCTGTACACCCGAAGAACTAATCCATAGACTTGATAGAGGACCATTGAAAGAGCTCTATAATACGATCTATGCTGCCATTGATGACAACTTTTAAGTCAATGAACATGGATATGCAAAAACGTTCCAACCAAGTAACAACAAAAGTTTGGTCTTTGGCGTCTGACTGGGAAGCTTTGGTTATCCTCAAAAATAAATCAGGAAAAGAAATTGTGTCAGGGCTGACACTCCATCGAATGGCTGGTAGCAAAGATGTTGCAATAATGATGAATAAGCTTGGGAATTGCATTTCATACAACGACATAAGAGCTCAGAACCTAGCCTGGGCGAAAATGGTATCTTCTAGTGTCACTGTTTCTAAGCAGCTTGCTGAAGGAATCGCAACGCACGCTACTTACTATTGATAACAATTATGGCAGACAGGACATGTACACTGGATCTGAGACAACACATGATACAAACTGTACCCCGTTTCAACCCTTGATCCCAGGTAAAAAGAGTAAAATTTTGTTTTCTTTTTCAACAGGTTTTTCTTTTTCAGAAAATTATCTATTAGAGAATGGTAAATAAAGATAGTAGAGAACTACGTGACGTAACACTAGTTGATAACGTTATACTATTGTTGCATGTAAGTCATGTTCTTCAAAGAGAAAACGGGCCTGTTGAACATTGTGTTATAGTTTTCCAATCCTATTATGCCAAGCAATAGTTGCATAAAAACATTTCAGAAATTCAAGCACAATCTTATTTTTCTTTATATTATAGGTGAACTATAACAATTACAAGAAACAACTACACGCAGAACAAAATATTGACCCGGCAACTGATCTGGCCGAGATGCTAGAAATACCAGAATTCACCATTGGTTAAAGAAAGCCACCACCTCTATTTCATGCATGCTAACATTTTCTAGACAGGCTGCTTGATTTGATGAAGGATCTGGAAGTCGAGCACATATTTGCCCACTCTGACGAGCAGGTCTATGCTCGCCTTGCCCATATCTTGTGGAAGTTCCCCGAAGTCTATAAAGATATTGTTATAGTAATGGGTGTATTTCACCAGTTGAGAGTGAGACAGCATATACTTTACAAGAGACATGGTTGCATGGGCTATAAATCATGGTGGATCGACGCTGGAGTCATCGCATCAGGCTAACCAGACAAAGCTACAAAAGGAAACCATTGCTACAGAGGCATGCAATTGCACAAGGAGACTTTCAATGCCTCGATACAATTTAGAGCAGAGAGTTTGACATCAAACCTTACAATGATGAAGGTGGAGCTGCTATCTCAACTTCAGAGCTTACAAAGGCAGCCCAATGCTGAAAACCTAAAAGTAATCTTGGATTCAAACAGTTTCACCCAGCTATTTGAGCAAACAATTACCTCCTGTGAAGAAACAGAATCAAGAATGTTGCGAAAACTCATTCTATGCTTATCTCTACCAAGCAGAAACAGAATATTCTCAAAAGTCAAAATAAAGACCTGGTTCTTAAAATTCGCGACAATGAGCTTGAAGTAGTCAAAAAGATAAAATATCTAGGTGTGCAAATTGACTGCTCCTTGGACTGGAAAGAGCAAATCAAAGCAGTTTCTAGCAAGGTTTCAAGGGCAGTTGGCTTTTTAAGACATTCCAAATCTTTTCTCCCGAAAGAAACTTTGCAGACTCTCTACAAAGGTATTGTGGAGCCCCACTTTCGATACTGTTGTTCTGTCTGGGGCTGCGCCGGTTTAACTGAAATTAATCAGTTGCATAAACTTCAAAACCGTGCTGCTAGGATAATCACGAATAGCAGCTTCGATGCCCCAGGCAGACCTCTTATCGAAGGGCTGGGATGGAAGACGGTTGACGAACTGATTACCGGTGAGTCTAAGACAATGGTCTTCAAGTCCCTGAATGTGCTGGCTCCAAAATACCTTTGTGACCTTTTCACACGAAATTCGCTTTGCACATCATATAGCCTTCGTGATACGGGGACCGATCTGAGGTTACCGATAAAAAGGTCAGCAAATGGCCAGAGATGTTTCTCATATAGAGGTGCTAAACTATGGAATAGCCTGTCAGCCGCGTCAAAGCAGGCAACCTCTCTGTTATAGTTTCAAGAAAACTATTTAAAAACTATTTTCTCTCTATTTGATGTTTTCTTTTATTTTAAAATATAATTGTAAATAAGGTTAAATATTGTAAATAAGGTTTTATATTTCAATTTAATTAATAGCTTTTTACTTTTTATCTTATATTATAATTAATGTTTTTATCGGATTAAGCAAAATTGGAAGAAATACGCAATTTGCAACAAGTTACTACTGTAGCTATTCGTTAGAGAAATAACAGCAATTTTCGCAGCAAATGATGCCCTTGGCATGGCAGTGACACGCAGAACTTCTGATCTCAGACCCACCCCACTAACGTAAAAACTGACCAATACAGTTGACATCCGCTTACTCGAATACCCGTTAACTCGAACATTCGCTTGCTCGAACGAATTTTCGTTTCCCTTGGACCAAAAAGTGTCCGTTAACTCGAATTCTATGAATTTCTTCACAAAATAACTCACAAACTTTATTGTCTTTTCATCAAATTAATATGTTATTAGTGGTTAGTAATTAATTGTCCCTGTAGGGCATCTATAAATGTCCTTGTTCCTTCAAATTTCAGTTCACAAAGAACTTTCATTCCTTCACCGTCACCAAGATTGACTGCTATTATATACTACAGGCAGTCTGATTTGACAACATAGAATTTGGAGAGAGGCGAATTAAATAAAAGTGTTGCAGAAAAATATGGAGTTCAAAAGAACACACTGTCAACTTGCGTGAAAAATAAGCAGAAAATTATTGCCGCATTCAATGAAGAGAGCAGTCCAAAGTGTAAAAGACTAGCAAGAGCCAACTACGAAAATTTGGACAAAGCTCTATTTCAGTGGTTCTTGTCTGCCAGAAGTCAAAATGCGCCAGTTGGAGGAATAGTTTTTAAAGCAAAAGCGTTGCAGTATGCTAGAGAAATAGGACTGGATGACTAAAGACTCAGATGGTTTCATGCGACGATGGAAGGAAAATACCATGTCAGCTTCAAAACCATATCAGGAGAAGCAAAATATGTGACACCTGAAGTGATTGCACCATGGAGTGAAACTTCACTGCCCACAGTCTTATCTAACTACAAGTTGGACGACATTTACAACGCGGACGAGTTTGGTTTATTCTATCAATGCCTACCGAACAAAACACTGCACTTAAAATCAGAGAAGTGTGTTGGTGGGAAAAACAGCAAAGTTCGCTTGACTGGAACCGCTGGTGAAAATGCTATTGGTGACAATGTTCCTCATTGGCAAATAAAAAAAACGATGTTTTACCGGTATCAAAAGCCTGCCTTGCCGTTATAAAAGCCAGAAAAGAGCTGGATGGACGGAATTCTATTTGAAGAATGGGTTCGTGAGCTTAACAAGACGTTTGTGGCAGAAAAAAGAAGAGTAGCATTACTGGTAGACAACTGCCCTGCTCATCCGCATGTGGAAAACCTGGAAGCCATCAATCTCATTTTTCTTCCTCCAAATACAACGTCCAAAACGCAGCAATGGACCAGGCAGTGATTCGTAGCCTCAAAGCAAATTACAGAACAATTATCGTTCAAAATATCATCACGGCAATAGACGTAAAAAAGCCTCTGCTCAAAATTTCGATCATTGGTGCAATGAGCATGCTGGCGTTATATTGTGATATGGACACCCTGGAAACAAAAGGAAACAAAATTTGATTTTCTGAGCCTCCAAGGGAGGCACCTCACAAAAAATGAAATAGCGACATCTGACGAAATAAGAATAAAAATTCTTAACAAAAAGGAATAAAAAGAGAAAAAAGAGAAAATTTTGTTGACTCTTGTATTTAACCTCGTTCTAGTATTCTATTATTCAGTTGTTAGTTGTTATGCAGGTCGAGAACATGTGCTTTTCTTTGTTCATTTTCTAAGTATGAAAATATAATATTCGCGACGAGTAAAAAGCTGCAAAACTGGATATTGTACCAATGCCCATATTTGATCCCAAAAAGGATCACAAGATGGAAAATCTGGATAAAGAGATTTAAACATATCTGAATGCCGCTAACGTCACAGATGCATCGCAAAAACGTGCCTTATTATTGTATTCTGCTGGAGCTGAAGTTCAAGAAATCTTTGAAACAATTCCTGAAAATGGTGAGGATGTTGACTTTGGTACTCCTGTAAAATAACTAAACAAACAATCTCGGAATCGTGTAAAGAGAAAGCCATGCATGCTGATGATGATCTATTCAAGGCATTAATGGAGTGAATAAACACCCTTCAAAAGCAAACAGAAATTGTACCATTTGATGTTGATGCAGAAATTTTTGTACACTTTGACGATGAAGTAATTGCCACCGCGCCGCCTCAGACAGAAGAAGAAATTCTATATGAGCTACGTGAAAATCTGGAAGACAGTCAGGAGACAGATGATGAAAATAGTGCAAGCAAAACTCCAATTGAAAAGCCATCACAAAATGTAGTCAGAAGTGCAATAGAAATCATTTCCCAGCAAAGCCTGGTCTCGAGCGAAGAACAGTAGCTACGTGGCTATTGGTTTAAACTATATAACATACTGGAAGGTGAAATGTCTGAGCAAATGAAGCAGTCCAGCAGTCCAGTGCAGTAAGGGGCTTAAGCCTAACCAAATTTCTATGTGAGAAACATAAAAGAGCCCTTTTCCGACTGTTATCCTGGCTCTTAAAACACAATTAAAGTTTCACGAGATAATACCCGAATTTTATTTTTGTCTGTTTCTCTTTTCAATTGTGTATCTGTTATCTTAAATCATGAGTAACAACGTTCGAAAAACCAATCGTGCAAACTGGCATGAAGGTGAGATGAAACAGGCAATTGAGGAAGTTCAAAAAAAGAATGTCTCTCAGAAGGGCAGTGAAAGTTTTTGGTGTGCCATTTGAGAGTCTGAGACGACAGGAGAACTGAAGCAGCTTGAGCCATTCCAAAACAAACTTTGGCAGCAAAAAGACTGTTCTGACTGAAAAACAAGAGCAGGATCTTGCGAAATACATTATTGGCATGGACAACTCAATTTACGGAATGCCTACAAGCAAGGAGCGCAAAGTAGCATTCCAATTTTGTGAGAGGAATAATATTCCACATCCATTCAGCAAAGAGAAGCAGTCTCAAGCGGCAGTCAACTATTTCCTTGAGAAAGCCTGAAGCTGTTTTCTTGAACAGAGTCTTTGGTTTGAATAAGACTTCAGTGAAGAGATACTTTGACAATTTGCAAGTGATACTTGACAAACATCAACTTAAGCCCCATCAAATCTACAATGCGGATGAGTCAGGGTTGACATGTGTACACAAGCCTGTAAAAGTGCTTTCTAAGAAAGGTAAACGTGTGGTATCATCAGCTACCAGTGGCCAAAGAGGTGTCGTACAATCGTTGTTACATGTTATAATGCTGCTGGCAATTACGTCCCCCCAATGATGATTTTCAAAAGACAAAATAAAAGGAAAGACGTGACTGATTATGCTCCACCAGGCACCCTGAATGAAGTTTCAGACAATGGATGGATGATTCTTCAACCTTCATGAGCTACATGAAGATTGGTCAAGCATGTCAAGCCAAATAAAGATAACGTATTCTTGTAATTCTTGATGGGCATAAGGGCTGAACAATTCTAATTCTGAAAGCTGCATTTCAAGAATATTGGAGCAATGGGCTGCTCTACAGCTCTACTTTACGGATTTTATTGTGAATGGGAAAGACCCATCCTACACAATTGAGTCAATACTAAATAGATTACGTAACCCGTTTGTTCAAGCGCAAGACCAACTACACCGGCTTTAACAAACTTTAACACTATGTTTCAAACAAAAGAACCAATGCTGCATCATCTTCGAGTAAAAGTTGTCAAACTGTTGAGAAGCATAGTGCAAGATTTTTTAAAGTTAGAAGTTGTAAGAGCAGGCGACCCCTTAACGATAGAGTTTGAAGACAAGTCAAAGCATGTTCCGCTGAAAGGTGTCTATATCGGCATAAACGCTAGCAGCACATTATCTTCATGCAGTGACATAGAGAATGCTTTGAAAATGAGAAGTTCGTGCCTTGCCTTCCTGATTGAGTTAGTCAAGCAAATCAGAAAGCGCTTTCAAGTCAACCAGCTAGTTTTTAAATGTGTGGAATTTTTACTGCCACCAAATGCCGTCCAATGCAAGCCTCCATCGCTTCAAGATGTATTCACCCTGATGCCGTTTTTAAAAAAATGTAGCAGACAGTAGCAGTGCAGACTTAGAATGGAGGCAGCAAGCTTTAGGAGAAGGCACTGATATTTTACAAATCAAACCCAACAGAATTTTGGAAAAACCGGCTCGAAGCTAAGATGCTTACAGGCGGATACAAGTATCCAAACTTGAGAAAAGTGGTATGAACAGCATTTTCATTACCTTCTCCAAATGCATCTGTTGACCGTTTGTTCAGTTCTTTGAAGCTGGTAAAAACGTCTTTAAGAAGCAGTTTGAAGCGCGAAAAATTAGTTGGTTTGATGCACACCAATCAAGGCATGAAAGCAATGGGAATTCGTGCACACCAAATCAAGCTAGACGGTACACTATTAGAACTGGTGCAAAAAGTAAAAAGTAGTGCGACAGATAGTCAAGCACATGAATTTGTTAAAAACGAATTCTCTAAAATTGCAGAAAATTGACACTTTTAAAGCACTGCCAGCACTTGCATGGTAGATTTGTGTAAATTTGAGTAGTTTTGTTCTGTTTAATATCTTGCTTTTTGGTGATTTGTTTTTTATTTCTTAATTTGGAAAATTCCCTAAAAATTCCTCAAAAACTTAAATTCCTTAAAAATCCCCAAAATTCCTTAGTTTAAGGAGAAAACCTTGAAAGTGAGAGCCCATTCAGGTAATTTTGTGGCCAAATACATTTGGTGAGTTCCAACGGATCCGGCTGACTTCCGAGATACAAGAGTAAGAGCAACGTGCCAAAATTGTTCTCCAAGAAAATCGATGGTAGATGCTTTCAACAATCATGGTATAAAAGAAATAAAAGTTTACACGAGTGGTTGTACATTCTCCAGAAGAAAAAAAATGTTTTGTTTCTGCTGTTGGCTTCTTCCTTGCATATCAGAAAAAGATTTAGAGAAAAATTAGAGCCAGATAGGTGTTGGAAATTTCAAGAGAGGAATCGAGAAGATCAGGGCACACGAACAGAAAAGGCCTCACTGTAATCTTCATGCGCAATGGAAGTCCTTTCAGCAGGGAATTCTGCATGGCCTAAAAATTGATGGAGAATTTCAGGGGCAACTTGAAACAGATAGGGAGAAGACATTGTTCATGAAAGATTGAATCTTCTCCGTAGCTTTGTTTTTGGCATTACAAGAGATTTCATTCAGAGGTCATTGGTTTGAAAGCCAAGAACAAATGTCTTCGTTTGAAAATAGTGGTAACTACCTGGAATTGCTGAGGTTGGTAGCAAAATATGATCCAGTTCTGGATGCTTATCTTTCAAGCAAAAAGTTGAGGGGAGGGGAAAGTACACTTCTCCTCAAATTCAGAATGAAATTATTAGCTCAATATCTACAGTAATTCAAACTCAAAAATTTCAATAGTTTCCGGGACGCGACTATATAATTGATCTTTGTGGTGCGTTAGATATCCTTCAACCTGCAATGTTGCTGATGATAAAGACTCAAGCTATCAATTTACCGCCTTGGAAGATTGTAAGTTGGCTCTCTAGAGTGCTGTGATGCTGTGAAGAGTGATTGTAAGAGTGCTGAAGAAATTGTCGAGGATTGAAACAAACCTTGAAAATATTATTAAAGGAGACAAACCAAAAGAAGGTATTCTCCCAAAGTTAAGTAAACATTGGAATGAATTAGCCAAAGATGAAGCTGAGAACAGCACATTTCATGGTGTACCATTGTTGGAAGGTTGGGTTTGTGTTGGTGGAGAAAGTTCGACTGTACCATCAGCGGGGAAGAAGAAGAAGCCGATAAACACATGGGTTGCCAGAAAACCCAGAGATTGCATACATGATTTGCAAGTTCTGTGCAAAGAATTAAAGAAAGATCTCATAGAACGCTATAACAAAATCATTCCCATTGAAGCAAAGAAGTTGCTGAAAGCATTTCACTTGGAAGAGATGGTATCCGGACTTTCTTCCTTTTCATTTAAAGATGGAAGATCAAGATAAATCGAAAAGAAATAATTGCGTGGGAAAAGAGAGGTTTAGACGAGTTTGGCGAATTCTTCGAGCATGTTTGTGCACTACCACATGTTGAAAATTAAGTTAGCAACAACGTTTCTGCTAATCCTCTTCCACACAGCAGTCAACTTGTGACCAGTCGCTTCAAGACCACTTTAAAGAAGATGGTATGGGAAAACCTTGGAGGGCTGGCTCACATGATGTTTGTTACGAAGGAAGGAAAACAGGTGGAAGATTTTAACAAACGCCAGCTCCTTGAATTGGGCGTAATTAACAGTGATAATATTAACAAAATGTTCGAATTAAAATTTTCTTCAGGAAAAACAGTAGTGTGTTGTCTTGATAAAGATTTCACAACATCAATATTCTACAATAATGAAGAGATCTACTGCATTTTGGGGTAGGAAGCTTGTTTGGCATTGGATGTTGCCCTTGCATCTGGTGGTTGTGAGGCAATAGTGGAAGGATTCTACAGCGTTGTGAAGGCACACACGATGTCAGGTGGCCAGTCCAACAAAGTTTTGATGGAAAGATCTGTGGTGGATTGGAGCTTACCACATCCAATTTCTTGCCCAAAAACTATTGCAAAGATAGGACAGCTCTATACCAATGGTAGCAAGAGTCTTGGAATATCTAAGCATCGCGTGCCAGTCTTTTTTGATGAGAGAGAAAGGGCTGCCAGAAAATACAAAGTCAGCAAAGTTGTCGACAGAATAACATCAAATATTCCCAGATGCCCTTTTCTTGTTGTTGATGACATTGGCCACAACTGATTGATTGCATGAGTGATTCCTATTCTACTATTCTCTATTGAAATCTTCAAAATTAGACAGTAAAAGCTGGCGTACGAGTTTTCAGAGATGTTATGTTTTGTTTATAAAAAGCCAGTTTCGTTTTATCGTCAAAACACTCTTGTCATTTCCACTTAATACTTAATTTCAATTGACTTCAGAAACCTCACTCGTCAATGCGTTTCTCTGAGGGGCGTTTATTATATGATCATGATGTTAGCATCACTTTTAAAAGGGCGTTTCCCAGTGGCTAAAAGGGTGTGGTTTTCAAATATTTTTGTCCAGGGGCGCCTCCGGCACATTGTCTACAAGATCTTGGGTGGGCCACTGCGATACTCTGCAAACTGGGTCATAAGGTACGTGAAAAATGGAAAACAACTGAAGCATTTTCTTTGCTTTGATGAGATGAAAAGGTCTAAAGCAGTGGATTTTCGTGACAAGTTGATGCAAATCTTAAAAAAGTATGGCCTAGACTCTGGTTTGATACGAGGACAAGGAACGGATGGCTGTTCAACAATGTCTGGTAATCGTGGTGGATTGCGGACATTGGTGCGAGAAATCAGTCTTGCCCCACCTTACGTCCATTGTATGGCACATCGCTTGAACAAAATATAACAGAATGGAGGCTGGATAGGACACTGTGGCGAGAACAAAAGACGACTGGTCTCATATTCAAAATGCGTCATAGCCAGAAAGTTGTGGGGTATCCTTATTCCTGGTACTATCAAAATTACGTTGTAAACATAAGAGATTTCTGTAAATTAGAATGGAATTTGGCTATTTTTGCCCCGAAATAGATGATGAAATGCTTGAAGATGCTGCAAATGGATTCCATGTTTACAATTATCGGGCACATGTGCACAAGCTGGCAGGCAAAAAGCCATGGCAGACTGTCACAGTCACTGTGACCCTCCTCTATTTATGTATCTGTTGGGACGATAATCGCACTTTAAATCATTCCTACACGTAAATAACACAAAATATAAGTAAAAACACAATATAAGTGACATTCTAACACCTTCAGACTAACGTTTGTACTTGTTACACCCTTCCTGTCGGTGAAAATGTACTGAGAATCAATTGACCTTTCGATTTCCTGTAACTGTATCACACAATTCTCTTCTAAGTTATAAATTTCTTGTTACATACACGAGTTGATTCAGTCGATTATTGACAAGACTCGTCTTCGCTTTGTTGCTTGACTTTGAGATTTTGAAAATGCTTTCTTGTTCGAAGTATTTCACTGCATTGTCAGAAGAAGATCAAAAATGGTATACATTAAAGCTTACTCTGACAGATGGTCATACGCTTGCAGATCCATATTCGTTCATTGAAGACTGGAAATTGAAGTTAGTTTGCTGCCCGACATTACGTAGCCTGATGGTTATAATTATGTTATTAATAGCAAGCTCTTTTTCAAAAGAATCTTTAAAAGCTTTGAAAGTCTCTGGAAGCATACAATTTTTTTATCTGTGGACATGTGCAAGATGTTTTTTATCATGAAATTGGAAAAACCGAGCGCTTCTGTTTCATCAAGTCGGGGGTAATTTTTTAGCATATATTTAGGAATACATGTATATTTCTGGCCTAGGCCTTCGGGCCTAAGCATTCTCTACATCGCTATAAAAGAGCCCAAAGCATATATACACCAAAACGCTACAGCTACAAACATGCAGCCAGATGGAGCTTAATAAAGCTGCTTGTACAAGCAAACTCTGTGCATGGAAAAGATCACGTCAACATGCCGAAGCAGCTCCACTTAAGCAAATCGACTTCCGAAGACCAAAGAAAGATGCTTTACCGATGAAAATTCCACCTTATAAGCAACTGGAAGAACCGTTTAGCTGTGAAGAACCTGACAGATATAGCAACAACGTGGCATCAGTCGAAAAACTGAAAGAGCTAAAACGCATTGCCCCTAATGCTGCTATTTTTCTAGCTTTGTGAACGAATGCGACGAGTCTGCTGAACGTCTTGAAACTCATCTAATTGAGACAGGTACTGCAGAGGAAAATGATGAAAATTCAATTCCAAAGCGATTGGTAAGTCTTTTTCAGCCTGCACCCATTAATGACTCAAGAGAAGAACTGAACATTCGCATGAAGAAACTGTTCAACGATTACAAAAAAGCATACTGGCAGACACAGCATGCCAATTTTTGCGAGGTCACAAGATACCTAGGCATTACAAAAGGGTGGCAGATACATCGTGCTGGCAGAATCACTACGTCAATTGCCAAAGAGGCATTTAATGCTGATAAGATGAAGATTGCAGAATTTCCAAAAACATTCCTAAAAACGATTGTGCAGTATGGTTACCCATTCGATGTCCCTGCAACAAGAAATGGTAAGGCAATGGAGCCTGTGGCAAGAAAATACTTCATTGCCCATGCAATGACATTGCGTGAAGGCTTCTCTACTCAGGAAACAGGCCTTCATGTGCTGGAGGACATCACCAGATGGACTAACCGACAGCTGCTGTCACGGGAAGAAATGTTCTAGAAATAAAATGCCCTTACAAGTACAGAAATGGCTTGGGCGGTTGGCATGCTGATAAAAGCTTTCCTGTATCGCCGAACGGTGATATAAGAAAGAAACATGCCTATTTTTTCAAATGCAGCATCAAATGCTTGTGACAGGCGCACATTACTGTTACTTTTATGTATGGACAAAGGACCAGAAGGTCACGGACAAGTTGTTGCTGAAAGTGAAAAAGGATATTAAATTTTGCGAAGAGCTAGAACAAAAGTTGACTAGCGTATTCTTTAAATTCGTACTACCGGAACTTTTAACCCAAAAAAATGACCCGAATAATGAAAAACCTGAGCAATTGTATTGTAAATGCAGACGAAAATTTCTTGCCAATGATTGCATGCGAAGGCAACAATTGAAAAATTGGATGAAAACACTGAAGTAGTCGTTCAAGAAAAAACTAAGAAAAAGTGATTGAGAAAAGTGATGGAGAAGAGCATAGCTGAACGTCCCAGCCAAAGCAAGTACTTGTTGGATATCCATCTATTGTTGCATCGTGCTTTGGAAGTCATGGCAAAAAATTAACTAATGATGGAGATGTTTGAAGACATTATTAAGCGTCTGTTGCTGCTTTCCTTAGAAACCTGTAAAAGCCTAAGTTTTCTCAAGACCGTTTTTGAAAAAAATGTAGAAATGACAACTTTCTCCAAAGAATTGAGGTGGACCAATTTCAACAAGATGTGGGTGGGTGAAAATATCACGTTTGACTGAATGCTTGGATGTACCAAAACAGTTTTGTTCTTGGCTGTTGTTGTATTGCCAAGAGGAAATTGCTAAAGATAATTGTCAAGTAAGTGCCGCTGAAGCTGAAACCACAGAAATAGTACTAAGATAAAGAAGCTGTAACATACATTTGTGGTGCAGTGTTATCAAAATTGATAAAAACATTTTCAGACGATCTTGGATGTGTCTCTTCAGCTGCGTTTAGAATAGGCCGGAAATGATCATTCTATATTTTTCGGAATCAGGTGTGAGTTACATTTTTGCATAGCACCGCATTTCGTATACACATTTAAGTATGTTCAACAACTGCTCAAAATAGATCTTATAAAACTCTGGAAATGCTAGGAAAAGAAGGGGAAATAACAGATAACAAAAATCCGCAAAACAAACTGACATTTGACGAGAGGGACATTTGTGAAATTAAGTTGTAAAACTGTATGCAAATAAACCAATAGAAATAGAAACTGAGAAAACGGCTAGTACTAGGATTGGGCCTGCTGAAGAGCAAGACGAAGTTGAAAATGATGTATTGTCATATACTGAAGAGATCATTCAATTTTACGACCTAGAGAACAGACCATGTAAAACGAAATTACCAAGGACATTTTTTGAACGATGTGATCAACATACCGTAAATTCTCTTTTAAGCCCCCCGGGGGGCTTATTGTTTTTCAGTACTTTAAAGAGGGGCTTATTAGAGAGGGGGGCTAAATTGAGAGAGGGGATTAATAAATATTTTGTAATAGAAAACCATTTCAGTGTGGAAATACATTAAATAATACATGAAATACATTATTCAATGAAGTCTGTGTGAAAACGTTTATATCTACTAAATGATTTGAATTTGAATTTGTTGAGAAGTATTGAACGACCAATGAATAAATGAAAATCTCAGTTGTTTATCAAGTTTACTTATTTGTCATCAGTGAAGATTTGGGGGGCTAAATTGAGAGGGGGGCTTATTAAATTTTTCTCTCTGAAAAGGGGGGCTAATTAGAGAGGGGGCTTAATTGAGAGGGGGGGCTTAATAGAGAATTTACGGTATGCCTTCTGGAATAAAATGGCACGAATTCCAAAGATATTCAGAAAACAAAAAGCAGCTCCTGTAACTAATCACCAAATATTCTGTCTCAAATAATAGCAGGCCCCTTTTCAAAACATCATATGTCATAACGGAGGGGATCTACAGGATACAAAAGCGTACAAAGATTGAGAAGGACTGCAAAAACACAAGGAAGAAGACACAAGACTCGTTGCCACAGAACTTGAAGAAAACAACGATGTTGTTGTTGTTTGTAAGGATACTGATGCGTTGGTTGTCTTGGTTTGGGCATAAGCGAGGTTCAATGTCCAACACAAGTGATATTTCAGATATGATGCAGAAAAGTATGCTGAAGTTTCATCTACGATATAAGCAAGATGTCGTGTCACATCTTGAGATGGCATGAAAGAAAGACAACGTCAATTCCCAGAAAATCACAAATGACACTAATTTCAGCAGGAAAAAACCGAAGGGAAAGAGAACTGGTTTCAATTAAAAACAAGATAAACAACAAGCATAGACAAGTGAATCTGTTGGTGATGAATAAAAAAAGGCACCAACCAAAATGATTCGGAGTTAAGTGGAAACAAGGAGAGCAAATGGGAAGTCTCCGATTTTATATCAAGTGATAGCTCGCGTGACGAATGCCTACCATAAGATATTTGTGAAATTTCACTGACTATCTTTTTATACCCCTGAGTTTGATGATTTGTTAGTTCTTATCTTACCAGTTGATGTATAATTGCAGTGGAAATTGTTACAGAAAAACATTTTTAATAAGTTCAATACAATTGAGAGTCAGGTCTGCTGTGATTCGAACTCTATCTGAGCCGAACGAATTTTCCCGTCCTCCTTTCAAGGTCACTAAGAACGAATTCTTATAAAACAAACCTCTATAAATCGAATTTGTTGTAATTCGAACATTGTCGCGCTTCCCAGGGTGCTCGAAATAAAAAGAGTTGACCGTGTATCAAAACTTCTACCCAAAATCATTCGAAAATACATTTCTCTGAAAATAAGCAGGTAATATCAGGAATTCAGACACCCTACATATTATATAACCTCGATTTTCAAACTTTTTTTGGCTGAAATCAACTTGAAATTTTTTCAATCATAGAGATGGTATTTGCTCAATATTTGTGCCTATATTTTGGTTGTATGGGAGAATTCGGCTAATTTCTTTTGTTACCCCTTGAATCGTAATATCCTCGACAGCCCATATCTCCTCGACTGTTCATGTTAAGGACACAGTTCTATTTTTTCGCAGAACTCTTTATGCGCTTTTCCAAATATGCATTCAGATTTACAATTAAAGTGTTGAATTTTTCTTTCAGTTTGTTAGTTTGTACGGAGTAGCTAATTCCCTGCCTAGTTTATTATTTTCACTATGTGAAATGTTCCAACCACATATAATACGAAAGCCACAGCAAATATTACCCAAGCAATCAAGATACTAATTGAAATTTGAAATATCAGCTTGAACACTTATTCTGGAAATGAAAGCTCTACGAGGCTAACTGTAACATCATTATATACTAATTGAATATTCCTATTGCTAAATTAATTATCTATTTATAAAAGACACAACATTTTCGATAAATTTTAACGGCTGATCGGAATGCACCCAATGTCCAGCATTTTCAATATGATGGATTTGTGAGTTTGGAAATAAAGCATGTATGGTTGGGACCTCCTTTTCCCTGCAAAGTAATCATAAGTTTTACTGATGTTATATGCACCTTTCTAGGTTGGTGCATACAACAGAGTCACTGATAATGGCCTGATTTGATGCAATACGCATGTGCAAATGCAGTGCATATTGCCAATTCACTTACGTGATATAATCCGAGTCGGCACCACCTACGAAAAGTGTATCACCATTGTACTGCATTCCAGCAAAATCGGGAAAACCTATCAGCTCGGAAATGTTCATTTTGAAGAAACGAAGATTTATTCTCCAGCCATATCCGTGCTCGGTGCTGATCAAATTTGTAAGAAGAAACTGTCGAACTGCCAAGTCCTGAGAAACGCAAACAAAAAACCAATTGTTGTTTGAGTTTTGTTCAGGAAAGAAAACAATGACAGTTGCTCAGTCACACAGTAGTTCACTTGAATCAGAACATCCTGTGATAAAAAATATTGAGTTGCACCAAAATATCGAAAGTTCGCCAAAGCAAGGGTATGAGGGTTCAATGGATTAGATGTTAGCTTGTTCAAGATTAGCCTTGATGTTGTTTGAGAAATTTCGCTGCATGAAAAGATGACATTGCTATATGGAACATCATTGAATGAACTAGCGAGCAAGAGGGAACATCGAGAGCACTAATTCAAGAATTTTGTCATGTAGCTTTTGTCCATGAATCACTAAGTTAAAGGTGAAAAAACCGACCAAATGGCGGTAAAATGCCTTGGTCAATACTTATCATTTGCTACAATAAGATCTGCTATCCATTGCATCAGACCTTCTCGAAATAGACGAGTGAGAGTAACGAGTGATGAAAATCATGTGAAACTTTATAGTAATTAGATTTTGTCTCCATTGTGAACAGGCAACCTCTTAGCATAAGAACAGCGGTATAACTATCATTATGCAATACCTTTCTGAATATGAATAATATGAATCTGAATAATACGAATAAAAACAAATACCTTGACATCACTCGAAAGGGCCACATCTGCATTGCGTTTTTCTTTTATTTTGCTCAGGTCCAAGGCCGCCATTGCTTCAATACATGTTCGAGCTCCTTCTGCAGATATAGAAACCGTTGGAGCCGAATCAACAACAATGAGTTTCTCCACAAGATCATTGTTTTGCAAAGCAGTCGACATGACAGTTTTACCGCCCATACTATGTCCTATCAGTATACAGCGCTGTACAGACAGTCTTTCCATTAGATGTGTCAAATCGTGGCTCATTGCTGAGTACGACATCGATGGGTGGCGTTCGCTGTCACCATGGTTACGTGCATCAAATGCTATCACCTTAATATTGAGAAAAACAGTTGATTAAATTTCACAGATGAATAGAACATTTACCACTTTGAAACAAATCCAAAATAGATTGGCAAGGGTGAATGAAAACTTTGCCAAATATGCTCAAAATTTCAACTCGAAACAAGAATATCAACGACTTGTTACCAAAAATATTATTGCATTTTCATACAAATGGATTTGAAACAGTGGCGTAGATAGGAAACTTTATAGGAGGGGCAACAAATGCAGATTTTCCCACAACAAATCAATAAGCATTCTCGCTTCTTCATAGTTATGAACATAACACAAGGAGGGAAAACGTTTAAAATAAATAACAATGGTAACTGAGAAAAAATGTGAAGGGTGATCGCTGCAATGCAAGAGATTGGCAGAGTATATGAAGCCGTGGAGTAAAAAGCGCCTTATTCTGAATGGGAAGGGGTCGCTTGAGCTTGTCTGTGTAATAATTGATTGATTCATGAACGATTGAGTCATGTAATAATTGCGAGTAAGAGTGAAGACATTGTGAGAATAGGAATTATTTGAGTAAGGATTTGCATACTCTCTACATATTTCACAGGTGTGAAAGTGCCCTTGAGGGTGCTGGAAGCCTAAGATCACATGGCGTACTATCATCAAACCCCCAAAACTCTAGTCAAAGGTTGGTAGTTGACTATTTGCACAGGAAATCTCTTTACTTTTAAAGTAAAGAGATTTCCTGTGCAAATAATCAAATGCAAAACTTAATTGAAAGAGATAAATTCACTTTGACAAATTTACTTAGAACAATAGAAGAAATTTTTATATTCAGCTAACAAGCCTTTCTTTTCAAAATGACAGAAATACCAGAAATAAATAACTGTCTCGTATTCCAACAACATTGGAAATTTTCTGACAAAATGGCAATTTAGCTCCAGAGGAGGGTTTTCCGCCCCTGACCTCCCTCTATCCACGCCACTGATTTGAAATAAGAGGAATTGCTCTGAGAAATGGCAATACCCCTTGATACTTCAACTGACCTGTCGTCCAGTATTTCTTGACATAGATTGAGCCAAAGTATTCCAGTTAGATTTAGAGCCAAACATCCCATGTGCAATAATTATAGGTGCTAATTTCTGACCATGATCTCTAGCTGGATATATCCTATAGGCGATTCTTGGTAATCTAAAAAGATGATAAGGACGAAGGGTTCACAACAACAAAAAAGAGCAAACAAGCACACAAAATATCAAAGAAATAAATGTAATGCTTATCCATTTTTGAATAGGCTGTGCATTGAAAATCATCTTAAACTACAAAAACCAAAAACCATCAAGAATTTTCCCCAATAAAAAAGAAGATTGCTTTACTTTGGTAGCCAGTGGTAAAGCTGATCAAAAATAAGGAATGCCTTTAGAGCAAAGTACAATAATTAGTGTTGATGGGTGACAAGATATTTAGAATGAAATCCCAAAGAGAAAAATACACTCCCCTCGCAAAAGTTTGGAAACGCCTGATGAAAAATGGCGTCCAGAAGTGGCCCTAGGCCTGAGCAAGAGAATTTACATAACAATGTAAGACTACCAAACGGGTTTCAATAGCGAATGTATTTAGCATAAATATACTCAAAATTTCATACATTTTCAAATGAAAACATAATTTAAACTATATGATATTGTTTTACAATAATATTAAAAGAAAACTGCGAAGAGGTCCGTTAAAAATGTTTACGAAAATTTATCGAAATGGAGAAATTAAAACGCCAATAATTATAATTTCTTTCACTCAAAGCCACGCAAATTCTCTCTCATTTAAAAGAGAATGTTTTAAAACTTTGAAAAATATAAGAATTATTTAGGTAACTGTCTTGACCTTTTGAAATTTACGGTTTAAGTCTTTGTTTATCATTTTAGGAATTTAATTTGACAAAACCTATTTTTCCAAAATTTTTCTTCCAGAGTAAAAAAAGAAGGTTAAGCGCCATAACAAAAAATCCGGCATGGATATTCCTATAATTTGTTTCAAATATTATAATTTGATATAATTTTTAAGGGCTTAATATTTTCAGCAGTGAACGAAAATTTTATTTTTTAAAACCCAATTTGAAATTTGAAAAACAAAACGTGCTTCTCAAGTTGTAAACAAAGACTTAAACCGTGAATTTTAAAAGGTCAAGACAGTTACCTAAATAATTCTTATATTTTTCAAAGTTTTAAAGCATTCTCTTTTAAATGAGAGAGAATTTGCATGGCTTTGAGTGAAAGAAATTATAATTGTTGACGTTTTAATTTCTCCACTTCGATAAACATTTTTAACGGACCTCTTGGCAGTTTTCTTTTAATATTATTGTAAAACAATATGATATAGTTTAAATTATGTTTTCATTTGAAAATTTATGAAATTTTGAGTATATTTATGCTAAATATAGTCGCTATTGAAACCCGTTTGGTAGTCTTACATTGTTATGTAAATTTTCTTGCTCAGGCCTAAGGCCACTTCTAGACGCCAATTTTCATCAGGCGTTTCCAAACTTTTGCGAGGGGAGTGTACAACCAAGTAAAGTTGAGCAAAACTTTCATACAAATGACACAATTGCACGATGGTAGAAAAGCAACAGGTTGAACTATCTGTTTTGACTTATCCATTTATTGGAATGGGAATATGGGATAACATTTGAAATTGAAGATCATATAGGGTATTGCTTAAAAGGAAGGGACCAATGGATGCTTTAAGTGTTTCATGGGATGGGGAAGAGCTTATGAAATCTTTAGGGTTTTGAAATATGGCTTCTTTTAAAAGATAAATAGACTTCAGGGAATCCATTCCCGTTTTCCTACAATTACTGAAGAAAACTAACAAAAAATATATCTCCATATCTATATATTGTAATTAACTAATTTCATGCTGAAAACATATTTTGAGTTCTTTTCTGTTCCGAGTTTTGTTTTGCAATATGGCCTTTTTTTAAAAGATAAATAGACTTCAGGGTTCCATTCCCGTTTTTTTACAATTAATGAGGAAAAGATGCAGCCGAAATGAAATAGGAAAGAACAAGAGCGTCTAAGCACTACTGTCATAGTAAAAAAATAGAAAACTGGTGGATATTCGTTATGTGCATGTCAGAATATCTGATCTAGGACAGTCTACTCCATGGAGACGCCAACTTAATTCCACTTCCACCTTGTCTCACAAATTAAACTGTTCTGAATCTACTCACCCGTACAATATAACTTTATTGAACTGTTCTATTTCAATTTTCCGAGAGGCTTGATGACTAAACAGTCGGCGAGTTATCTTTACAGCGAATGACATGACGTGGGGCATTTTTCTAGGCCTTAAGGCGGTAGCCATGTTGAACGTCAAGGAGACGGTTAGGCGTTTAGGGCGAATTTCTTCCAGTCCGGGCGATCAAAGTGAGAACAGGCAAACCCCCCTATTAAGGTTGTAGACCCCCCTATATTTTGTGAAAAATCAAATTTGTAGGGAAAAAATTTTTTTATGCATTTTCAATAGCCCAATCTTTGGTCTTTCCAATGGTGTATTTTGTTTGTCCCTAGTATAGATAGTTTGTCTCAAATATTCTTTTTTGACATTGAAGTATAAAATTTTTTTTTAAATTTTCCATAGCGACGTCCCTAGCAACGAATTTCCCACTACATATTCCCCTTCTAAGACCCCATAACTTGTTTTGATCGACAACATCGACTCTCACTGAACATAGCGAGGTTTTTAAGTTTTTGTGTGAATTTGCTGCTATAATGGTAAAATTCAGAAGTATCAGACATAAAAGGAGAATTTATCAAGGTAACCAGCATGAAATAGTTCAAAAAAATGTTGTTTCTAAGTCAAAAGGAAGACCGAAGAAGAGAGATACAAGAACTAGGCCACCCACAACATCCAACCCAGTTGGCCCAAGTTTAACTTCATCATGAGCAACTGAAAAGTCTCGTTGATTTCAAAAGATTTCTCCAGCAAGGCAGACATTTTCTGATCCTTTCACAACTATACAAGATTCTTGTGACACTGGTTTTTGATTTTTGGATATTGAAATTCTACAAAATATTTTCAAGTCTCTTGCATGTTTTGAATGCATGGAATGTTCATTATTCTTTAAAAATGATCTTTCCACTAAAAATGGTCTTGCCAACATTTTAATTTGTCATCCCATGGTTGTCTATTTTGAAAAGAATGTTATTCTCCAAAGAAATCTGAGGTGTACATTTGAAGTTAATAAATGATTTGTTTATGAAATTGAATTTGATCTCCTTTTGTTTGAAAGCCTTCTTATCCTACGTGACCACCCCTCCCTTAACAATCAAACGTCTAGCATTCCCCTGCAGCTATTTTAATTAACTTATTGTCGTTTTCTTTGTTTTTTTCTAATTGCATTTTAACTTGTATGTTGCCTCTCAACTTTTTCATGATTGTATTCCTTTCTCTTAGTTATGCCTTTGTTTGCTAATATATAAATATTGCATTTACTTTACTTCTTGTCATCTGAGGATGCTGACAGTTACTCAGCGAAACGTCATGTAATTTTACTGGTTTTGTCATTTTTAACGGATTTGTCAATTATTTCATGGATTTGTCAATTATTAACTGAATTTGTCTCT